>JAENPR010000228.1:0-600000 GCA_018135685.1 Themeda triandra
TCAAAGATTGGTGCTTTGCCCTTGGAGGATGTGGACGGAATGCCACGGTCTTCTTCTTCTTCTCCTCTTCCACCTTCTCATCATCTTGATCAAATTTGTCATATGTCAAGACTTCACCAAGCAAATCATTTGGCTTCTTATCTTCAAGCCCATCTCTTTGTAGCATTAGCTTCAACATTGAAGCTCTTCGGCAAGCATATCAAGAACTTGTAACAAAAATCTTCATCTTTTGTCTTGTGCCCCAAACTCTTGAGATCATTCACAATCACTTGCAAGCGATGAAACATTTCAATAATTGTTTCATCCTCTTTCTTCTTGAAGTTCTCAAACTCACTCTTGACAATCTTGGTGCCCTCACAGTCTCACCCAACCTAGTCCACACTTCACTAGCAAGCTCCAAATCCTTGATCCCCTCAAACACCTTTGTATCAATGCCATTGTATAGAGTGTTGAGAGCCATTCTATTGCATGTGATGTTGGCTCTATCTTCATCGGTGAGGTGATCATGATCAAGTATAGCATAGTCATGCAAAGTGACTTGCAAGACTCTCTTGAATTGAACCAAGATACATGATCATCTTTCTCTTCCAATGATCAAAAGAACTAACTCCATCAAACATAGGCGGTTTGCCCCCAACATGGTTGAACACAATTTGAGCTATCTTAACACCGTAGGATGTTAAGCCTTGCACTAAAACGGTGACCTCGGCTCCGATACCACTTGAAAGGTCCTAGATGGCTAGAGGGGGTGAATAGCCTATAAAAAATTCTACAAACTCACTAAGCAAACTTCGTTAGATACACAAACGGCGGAAGCAAGTTTTGCTTAGCCTACTAGATGTTGCAAGCCTCCTATCCAAACAAGTCTAGTAGGTGATCACTAGTACACACAAGAGCTACCACTAGTGATCAAGAAGTTCTACCCACGGGATTTAGTCTACACAAAGAAGTGGTTCCCGACCGACCACACAAGCAATTCTACCCACGGATTTAGTATACACAAGAAGTGGTACCCGACCAACCACACAAGCAATTCTACTTTGCAAGAATGTACTCAAAGTAATGCAAGAGGGATGAGACTTGTTATACCGACGCATCGAGTCGAGGTTGCCAATCACCAAGAGAATGACCAATTAATCACAATCAGCAACACACAATCGATGACAACCAATCACCGGGTGAAACAAGGATGGACACAATTGTTTTTGTTCACCCGGTGTTCACTTGGGCACCGCCAAGCTACATCACCGGTTGTGTCGACCAACACCTAGATGGTTCCTTGGTGTGACCCTCAAGTCACTAGCCCTCAAGGCTCGCCCCGCAAGGCACCGCAAGACACCACTCTCAAGCGAGGTACTCAACGACACGCGGATTCCACTAGGATGCTCTTCGTGATCCCCACGAGGTGAGCTCAAACCTCTTACAATCAACCGAGGTGGCCAAGAACAATCACCTTCTCTTGCCAATGCCTCCAACAATCTCCAAGCCGCCTAGGAGCGGTACTCTCCAAGAGTAACAAGAAATCCACCGGCAAAACCACCCACAAGTGCCACTAGATGCCCTCAAGCAATGCAATGCACTAGGTGATTCACTCAATCTCTCTTAGGATGATCAATCAAGCAAGGGAGATGAGAGGAGAGTGTTTTTCTCTCACAAAGATGAATGAATGAGTAGAATGGCCAAGAGCACTCCCAAGCCCCGGCCACCATCTATTTATAGACCAACCTCAAACATCCAACCGTTGTCCCCTTGGGGCGCCGGGAATTTTCAACACGCACCGGATGCGTCCGCTTGCGTCCGGCGCCCGCCGCAGCCGACCGTTGAACCACGGCCCAACGTTCAAATTCCCCGCGTCCGGCCCGCATCCGGCGTGACGCCATCGAGCGCGTCCGGCAATCTTGTGCCGCCCGGACGGGTTTCGAGTCGCGTCCGCGGCAACCGAGCGCATCCGACGCATCGGCACGCCCGGCGCCGTGGTGAAGATGCTCGCGCCGACCGAGTCCTTCTCCACGAGTCGAGACCCGACGCAACCGAGCGCGTCCGACTTTCCTCGATCCCGCCGTCCGTGCGCACGCCGACGGGGACCTCGGGAGGCACACGAGTTCGCCTCCGAGACCGCGTCCGGACGCCAACAGCGTCCGGCGCGTGCTAGGAGCCGACTTGGCGTTTGTTGTTGATGAGATGCCGTGTCATCGATCCAAGTCGAACCACTTGCCTTTGGGCACCAACCTCCACTTGTCGATCACTCTCTTGAACACAAGGGTTGGTTTATCTCTCGAGATACAAGGCAATGGCTTAGCTCACTAGGTTCTACATGCAATGCACTTCATGAATTCACCTAGTGGCACCGTGCGCCGAATAGCCGATAAGACTTCCCTCTTAATAGTGCGGCTATCGATCCTAAAACCACTCACACCCTCTATGGTGTCTTGAGTGCAAAACAAAATGGCCCTATCGGTTATACCTTTGCCTTGAGCCCATTTTGTTCCTCCAAATGATATGAACGCTTCACACCATCATGTGACCGTCTCGATCCATCGACCTCGACTTCACTTGCCCTTCACCGCATCGTCCATCGGCGCCTAGTCTTGCCCGAAGCTTCACCATCGCATGGTCCTTCACTCCAAGCCTCAACTATCCCTTCACCTTCAACACCGTCCATGGAGCCAAGCATCATCTTGATCTTCATCTTTGATCACATGACATGTGCCATGCTTCATATGCATTAAGCTCATCATGTGGACAACCTTTTCTCTAAATCAACCACTTTAGATAAACAAGGTTAGTCCTAGGTTTCATCAATTAGCCAAAACCAAACTAGAGACTTTCAATCTCCCCCTTTTTGGTAATTGATGACAACCTCAACAAAGATAATTTTATAATAAAGATTTTGAACTTGTCATACTTGTCCAATCATTAAGCTCACTAGAGGAATTTTGGACAACTATATCAAGTTCGGTTTTGGTAGTATTGCTCCCCTACATATGTGCATAGAGTTTGATTTGAAGCTTTGCACATATGCATGGATAAGAGTGTGGGGAGAGTAATTCTACCAAAATGATGCTAAGGTGTAAGAAATGGACCTTTGAAGCGTGATACCAATCGGAGTTGCCTTTTACACCATCCTTAGCACCATGTAGTAACTAAACATCCATCAAAACTCAAGAACCCCATGAGATCAACATTATAAGCAAGGTTCTTGAACTACTTGTAGAACAAGAGGAGTCTAGTTACAACCTATGCATGCTAGTAGATCATTTCATCATTCAAGTCCTATACTAGCATTGCACCACACAAACAAGGAGACACCACTTGTATAAAACTTTAAACTAGGTGCCATGAGCAAGTCATATGAGAATGCACAAACAAGTGCAACAACTTTGTTCATGAGCTTGCTCCCCTTCTTGTGTGCATCAAAATTTTATTTACCCTTATCATGTTCAATCATCTTTTTCTCTCCCCTTTGTCAATAATTGCCCAAAAATGGGATCAAATTATGGAGAGAAAAGGACTTTGATTGAGTAAACAAAACTTTAGTCAAATTCGGTTCAATCTAGACCACTTGCCAAAGACATTTAATTTGGTTTGAACCAAAGACAAGCTTCTTCACACCTCATGACAAGGGTTATCTTGCCTATGTTGAATTAAACACTTGTAGCAAATATTCTAGATTCAACACTAGGATTGCAAGCCCACAAACATGTCATATGTCACCACTAGATCACACAAAGCATAGAAGCAATAGTGGTAAACATATATACATCAAACACATTTGATATATCATGAATGCTCCAAATGCGCCTTGTATGTCTACATGTGCTACCACAAGTATAATCCTAAGCATGAATGACATGTCAACCAATTGTACCTTGCTTTGTCGAAGGAGAGGCATGTCAAGTAGTGGTGGGGTGCATTCAACACATGTTTGAGAAATCAAGAATGTTCAATTCATTCCTTAGCTTGCAAAACCTTCTTTCATCAAGTGGCTTGGTGAGAATGTCGGCAAGTTGATCATGGGTGCCCACACTTTCAATGGAAATGTCACCCTTTTTGTTGATCATCTAGGAGGATTCCCCGTGCCCACACTTTCAATGGAAATGTCACCCATTAAAAGAAATAGACAATTTGTTGATGATCTCTTATGAAATGATGCCTTATATCAATGTGCTTTGTTCTTCCATGTTAAACCGGGTTTTGTGTCATCTTGATTGCACTTTCATTGTCACAAAACAATGGCACATTCTTGAAGTTGATGCCATAATCCTTCAAAGTTGACTTCATCCAAAGCAATTGTGCACAACAACTCCCCGCACTAACATATTCGGCTTCGACGGTAGAGATTGCCACACTATTTTGTTTCTTTGAGGACCATGACACAAGTGACCTTCCAAGAAGTTGACATGTACCACTTGTGCTCTTTCTATTGATCTTGCAACCACCATAGTCGGAGTCCGAATATCCAATTAATTCAAACTTTGACCCCTTAGGATACCACAATCCAACATCTCTTGTTTGCTTTAAATACCTCAATATTCTCTTTGCGGCCGTGAGATGACTCTCTCTAGGTGAGGCTTGATATCTAGCACACATGCAAACACTAAACATGACACCCGGCCTTGATGCGGTGACATAGAGTAGGCTTCCAATCAATGACCGATAATCCTTTTGATTCACCATATTGCCATCATGATCACCATCAAGATTCCCATTGGTGCCCATTGGAGTTGAGATTGGCTTTGCATCTTGCATCCCAAACTTCTTCAACATATCCCTTATGTATTTCCTTGACTCACAAATGTCCCATTTCAATTGCTTGACTTGAAGACCAAGGAAATAGCTAAGTTCACCAATCATGGACATCTCAAATTCTTTTGCCATCATTTCACCGAATTCTTCACAATATGCTTGATTGGTTGATCCAAAGATGATATCATCAACATAGATTTGCACAATGAAGAGATCATTACCAATCTTCTTGGTGAATAGAGTAGTATCAACCTTGCCCATAATGAATCCCTTTGAGAGAAGAAAGGTCTTCAATCTCTCATACCATGCTCTAGGTGCTTGCTTCAAGCCATACAAGGCCTTCTTCAACTTGTACACATGGTTGGGCTTCTTCTCATCTTCAAAACCGGGAGGTTGCTCAACATATACTAGCTCATTGATGATCCTATTGAGAAATGCACTCTTGACATCCATTTGATATAACTTGATATTATGGGCACATGCATAAGCCAATAGTATCCTTATTGCCTCCAATCTTGCCATGGGAGCATATGTTTCATCATAGTCAAGACCCTCAACTTGAGTATAGCCTTGTGCAACTAGTCTTGCTTTGTTTCTAATCACAACACCATCTTGATCTTGCTTGTTCTTGAAAACCCATTTGGTTCCAATGACATTGTGATCCTCCGGCCTCTCAACTAACTCCCACACATCATTTCTTATGAAGTTGTTGAGCTCTTCTTGCATTGCCATGATCCAATCGGCATCATCCAAAGCTTCTCAATTTTCTTTGGTTCTTTGGTTGACACAAAAGATGCAAACTCACAAATCATAGCCACTCTTGATCTTGTTTGCACACCACTTCTAATATCACCAATGACACTATCAATTGGGTGATCTCTTGCAACATGTTGTGGTTGTAGCACTTGCACTTGATTGCTTGAACTTGGTTGATCACTTGACTTGTCTTCATTTGATGAACTAGCACCATGATCTTGCACTTGAGCATTGCTAGCTTGCCTCAAAGGTGAATTGAGCACTTCATCTTTATCATCTTGCACATCAATTACTTGCTTTGCTCTTATGTCACCAATATCCATGTTCTTCATAGCTTCAACCAATTGAGTTCCACCAACGTCTTCTAGATTCTCATCTTCATCTTGTGACCCATTGGTTTCATCAAATTGCACATCATGGACTTCTTCTAGAATGCCACTTGAGTTGTTCCAAACTCTATAAGCCTTGCTTGTAGTTGAATAACCGAGTAGGAACCCTTCATCACATCTCTTTTCAAACTTCCCCAATCTAGTGCCCTTCCTCAAGATGTAGCATTTGCAACCAAACACTCTAAAATAGCCAATGTTGGGCTTTCTTCCATGAAGTAACTCATATGGGGTCTTCTCTAGCAAAGTATGACTATAGAGCCTATTGATGTAGTAGCATGCCGTGTTGATTGCTTCATCCCAAAATGATTGACTAACATTGTACTCATGAAGCATTGATCTAGCCATATCAAGCAATGTTCTATTTTTCCTCTCAACTAGGCCATTTGATTGTGGAGTGTATTTGGCCGAGAATTGATGACCAATGCCATAGTGATCACACAATTCTTTTATTCTTGTATTCTTGAATTCACTCCCATTGTCACTTCTCACTTTCTTGATTCTCATGTCAAACTCATTGTGAACTCTAGTGAGAAAAGTCTTGAAGGTGTCATACACTTCACTCTTGTCACTAAGAAAGAATACCCATGTGAATCTTGTGAAGTCATCCACTATGACAAATCCATACTTGTTGCCACCAATGCTTGTGTATGTAGTTGGGCCAAATAGATCCATGTGCAACAACTCAAATGCCTTGCATGTGCTCATTGTACTCTTCTTTGGATGTGAGCTTCCAACTTACTTCCCGGCTTGACATGCACTACACAACTTGTCTTTCTCAAATACAACATCTTTCAAGCCTTCAACAAGATTGTGTTGTGTGAGCTTCTTCAATTGTTTCATGCCAACATGTCCAAGCCTTCTATGCCAAAGCCAACCCAAACTTGATTTTGATATCAAACATGTTGTCAAAGAAGCTTCACTAGTGTTGAAGTCGACAAGATAGAGATTCTCATATCCAAAGCCTTTGAACACCAAGTTGGAGCCATCAAGAGAAACTACCTCAACATCATTTGCCCCAAAGATGCACTTGTAGCCTAGATCACAAATTTGTGCCACCGAGAGAAGATTGAAGTCCAAGCTTTCAACTAGCAACACATTGGAGACACTCATGTCATTTGATATTGCAATCTTGCCCAAACCAACAACCTTGCCTTTCTTGTTATTGCCAAATGTGATTGACTCAATGCCACTATCATTCTTCTCAATTGATTCAAATATTCTTGATGTGCCGGTCATGTGTTGAGAACACCCACTATCAATGATCCAATGCCTTCGTCCGGCCTTATAGTTCACCTACAAGCAAATCAATGAAGCTTAGGTACCCATTTTTGCTTGGGTCCTTGTAGGTTAGTAACTAAGCTCTTTGGTACCCAAATAGCCTTCTTCTTTGGGCCAACAATGGGTGTACCAACAAACTTAGCTTGCACACCTTTCACACCCTTGGTAAGCACATAACAAGAATCAAAAGATATAGCATTGTCAAGTTTCTTGTTTTGTTGCTTCTTGTTGCAATTTTGCTCTAGGTGCCCAACTTGCTTGCATCTATAGCAAAACCGACCATTGCTCTTCACAAAGCTAGGCTTTGGAGTTGCAAAGGCCGACTTGCCCTTCTTGGGGTATAGCCCAATCCCTCTTTGTTGAGAGAGAACCTTTGGCTACCCAAGCACTTTAGCAAGCGGGCCTCACCACCATAGGCTTTGCCTAAGGCATGAGTGAGCTCATCCACCTCCTTCTTGAGGGTCTCATTCTCTACCATTAGTGTAGCATCACAAGTGAAGCCATCACTAGTAGTGGAGATAGAGTCGGTGGTGGTGGTGGATGATGTGCTACAAGAAGGATTAGCATTTGTCATGATGATAGGTTGATAAAATGACTCATCAATTATGTCACAAGTAAGGCCTATATCACATGATGCAACCACCACTTTCTTTGCTTGTTGCTCAAGAAGAAGTGAGTGAGCCTTTTCAAGCTTAGAATGAGCATCACCAAGTTTCTCATGGTTTTTCACTAGACACTCATGAGTGGTCATAAGCTCACCTAGGGCTTTCTCAAGTATTGCTACTTTCATTGAAAGCTTCTTGCACTCCTTTTCTTTGGCAATAGCTATATCTCTAGTTTTTTGCATCAAGTCATATAATTGATCCTTAGAAGGTTCATCATCATCATCAACATTATCAACATCGTGAGCATATTCCATCTCACTATCATCATATTGTACCTTGGTTTCCTTGGCCATGAAGCACGATGGTGATGAAGAAAATAATGAAGGCTTCTTGTTGATGGCGATGGAAGCCAATGCCTTGTTGCTTGAATCTTCATCTTCATCATTATTGTCACTTTCCCAAGTGACCACAAATGCACCATTCTTGCCTTTCTTGAGTGTCATCTTGGCCTCATGCTTCTTCTTCTCAAATTTGCCCTTGTTGTAGTTCTTCTTCTTCTCATATGGGCATTCGGCTTGTAGATGCTCGGTGCTATCACAATTGAAGCACTTTCTTGGTTGCTCTTGCTTCTTGAAGTTGTTTCTCTTGAAGCCTCTTTTCTTGATGAACATATGTCCCATCTTCTTCACCACAAGAGCAAGTGCCTCATCATCAATCTCAAAGTCACCATCTTCCTCATTGTTTTCTTCTTCTTCAAAGATTGGTGCTTTGCCCTTGGAGGATGTGGCTTGGAATGCCACGGTCTTCTTCTTCTTCTCCTCTTCCACCTTCTCATCATCTTGATCAAATTTGTCATATGTCAAGACTTCACCAAGCAAATCATTTGGCTTCTTATCTTCAAGCCCATCTCTTTGTAGCATTAGCTTCAACATCTTGAAGCTCTTCGGCAAGCATATCAAGAACTTGTGACAAAAATCTTCATCTTTTGTCTTGTGCCCCAAACTCTTGAGATCATTCACAATCACTTGCAAGCGATGAAACATTTCAATAATTGTTTCATCCTCTTTCTTCTTGAAGTTCTCAAACTCACTCTTGACAATCTTGGTGCCCTCACAGGTCTCACCCAACCTAGTCCACACTTCACTAGCAAGCTCCAAATCCTTGATCCCCTCAAACACCTTTGTATCAATGCCATTGTATAGAGTGTTGAGAGCCATTCTATTGCATGTGATGTTGGCTCTATCTTCATCGGTGAGGTGATCATGATCAAGTATAGCATAGTCATGCAAAGTGACTTGCAAGACTCTCTCTTGAATTGAACCAAGATACATGATCATCTTTCTCTTCCAATGATCAAAAGAACTAACTCCATCAAACATAGGCGGTTTGCCCCCAACATGGTTGAACACAATTTGAGCTATCTTAACACCGTAGGATGTTAAGCCTTGCACTAAAACGGTGACCTCGGCTCCGATACCACTTGAAAGGTCCTAGATGGCTAGAGGGGGTGAATAGCCTATAAAAAATTCTACAAACTCACTAAGCAAACTTCGTTAGATACACAAACGGCGGGAAGCAAGTTTTGCTTAGCCTACTAGATGTTGCAAGCCTCCTATCCAAACAAGTCTAGTAGGTGATCACTAGTACACACAAGAGCTACCACTAGTGATCAAGAGTTCTACCCACGGGATTTAGTCTACACAAGAAGTGGTTCCCGACCGACCACACAAGCAATTCTACCCACGGGATTTAGTATACACAAGAAGTGGTTCCCGACCGACCACACAAGCAATTCTACTTTGCAAGAATGTACTCAAAGTAATGCAAGAGGGATAGAGACTTGTTATACCGACGCATCGAGTCGAGGTTGCCAATCACCAAGAGAATGACCAATTAATCACAATCAAGCAACACACAATCGATGACGACCAATCATTGGAAACAAGGATGGACACAATTGTTTTTGTTCACCCGGTGTTCACTTGGGCACCGCCAAGCTACATCACCGGTTGTGTCGACCAACACCTAGATGGTTCCTTGGTGTGACCCTCAAGTCACGGCCCCTCAAGGCTCGCCCCGCAAGGCACCGCAAGACACCACTCTCAAGCGAGGTACTCAACGACACGCGGATTCCACTAGGATGCTCTTCGTGATCCCCACGAGGTGAGCTCAAACCTCTTACAATCAACCGGAGGTGGCCAAGAACAATCACCTTCTCTTGCCAATGCCTCCAACAATCTCCAAGCCGGCTAGGAGCGGTACTCTCCAAGAGTAACAAGAAATCCACCGGCGAAACCACCCACAAGTGCCACTAGATGCCCTCAAGCAATGCAATGCACTAGGTGATTCACTCAATCTCTCTTAGGATGATCAATCAAGCAAGGGAGATGAGAGGGAGAGTGTTTTTCTGCTCACAAAGATGAATGAATGAGTTGAGAAGCCAAGAGAGATGGCCAAGCCCCGGCCACCATCTATTTATAGACCAACCTCAAACATCCAACCGTTACCCCCTTGGGGACCTGAACAACACGCACCGGATGCGTCCGCTTGCGTCCGGCGCTCTGCCGCAGCCGACCGTTGCCACGGCCCAACGTTCAAATTCCTGCGTCCGGCCTGCATCCGGCGCATCACCATCGAGCGCGTCCGGCAATCTTGTGCTGCCCGGGACGGCTCTGTGTCGCGTCCGGCGGCAACCGAGCGCATCCGACGCATCGCCACGCCCGCGTCCGATGCTCGCGCCGACCGAAGTCCTTCTCTGAGTAGCGTCCGACGGCAACCGAGCGCGTCCGACTTTCCTCGATCCCGCGTCCGGTGCGCACGCCAGCCCGGGGACCTTCTGTGCTGAGTTCGGCCTCCCCAAGCCGCGTCCGGCGCGGCCAACGCGCGTCCGGCGCGTGCTAGGGAGCCAGACTTGGCGTTTTGTTGTTGATGAGATGCCGTGTCATCGATCCAAGTCGAACCACTTGCCTTTAAGCACCAACCTCCACTTGTCGATCACTCTCTTGAACACAAGGGTTGGTTTATCTCTCGAGATACAAGGCAATGGCTTAGCTCACTAGGTTCTACATGCAATGCACTTCATGAATTCACCTAGTGGCACCCGTGCGTCGAATAGCCGATAAGACTTCCCCTCTTAATAGTGCGGCTATCGATCCTAAACCACTCACACCCTCTATGGTGTCTTGAGTGCAAAACAAAATGGCCCTATCGGTTATACCTTTGCCTTGAGCCCATTTTGTTCCTCAAATGATATGAACGCTTCACACCATCATGTGACCGTCTCGATCCATCGACCTCGACTTCACTTGCCCTTCACCGTGCATCAGTCCATCGGCGCCTAGTCTTGCCCCAGCTTCACCATCGCATGGTCCTTCACTCCAAGCCTCAACTATCCCTTCACCTTCAACACCGGTCCATGGAGCCAAGCATCATCTTGATCTTCATCTTTGATCACATGACATGTGCCATGCTTCATATGCATTAAGCTCATCATGTGGACAACCTTTTCTCTAAATCAACCACTTTAGATAAGCAAGGTTAGTCCTAGGTTTCATCAATTAGCCAAAACCAAACTAGAGACTTTCAATCTCCCCCTTTTTGGTAATTGATGACAACCTCAACAAAGATAATTTTATAATAAAGATTTTGAACTTGTCATACTTGTCCAATCATTAAGCTCACTAGAGGAATTTTGGACAACTATATCAAGTTCGGTTTTGGTAGTATTGCTCCCCCTACATATGTGCATAGAGTTTGGATTTGAAGCTTTGCACATATGCATGGATAAGAGTGTGGGGAGAGTAATTCTACCAAAATGATGCTAAGGTGTAAGAAATGGACCTTTGAAGCGTGATACCAATCGGAGTTGCCTTTTACACCATCCTTAGCACCATGTAGTAACTAAACATCCATCAAAACTCAAGAACCCCATGAGATCAACATTATAAGCAAGGTTCTTGAACTACTTGTAGAACAAGAGGAGTCTAGTTACAACCTATGCATGCTAGTAGATCATTTCATCATTCAAGTCCTATACTAGCATTGCACCACACAAACAAGGAGACACCACTTGTATAAAACTTTAAACCAGGTGCCATGAGCAAGTCATATGAGAATGCACAAACAAGTGCAACAACTTTGTTCATGAGCTTGCTCCCCCTTCTTGTGTGCATCAAAATTTTATTTACCCCTTATCATGTTCAATCATCTTTTTCTCTCCCCCTTTGTCAATAATTTCCCAAAAATGGGATCAAATTATGGAGAGAAAAGGACTTTGATTGAGTAAACAAAACTTTAGTCAAATTCGGTTCAATCTAGACCACTTGCCAAAGACATTTAATTCGGTTTGAACCAAAGACAAGCTTCTTCACACCTCATGACAAGGGTTATCTTGCCTATGTTGAATTAAACACTTGTAGCAAATATTCTAGATTCAACACTAGGATTGCAAGCCCACAAACATGTCATATGTCACCACTAGATCACACAAAGCATAGAAGCAATAGTGGTAAACATATATACATCAAACACATTTGATATATCATGAATGCTCCAAATGCGCCTTGTATGTCTACATGTGCTACCACAAGTATAATCCTAAGCATGAATGACATGTCAACCAATTGTACCTTGCTTTGTCGAAGGAGAGGCATGTCAAGTAGTGGTGGGGTGCATTCAACACATGTTTGAGAAATCAAGAATGTTCAATTCATTCCTTAGCTTGCAAAACCTTCTTTCATCAAGTGGCTTGGTGAGAATGTCGGCAAGTTGATCATCGGTGCCCACACTTTCAATGGAAATGTCACCCTTTTGTTGATGATCTCTTATGAAATGATGCCTTATATCAATGTGCTTTGTTCTTCCATGTTAAACCGGGTTTTGTGTCATCTTGATTGCACTTTCATTGTCACAAAACAATGGCACATTCTTGAAGTTGATGCCATAATCCTTCAAAGTTGACTTCATCCAAAGCAATTGTGCACAACAACTCCCGCACTAACATATTCGGCTTCGACGGTAGAGATTGCCACACTATTTTGTTTCTTTGAGGACCATGACACAAGTGACCTTCCAAGAAGTTGACATGTACCACTTGTGCTCTTTCTATTGATCTTGCAACCACCATAGTCGGAGTCCGAATATCCAATTAATTCAAACTTTGACCCCTTAGGATACCACAATCCAACATCTCTTGTTTGCTTTAAATACCTCAATATTCTCTTTGCGGCCGTGAGATGACTCTCTAGGTGAGGCTTGATATCTAGCACACATGCAAACACTAAACATGACACCCGGTCTTGATGCAGTGACATAGAGTAGGCTTCCAATCAATGACCGATAATCCTTTTGATTCACCATATTGCCATCATGATCACCATCAAGATTCCCATTGGTGCCCATTGGAGTTGAGATTGGCTTTGCATCTTGCATCCCAAACTTCTTCAACATATCCCTTATGTATTTCCCTTGACTCACAAATGTCCCATTCGTCAATTGCTTGACTTGAAGACCAAGGAAATAGCTAAGTTCACCAATCATGGACATCTCAAATTCTTTTGCCATCATTTCACCGAATTCTTCACAATATGCTTGATTGGTTGATCCAAAGATGATATCATCAACATAGATTTGCACAATGAAGAGATCATTACCAATCTTCTTGGTGAATAGAGTAGTATCAACCTTGCCCATAATGAATCCCTTTGAGAGAAGAAAGGTCTTCAATCTCTCATACCATGCTCTAGGTGCTTGCTTCAAGCCATACAAGGCCTTCTTCAACTTGTACACATGGTTGGGCTTCTTCTCATCTTCAAAACCGGGAGGTTGCTCAACATATACTAGCTCATTGATGATCCTATTGAGAAATGCACTCTTGACATCCATTTGATATAACTTGATATTATGGGCACATGCATAAGCCAATAGTATCCTTATTGCCTCCAATCTTGCCATGGGAGCATATGTTTCATCATAGTCAAGACCCTAGTATAGCCTTGTGCAACTAGTCTTGCTTTGTTTCTAATCACAACACCATCTTGATCTTGCTTGTTCTTGAAAACCCATTTGGTTCCAATGACATTGTGATCCTCCGGCCTCTCAACTAACTCCCACACATCATTTCTTATGAAGTTGTTGAGCTCTTCTTGCATTGCCATGATCCAATCGGCATCATCCAAAGCTTCCTCAATTTTCTTTGGTTCTTTGGTTGACACAAAAGATGCAAACTCACAAATCATAGCCACTCTTGATCTTGTTTGCACACCACTTCTAATATCACCAATGACACTATCAATTGGGTGATCTCTTGCAACATGTTGTGGTTGTAGCACTTGCACTTGATTGCTTGAACTTGGTTGATCACTTGACTTGTCTTCATTTGATGAACTAGCACCATGATCTTGCACTTGAGCATTGCTAGCTTGCCTCAAAGGTGAATTGAGCACTTCATCTTTATCATCTTGCACATCAATTACTTGCTTTGCTCTTATGTCACCAATATCCATGTTCTTCATAGCTTCAACCAATTGAGTTCCACCAACGTCTTCTAGATTCTCATCTTCATCTTGTGACCCATTGGTTTCATCAAATTGCACATCATGGACTTCTTCTAGAATGCCACTTGAGTTGTTCCAAACTCTATAAGCCTTGCTTGTAGTTGAATAACCGAGTAGGAACCCTTCATCACATCTCTTTTCAAACTTCCCCAATCTAGTGCCCTTCCTCAAGATGTAGCATTTGCAACCAAACACTCTAAAATAGCCAATGTTGGGCTTTCTTCCATGAAGTAACTCATATGGGGTCTTCTCTAGCAAAGTATGACTATAGAGCCTATTGATGTAGTAGCATGCCGTGTTGATTGCTTCATCCCAAAATGATTGACTAACATTGTACTCATGAAGCATTGATCTAGCCATATCAAGCAATGTTCTATTTTTCCTCTCAACTAGGCCATTTGATTGTGGAGTGTATTTGGCCGAGAATTGATGACCAATGCCATAGTGATCACACAATTCTTTTATTCTTGTATTCTTGAATTCACTCCCATTGTCACTTCTCACTTTCTTGATTCTCATGTCAAACTCATTGTGAACTCTAGTGAGAAAAGTCTTGAAGGTGTCATACACTTCACTCTTGTCACTAAGAAAGAATACCCATGTGAATCTTGTGAAGTCATCCACTATGACAAATCCATACTTGTTGCCACCAATGCTTGTGTATGTAGTTGGGCCAAATAGATCCATGTGCAACAACTCAAATGCCTTGCATGTGCTCATTGTACTCTTCTTTGGATGTGAGCTTCCAACTTACTTCCCGCTTGACATGCACTACACAACTTGTCTTTCTCAAATACAACATCTTTCAAGCCTTCAACAAGATTGTGTTGTGTGAGCTTCTTCAATTGTTTCATGCCAACATGTCCAAGCCTTCTATGCCAAAGCCAACCCAAACTTGATTTTGATATCAAACATGTTGTCAAAGAAGCTTCACTAGTGTTGAAGTCGACAAGATAGAGATTCTCATATCCAAAGCCTTTGAACACCAAGTTGGAGCCATCAAGAGAAACTACCTCAACATCATTTGCCCCAAAGATGCACTTGTAGCCTAGATCACAAATTTGTGCCACCGAGAGAAGATTGAAGTCCAAGCTTTCAACTAGCAACACATTGGAGACACTCATGTCATTTGATATTGCAATCTTGCCCAAACCAACAACCTTGCCTTTCTTGTTATTGCCAAATGTGATTGACTCAATGCCACTATCATTCTTCTCAATTGATTCAAATATTCTTGATGTGCCGGTCATGTGTTGAGAACACCCACTATCAATGATCCAATGCCTTCGTCCGGCCTTATAGTTCACCTACAAGCAAATCAATGAAGCTTAGGTACCCATTTTTGCTTGGGTCCTTGTAGGTTAGTAACTAAGCTCTTTGGTACCCAAATAGCCTTCTTCTTTGGGCCAACAATGGGTGTACCAACAAACTTAGCTTGCACACCTTTCACACCCTTGGTAAGCACATAACAAGAATCAAAAGATATAGCATTGTCAAGTTTCTTGTTTTGTTGCTTCTTGTTGCAATTTTGCTCTAGGTGCCCAACTTGCTTGCATCTATAGCAAAACCGACCATTGCTCTTCACAAAGCTAGGCTTTGGAGTTGCAAAGGCCGACTTGCCCTTCTTGGGGTATAGCCCAATCCCTCTTTGTTGAGAGAGAACCTTTGGCTACCCAAGCACTTTAGCAAGCGGGCCTCACCACCATAGGCTTTGCCTAAGGCATGAGTGAGCTCATCCACCTCCTTCTTGAGGGTCTCATTCTCTACCATTAGTGTAGCATCACAAGTGAAGCCATCACTAGTAGTGGAGATAGAGTCGGTGGTGGTGGTGGATGATGTGCTACAAGAAGGATTAGCATTTGTCATGATGATAGGTTGATAAAATGACTCATCAATTATGTCACAAGTAAGGCCTATATCACATGATGCAACCACCACTTTCTTTGCTTGTTGCTCAAGAAGAAGTGAGTGAGCCTTTTCAAGCTTAGAATGAGCATCACCAAGTTTCTCATGGTTTTTCACTAGACACTCATGAGTGGTCATAAGCTCACCTAGGGCTTTCTCAAGTATTGCTACTTTCATTGAAAGCTTCTTGCACTCCTTTTCTTTGGCAATAGCTATATCTCTAGTTTTTTGCATCAAGTCATATAATTGATCCTTAGAAGGTTCATCATCATCATCAACATTATCAACATCGTGAGCATATTCCATCTCACTATCATCATATTGTACCTTGGTTTCCTTGGCCATGAAGCACGATGGTGATGAAGAAAATAATGAAGGCTTCTTGTTGATGGCGATGGAAGCCAATGCCTTGTTGCTTGAATCTTCATCTTCATCATTATTGTCACTTTCCCAAGTGACCACAAATGCACCATTCTTGCCTTTCTTGAGTGTCATCTTGGCCTCATGCTTCTTCTTCTCAAATTTGCCCTTGTTGTAGTTCTTCTTCTTCTCATATGGGCATTCGGCTTGTAGATGCTCGGTGCTATCACAATTGAAGCACTTTCTTGGTTGCTCTTGCTTCTTGAAGTTGTTTCTCTTGAAGCCTCTTTTCTTGATGAACATATGTCCCATCTTCTTCACCACAAGAGCAAGTGCCTCATCATCAATCTCAAAGTCACCATCTTCCTCATTGTTTTCTTCTTCTTCAAAGATTGGTGCTTTGCCCTTGGAGGATGTGGCTTGGAATGCCACGGTCTTCTTCTTCTTCTCCTCTTCCACCTTCTCATCATCTTGATCAAATTTGTCATATGTCAAGACTTCACCAAGCAAATCATTTGGCTTCTTATCTTCAAGCCCATCTCTTTGTAGCATTAGCTTCAACATCTTGAAGCTCTTCGGCAAGCATATCAAGAACTTGTGACAAAAATCTTCATCTTTTGTCTTGTGCCCCAAACTCTTGAGATCATTCACAATCACTTGCAAGCGATGAAACATTTCAATAATTGTTTCATCCTCTTTCTTCTTGAAGTTCTCAAACTCACTCTTGACAATCTTGGTGCCCTCACGGGTCTCACCCAACCTAGTCCACACTTCACTAGCAAGCTCCAAATCCTTGATCCCCTCAAACACCTTTGTATCAATGCCATTGTATAGAGTGTTGAGAGCCATTCTATTGCATGTGATGTTGGCTCTATCTTCATCGGTGAGGTGATCATGATCAAGTATAGCATAGTCATGCAAAGTGACTTGCAAGACTCTCTCTTGAATTGAACCAAGATACATGATCATCTTTCTCTTCCAATGATCAAAAGAACTAACTCCATCAAACATAGGCGGTTTGCCCCCAACATGGTTGAACACAATTTGAGCTATCTTAACACCGTAGGATGTTAAGCCTTGCACTAAAACGGTGACCTCGGCTCCGATACCACTTGAAAGGTCCTAGATGGCTAGAGGGGGTGAATAGCCTATAAAAAATTCTACAAACTCACTAAGCAAACTTCGTTAGATACACAAACGGCGGGAAGCAAGTTTTGCTTAGCCTACTAGATGTTGCAAGCCTCCTATCCAAACAAGTCTAGTAGGTGATCACTAGTACACACAAGAGCTACCACTAGTGATCAAGAGTTCTACCCACGGGATTTAGTCTACACAAGAAGTGGTTCCCGACCGACCACACAAGCAATTCTACCCACGGGATTTAGTATACACAAGAAGTGGTTCCCGACCGACCACACAAGCAATTCTACTTTGCAAGAATGTACTCAAAGTAATGCAAGAGGGATAGAGACTTGTTATACCGACGCATCGAGTCGAGGTTGCCAATCACCAAGAGAATGACCAATTAATCACAATCAGCAACACACAATCGATGACGACCAATCACCGGGAAACAAGGATGGACACAATTGTTTTTGTTCACCCGGTGTTCACTTGGGCACCGCCAAGCTACATCACTGGTTGTGTCGACCAACACCTAGATGGTTCCTTGGTGTGACCCTCAAGTCACTGGCCCCTCAAGGCTCGCCCCGCAAGGCACCGCAAGACACCACTCTCAAGCGAGGTACTCAACGACACGCGGATTCCACTAGGATGCTCTTCGTGATCCCCACGAGGTGAGCTCAAACCTCTTACAATCAACCGGAGGTGGCCAAGAACAATCACCTTCTCTTGCCAATGCCTCCAACAATCTCCAAGCCGGCTAGGAGCGGTACTCTCCAAGAGTAACAAGAAATCCACCGGCGAAACCACCCACAAGTGCCACTAGATGCCCTCAAGCAATGCAATGCACTAGGTGATTCACTCAATCTCTCTTAGGATGATCAATCAAGCAAGGGAGATGAGAGGGAGAGTGTTTTTCTGCTCACAAAGATGAATGAATGAGTTGAGAAGCCAAGAGAGATGGCCAAGCCCCGGCCACCATCTATTTATAGACCAACCTCAAACATCCAACCGTTACCCCTCAGGGGCCTGAACAACACGCGCCGGACGCGTCCGCTTGCCAGCGCCGGACGCGTCCGGCACTCTGCCGCAGCCGACTGTTGCCACGGCCCAACGTTCAAATTCTTGCATTCGGCCTGCGTCCGGCGATCTCGTGCTGCCCGGGATGGCTCTGTGTCGCGTCCGGCGGCAATCGAGCGCGTCCGACGCATCGCCACGCCCGCGTCCGATGCTCGCACCGACCGAAGTCCTTCTCTGAGTAGCGTCCGACGGCAACTGAGCGCGTCCGACGTTCCTCGATCCCGTGTCCGGTGCGCACGCCAGCCCGGGGACCTTCTGTGTCGAGTCTGGCCTCCCCAAGCCGCGTCCGGTGAAAGCTCCGGTTTGGTTTTGGTAATTAATGACACTCAACGTTGCTAATGCTTTGCTCTAAGTGTGGTTAGACACATAGCAACGTGACGGTGGATGATGGAGCATGGTGATCACTAGAGAGCTAACCCTTGCGCGATATTTCGTGAGTGAAATACTAACTCCAAGGCTTGAGTTTGGATCATCACTTGGTGGAGTTAGTGCACAAGGCAAGGGAATTGATTTGGATCAATTTGGAGCAAGTTTGGCGCGGAAATGACGATCATAAGGCGCCAGACTCTGTTGGCGAGGGCGCCGGACTCGGTGCAGACGCATCCGACGGCTTTTGGACGATGGCACGGCGTGCTGGCTCAGCTCAGCGAGCGGCGGACGCGGCCGAGGCGCGTCCGGCGGGTCCCCGGATGCGCGCCAGAAACTTCTGGGTTTCTGGCTCGCGCACGTTGGGTCGCCGGATGAAGGCCGGACACTGGCGGCGGACGCGGCTCGGACGCTGACGTGACAGCCTATCGTCTCGCGAGGCTCGGGCATCGGACGCACGCCGGACGCGGGCGCCGGACTCAGGAAGATCACTGTTGAGCGTCCGGCGCATTGAGGATTCGAACGACGCAGCACCAACGGTCGGGTGACGTGGCGCGGCAGAGAGCGGCGGACGCGTCCGCCGGCAGAGCGCCGGATGCGTCCGGCGCTTGATGAAGTCGTCAGCCCGAGGGCAACGGCTTGGGGAGTCTCTCTTCGCCATTTCTACACACTTGAGCATACTTTGAGCAAGAGAGACACTCCCCCACTCATCTCTTTGATTCCTTTGCTAATCTTGAGAGAGATTTGAGTGCGAACAAGTGATTTGCATTGAGAGTTGCATCTAGAGGCACTTGTTCATCGAGTGAGCTGCGGATTCTTGTTACTCTTTGGTGATTCCCGTCACCGTAGACGGTTTGGAGCAGTGGGTGGTGGTTGAGCTCGACTTGGTGATTGTTCGAGGCCACACCGGGTTCTTGTGAGGGGTTCTTGATCCTTCCCCGCGGGAGTTCGCGAAAGGATACTCTAGTGGATTGCTCGTGGCTTGTGGATCCTTGTCTTGTGTGGAGATTGCGGCTCCCCATTGGGGTCTTTGGCACCGAGCCAATTGAGCGGGCAACTCACCAAGCAAGTGTATCGCCACAACGAGGAGTAGCTTGCCGGGAAGCAAGTGAACCTCGGTAAAAAATCGTTGTGTTGATTTGTGATTGCCGAGGCTTCGACCTCCTTGTGCTTGTGCTTGAGCTCTCTAGGTGATTGGCTTCTACACCGGTGATTGGCCATCTTCTACTCTTCGCGGCGGTATAATCTCCGATCATCTCTTTACTTTTCGCATAGTAGAATTGCTTGTTGTGGTCGGTCGGGAACCACTCTTTGTGTAGCTTGATCACCGTTGTTGAGTGTGCAATTGAATTGAATAGCCTTGCATGGTAGGACGGCTTGCATAGAGTAGTGGAAGCACTTGCTTTGCACATTTGCCGCCTTGCTATCTAATTGGGTTGTCTAGTGCTTGTGCTAGAAATTTTATTAGGCTATTCACCCCCCCAGCCATTGTGACCTTTCACGTGGTATCGGAGCCGGGCACCGTTTGTTTGAATTGGATTAACATCCTACGGTGAAGCAATGGCATTGGTTATGCATATCAACAACACCAAGAAGGCACCATCATTTCGTGGCGATGACTATGCCAAATGGAAGCTCAAGATGAAGAGTCATCTCAAGTCAATCAACCTTGAGGTGTGGAAAGTGGTGGAGACAAAGTTTGAGCTTGTTGAGGGTGCGGTGCCAACACCGGCCGAAGAGAAGAAGCAACAAGCAAATGACATTGCCGTAAGTGCTTTCCATGAGGCACTTGATGATAAAGCTTTTGAGCTCATCAAGAACCTTGAGGTGGCTCATGACATTTGGAAGAAGCTAGAAGAAGCTTATGAGGGCACCGAAAGTGTCAAGACCGCAAGAGCCTACATGTTGCAAGAGAAGTTTGCAAGCTTCTCAATGAAGGAGGATGAGAGTGTGCCGGAGATGTTCCATAGGCTCCAAGTCATTGTCAATGAGCTCAAGGTACTTGGGGAAGAAATCAAGGACTCTCAATTCTCCACTAAGTTCATGAGGTGTCTTCCCAAGAGATTTGACATGTTGAAGACCGTCATGGTGAAGACAACAATGAAGGAAAAGCCAACTCCCAACCAAGTCCTTCAAGAGATAATGGCCGATGATGAGTTTAGAGAAGATCATGAAAAGGAAGAGTTGGTGAAGAAGAAGAAGAAGGAGAATGAGAAGAAGGATGATGACAAGAAGAGCGTAGCATTCAAGGCCACATCATCCAAGAGCAAGGGCAAGAAGAAGAAAGAAGAGTCATCAAGTGAAGATGAACCATGCTCTAGCTCAAGTGGGCAAGAAGAAGAAGTGAGTGAACAAATGGCACTCCTTGTGAAGAGAATGGGGAAGCTCATGAAGAAAGGGTACTGGTCCAAGAGCAAGAGAAGCTCATCCAAGTCTAGTGACCGTCCCATGAAGTGCTTCCGGTGCAATAGCAAGGATCATCTCATCGCCAAGTGTCCTTATGCAAGTGATGATGAAGATGACATGAGGAAGGAGAGGAAAAAGCAAGAGAAGAAGAAGGAGGAGAAAGACTCCACCCACAAGAAAAAGAAGGGTGAATCTCATGTGGCAACTTGGGAGAGTGATTCATCCTCCTCAAGTGATGAAGATGATGATTCCAAGAAGAAGAGGGGGCACGCAAGCATTGCCATTCAAGAGAAGCTTTCTCTATTTGGTGCTCCATCATCTTGCTTCATGGCCAAGGCCACTAAGGTAAAACCTCCACCCGATAGTGATGATGAGAGTGATGATGATGATGACACCACAAAAGAAGAACTATG
Organism: Themeda triandra; assembly: GCA_018135685.1. Classification (NCBI taxonomy): domain Eukaryota; kingdom Viridiplantae; phylum Streptophyta; class Magnoliopsida; order Poales; family Poaceae; genus Themeda; species Themeda triandra. The sequence goes on from JAENPR010000228.1 coordinate 21,981, forward strand.
GGTCATGCTTGAGGATTGCAAAGGTGCTTTCAATGACTCTAGGAAAGAATGTAGGGGCTTGCGCAAGGATAAGCAAAACCTTGAGCAATAACTTATGGAGTTGAGGGCCTCTTATGAGAGTCTAAAGGTAGACCATAAGAAGCTAGAGATTGCTCACTCCAAGCTTGAAAAAGCTCATTCTTCTCTAGTTGAGAAGCAAGAGAAAGTGCAATCACAAGTGGTGGTCATAGAGAAGAAAGATGTGTCCACATCATGTGATTCACTTGATGATTCAATTGTTATTGCATCACTTGACCCTTCATGCTCTTATGCCTCTACTTCATCTAGTAGTGTTGGTCATGCATGTGATTCTACACTAGTAGTTGAGAATGAGTCTCTTAAGAAGGAAGTCAAGGAGCTCAATCACACCTTGGCTAAGGCTTATGGTGGTGAGGACCGCTTGCTTATGTGCTTGGGTAGCCAAAGAGCTTCTCTCTACAAAGAGGGATTGGGCTATAACCCCAAGAAGGGCAAGGCCGCCCTTGCTCCTCACAAGACTTGTTTTGTGAAGAACAATGGTAGCTATTGCAAGAGTTGCAAGCAAGTTGGTCATTTAGAGCATGCATGCAAGAACAAGAACACTAGTGCTTCCTCTTACAAGTTAAATGCTTCTTACATGCTTGTTAAGAGTGAGTGTGGTGTGAGTGCTAGATTCATTGGTACACCATGGATGAGCTCAAAGAAGAAAGCTATTTGGGTGCCAAAGACTCTAGTGACTAACCTTCAAGGACCCAAGCAAAAATGGGTACCTAAAGCTTGATGTCTTCTTGTAGGTAAATTACAAAGCCGGAGGAGGCATTGGGTGTTTGATAGTGGTGCATCAAATCATATGACCGGTGAAGATAGTATGTTCAAATTACTTGACAAGAATGACAACGGTGGATTCAACTCCATCACATTTGGTGACAATAGCAAGGGTGATGTCATGGGGCTTGGAAAGGTTGCAATTTCCAATGAGAAGGATCTCTCCAATGTGTTGCTAGTTGATACTTTGAACTTTAATCTTTTGTCGGTGGCTCAATTGTGTGATCTTGGCTACAAATGCATATTTGATGACAAGCAAGTTGAAGTGGTGAGCAAGGATCAAGCAAATATCATCTTCAAGGGGTTTAGGCATGGAAGCTTGTACTTGGTGGACTTCAATGCTAGTGAAGCTCAACTTTCATCATGTTTGATTGGCAAGTCGAGCAAGGGATGGCTATGGCATAGGCGCCTTGGACATGTTGGCATGAAGTAATTGAACAAGTTGGTGAAGCATGATCTAGTGAGAGGCTTGAATGATGCCACATTTGAGAAGGATAGACCTTGTAGTGCATGTCAAGCCGGCAAGCAACATGGGAACTCACATCCCAAGAAGAATGAGATGTCAACTTCAAGAGCATTTGAGTTATTGCATATGGACTTGTTTGGCCCAACTCACTACACATCAATTGGGGGCAACAAGTATGGATTTGTGATTGTGGATGACTACACAAGATACACATGGGTGTTCTTTCTCTATGACAAGAGTGAAGTCTATGATCTATTCAAGTCATTTGTCAAGAGGGTGCAAAATGAGTTTGACACTACCATCAAGAAGATAAGAAGTGACAATGGGAGTGAATTCAAGAACACAAGAGTTGAAGAATTGTGTGATGAGCTTGGAATTGTGCATCAATTCTCACCAACCTACACTCCCCAATCCAATGGTGTAGTTGAGAGGAAGAATAGAACCTTGATTGAGATGGCAAGAACCATGCTACTTGAGTACAATGTGAGTGAGAAGTTTTGGAGTGATGCCATCAACACGGCTTCCTACTATAGCAACCGCCTCTATTGCCATGGGAAGTTAGAGAAGACTCCATATGAAATTTTGAATGGAAGGAAGCCCAACATTGCTTACTTCCGGGTCTTTGGTTGCAAGTGCTACATTCTCAAGAAGGGGCAAAGACTTGGAAAGTTTGACAAGAGGTGTGATGAGGGATTTCTTCTTGGCTACTCTACTTCTAGCAAGGCTTATAGAGTGTGGAACTTGGCTAGTGGGCTAGTTGAAGAGGTTCATGATATTGAATTTGATGAAACCCAAGGCTCTCAAGTTGGAGATCAAAATCAAGAAGATGTGGGTGGAGATCAATTGAGCAATGCAATGAGACACATGGACATTGGTGACATTAGGCCGAGGCAAGTGGATGATGGTGATGAAGTGCAAGTGCCAACTCAAGTGGTGATAGAAGATTCCAATGAGGCAAGCTCAAGTGGTACTCAACATGAAGATCAAGATCAAGGTCAAGCAAGCAATGCAAATGAGCTAGTTCTTCAACCTTCTCACATTGCAAGAGATCATCCTCTAGATCATATCATTGGTGACATTCAAAGAGGTGTGCAAACAAGATCAAGATTGGCTAGCATATGTGAGCACTACTCCTTTGTGTCATTTATTGAGCCAACTAAGATTGATGAGGCATTGAAAGATCCGGATTGGATAAATGCCATGCATGAGGAATTGAACAACTTCACAAGGAATGATGTATGGGAGTTTGTTGAGAGGCCAAAGAAGCACAATGTGATTGGAACCAAGTGGGTCTTCAAGAACAAGCAAGATCAAGATGGATTGGTTGTGAGGAACAAAGCAAGACTAGTGGCTCAAGGTTACACACAAGTTGAGGGTCTTGACTTTGGAGAAACATATGCACCGGTGGCAAGATTGGAGGCAATTAGAATCCTATTAGCCTATGCTTGTGCTCACAACATCAAGCTCTATCAAATGGATGTGAAGAGTGGATTTCTCAATGGCTTCATCAATGAGGAAGTGTATGTTGCACAACCTCCCGGTTTTGGGGATGACAAGAAGCCCAACCATGTCTACAAGCTCAAGAAGGCATTGTATGGATTGAAGCAAGCTCCAAGGGCATGGTATGAAAGATTGAGGGATTTTCTCATCTCCAAAGGCTTCAAGATGGGCAAAGTTGACACCACTCTCTTCACCAAGAAGATAGAAGATGACTTGTTTGTGTTGCAAATCTATGTGGATGATATCATCTTTGGATCAACAAATCAATTCTTTTGTGAAGAGTTTGCTAAGATGATGGCTAGTGAGTTTGAAATGTCAATGCTTGGAGAGTTGAGCTACTACCTTGGTCTTCAAATCAAGAAAATGAAGAATGGCACCTTGTGAGTCAAGGCAAGTACATCAAGGACATGATCAAGAAGTTTGGGTTGCAAGACGCTAAGGCCATTAGCACACCAATGGGAACCAATGGTGGCTTGGACATTGATGATAGTGGCAAGATGATTGAGCAAAAGCTATATAGATCAATGATTGGAAGCTTGCTATATGTGACCGCTTCAAGGCCGGATGTCATGTTTAGTGTGTGCATGTGTGCAAGATTTCAAGCTTCTCCAAGAGAGAGTCACTTGACGGCAACCAAGAGGGTGTTGAGATACTTGAAGGGCACTCAAGATGTTGGTCTATGGTATCCCAAGGGGTCAAGCTTTGAGTTGATTGGATACTCCGACTCCGACTATGCCGGTTGCAAGATTGATAGGAAGAGCACAAGTGGAACATGCCAAGTGCTAGGAAGATCTCTTGTGTCATGGTCTTCAAAGAAGCAAAATAGTGTGGCACTTTCCACCGCCGAAGCCGAATATATTAGTGCGGGGAATTGTTGTGCACAATTGCTATGGATGAAAGCCACCATGAAGGACTATGGGATCAAGTTCAAGCATGTGCCTTTGTTTTGTGACAATGAAAGTGCAATCAAGATGACAAACAATCCGGTTCAACATTCTAGAACCAAGCACATTGATGTGAGGCACCACTTCATTAGAGATCATCAACAAAAGGGTGATATTAGCATTGAAAGCATTGGCACCGAAGATCAACTAGCCGACATATTCACCAAGCCTCTTGATGAGAAGAGATATTGCAAGTTGAGGAATGAGTTGAACATACTTAGCTTCTCCAACATGGATTGATGCACCCCATATATGACATGCCTCTCCTCCAACATAGCAAGGTAAAGTTGGTTGTTGCATTTCATGCATCCTTTGCTAGATGTGTAGACATGTATACATGTGCATCTTGCTAGGATCATTCATTGCAAACTAAATGAATTTGAAGGATATATGGCATCACTATTGTTTTTATGCTTGATTTGATCTAGTGATGGCATATGACTTGTTTGTGAGCTTGTAAACCTAGTGTTGAATCTTTAGCACTTGCTCATGATGTGTATCTCAACATGGTCAAGATAACCCTTATTCTTATGAGGTGTGAAGAAGCTTGCCCTTGGTTCAAACCGAGATACATTTTCTAGACATGTGATTTAGATTTGGCCATAGTTGATTGACTTGTTTCTCTCATCCAGGACTCCGATTGGTATCATGCTTCAAAGGTCAATTCTATAAACCTTAGTACCATTTTGGTTGTGGTAACTCTCATAAAAGTTCCATCTATGCATGTGTGCTTGAAAATCAACCAAACATTTGATGCACACATGTAGGGGAGCTACCACTACCAAAACCGGAATTGAAATGCTTGTCCAATCCAAGTTTCATGATCAAAATGTCTTGGGCAAGCAATTCAATTTCATATTGAATTCAATTTCCATATCTTTGTGAGCTTTGTGAAGGGTTGTCATCAATTACCAAAAAGGGGGAGATTGAAAGCTCCAGTTTGGTTTTGGTAATTAATGACACTCAACGTTGCTAATGCTTTGCTCTAAGTGTGGTTAGACACATAGCAACGTGACGGTGGATGATGGAGCATGGTGATCACGGTGACGAACATGGTGGACATGTGAAGTGATCAAGCTCCGGCGATGGATGGAAACGCCCATGAAGATCAAGGCGAAGGTATACTTGATAGGGCTTTCCGGTTTGGTGATCAAGACACTATAGAGAGTGTGATCACATTTAGGATCGATAACCGACTATCAAGAGGGGTTTCCTCGGTTCATTCGCGGTCCTAAGTGCCTCTAGTTGTGACTTTGCATGATGCATGAGAGGCTAACTAGAGAGCTAACCCTTGCGCGATATTTCGTGAGTGAAATACTAACTCCAAGGCTTGAGTTTGGATCATCACTTGGTGGAGTTAGTGCACAAGGCAAGGGAATTGATTTGGATCAATTTGGAGCAAGTTTGGCGCGGAAATGACGATCATAAGGGCGAGGGCGCCGGACTCGGTCCAGACGCGTCCGACGGCTTTTGGACGACGGCACGGCGTGCTGGCTCAGCTCAGCGAGCGGCGGACGTGGCCGAGGCGCGTCCGGCGGGTCCCCAGACGCGCGCCAGAAACTTCTGGGTTTCTGGCTCGCGCACGTCGGGTCGCCGGACGAAGGCCGGACGCTGGCGGCGGACGCGGCTCGGACGCTGACGTGACAGCCTGTCGTCTCGCGAGGCTCGGGCATCGGACGCACGCCGGACGCGGGCGCCGGACTCGGGAAGATCACTGTTGAGCGTCCGGCGCATTGAGGATTCGAACGACGCAGCACCAACGGTCGGGTGACGTGGCGCGGCAGAGAGCGGCGGACGCGTCCGGCGCTTGATGAAGTCGTCAGCCCGAGGGCAACGGCTCTATTTCGACCTTGGGTCTATAAATAGAGGGTTGGCCGGCTTGGGGAGTCTCTCTTCGCCATTTCTACACACTTGAGCATAGTTTGAGCAAGAGAGACACTCCCCCACTCATCTCTTTGATTCATTTGCTAATCTTGAGAGAGATTTGAGTGCGAACAAGTGATTTGCATTGAGAGTTGCATCTAGAGGCACTTGTTCATCGAGTGAGCTGCGGATTCTTGTTACTCTTCGGTGATTCCCGTCACCGTAGACGGTTTGGAGCAGCGGGTGGTGGTTGAGCTCGACTTGGTGATTGTTCGAGGCCACACCGGGTTCTTGTGAGGGGTTCTTGATCCTTCCCCGCGGGAGTTCGCGAAAGGATACTCTAGTGGATTGCTCGTGGCTTGTGGATCCTTGTCTTGTGTGGAGATTGCGGCTCCCCATTGGGGTCTTTGGCACCGAGCCAATTGAGCGGGCAACTCACCAAGCAAGTGTATCGCCACAACGAGGAGTAGCTTGCCGGGAAGCAAGTGAACCTCGGTAAAAAATCATTGTGTTGATTTGTGATTGCCGAGGCTTCGACCTCCTTGTGCTTGTGCTTGAGCTCTCTAGGTGATTGGCTTCTACACCGGTGATTGGCCATCTTCTACTCTTCGCGGCGGTATAATCTCCGATCATCTCTTTACTTTTCGCATAGTAGAATTGCTTGTTGTGGTCGGTCGGGAACCACTCTTTGTGTAGCTTGATCACCGTTGTTGAGTGTGCAATTGAATTGAATAGCCTTGCATGGTAGGACGGCTTGCATAGAGTAGTCGAAGCACTTGCTTTGCACATTTGCCGCCTTGCTATCTAATTGGGTTGTCTAGTGCTTGTGCTAGAAATTTTATTAGGCTATTCACCCCCCCTCTAGCCATTGTGACCTTTCAGTCCGGCGCGGCCCAACAGGCGCGACCGGCGCGTGCTAGGGAGCCAGATGTCGGTGTTTCGTACCCCGGGGGGTATAACACCAACGAGGAAATTTCTATGCGTGCTCCCTAATCCGGATGGTGATGCAAGATGGACACAAGCGTTTATCCTGGTTCAGGCAAGGAGTGCCCTACGTCCAGCAGAGGGGAGAGTTTTGTATTATCTTGCACCGGGGTGCTTGTACAGGGGTGACTACAAGCGGGACTTAGCCGTGAATGGGTGTGAGTGAAGGCGTAAAAAACCTCCCCTAGACTAGGCCCTGGCATCCCCTTTTATAGGCCAAGAGGAGGCTCAGGAGTACAGAGTAGATAGGGCTATCGTGGGCGTGACGTCGAGGTACATGCGCCATGTCGAGTCGTCGAGACTGTAGACGCTCCCTTTGGTCGGGCTCGAGCCTGTAGCGGTATGGTCAATGATGGCCTGCTCGTCCTTCTTGGTCGTGGGCTGACGTAGTCGAGGTATGGTGCCGGTGTTGACGAGCACGTGCGTCCGGGAACCCCGCTGTATGGCCGTCGAGGTGGGAAAGACAGGACACTGCTTGCTCCGTACGCCAATCGCGCGTCTGCCGTCATTTCCTCGAGCGCGGAGGCCGGCTCGAGGGGTCGACGTCCGTGCGATGGGGACCGTGCGGCGGATTAGATGGTATGGAGAGTCGACAACGGTGCTTGAAAAGGGGGGAGCCGCACGTGGCACAGTACAAGGCCTGATTTAATAGTGGCGCCGCCATCCTCGAATCCGGGGATGGGCGGCGTAATGGTGAAGCGACCGGCGTATGCTCCACTATTGCGGGCTCGTAGCCATGGGGTTAGGTGTTGTCGGCGTACGTCGGTGTTTTTCGAGCCCCGTAGCCATGTGCGGGCTCGGATGCAATGATTGAGGGAGCACTCGAGCGACCGCTTGCTCGAGCGCTCCGTCCCGCTCGAGCGGTTGCTTGCTCGAGTGGTTTGCGTCATCGTCTCGAGCGGTCGCACGCTCGAGCGGTTTCCGTACCTTTCTGTCGAGCGGGTGAACGGCTGCTGCTTGAGTAGGAGCGCTTTGTGGGCCTGATCGTGGGCCTGATCGTGGGCCGGCCTAGCTCGAGGGGGAGATTGGGGTTTTCTCTGACCAGTTAGCTTTTGGGATTCTGAGAGAGGGATGAGGCTGATTTGCCTATCTCTAATTCACCCAATTTAGGACCCCCTAATCTAGGTACCCGACAGTAGCCCCCGAGCTCTTGCTTGATTGTGAAAAAACTTCAAGCAAGGGATCATGAAGTGGAGTTGAAGTACCTAGACCTAGGGTCATGTTGTTTCGAGGAGTCGTTTCGTCCTTTCTCCGTGGGGGGCGCGCGAGCGTCCCCCGCGGGGGTAGCCCCCGAGGCCCCAGAGGAATGAGGCATTCCTCTGGGGGCTTTGAGATGAATGGGTTTAAGTAGGAGTATTATTAACTGGAGTTGTAGCAGCTCGAGGTAGGAGATTTCTGATAACTGTTCGAGCCCCCGAGTATTTCCTGCTCCTCCCATGTCGAGGAAGGTTGTTTAGGTGACTTGAGCCGCCGAGCCTCGAATGGCTGGGCTGGAGTCGTGATCCTGTTCCTCGCTGGATCTCCTGGAACGGACTCAAGTGGTGAGAGGTCTGACACTACTCGCGACCGAGCGAGCGCCATACCCCCCTGTGAGCTGATAGTGGGTAGTCCAAGTGAGAGCTCGCCTCCTTTCGAGGGGAGACGGCTTCGTGGCCCGGGGGCGCTCTCATTAAAGCTGGGCGCTTAGTTTCCAGAGGACCGGCCCCGCTCGAGGGGACCGGCGGCTCGAGTGCCTCCCGTCGGCGGGATCTCTTAGATACCTAGTGCCTTGCCTTGGACACGCCGTCTGGGTTCGCGGGTTCGTTCTCGAGCGAAACCTTTCGAGGGTCCCTTCCCATAGGCGCCCCTAACTCGGGTGCTCGAGGGCGGCTGTTCGAACCCGTCCGTGGGTCAGCCTCCGCTCCCTCGAGACTTACTTGTGGGACCGGGGTCCCTGGGTTTCTTACCGTGTAAGGGACCGCCTGTCGAGTCGTCCCGTCATTGCGTCTGTTCGAGTCGCATCCGTCCGTTGCAGGTGGCGCGCCTTTTTAGGCGGAAATCGGTGCATCGTGGTGATCGTGGCTTGGCGACGGTTCCGCTCCGTCTCGCGACGCGTGCGCCCTGCAAGTGGAGGTAGGTGGCGGTTTGTCAGGGCATTTAATGCGGTTACCGTTTTTCGTCGAGTCCGCCGGGTGCGCGCGGCCGTTGGATGGCGTAATCTAGGCCGTCGGATGTGATTCACGCGGATCGGCTTGGGCTCTATAAATATGGAGGGGTAGGCTCCCGGTTCTTCTTCCCCGCATTCTCGCCCTTTTTCCGCTCTCCGCCGCTTGTTGCGCCCGCGCTCCGGATTCAATCCGCCGCTGCCCTCATTTGCAACCGCCGCTGCTGCTGCCGCCTGTGACCGCCGGTGATCGCGCCTGCTTTCCGCGCCTCCGTTCCCCGCGCCACCGTTCCCCGCGCTCCGCCGCCGCCGTTGCTCCGCCGTCCCGCTCCCGTCATCGACATGAAGAGGTCGGTCAGGAAGTCGGGTCAGAGCTCCGGCCGGGTGCTTGGTAGCAAGGGCAAGGGCAAAGCGGGGAGTGCCGCCAAGCCTTCCCCGCCGGTGGTGATGGAGGATGCGCTCCCGTGGCCTCGGTCCTCGGTGACCGAGGCAATCTTTGCTCAACTTGGTGAATGGCGGATTGCTTCCGCCCAATCCGGCGGAGGGGTTACCGGAGTGGAGGGTGCCGGACGACGACCACCTCGAGCCCAATCCCCCGCCGGGCTACGTCCTGAGCTTCATCAGGTTCCACCGGCGGGGACTTGGTGCGCGGCCGAGCCGCTTCATGCGGGCGCTCCCCCACCATTTCGGGGTCGAGCTCCAGCACTTCAACCCTAACTCCATCTCGCTCGCGGCTACTTACGCCGCTGTGTGTGAGGGGTATCTAGGAATGGCGCCGCAGTGGGACCTGTTCACCCACATCTTCAAGGCGACGCTCTTCACCAAGGCGGTGAAGAACAAGGAGGCCGCCGACGACGACGGTGATGACGATGACGAGGAGGAGGAGGAGGAGAACGAGGAGGAAGAGGAGAAGGTGGTGAAACCAAAGGTCCGCCACTACGTTCGAGCGGGCTCCTGCTCGATTGGGCTGAAGAGGAAGGAATGCTGGCTGTCCGGCGCGTGGTCGTCGAACAACGCCGGCTGGGACCGAGAATGGTTCTATCTCCGAAACGAGGGGGGCCTCTTCCCGGAATACACCGGCGCCGTGCTAACCGCGCCCGGTTTCAACTGGACGCACGGCCAGCCGGCGGCGCGCCAGCCCCGCATGGACTCCCTGCTGAACGCCATCTCGAGCCTCCGCAACCGGAGGTCTGGCAACCTCTTCTTCAATATTGCGCACGTCGTCGCCGAGTTCCACAGCCGCCGGGTGCTCCCGCTCGCCGAGCGCCCACTGCGGCTCGACCGGATGACGGAGGACGCCGATCTGCGGCGCTCGCGGCCGCCGGGATGTCGGACGTGCCCTCCCGGTCGCCACAATCGTGGCTCGGGTGCGCGACGCGATCGACGGTGGGAGGAATTTTGGTGAGAACCAAGTTGGCCTCTTCCGCATGCGTCCGGCCGTCAATCTACCGGGCTTTGTAAGTTTTCTCGAGACCCTCTTTCGTTGTTTCTTTTACTCGAGCAATCCTTATCGTGGCCTGTTCTTTTTCCGAATATCAACGACCACGCGGAGTCGAGGCCCCGGTGAAGGAGGACGCACCCGACCGCGAGGTAAGACGCCCGAGGGCGAACGAGCACATACCGCCGTGGTCTCGAGGAGGGAGGAAAAGACGCGAAAGCCCACGCGCTAGAGGAGAAGGAGAAGCGTAAGGCTAGGCGCGCCGCCGGAGCGTGAAATACGTCCCGGCGGCGGACCCAACCGACTGGAGCCCTAGTCTCGAGTCGACCGACGAGGACGAGGACGATGATGATGAGGATGACGAGGCGACCGACAGCGATGACGCCACCGCCGCTCGAGCCCTGACGCCTCCTCGCTCTCGCGTGCAGGAGCCAACTTTGGCGCCAGGCCTCCTGCGCGACGACTCGTCGCTGGTTCGAGCGGGCCAGCAGGAGGAGTCGTCGAGCCGTGGTGCTCGAGCGCCGTCGCCGGGCCAAGCAAGGCAACGGGGTGGGGCGTCTCAACACTCCAGCCACCGCGCTCGCTCGTCGTCGCCGGCTCAAGCAGGGCGGCGGGAGGAGTCGCCCCGTCACTCTAGCCATGGCGGGCGGGCGCCGTCTCCGACGCGGCGGGATTCTTCCTCCCGCCACCAGCCATCTTCAACGGGCGCGCACACCCGGCAGCATGAGGCTGCAAATGTGCGCACTTCAAGTTCTGCGCAGCCCGGCGAGCAACGCCGGGCTCCTTCCGGCGACCGCCGGGCCGAGCGGACCTCGACCCGCCGGCCCCAGGATCCCGTAAGGGACACTGTGCCCGAGCCGGCCAAAGAGTCGGCCAGAACGGGGGCGGCCGCCAGGGTGTCAGAGCCCCCGAGCGGCACCAGTGGTGGGCTCGAGGCCCCCAAGTCTTCGAGGGACTCAAGGGGGGCGCCTGAGGCTCGGAAGCCCCCGAGCGCTTCGAGCAAGCCAGGCGGCTCGAGCAGCGCTACCCCGACCACAGGGTGAGTCTTCCGGTCGATCTTATTGCGCTATTTTGTTCGCGTGTGAGTATCTTGTCACAGTGAAATTTTTTGTTTTTCTCTTTCTTCCAGGACTAAGCGTCCCCTGCAGACCTTACCATCCCTCCCCCCCATGCTGCCTACTAAGAGGCTGAGGACCACGGGAGGGTCGCTCGGCACCCCGTCGATGCCAGGTGGAGTGACTCTCCCTCCTTCCACTCCAGTTTGGTTAGAGCGGGCCAAGGATGCGCTTAGGCGTGGTAGGCTGATGGCAGCTGCGTCCCGTGCAGGTGCCGGGGCCGTGACCAAGGCCACGGGGGAGGAGGACGTCACCACCACCACGGCCTCGTCCGCCCTCCCGCTCGAGACTCTGTCGTCGTCAGGCGCGCTGGGCGACGCGGCGGCGGGCGACCAAGGGGCGACGGCGCCAGAGCCGGCGGCCTCTATCCCGGCGACGGGGGCTGGATCGGAGCAGCAGCCCATCACGCTCGAGGACGAGAGTCCGAGCTCGGGCGCCAAGTCCTCCTGGCCAATCGGCCTGCGCCAGCTCGAGGAGGAGCGCGGGGAGAAGGAGGAGGAGGAGACGCCGGCAGCCACTGATCGGCCGGTGGGAGATGTGGTGATGCAGGAGGCGGGACCGGTGCCTGAGCCTCAGCCGAGCCGGGCCTCAACCCCTCCTCGGGATATGGAGGTCGAGTCCTCAGCTGGGCAACGGGTCGAGGAGGGGGAGGCCCAAGCCGCCGTTCGAGAGGGCGCGCTCGAGGAGCACCCCGCCGCCACGCAAGAGGAGGAGAAGGCGGAGGAGCCGGTGGAGCAGAGGGCGGGGCCGGTGGTGCGCCGCCGCCGCCGCAGCGCCGAGGAGCGCGCCCGCAGTGGAGCAGCGGGGCGGGCCGAGCCCGGAGGAGCAGCGGCTGCAGGCGGGGCAGCGAGCGGAGCAGCCCACTGCTACAGGCGGCGATGAGCGTCAGGGCGACGAGCAGGAGCACCACCTGCAGCCGTATCAGGCGCCGCCACAACCTCCACAGCTGCTGGGGGAGCTGGTGCCCCACCTCGTGCCTGACTCGGAGACGGGCGAGGTGAGGTTCGAGGCCATGACCGACGCCGACCAGTGGGAGGAGGCCCAGAGGAAACTGACGGCGGCCGCCATCGTCGACAGCCATATGCGGTCGGTCGGTCTCGGGCCCACCGAGCCCACCGATGCCTCTATCGAAGAGCGGAGGCGGCTCGAGGTGCGGGCGCTTGCCCAGGAAGCGTCCTCCTCCTGGAGCCAGCCGCAACGCCCGACATCCTTGGCCGAACGGGTGGTGACGGCGGGCGTCGATTTGGAGGCGGTGAGGAGACTCCACTCCTCCGTCGACAAGGAGATGCGGGAGGAGTTCCCCTTATGGGAAAGGCCGCCGCTGGTGCTCCCCGACCCTCTTGACCACGAGGCTCCTCCGATCGTGATGAACGACCAGAAGGAGCTCGAGGCATATACGGAGGCCGAGGAACACCGGCAGTGGCTTGAGAACGCCTTGAGGACCGCCCTGTCGCTTGTTTCTGAGGACATGCCCCGGCTTCTTTCTGTGAGTACTTCTTGTTGCCCTTCTTTTAGGTTTATCGTGATTTATGATCTAATGCTTTCCCTTTATGGTTCAGACGATGCAAAGCCGCTCATATGCCAAATCGACGCACATCCTTGCTACTCAAGAGAGCGAGCACGAGATCCGGCGGTACGTGCGGATGGGGTAGGAGGCCGAGGGCGAGCGGCATCGCTTTGCTCGGCTCCTTCGAGAGGCCAACGCCGCCTTGGTCTCTGCCAAGGAGGACGCCAAGAAAGCCCAAGATGAACTCGCTCGAGTGGCGCAGGAGGCCGGGGCTGCGCAGCAGGAGGCAGGCGAGAAGCTCGCCCAAGCCGCGCAGGAGGCCGAGATTGCTCGTCAGAAGTACGCGCAGCTGCATGCAACCTTCGAGCAGCTCAAGAAGGATGCAGCCACGGCTTTGCAGAGCTACAAGGCCAAATGCCGGGACATGGAGCAGCTCCAAAAGGAGAAAGCCGGCGTTGAGGCCTATGTGAAGGAGCTCCAGGCTACGGTCACCCGGGAGGCTGCCGAGAAGGAGGCTCTCTCGAGTGCGCTCGAGGCGGAGAAGGAGCGGGTGACCGGTCTCCAAACGGAGGTGGCCAACTTCCGTCAGGTGGTGACGGACAAGGACCTCGCCATCAGAAGCGCGACATCGAGCGCGCCTTCCGGAGAAAAGAAGCTGAGCTCGCGCGGGCGCTCGAACGCGAGCAAGGGCTCTCGACCCGCTGCACCGGTAAGTGCTCGAGTCTTTTAGTCCTTTTTTTTGCGTGATTCGTACGTGTTGCTCGAGTACTTGATTGAGTACTTGATTCTTGTCGTCCTTTTTCAGGTTTGGAGGCGGACCTGGCGGACGCGCGTGAGTACGCAAAGTCAACCCACGCGCTGGCTGACCGCGTGCTCTCAGCCAAGGCCCACATCACCGGCGCCATTGACACCCTCAGCGCTAAGTGGGGCTTCCCGCCGGTGGTGGACGTCGAGGGGCCGGATGCTGGCCAGAGCTATGCTAGCCGGGTCCGTGAGTTCGGCGCCTCTCTGCGGGGTCGTATCCGGGAGGCCCTTGTTTTTGCTGCGCGCCGGACGATGGCCATCTTCTACTCGGGGTTCAGCATCTCGAGGGAGGACGCCCGGGCCGGGATGGAGGCCGTTGCGAGCGGCTTCACCTACGTCGAGGGCGAGCAAGAAGGAGGGGTCAACCCCGGATCGAGCAGCTCAAGGCCGAGGCAGAGGAGCCGGCGCCCTTCTTGGAGGCGATCCGCTGCGAGAAGTCCTTCCGCCGATGTGGAGTAATCTTTAGCCGGCTGCGAGCCGAAATCTGGGCAACGAGGCCCTTGTAAGAAAACAAGTATTTTTGGTTATGGGAGTGGCCCAAGTGGCCTTGAACCGTAATACTTCGATGTTTATAATCGTTATGCTCTAATTTTTCCTTTGCGCTCGATATCATTTTCCACTTCCCGCCTTTACTTTGTTTTAGCTAAGTGTTGCGCGCGTGCTCGAGCTACTTCGAGAGGGGATGAGTTAGGGTGCCGTAGCTCGGAAGCGTGGGAAGCCTTGTGCTCGATCGTCCTGACTCGGTGAGCTCGAGGTGACGAAAACACTTAGCTTACGAAAAACTTCGAGGCGAGGAGGGGAAAGAATACATCGAGCGTTGTTTTCGAAAAAACTAGTTGCGTTTTTCGAGGACTTCGGGGGTCCCCCGGTCTAGCCCCGAGGGGGCTTGACTTTGTGGAAACAAAGTCGAGCCCACCTTGTGTATGAACAAAAAGTAAGGAATCGACTCGTTTATTCATACTAGCGGTATAATTTAAACGAAAATATGTACAAGGCATCGAGGCCTAGGGGAAAAAGCGACGTAGCTGTTCGATGTTCCATGCGTTGGTGAGGGTCGAGCCGTCCTCTTTGGCTAACTTGTACGTTCCCGGTTTCAGCACCTTGACCACGATGAACGGACCTTCCCAAGGAGGAGTCAGCTTGTGGCGCCCCTTGTTATCTTGGCGTCGACGGAGCACGAGATCGCCGACCTTGAAATCCCTCTTGCGCACATTCTTTTCGTGATACTGCCGTAGCTTCTGTTGGTAGCGCGCAGAGTGTAGGAGCGCCGTGTCTCGAGCCTCTTCGCTTGGTCGATGGCGTTTGCCGGCCTTTCCGATTAGTACGCTCGTTGTAGGCCTTGAGTCGAGGGGACCCGTACTCGAGGTCGGTGGGGAGGACGGCCTCGGACCCATAGACCAAGAAGAACGGGGTGAACCCGGTGGCTCGACTCTCGGTCGTCCGCAGACTCCACGGGACGAGATGGGAGTTCAGCTACCCATTTGTTGCCGTGTTTGTTCAAGCGTTTGAAAATCCTTGGCTTTAGACCTTGCAAGATCATGCCATTTGCGCGCTCGACTTGGCCATTAGTTCGAGGGTAGGCGACTGCCGACCAGTTCACACGGATGTGGTACCGATCGCAGAAGTCCAAGAACTTTTTGCCTGTGAACTGGGTGCCATTGTCAGTAATGATGACGTTGGGGACTCCAAAGCGATGGATGATGTCGGTAAAGAACTCGACCGCTCGCCCCGAGCGGATGTTAGTGATGGGCTTGGCCTTGATCCACTTGGTAAACTTATCGATGGCCACGAGCAAGTGGGTGTGGCCTCCCGTCGTCTTTTTGAGGGGTCCAACCAGATCGAGCCCCCCGGACCGCAAATGGCCACGTGAGGGGATCATCCGGAGTGCGTGTCTTTGGAAGATGCGTTTGCTTAGCGTAGAATTGGCATCCCTCACACGCTCGAACAAGCTTGATGGCATCAGCAGTTGCAGTGGGCCAGTAAAAGCCTCGACGGAATGCGTTCCTGACAAGGGTTCTTGGCGCAGCATGGTGGCCACAAGCCCCCGAGTGCATGTCTCTGAGCAGTTTCTTGCCTTCCTCGATCGAGATGCACCGTTGGAGTACACCAGTTGGGCTCCGGCGGTAGAGCTCTCTATCGTCCCCATAAAGGACGTAAGTTTTGGCTCGACGAGCTAGTCGCCTTGCCTCCGTTCGATCTTCTGGTAACTCCCCTCGAATGAGATACTCGAGGAATGGTGCACGCCGGTCGGTTGGTGGGCTCGTAGCCGGTCGATCTCCATGACCGTGGCCCCGTCGAGGGGGTGCGGTCGTGGGGGCAGGCTCAACGGCCGGGTCCCGCCCAGCCCCCGAGTCCCACTTCACGGATGGCTCGTGAAGGTCTTTCGAGAAGACGTCTGGGGGTATTGGCGCTCGAGATGAAGCGATTTTGGCCAGTTCGTCCGCAGCCTCGTTGAAGCGCCTTGGGATGTGGTTGAGCTCGAGACCATGGAAGCTGGCTTCCAACTTGCGCACCTCATTGCAGTACGCTTCCATCTTTTCATCATGGCAGCTCGAGGCTTTCATCACTTGGTCGATAACGAGCTGCGAGTCGCCTCGAGCATCGAGGCGTCGGACCCCAAGCTCGATGGCAATGCGCAACCCGGTAACGAGTGCCTCATACTCTGCCATGTTGTTTGAGGCGGCAAAGTGGATGCGCACCACGTAACGCATGTGTACTCCGAGGGGCGAGATGAAGAGTAGGCCCGCGCCTGCTCCTGTCTTCATAAGTGACCCGTCGAAATACATGGTCCACGGCTCGGCTGGATGCGGACCGGGGGAGTTGGACGTCGGTCCACTCGGCGACAAAGTCAGCCAAAGCACTTGGGATTTGATAGCCTTTCGTGGGGCGTAAGTGATGGTCTCGCCCATGAGCTCGACCGACCACTTGGCGATTCGACCCACGACTTCCCGGTTCGGATAATTTCCCCAAGTGGGAATGATGTTACCACCGTTACCGGGTGGCTAAGAAAGTAGTGCTGGAGTTTTCGACGGGTGAGCACGATTGCGTAGAGCAGCTTTTGGATATGGGGGTATCAAATTTTGGCATCTGAGAGCACCTCACTGATGAAATACACCGGCCGCTGGACGGGGAGCGCGTGCCCCTCTTCCTGCCTCTCAACCACTATGACCGCGCCGGCCACTTGTGTGGTTGCGGCAATATAGAGGAGGAGTGGCTCGGCGGGTTGATCTCGGGTGTAGCGGGTCGAGGTGGCACGAGCACGGGAGGGGAGGAGAGCATGCTCTTCGGCCTCGAGAGGGCTTCCTCCGCCTCGGGTGTCCATGTGAAATGCTCGGATTTTTTGAGGAGTCGATACAGAGGCAAAGCTTTTTCTCCCAAGCGTGCGATGAATCGGCTAAGGGCGGCCAAACATCCCGTGATCTTCTGTACCCCTTTCAGGTCTCGAATCGGCCCCATCCGCATGATGGCCGTAACCTTCTCGGGGTTGGCCTCGATCCCCCGCTGGGAGACGATGTAGCCTAGCAGCATGCCTCGAGGCACTCCAAAGACACACTTCTCGGGGTTCAGTTTGATGTTCTTAGCCCTGAGGCACCCGAACGTCAACTTGAGGTCCTCGACAAGGTTTTCGACTTTACGTGTCTTGACAACGATGTCATCCACGTATGCCTCAACCGTCTCTCCTATATGTTTGCCAAAAACATGAAGCATGCAGCGCTGATATGTTGCCCCGGTGTTTCGAAGGCCGAAAGGCATCGTGACATAACAGTACATGCCCATAGGGGTGATGAAAGAAGTCATGAGCTGGTCGGACTCCTTCATCTTGATTTGGTGATAGCCAGAGTAGGCGTCGAGAAAGGAAAGTACTTCACAACCCGCAGTGGAATCAACAATTTGATTTATTCGTGGTAAAGGAAATGGGACTTTGGGACATGCTTCATTTAAACTAGTGTAATCTACACACATCCTCATTTTCCCATTCTTTTTCTCTACCAATACAGGATTAGCTAACCACTCGGGATGATGTACCTCCTTGATGAATCCGGCTTTCTCGAGCTTCTCGACCTCCTCGCGGATGATCCTGCGCTTCTCCTCGTCGAAGCGGCGCAGGCGTTGCTTGACAGGTCTCGAACCGGGACGGATCTCCAAGGCGTGCTCGGCGACATCCCTCGGTATGCCAGGCATGTCCGAGGGACTCCACGCAAACATGTCAGCGTTTGCGCGGAGAAAGTCGACGAGCACTGCTTCCTATTTGCTATCGAGGGAGGCGCTGATGACCAGCGTCTTCTCCCCCGAGGAGCTCGGGTCGAGCGGGATCTTCTTGGTGTCTTCAGCGGGCTCGAAGTTGCCGGCCTGTCGCTTGGGTGTCGGGGCAGAGGCCTCAGCCGCCATGTGATCGAGCATCATGGCTAGGTCTTCAGATGTTCCCAGCACGTTTGTCAGTGATTCCCCGTACTCGACGCACTCCACATCGCAGTGGTAGGCGTGCTCGTACGTGGAGTTGACAGTGATGACTCCTTTTGGTCTCGGCATCTTGAGCTTGAGGTAGGCATAGCTGGGGATCGCCATGAACTTTGTGTAGCACGGCCGCCGGGATGGCGTGGTACGTCCCCTCGAACCGGGCACGTCGAAAGTTAAGACTTCTCGACGAAAGTTCGAGCGTGTCCCAAAGACGACGGGGAGGTCGATGCGGCCGATCGTGAGCGCTTTCTTGCCGGGGACCACTCCGTGGAAGCCCCGGCGCTCGGGCCGGAGGTCGGCTCTTGTGAGGCCGAGCAACGTGAGGGTCTCCATGTAGATGATGTTGAGGCCGCCGCCTCCATCCATGAGGACTTTGGTGAAGTGGGCGTTGAGGATGATCGGGCGACGACGAGAGGGTACGAGCCGGGATTGGTGACGTGGTCTCGGATGATCATCACGGTCGAACGTGATGGGAGCATCCGACCAGTCGAGGAATTGAGGCGTGGCGGGTTTTATGGCGAAAACCTCCCTGCGCTCGGCCTTCCGCTCTCGATGTGTCATCTGGGTGGTCGGGCCGCCGTAGATCATGTAGCACTCGGTGATGGGCGGATACCCATCGTCGTCGTTGTCGTTGGCTCGGTCCTCGCCACCCTTATCCTTCTTGCCATCGTCCTTGTCAAGGCCAAATTTCTTGAAGTAACCTCGAAGCATACGGCAGTCCTCGAGGTTATGCTTGACCGGCTCCTTGTGGTAGGGGCACGGCTGCTTATGCATTTTGTCGAAGACGCCCCCATCCGGAGGGGGTCTAGGCTTCTTGCGCTCGGCTGCGGCCACCTCGTCTTCCACGACCGCGCGCTTGCCTTGCTGGTTGCCTTTCTTCTTCTTCCCGTTCTTCTTCTGGGCCTTGCTCGAGCCCTCACCGCCTCCTGGGGATGGCGCGGGCTTGTTCCCAGCCCCACCAAAGAAGGCCCCCACGGCCTTGTCGCCGGCAGCATAGTCGGCGACGACGTCCATGAGCTCGTTCACCGTCTTTGGGCGGTTGCGCCCGAGCTCTCGCACGAGCTCTTTGCACGTGGTGCCTGAGACAAACGCCAGGATGATGTCGTGGTCTGGGATGTGCGGCAGCTCGGCGCGCAGCTTGGAGAAACGTCGAGCAAAATCCCGGAGAGATTCCGTGGTATTTTGCTTGCAGTTACGGAGATCCCACGAGTTGCCGGGTCGGATGTATGTGCCCTTGAAGTTCCCCTCGAAAATCGGACTAGGTCGGCCCAATCGTAGATCCGATGGGGAGCTCCTCGAGCCACCATCGAGCGGTGTCGGAGAGAAACGAGAGGAGCCGACGTATGATCGCCTTATCCTCTCGAGCCCCTCCGGGGCGGGCCGCCCGAAGTCGGCCGGCCGAGCTCGGCTTGGTCTCCCGTTGTACTTGACCACGCTCGTGGGGGTCGAAACGGGTTTGGCAATGGCGTGTTGCGGATGGCTCGCCCGAAGACTCGAGGGCCCGGCGGCTCGGAGCCGCCGGTCCTCGTCGCCGTCGTAGCGTCCCCTCGATGGGCCTTGTAGCCACGGTCCTCGGCACCCGCCGCCTTGCGTCGTCGATTGTCGTTGATGTCATGACGCGCATCTTGGGGGGCGCGGTTGTCGATGATGAGTTCTCGAGCAGGGGCTCTACCACCTCGAGGGGGTGCCTCTTGGTGGACGGAACCCTCCCGCTCATGACATGGTTGTTCTGGGGCTGCCTCTCGCTGTCTCGAGGCCGAGCTCTCGGCCTGCTGGACGGCCGCGACTTGGAGGAGCCCTTGGATCTCATCTCGTATCCGTAATGCATGCGGATTCGAGGGCGCCGGCATGTCCCGCAGCAGCATGGCTGCCGCAAGTACATTCTGGCTTGCTCGAGGGAAGTGGGCTGGCTCGGGTGGCGCTTCCGGTCGCCCGTCGTTGACGATGCGGTTGAAGGCGTCTCGGGCCTTTCCTCGAGCGCCAAGAGGTCGAGGTGGAGGGAGCTGGCTTAGCTCAAGGGTCCTCTTGAGCAAGTCCAAGTTCGCGCGCTCCGCCTCCATCTTGGTCTCGATTTCCCGGATCTGGGCCCATTGAGCTGCCAGGGCGTCGTCTTCGGGTCGTCGATTGTCTTGAGCTTGTGGTGGCGGTCCACGCGGCTCGATCACCTGCAGGGCTCCAGCCGCCGATGTCCCGACCACTGGGGTCACGTCTGCCCGGTTGGCTGCAGGGACGGCCATGGCGGCGCCATCTCTGGTCTCCTCATCCGACGGGACGTCGTCGTTGAGATGAAAACACTCGCAAGCCGGGTCATAGCACCCTGAATCTGAGTCATCGGAGTCTGGGTTAGCGCTGGACGGCGTCCAAGGCCTCCCCGTGCTTTCCTCCTCGATCCAACGGCGCATATCCTCGACCGTGTTGCGGCGTTGCGAGCGGTGTGCTGTCAAACCCGCGGTCTAGTGACGCCGGCCATACAATCTCCAAGTCCATGGTGGCACGCAGGAGGGGGCCGGGGCTCTCCTCCCGCGGTCCCAAGACTGACCGGATCTCATTGGCATACGTGGTGGCGGCGTTGGTGAGCCCAAACGGGAGCCTGCGACGAGCTCGGTAGAGCCCGTGCGGCAACAGGTTGGGCGACGTCGGCCGTGCGCGCGCTCGAGGTGCCACGCCGGGCTCTCTCGGCGAGCGCATGGCGAACGTGAAGCTAGGGTCCACGTCAAGGACTCCCTGTCCATGTGCCACCTCCTGCCGTACGCTTGGCATCCCGGCCGGGTGTACCGTGGCGTCTGGCTGGGAGGGCACACGAGCAGGGTGCTCAAAGCTCTGCGCCTGCTGGCAGTGATGATAGTGCTGGTGGCGTCGGCGATGTGGTGGCGAGCCGTGGTGGCGCGGTCGACGCGCGACTCCACCAGCGCGTGGGGGTGACGAGCGTCCCCTTCCAGCGCGTGGGGGTGACGAGCGTCCCCCTCCTGGTTCGCCGATCGAGAGTAGAGCCATGTCGTGGCCTGGGCCGAGTGACACGAACTCTAGATTCCCGAACCAGATCACCGTGGCGAACGGAAACGAAGGAGTGGGCGATGCCATCCGGAAAATGGCGGGAATCAGGCGAAAACACGCAGTACCCCCTACCTGGCGCGCCAACTGTCGGTGTTTCGTACCCCGGGGGGTATAACACCAACGAGTAAATTTCTATGCGTGCTCCCTAATCCGGATGGTGATGCAAGATGGACACAAGCGTTTATCCTGGTTCAGGCAAGGAGTGCCCTACGTCCAGCAGAGGGGAGAGTTTTGTATTATCTTGCACCGGGGTGCTTGTACAGGGGTGACTACAAGCGGGACTTAGCCGTGAATGGGTGTGAGTGAAGGCGTAAAAAACCTCCCCTAGACTAGGCCCTGGCATCCCCTTTTATAGGCCAAGAGGAGGCTCGAGCCTGTAGCGGTATGGTCAATGATGGTCTGCTCGTCCTTCTTGGTCGTGGGCTGACGTAGTCGAGGTATGGTGCCGGTGTTGACGAGCACGTGCGTCCGGGAACCCCGCTGTATGGCCGTCGAGGTGGGAAAGACAGGACACTGCTTGCTCCGTACGCCAATCGCGTCTGCCGTCATTTCCTCGAGCGCCTGGAGGCCGGCTCGAGGGGTCGACGTCCCGTGCGATGGGACTGTGCAGCGGATTAGATGGTATGGAGAGTCGACAACGGTGCTTGAAAAGGGGGGAGCCGCACGTGGCACAGTACAAGGCCTGATTTAATAGTGGCGCCTGCCATCCTCGAATCCGGGGGATGGGCAGCGTAATGGTGAAGCGACCGGCGTATGCTCCACTATTGCGGGCTCTGTAGCCATGGGGTTAGGTGTTGTCAGCGTACGTCGGTGTTTTTCGAGCCCTGTAGCCATGTGCGGGCTCTGGACAGGCAATGATTGAGGGAGCACTCGAGCGACTGCTTGCTCGAGCGCTCTCCGTCCCGCTCGAGCGGTTGCTTGCTCGAGCGGTTTGCGTCATCGTCTCGAGCGGTCGCACGCTCGAGCGGTTTCCGTACCTTTCTGTCGAGCGGGTGAACGGCTGCTGCTTGAGTAGGAGCGCTTTGTGGGCCTGATCGTGGGCCGGCCTAGCTCGAGGGGGAGATTGGGGTTTTCTCTGACCAGTTAGCTTTTGGGATTCTGAGAGAGGGATGAGGCTGATTTGCCTATCTCTAATTCACCCAATTTAGGACCCCCTAATCTAGGTACCCGACACCAGACTTGGCGTTTTGTTGTCGATGAGACGCCGTGTCATCGATCCAAGTCGAACCACTTGCCTTTAAGCACCAACCTCCACTTGTCGATCACTCTCTTGAACACAAGGGTTGGTTTATCTCTCGAGATACAAAGCAATGGCTTAGCTCACTAGGTTCTGCATGCAATGCACTTCATGAATTCACCTAGTGGCACTCGTGCGTCAAATAGCCGATAAGATTTCCCCTCTTAATAGTGCGGCTATCGATCCTAAACCACTCACACCCTCTATGGTGTCTTGAGTGCAAAACAAAATGGCCCTATCGGTTATACCTTTGCCTTGAGCCCTGTTGGCGGTCCTTATTGCATATCTAACCCCGCCAACTTAGGTTCATAGTTCACCAAAAACCACCTAGATAGGAGGTTTATATTAACGAAATTCCATAGTTCTGGTGAACACTTGTTTTGCAGGAGCATTTATAGAAAACATATCTTGTGGGCCAAAAACTAGAGAAAAGAGAATAAATATTTGAATTATAAAAATGGGCCCAAAGGCAAGACAAGAAGAAAAGAAGAGAAAGGCCAAACCGATGTACCAACGTGACAAAACACCACGTGGGCCAACTCCAGGCCCAAGACCAAGCCCGCCAGCCAAAGGTCGGTGGCCGGGGCGGTCCACCTGGCGCGAGCGTGACAGGGGCGCGGGCACGCCAAGGAACCGGCCGCTCGGGCCCACCTTCCTGGAGGCGGTACATTTAATGCTTCAGAGGGCGGTGCGGGGGTGTTTTGGTCATTTGGGCGTGCAGGAACTGACCATCTCCACATATAAAAGCCCTTCTCTCTTTCATTTCACACATTCACTTTTCATTCTTCATTCTCATTCCTCCCTCTCCACTTCCACAAGCCTGCATTAGAGGAAGAGTAGAGCCATTATACCTAGCTTCTAGCTAGAATAGAAGTAGGAGAGTGAGAGAGGTCAAGAGCGGAGTAACTCTTTTCGAGTACTCCCGGAGGCTAGTCTTCCACGAGGTGGAGTGCCGGATTTGTCGGCTCCCTCCTCACTTGTACCTCGGCGACTTCTTACGCTTGAAGTAAGAGGTTCGTGTTTATCTATTCGTACGTTCCTTCTTGCAAAGTTATCTTTATCGTCGTTTGCTTGTGGGTTCGTCGACCGTCCTTGTGACGGTAGTTCTAGTAGAGGATTCCTGATAGAGACGGATGTTCTTGGCCGACGCTAGAACTGTAACGTTGGCATAGTCGTGGTGTCTAAGCTGATTAGTTACCTTCGTTTGCCTCGTACTCCACAGTTGAGGTGGTAGGCGGCAGGTGGTGATAGCCTTGTCCGTCCTTTGTAATCCCCCACGTCCGGGTACGACGTAGAGCTACAGGCCGGCATCACCTAGCAGACCAGGTGTGATCCGGTGTCCGAAGCAAGTAATCAGCGGTAGAGTTACCTTTCTCTAAGGATTCGTCCTATAGAAAACCTCACTTTCCCAGTTACCTACTCTCTCCTCTAGGCAACTTAGCTAAGACCTAAACCTGACCATACCATTCTTCGTGAAGTTTACGATACCCTGTTTATCACCGGGTGAAGTGCTACAACGGTCTTTTCGTGCGCTTGCGGAATTTATTGCTTTCGCTAAGAACTACCAACAAGCATTTCTGGCGCCGTTGCCGGGGAACGGTTGTCAAGTTTATCTCTGAACCTAGTTGCCCGTGTACCTTGTTCTACCTTTGCTTCTATTTTATATTTCTTTTCACCTTACAAAATGGAGCTACCAACCATTGCCAAACTGTCAGCTCCTAAGGGCGAGCTCGTTAAAAAGCCACAATCATTGAAGCCAATCACAGCTTCTAGTTACGAGCTCTATCCTGGCCTCATAGCCATGGTTCAGGACCAAGTCTTTTTAGGCTTGGATTATGAAAATCCATATCATCACCTAAGGGAGTTTGAGCAACTCTGTGAATGCCTAACCATTTGTGGCATGTCACAAGAAACGTTGCGTTGGAAGTTGTTTCCCTTCTCACTCAATGAGAGGGCGAAACAATGGTACGACCAAACCGTAGGAAAGGTAAATGGAGATTGGGAAGAACTTCGTGATAGTTTTTGCATTGCATTCTTCCCTATATCTCGAATCGCTTCCCTACGGTCTGAGATTCTCAACTTCCAACAACTAGAAAATGAAACTACAGGAGCAGCTTGGGACCGATTTTTGACCCTGACCAGGTCAGGTCCTGACCTATCTATTCCAAGCCATGTGTTATTACAACACTTTTGGCTAGGGCTAGGCAGAGAATCTGCCCTGTTGCTCGATGCATCTGCCGGTGGATCCTTTATACATAAGACCACAGCGGAAGGAGAAGCTCTCCTAAATCGTATTCTAGAGAACACGCCCCCACTAAAACCCATCCGGTTCGAGCCCGAGCCAGTTTTAGAGGAAGCCTCTTCGGCGATTGCCGAACCCGTGATAGAGACTACATCTCCTGAACCAAAGGCCATAGAGGAAGTTTCCAGTCAAATGGAACTTCCTGTATTCGAGGATGAGCTTTTCGAAGATTTTGGAAACATCTCGAAATACAAATGTCATAGGAGACCACCAATCTCTGTCACTCCTAGCGATCCTCTTGATGAATTATTTCTCGAGAATCCGTTAAGGAGTTGATCGCTATCATGAGCTCGAATGGGTAGCGAAGGAGAGCTCTCACCTGAAGAAATTCAGATTCGTGCTCCTTCATCAACCCTTCGATGCAAAATCCAAGGAGATTGGATGGATGTTCTGTATAATCCCACTGTTGGAACAAACATCATGTCAAAATCCTACGCATTCATGTGTTTAGGAGAAAAACCACGTACTCCAACAGTCAAATCCCTTAGAGTAGCACCTCGGTCTGCTCTTAACGGGCTTGGGATTCTACATAACATAACTCTCCATCATCAGGAAGTCGAAATGGCCCTGGACTTTCACGTCGTTGACATCCAGGATTTCGACATTCTAATCGGTCATCCCCTAGAAACACTTATTACAAGTCCATCAAAAACAGGGGAATTGGGAGTCAAACTAGGGAGAGAGCATTTCTCTATTCAAGTCACACGAGCTAAGAACTCAGTGGCTGAACTTCCCCCTAGTAAACCCCTAGAGGTCATGTCGGTAATACCTTTTGAAACCCCAGAGATGTCTTTAGAAAGCGATGCTCCTCACTTTGTAGAAGAGGAAGACGAACTGGGAGAAACCATAGAATTACCCAAAGAGGAGAAACCGACACGATCTCCCATTGAGCTTAAACCCTTGCCTGCGGGACTACGCTATGCTTTCCTACATGGCGATTCACAAACTCCTGTCATCATAAGCGATAAGCTTAGCGACAAGGAGACGGCTGAACTCATCGCTGTGCTAGAAAAGCATAGAACGGTCTTCGGGTATTCCTTGGATGATCTCAAGGGAGTAAGCCCAACCTTATGCACACATCGCATTCCAATTGACCCCTCGAGTACACCAACTCGAGAACCTCAGCGAAGGCTGAATAATGCGATGCGTGAAGTCGTGAAAAAGGAGGTCTTGAAACTTTTTCACGCCGGGATCATCTATCCCGTACCACATAGCGACTGGGTTAGTCCCGTCCAGGTGGTTCCCAAGAAAGGAGGTATGATGGTAGTTAAAAATGATAAAAATGAGCTTATCCCATAAAGAACCGTCACGGGGTGGAGAATGTGTATCGATTACCGGAAACTCAACACGGCAACAAAGAAAGATCACTTTCCGCTCCCCTTCATTGATGAAATGTTGGAGCGGTTAGCGAAACATTCTTTCTTCTGTTTCCTAGATGGGTATTCGGGTTATCATCAAATATCCATCCACCCCGATGATCAAAGCAAGACGACCTTTACATGTCCATATGGAACATATGCCTATAGGAGGATGTCGTTTGGGTTATGTAACGCACCCGCATCCTTCCAACGGTGTATGATGTCTATCTTTTCAGACATGATTGAGGAAATCATGGAAGTTTTCATGGACGACTTCTCAGTCTATGGAAAAACTTTCAATCATTGTCTTGAAAATTTAGATAGAGTCTTGCAAAGGTGCCAGGAGAAAGATTTGGCACTCAATTGGGAAAAGTGCCATTTCATGGTCCGCAAGGGCATTGTCCTAGGCCACCTAGTGTCGGAACGAGGGATAGAGGTAGATAAGGCTAAGATCGAAGTTATCGAGCAGCTACCTCCCCCTGTGAACGTAAAGGGAATCCGCAGCTTCCTAGGCCATGCAGGGTTCTATAGGAGATTTATCAAAGACTTTTCTCAAATCTCTAGACCCCTCACGAGCCTATTAGCTAAAGACGTACCTTTTGAATTCACAGATGAGTGCTTGCATGCATTCAATACCCTTAAGAATGCACTCATCTCGGCTCCAATCATCCAACCTCCTGATTGGACCCTACCTTTCGAGATCATGTGTGATGCTAGTGACTATGCTGTTGGTGCGGTCCTTGGCCAAACCAAAGATAAGAAGCATCATGCGATCGCTTACGCTAGCAAAACGCTAACAGGAGCTTAGCTCAATTACGCTACCACAGAGAAGGAGCTCCTGGCAGTCGTTTATGCTATCGATAAGTTCAGGTCTTACTTAGTAGGAGCAAAAGTCATAGTCTACACAGACCATGCAGCTTTGAAATATTTGCTCACTAAGAAAGACGCAAAACCTCGTTTGATTCGCTGGATTCTTCTACTCCAGGAGTTTGATCTTGAAATAAAAGATTAAAAGGGAGTAGAAAATACCGTTGCGGATCATTTGTCGCGTATGTAGGTTTCTAACATGCAGGAACTACCTATAAATGACTTCCTACGCGACGACATGCTACTAAAGGTGACAGACAACAACCCTTGGTACGCGAACATCGTCAACTATATGGTTGCCGGATATGTTCCACCAGGGGAGAACAGGAGAAAGTTGCAAGTTGAGAGCAGACATCACCTTTGGGATGACCCATACCTGTATCGGGTATGTTCAGATGGTCTGTTGAGAAGATGCATACCAGCAACAGAAGGCCTACAAATCATTGAGAAATGTCACTCTGCACCGTACGGAGGTCATTATGGAGCATTCCGCACACAAGCAAAAATCTGGCAATGCGGATTCTTCTGGCCAACGATGTACGAGGACACCAAAGAATTCATCCGGAGGTGTCGCAAGTGTCAGTTCCAAGGAGGCATCACAGCTCGCAACGCGATGCCGCTACACTACAACCTTCAAATTGAGATATTTGATGTGTGGGGCATTGATTACCTGGGACCGTTCCAGAAGTCCCAAGATTGCGAGTACATCCTAGTGGCTGTTGACTACGTATCCAAATGGGTAGAAGCTATGCCTGCAGAGCAAAGCGGTGATGCCAAGCACGCCAGGAAAATGTTTCATGAAGTGATCTTTCCTCGCTTTGGAACACCACGCATGGTGATAAGCGATGGAGGATCCCACTTCATTGACAAAACATTCAGAGCATTCCTGAAAGAGCTTGGAGCCAAGCACAACAATCATCCTCAAACTAGTGGTCAAGCAGAGACCTCCAACAAACAGATCAAGAACATCCTGCAGAAAACGGTCAACGATATGGGGAAAGGCTGGAAGAGTAAGCTTCCTGATGCACTCTGGGCATACAGGACCGCTTACAAAACCCCTATCGGCATGTCACCATTCCAGCTCGTGTACGGGAAAAGTTGTCACTTACCCGTAGAGCTCGAACATCGAGCTTATTGGGCTATCAAGAGCTGGAATATGGATCTCAAATTAGCCGGCAGAAATGGACAGCAACAGATTTCTGAACTGGAAGAATGGCGGGAGAAGGCTTATCATAGTGCCAAGCTCTACAAAGAACGAACCAAGAGATGGCACGATCACCGTATCAAGCTCAAAACCTTCAAGCAAGGCGAGAAGGTCTTACTCTTCAACTCGAAGGTGAAATTATTCGGTGAAGGAAAGTTGCGAAGCAAATGGAAAGGACCGTACACCGTCATCGACACATCAACTCATGGGGCAATCACAATTCAAGATGATGACGGTAATATCTTCAAAGTTAACGGTCAGCGTCTCAAACCTTTCCTTGAGTCTTCCCACAATTTAAATTTCAGTGAAGAACTAGATCGAATAGATTTAATTATGCCTAGATTTTGAGTGCTCTCACTCTTTTAGATTAGGCTAGTTATTCTATTCTTTCTTATCCAAAATATTTTCAAAAAAAATTAATATTTTCTTTATCATAGAAATATTCCAGCATTTATCCTTGGGTTTCCCATCTTTTTACAAGTGCTGGATATTTCAAATAAATATTTTACAAAACATTCCTTGAAAATTCCTTGTTATCCATTCAAAATTAGAGTACCGTGAGCCTCGAGCACCCAACGGATCAAAACATCACATTTTGGAAACGAATAGACCGTTGGGGGCTGCCAGGACAAAACTGGGGATCGAGCCGTGCCGCGACTGGCGCGCTCGCGCCAGGGAGCGAGCCGTTGCTCTCCAAATTTCGTCCCCTGATCCTCAGCCCTTCTCTGATGCTCACCATTTGGAGTATGATCCTGCTGCTGTCGCGAGAGACAGAGATGTCACCTCCACCTATAAATTGAGCCATCTCCTCCTCTCCTCTCTTCACAAAAGCTCAAGCCATTCATCTCTTTCTCTCTTGCTCAATACTCATATTCCAGCAAGTTCTTTCTCCCACCAAGTAGCCATGGCCCTTGTTCCTTTCGATAGAGAAAAAGCCCTCTCTTTCGCCAAGGATTACCTAGAAAAGAGGGAAAAGAGCAACCAAATGGCGGTACCCCTCACCATCGAAGGTCCTCCTATGGCGCCATTGGCAAGACCAGCAAGAGCAGCCTCGACGGATCACCCACCAAGCAAGCGCCCTCGAAATTCATCTCCCCAAACCTCTTCCTTCACAACCCCCGATCTTTCCTATACCGTGCAAGGAATTGATCGACCCGATGGAGGACGTGGAAAGGGCCTTGCGGGAAGGGAAGGAGGCGTCTACACTCCTCGTCTCCTTTGCCATCCTCCTATCCAAGGGCAGCCCGCTGGTTTCTTTGGTGAGGCTTTGCCCCTACCAAAAGGTCCAACAAAAGAGGGGTTGCACAAGAAGATTAAGGAGCTCTCTAGTTACATTCGTTATCTTAGAGGTAGGCTCGCCGAAAGGAGCTCGTCTGAATTCATGCTAGAGCAAGAGATTGACTCCCTTCACATAGAGATGTATGAGGAGTTAGAAGGAGTCGCAACTAAATTGGGAGTTGCCGACGTTCTCGAGCTTCCTTTCTAGAGCCTTTCGCTCCACCCGAATAATTAGGCGCACGCACTTAGTTTTAAATTTCAGCTTGTTGCATTTCCCTTCCATTTTACTTTGTAATCATGCGCCTATTTGTAATTTTCAGTTTTATAATTGAATAAATATATATATATTTTCTATCTTATACACACTTGTTTTTGTCCTATGTATTGCACAAAAATTCAAGAGACAGGTACAAAAACAAGTGTGGGGGAGGCTACCCCAACCTCTCAAAGAGATGCACAAAAAATTCGCGCCTTAAAAATCATCGGTTTGTGCATCTTCTCACTCTCTACAAGTATTTTTATTTCTTCCTAGACATAATTTGGTTATTAACTAAAAATTGGCTGCTCTACCTCTGTGTTCGCTGATCGATTGCGACTTGCATACTTTTTATTCCTCGCCAAAATTCCATCTTTCTGTGAGCAACTAATTTTTAGGGACCCCTTGAATATCTAAGTTATTGTGGGATGAGAAATAGTAGGATGATATGAGACTTGTTTATCTCTTGCAGTAGACTTTTTTTTTTGCGAAAATATTAAAATTTATAGCATGATCCTCAAGTGATGATGAAAATTCCTACCAGAGCCAAATATTAGTGCTATGCTTATAAAACCTTGCCACATAGCTGCTTATCCTTGCACCAAAGTTGTGCCCCACTTTATCGGATCATTGTGAGAGAAGTTTCATATCCCCAAGATCGAATATCACACACACCCACCAAATAAAATTGCCGACTTTTACCCTGAAAGTCGCGCACATCTTCCTCTTATCCATCCACTATAAAAATGCTGACTCTTACACTGGGAGTCACGCAGTCATCTTCACCACAAATAAAAACTCCATCCACTACGCTCATGGTTCTCTCTCTCTCAAAGTATCTTGCACCTACATAAATATGGGCTTCATTAGAATTAATTATCCCTATCAGAATAGAAAAAAAAAAAGAGAGAAAAGAAAAGAAAAGAAAAAGAAAGAGAAAGAAAAAGAGAAAAAGAAAGAAAGAAAAAAAAAGAAAAGATCTCCCCCATACTACTATCTAAAAAAAAGAGAAGAAAAAAGGGGAGAATAATAGAAAGAAATATCTTTTTTTAGGGAAGCCCATATTTTCCTTCAAATAAAAAAAAGAGAGAGAGAAACATGGTAAAAAGGAGTTCCACCCGCATTCATATTCCACACACTTGCACAATTCGATCTAAGGCTATGTCCTTCCCTCCATTGATCCACTTCTTGGCACAACAACACTCCAAGGAAAGCATGCACCTCATCCATACCTATGAACTCCAGATATCAGCCATTAGAAGTAGGATGAATAGCAAGGCAACAAAAGCTTTCTGGTGAGGATCATACACCCACAAAAAGAGTGACTTGAGAGCATCACTTGAGGAATTCATCGCTATCTTTTCTTACAAAAATTTCAAAAACCCCAAGTCTTGAAAGTAGGGAGACACGAGTTGACTTGAAATCCAGGCTGTTCCATCCCTCAATAAGCTCAAAGATTACTTGGTAGACACTATGAATGCTCACAGATAACCAGTGAGGCTTGGAATAATCTGTATGTAGGTTAACATCTCAGGAAGACAAGACCACCTTAGTGACTTTTGCTTCACTCGAGGACGAGCAAAGCGCTAAGTGTGGGGGAGCTTGTTGGCGGTCCTTATTGCATATCTAACCCCGCCAACTTAGGTTCATAGTTCACCAAAAACCACCTAGATAGGAGGTTTATACTAACGAAATTCTATAGTTTTGGTGAACACTTGTTTTGCAGGAGCATTTATGGAAAACATATCTTTTGGGCCAAAAACTAGAGAAAAGAGAATAAATATTTGAATTATAAAAATGGGCCCAAAGGCAAGACAAGAAGAAAAGAAGAGAAAGGCCAAACCGACGTACCAACATGACAAAACACCACGTGGGCCAACTCCAGGCCCAAGACCAAGCCCGCCAGCCAAAGGTCGGTGGCCGGGGCGGTCCACCTGGCGCGAGCGCGCCAGGGGCGCGGGCGCGCCAAGGAACCGGCCGCCCGAGCCCACCTTCCTGGAGGCGGTACATTTAATGCTCCAGAGGGCGGTGCGGGGGTGTTTTGGTCATTTGGGCGTGCGGGAACCGACCATCTCCACATATAAAAGCCCTTCTCTCTTTCATTTCACACATTCACTTTTCATTCTTCATTCTCATTCCTCCCTCTCCACTTCCACAAGCCTACACTAGAGGAAGAGTAGAGCCATTATACCTAGCTTCTAGCTAGAATAGAAGTAGGAGAGTGAGAGAGGTCAAGAGCGGAGTGACTCTTTTCGAGTACTCCCAGAGGCTAATGTTCCACGGGGTGGAGTGTCGGATTTGTCGGCTCCCTCCTCACTTGTACCTCAGCGACTTCTTACGCTTGAAGTAAGAGGTTCGTGTTTATCTATTCGTACGTTCCTTCTTGCAAAGTTATCTTTATCGTCGTTTGCTTGCGGGTTCGTCGACCGTCCTTGTGACGGTAGTTCTAGTAGAGGACTCCTGATAGAGACGGATGTTCCTGGCCGACGCTAGAACTGTAACGTTGGCGTAGACGTGGTGTCTAAGCTGATTAGTTACCTTCGTTTGCCTTGTACTCCACGGTTGAGGTGGTGGGCGGCAGGTGGTGACTGCCCTGTCCGTCCTTTGTAATCCCCCACGTCCGGGTACGACGTAGAGCTACAGGCCGGCATCACCTGGCAGACCAGGTGCGATCCGGTGCCCGAAGCAAGTAATCAGCGGTAGAGTTACCTTTCTCTAAGGATTCGTCCTATAGAAAACCTCACTTTCCCAGTTACCTACTCTCTCCTTTGGGCAACTTAACAATGCAAGGCTACTCAATCCAATTGCACAATCAACCACGGTGATCAAGCTACACAATGTCGGTTCACCAATACCGAACAAGCAATTCTACCCACGGGATTTAAGCTACTCAAAGAGTGGTTCCCGACCGACCACAACAAGCAATTCTACTTTGCGGGAAGTAAAGAGAGGATGGAAGGTTATACCGCCGCCAAGAGTAGAACGTAGCCAATCACCGGTGTAGAAGCCAATCACCTAGAGACGCTCAAGCACAAACACAATGGAGGTCGAAGACTCGGCAATCACAAATCAACACAATGATTTTTTACCGAGTTTCACTTGCTTCCCGGCAAGCTAGTCCTCGTTGTGGCGATGCACTTGCTTGGTGAGTTGCCCGCTCAATTGGCTCGGTGCCAAAGACCCCAATGGGGAGCCGCAATCTCCACACAAGACAAGGATCCACAAGCCATGAGCAATCCACTAGAGTATCCTTTCGCGAACTCCCGCGGGGAAGGATCAAGAACCCCTCACAAGAACCCGGTGTGGCCTCGAACAATCACCAAGTCGAGCTCAACCACCACCCGCTGCTCCAAACCGTCTACGATGACGGGAATTGTTGGCGGTCCTTAACTCCGATTTTTACCCGCCAATAATAGATCATTATGGGAAAATAAATATTTTATTGCACATATATCTTTACTATTGACCTAGTTCCACCTGTGCTTGGAGAAAATATTGTTTTGCAGAAAATACACCAAGTACAGGAATTTTTGGAATAAAAGTACGCTTTTCGGAAGGCGCAAAACGAGCTAGAAGAGCAGGTGGGCCATCTGGAGGCCACATGGGCCAGAAACACCAGCAAGGACACGACCCAGGAGGCAGCCCAGGCCCACCGACCAAAGTCGGTCAGGGGGAGGCGCCACCCAGGCGCGCGCGCGCCCCCCCTGCTGACTAGTGGGCCCGGCCAAGGCGGTTCGTTGCCTTCCATCCAGGGCATGACGGTTCCGCTGGTGCTTTTACTTCACTACCCCCGAACCGCCTCCAGTGCCCTATAAATGAAGAGGAGAGGCCCCCCCACCAAGACACACACCATTTGGAGCCATCTCTACACCTCACACTTGTTCTTTTAGGATTAGTGTTAGTCATTTGGAGCTAGGCAAAGCTACTTGGAGAGCTTGTCTCCAGGAAGAAAAGCTACACTCTTGGTATAAATCTATGGAGCATTCTTCCTTAGTCAAGTTCTCATCTTATTTATATAGTCGTGCATATGAACTAGAGTATAGTCTAGTACACGATATATTCAATGATCAAGAACTAGGCCATAGTTCTTGTGAGAGTTGTTCATCGTGTTCTACATTGTTCTTCATCGTTCATATGTTTTACTTGTTTAGATTAGATTGTAGAAGAGGAATAGCGGTTCGATGTGCCTTCGGGCTTGCCTATGTCCTAGCTCGTCCATCCGTAGGGTGGAAGTCCTGGGGGGATGTAGGTAGCTCCTTAGTATGCGGGCATGGTGCCCGGGTGCGAGGGAACCTTCGGATATGTCGGCATGCCACGGTTGAGGTGGTAGGCGGCAGGTGGTGACAGCCCTGTCCGTCCCTTGTAATCCCCCATGTTCGTATGTCGAGTAGGAGTTCGTCAATGCCGCCATCGATTGGCAGACCAGTTGCCGCGGTCTCCCCATATTCCTAGTCTATAGTCGAGTCTTGACTTGTATAACATGTGGAATTAGTTGTTCTAGCATTGACTATATAGGACCTTCCTGCTCCGCGTAGATTATTCTTTATTCTTTATTTCACCTTTATTCCTTTGAGGTTGCTCTAAGTGTGTGTCCACTATCCAAACTACCGTATGCTTACCCCTGTATAGCACATTGGTCGGTTTCTCCTCATGCTAGATATTATATTCATACCCATGCTAGATTACTTAACTACCCATGCCTTCCTTTGGGAAAATATAAATAACGATACTCTGAATACTTCCGGGTGAAATGCTGCAACGATAGATCCGTGCGCTTGCGGATATTTATTCTAATAGGATGTGATCTATCTCTTGGCAACACTTGCATAGTTGCTAGAACCTGTTTCTAGTAAATATGTCGAGTAATGCCATTTAGCGTTTCTGGCGCTGTTATCAAAATTAGGCTCTAAGTCTGTTTTTGGTAATCGCGCTAAGAAATGCCAACAAGCATTTCTGGCGCCGTTGCCGGGGAAGGCATGGAAGTTAAGCATCTAGCAGCATGGATATGCATATGATATATAAAATGAGAAATGATAATGTCTATACAGGCTAACTTTTATGTTTTCTCCTATTGTGGATGAAAACAGGATAGTGCATGACCGGTTTCTCTCTGCCGGAAAATTTCAACTCAAATCCGGAGGCACTCCTAAGGAGGAAGAGGACTCATGCCCTTTCCTCTTCTGCTACTCCGCCAACAGATAAACCAGTCACCGTCGCACCTACCACGCCGCACTCCATGGCCAAGTCCCTACGCGAATTCTCCGTCCCCAATGTTGCCAACGTGCCCACTGGGCCCGCTGTCAACTTGGGAGACAAGAACTTCGAGCTCAGGACTGGGCTCATTACCATGGTGCAGGCAAGTTCATTCTGTGGACTGCTTAGTGAGGATGCCAACGCCCATCTTCAGCGTTTCTTGGAGATATGCGACACCATCGTCATCAAGGATGTCGCACCTGATGCAATCAGGCTCATGCTCTTCCCTTTCTCCCTTGTGGGAAAGGCGAAGACCTGGTTCTACAAGGACAAGGCCGCTGTTGACACATGGAGTAAGTGCTCCACCGCGTTCCTCGCTAAGTTCTTCCCCATGGGCAAAACCAATGCCCTGCGGGGAAGAATCGCCAACTTCCAGCAGAATTTGCTGGAACCCATCCCTGAGGCATGGGAGAGGCTCCAGGAGTACATCCAGGAATGCCCTCACCATGGGATGGAAAGTTGGCTGGTGCTCCAAAACTTCTACAACGGGTTAACACCCATGTCGAAGGGGCACCTAGACGCCGCAGCTGGCGGCGCATTCCTATCATTAACCGTTGATAGTGCCACGGCACTGATCAACAAAATGGTAGAAAACTAAGCTTGGGGGGAGGACCGCGCCCCTACTAAGGGACAAAAAGGCATGGATACCGTGAAGGAGGCGGATATGCTTGCCACAAAAATGGACTTACTCCTGAAAAAGATTGACGGTGGTGCCATCAATGATGCATCCGGCACTGTCAACGCCATGGACGCTCGCATGACATGCGAGGTCTGTGGTGAAGCTGGACACTCGGGGAATGACTGCCCCGAGACCCGTGAAGAGGCCGCCTACCTCAACAATGGGTTTCGCCAGCAGCAAGGAGGAGGAAATGGCTGGAATAGCCAGTCCCGTCCTCCATTCCATGGTAATTCGAATTACGCCTCCGGGTTTAATTCGAATCAACCTTCATTGAAGGACCTGGTTTACGGCCAAGCCAAGATCAACAAAAATCTCACCAAAAAGATGATACAAAATGATAAGATCTTGGAGAACATGAATAACAAGATAGAGGGCCTATAATCCGCTGTCAAGAGTCAGCAAAGCTTCAACAAAATGATAGAGACCCAGCTTACCCAGTTAGCTGCCGCTCTTCCCAAGGCTGGGGGTACATATGCTAAAGCTGAGCTGAAATCAGTAACCACGAGGGGAGGAAGGTCCACTAGTGATCCACCATACCCTGACCAAGCAGCATCAGGAAGGCAGAAAGCGCAGAAACAAGGAGAACCTCCTGTAGAGGAAGAACCACAAGAAGCAGCACCAACGGGGGCAACAATAGACTACCCTGACACAACTCACCTACCATTCCCCACCAGAACCAAGAAGCTATCCGCGGATGAACAATTCACACGCTTTGTTGAGATGATAGAAAAGGTACATGTGAGCGTCCCGCTCATGGATGTCTTGCATGTCCCTTCCTATGCAAGATACGTAAAGGATATCATCAACAACAAACGTCCTCTACCATCCACGGAAACGGTCAAACTGACAGAGGAATGCAGCGCAGCGATACTCAATCGTCTGCCTGAAAAGAGAAAGGATCCTGGATGCCCAACCATCACTTGTTCAATCGGGGGCCAACAGTTTGACCATGCTCTTTGTGACCTGGGGTCCAGTGTGAGCGTCACGCCAAAGACAGTCTTTGACAAGTTAGATTGCATACAGCTTTCACCAACAACCATGACACTCCAGCTGGCCGACTCCTCCATTCGCTACCCTGCAGGGATTGCAGAGGACATCCCGGTAAAAATCCGAGGGTACTTCGTGCCAGTCGACTTCGTGGTGCTGGACATAGAACTTACCAAGGAGAACCCTCTCATCCCGGGGAGGCCATTCTTGTGCACCGCTGGGGCCCAAATAGATGTTGGAGCTGGAGAAATCCGCTTCAACATAAATGGCCAGGAGGAGAAGTTTGAATTTCAACCCCGCAAGCAGGAACAATGCAACATTATCCGTATCAAAT
Organism: Themeda triandra; assembly: GCA_018135685.1. Classification (NCBI taxonomy): domain Eukaryota; kingdom Viridiplantae; phylum Streptophyta; class Magnoliopsida; order Poales; family Poaceae; genus Themeda; species Themeda triandra. The sequence continues at coordinate 58,855 of JAENPR010000228.1, forward strand.
ACGGACCAAACACTCAAGGCATACGGGAGGTTAAGATCCAACCCCAGGCCTTCATGAGCAAGCCGAGGAAAGAGAATAAGGAGAAGCCAAAGGCAACTCCTAAGAAGGAGCAAAAGGCTGTAACACAGCCTAAGAAAAAGAAAACCGCTCCTAAACAGAAAGGCAAGAAAGAAGAGGTTTCCACACCACCGAAGAAAGTGGTGCAGAAGGGGTAGGAAGAGCCACCCGCCGCTGCACCACCGAAGGTAATCAAAATGGAATGGAGACCTAAGAAACCATTGACAACAACAGACATACCATCCACAAGCACAAAGATGGAGGAAGTCCTGCCCAAACAAAAGAACAACCCTGGGCCATGAGCTTCAGGATAAGCTTGGGGGAGGACCCCCACTTGAGGTACCTGCATTGCATATTTAATTTCTCGCAATTTTATTTTCCATTATAGCATGTTTAAATTCAAGTTTCTTGCATTGAAAAATCCAAAAAAATAAAAAAATAATTTATTCCATTCCATATATGTGCCATGAAATGTTTAGTTCTACCCATGTTGAAATGATTGGTTGCTCTGTTTTATGTCTCGCTTGTACTTGTCTAAAATAGAGTTTTCTCTAGTATTTGGGTTTATCGGCTTCACATTATCATGCTCTAGAAACTTGATTTAGTGGGTTGCATACAATCACTCTTGTCTAGGTTATTGCGCGATATGATATAGTGACATAGACCATAGCAATAACTTTGTCCCTTGAGAAAACCTGACGTCCGGAGTTTTGTTTCAAAAATTTCAAAAACAATAGTTCCTCAATGATCGCGAAATACTCACCAGAGCCATATGATTTATCTGTAGTATAAGAACCTTCATACGCTGCTTGTTCGTACATTGAGTTCAGTCGGATTGTTACCGACGCGAGATTATGACTCTACACCCACGATTGAGATTCACTTGCACCCACCAAATAAACGCCAACTCTTACACTAAGAGTTGCGCACAACATGCACCCTTTACCATCCGCCAACTTTTACACTGAGAGTTGCGCACCACTTTTTCCACTAAATAAAAATGCCGACCCTTACCCTGAGGATCGCGCAATCCTCTCTTGTAGTTTGCAAAATTCTCCATGCATTGTTCATCATGACATCTCTCTCCACCTCATCCTTTCCATCAATAAAGTTATGGGCTATGTTCTTAGTCAGAAAAAAATGAGAAGAAAAGAAAGAGAGGAAAGAAAAAAAGAGAGATATATATAGTTATAGGATTTACCGCTCTTGTAGGCAAACGGGAAAAGTCTTAGATCCCCGTTCAAAAAATATATATATATGAGAGACTAGTTTTAGTTGCTCATTGATAGCCCATCATTTCCTTTTCATCTCATCCACCAGTAAAAAGAGAGTATGTCATGATGCATGGAGACCCAAAAATACCACAAAAATTAGGAATCATCATTCATCCATTCACACACTTGCACATCTCAATCAAGGTGTATAGCTTAATCTCCGTAAGGTTCGATCCTTGACCTTACAATATATATAATACAAGTATGCCCACTTACATACCTACCCAAAACTCCACTCTCAGCTTTTAGTGGTAGGAAGAAGGCAAAATTTTAAAATGCCTTTGGTGAGGTTACTATACACATTTGAGCGATCGAGTGGGTCATTTGAGAAACTTGGTCTATTTATAAAAACTTACAAAACCACCGGACTGAAAGTTGATCTTGGGACGAATGAAAAGCACCAGTCTTTGAAACTGTTCTATTTTGTAATCACCTAAGACTTGAGAAAATTAGAAGCCCCACTCTATCAGGAATTATAGAGAAGATACAATTGCCGATTTATTCAAATAGTAGTAGAACGCTCTCTTTTATCTTGTACACTTGAGATATGATCGGCATTGAAGCAACCCCTGATCAACAACCCAAAGCAAAGACTTGCTCGGGACGAGCAAGGGGTAAGCTTGGGGGATCTTGTTGGCGGTCCTTAACTCTGATTTTTACCCGCCAATAATAGATCATTATGGGGGAAATAAATATTTTATTGCATATATATCTTTACTATTGACCTAGTTCCACCTGTGCTTGGAGAAAATATTATTTTGCAGAAAATACACCAAGTACAGGAATTTCCGGAATAAAAGTACGTTTTTCGAAAGGCGCAAAACGAGCTAAAAGAGCAAGTGGGCCATCTGGAGGCCACATGGGCCAGAAACACCAGCAAGGACACGACCCAGGAGGCAGCCCAGGCCCACCGACCAAAGTCAGTCAGGGAGAGGCGCCACCCAGGCGCGCGCGCCCCCCTGCTGATTGGTGGGCCCGGTGAAAGGTCACAATGGCTAGGGGGGTGAATAGCCTAATAAAATTTCTAGCAAGAACACTAGACAACCGATTAGCTAGCAAGGCGGCAAATGTGCAAAGCTAAAACTTCGACTACTCTATGCAAGCCATCCTAAACAAGCAAGGGTACTCAAACCGAAATGCACAAGCAACCACGGTGATCAAGCTACACAATGTCGGTTCACCAATACCGACCAAGCAATTCTACCCACGGGATTTACTCTACACAATGAGTGGTTCCCGACCGACCACAACAAGCAATACTACCCACGAGATTTAAACTACTCAAAGAGTGGTTCCCGACCGACCACAACAAGCAATTCTACTATGCGGAAAGTAAAGAGATGATCGAAGTTTATACCGCCGCGAAGAGTAGAAGATGGCCAATCACCGGTGTAGTAGCCAATCACCTAGAGAGCTCAAGCATAATCACAAGGAGGTCGAAGCCTCGGCAATCACAAATCAACACAATGATTTTTTACCGAGGTTCACTTGCTTCCCGGCAAGCTACTCCTCGTTGTGGCGATACACTTGCTTGGTGAGTTGCCCGCTCAATTGGCTCGATGCCAAAGACCCCAATGGGGAGCCGCAATCTTCACACAAGACAAGGATCCACAAGCCTCGAGCAATCCACTAGAGTATCCTTTCGTGAACTCCCCGGGGAAGGATCAAGAACCCTCACAAGAACCCGGTGTGGCCTCGAACAATCACCAACTCGAGCTCAACCACCACCCGCCGCTCCAAACCGTCTACGGTGACGGGAATCACCGAAGAGTAACAAGAATCCGCAGCTCACTCGATGAACAAGTGCCTCTAGATGCAACTCTCAATGCAAATCACTTGTTCTCACTCAAATCTCTCTCAAGAATGATCAACCTATCCAAGAGATGAGTGGGGAGGAGTGTCTCTAGCTCAAAGTATGCTCAAGAGTGTTAGAATGGGCAAGAGAGCTGCCCAAGGCCGGCCAATGGTCTATTTATAGAGCCCACTCGAAATAGAGTCGTTGCCCCCTCGGGCTAAAGTCGCAGAACGCGCCGGACGCGTTCGTCGTAGCCCGCCGGACGCGTCCGGCGCTCTTCAGCCGCCCACGCGCGTCGACCGTTGGAGTTTGAACACCTGCCACATCATCGCGTCTGTTGTGCATCCGGTGCTCCCAGGGCCGCGTTCGACGCCCGTGTCCGCAGGTGAGAGCCCAGCTCTGGAACTTTCTGATCCGAGTCCGGCGATCGTCGGACGCGCCTCCTCGGCGTCCGGCCAGCAAGCCCGAGCCAGCTCACACGCGCCGGACGCGTCCGGCGCCTGCGTCCGGCGCCCAGAGAACTCCTCCACTTGTTGTTTGATCTTCGATGTCGCGCCGTCGTCGATCCAAGGTCCAAACCACTTGTCTTAGGTACCAACTCCACAGAGTAGAACACATCTCAAGCACCGGAGTTAGCGTATCATCTCATGATCACATCGACAAGTGTTAACACTCTAGTTAGCCTCTCATGCATCATGCTGAGTTAAACCTAGAGGCACTTAGGACCGCGAATGAACCGAGGAAACCCCTCTTGATAGTCGGTTATCGATCCTAAATGTGGTCACACTCGCTAAGTGTCTTGACCACCAAACCGGAAAGCCCTATCAAGTATACCTTCGCCTTGATCTCCATGGGCCTCCGTCGGAGCTTGATCACCTCACATGTCCACCATGTTCGTCACCATGATCACCATGCTCCACCATCCACCGTCACGTTGCTATGTGTCTCACCACACTTAGAGCAAAGCATTAGCAATGTTGAGTGTCATTAATTATCAAAACCAAACCGGAGCTTTCAATCTCCCCCTTTTTGGTAATTGATGACAACCCTTCACAAAGCTCACAAAGATATGGAAATTGAATTCAATATGAAATTGAATTGCTTGCCCAAGACATTTTGATCATGAAACTTGGATTGGACAAGCATTTCAATTCCGGTTTTGGTAGTGGTAGCTCCCCCTACATGTGTGCATCAAATGTTTGGTTGATTTTCAAGCACACATGCATAGATGGAACTTTTATGAGAGTTACCACAACCAAAATGGTACTAAGGTTTATAGAATTGACCTTTGAAGCATGATACCAATCGGAGTGCGATAATAAACCTTCCTTAGCACCATGGGAATCTAGACATCCATCAAAACTCAAGATACCTTATGAGATCACATTATAAGCAAGGTACTTGAACAAGAGAAACTCTAAGTCTAGAAACCACCTATGCATGCTAGTACTTCATTTCATCAATCAAGTTCTATACTAGCAATACACCAAACAAGCATGAATATTGAATTTAGCTTGCAATGCTCCATATCATCATGTATGCACACACAATATGCAACAAATAGTCTATGAGCTTGCTCCCCTATTTGTGTGCTCATGGTTGGGTCATATCATAAAAATTGATCCCCTTCCATTGCTCTTTGTGACTTATTTCTCCCCCTTTGTCAACAATCACCAACAAGGGTGCATAAGATGAGAGAAACAAGTCAATCAACTATGGCCAAATCTAAATCACATGCCTAGAAAATGTATCTTGGTTTGAACCAAGGGCAAGCTTCTTCACACCTCATAAGAATAAGGGTTATCTTGACCATGTTGAGATACACCTCATGAGCAAGTGCTAAAGATTCAACACTAGGTTCACAAGCTCACAAACAAGTCATATGCCACCACTAGATCAAATCAAGCATAGAAACAATAGTGGTGCCATATATCCTTCAAAATCATTTGATTTGCAATGAATGAGCCTATCAAGATGCTCATGGATACATGTCTACACAACTAGCAAAGGATGAATGAGATGCAACAACCAACTTTACCTTGCTATGTTGGAGGAGAGGCATGTCATATATGGGGTGCATCAATCCATGTTGGAGAAGCTAAGTATGTTCAACTCATTTCTCAACTTGCAAAATCTTTTCTTATCAAGAGGCTTGGTGAATATGTCGGCTAGTTGATCTTCGGTGCCAATGCTTTCAATGCTCACATCTCCCTTTTGTTGATGATCTCTAATGAAGTGGTGCCTCACATCAATGTGCTTGGTTCTAGAATGTTGAATCGGATTGTTTGTCATCTTGATTGCACTTTCAATGTCACAAAACAAAGGCACATGCTTGAACTTGATCCCATAATCCTTCAAGGTGGCTTTCATCCATAGCAATTGTGCACAACAATTCCCCGCACTAATATATTTCGGCTTCGGTGGTGGAAAGTGCCACACTATTTTGCTTCTTTGAAGACCATGACACTAGAGATCTTCCTAGCACTTGGCATGTTCCACTTGTGCTCTTTCTATCAATCTTGCAACCGGCATAGTCGGAGTCGGAGTATCCAATCAACTCAAAGCTTGACCCCTTGGGATACCATAGACCAACATCTTGAGTGCCCTTCAAGTATCTCAATACCCTCTTGGTTGCCGTCAAGTGACTCTCTCTTGGAGAAGCTTGAAATCTTGCACATATGCACACACTAAACATGACATCCGGCCTTGAAGTGGTCACATACAACAAGCTTTCAATCATTGATCTATATAGCTTTTGCTCAATCATCTTGCTACTATCATCAATGTCCAAGCCACCATTGGTTCCCATAGGTGTGCTAATGGCCTTAGCATCTTGCAACCCAAACTTCTTGATCATGTCCTTGATATACTTGTATTGACTCACAAAGGTGCCATTCTTCATTTGTTTGATTTGAAGACCAAGGAAGTAGCTCAACTCTCCAAGCATTGACATTTCAAACTCACTAGCCATCATCTTGGCAAACTCTTCACAAAAGAATTGATTTGTTGATCCAAAGATGATATCATCCACATAGATTTGCAACACAAACAAGTCATCTTCTATCTTCTTGGTGAAGAGAGTGGTGTCAACTTTGCCCATCTTGAAGCCTTTGGAGATGAGAAAATCCCTCAATCTTTCATACCATGCACTTGGAGCTTGCTTCAAGCCATACAATGCCTTCTTGAGCTTGTAGACATGGTTGGGCTTCTTGTCATCCTCAAAACCGGGAGGTTGTGCAACATACACTTCCTCATTGATGAACCCATTGAGAAATGCACTCTTCACATCCATTTGATAGAGCTTGATGTTGTGAACACAAGCATAGGCTAATAGGATTCTAATTGCCTCTAATCTTGCCACCGGTGCATATGTTTCTCCAAAGTCAAGACCCTCAACTTGTGTGTAACCTTGAGCTACTAGTCTTGCTTTGTTCCTCACAACCAATCCATCTTGATCTTGCTTGTTCTTGAAGACCCACTTGGTTCCAATCACATTGTGCTTCTTCGGCCTCTCAACAAGCTCCCACACATCATTTCTTGTGAAGTTGTTCAATTCCTCATGCATGGCATTTATCCAATCCGGATCCTTCAATGCTTCATCAATCTTAGTTGGCTCAATGAATGACACAAAGGAGTAGTGCTCACATATGCTAGCCAATTTTGATCTTGTTTGTACACCTCTTTGAATGTCACCAATGATATGATCTAGAGGATGATCTCTTGCAATGTTTGAAGGTTGAAGAACTAGCTCATTTGTATTGCTTGCTTGACCTTGATCTTGATCTTGATATTGAGTACCACTTGTGCTTGCCTCATTGGAATCTTCTATCACAACTTGAGTTGGCACTTACACCTCATCACCATCATCCACTTGCCTCGGCCTAATGTCACCAATGTCCATGTATCTCATTGCATTGCTCAATTGATCTCCACCCATATCATCTTGATTTTGATCTCCAACTTGAGAACCTTGGGTTTCATCAAATTCAACATCATGAACCTCTTCAACTAGCCCACTAGCCAAGTTTCATACTCTATAAGCCTTGCTAGATGTAGAGTAGCCAAGAAGAAATCCCTCATCACATCTCTTGTCAAACTTGCCAAGTCTTTGCCCCTTCTTGAGTGTGTAGCACTTGCAACCAAAGACCCGGAAGTAAGCAATATTGGGCTTCCTTCCATTTAAGATTTCATATGGAGTCTTCTCTAACTTCCCATGGCAATAGAGACGGTTGCTATAGTAGCAAGCCGTGTTGATAGCATCACTCCAAAACTTCTCACTCACATTGTACTCAAGTAGCATAGTTCTTGCCATCTCAATCAAGGTCCTATTCTTCCTCTTAACTACACCATTGGATTGGGGAGTGTAGGTTGGTGAGAATTGATGCACAATTCCAAGCTCATCACACAACTCTTCAACTCTTGTGTTCTTGAATTCACTCCCATTGTCACTTCTAATCTTCTTGATGGTAGTGTCAAACTTATTTTGCACCCTCTTGACAAAAGACTTGAATAGATCATAGACTTCACTCTTGTCATAGAGAAAGAACACCCAAGTGTATCTTGAGTAGTCATCCACAATCACAAATCCATACTTGTTGCCCCCAATTGATGTGTAGTGGGTTGGGCCAAACAAGTCCATGTGCAACAACTCAAATGCTCTTGAAGTTGACATCTCATTCTTCTTGGGATGTGAGTTCCCATGTTGCTTGCCGGCTTGACATGCACTACAAGGTCTATCCTTCTCAAATGTGACATCATGCAAGCCTCTCACTAGATCATGCTTCACCAACTTGTTCAATTGCTTCATTCCAACATGTCCAAGGCGCCTATGCCATAGCCATCCCTTGCTTGACTTGCCAATCAAACATGATGAAAGTTGAGCTTCACTAGCATTGAAATCCACCAAGTACAAGCTTCCATGCCTAAACCCTTTGAAGATGATATTTGCTTGATCCTTGCTCACCACCTCAACATGCTTGTCATCAAATATGCACTTGTAGCCGAGATCACACAATTGAGCCACCGACAAAAGATTGAAGTTCAAAGTATCAACTAGCAACACATTGGAGAGATCCTTGTCATTGAAAATTGCAACCTTTCCTAGCCCCATGACATCACCCTTGCTATTGTCACCAAATGTGATGGAGTTGAATCCACCATTGTCATTCTTGTCAAGTGATTTGAACATACTATCTTCACCGGTCGTATGATTTGATGCACCACTATGAAGCACCCAATGCCTCCCTCCGGCTTTATAATTGACCTACAAGAAGACATCAAGCTTTAGGTACCCACTTTTGCTTGGGTCCTTGAAGGTTAGTCACTAGAGTCTTTGGCACCCAAATAGCTTTCTCCTTTGAGCTCTTCCATGGTGCACCAATCAATCTAGCACTCACACCACACTCACTCTTAACAAGCATGTAGGAAGCATTCAACTTGTAAGAGGAAGCACTAGTGTTCTTGTTCTTGCATGCTTGCTCTAAATGACCCACTTGCTTGCAACTTTTGCAATAGCTACCATTGTTCTTCACAAAACAAGTCTTGTGAGGAGCAAAGGCGGCTTTGCCTTTCTTGGGAGTATAGCCCAATCCCTCTTTGTAGAGAGAAGCTCTTTGGCTACCCAAGCACATAAGCAAGCGGTCCTCACCACCATAAGCCTTAGCCAAGGTGTGATTGAGCTCCTTGACTTCCTTCTTAAGAGACTCATTCTCAACTACTAGTGTAGAATCACATGCATGACCAACACTACTAGATGAAGTAGAGGCATGAGAGCATGAAGGGTCAAGTGATGCAACAACAATTGAATCATCAAGTGAATCACATGATGTAGACACACTTCTCTTTTCTATGATCACAACTTGTGATTGCTCTTTCTCTTGCTTCTCAACTAGAGAAGAATGAGCTTTTTCAAGCTTGGAGTGAGCAATCTCTAGCTTGTTATGGTCTACCTTTAGACTCTCATAAGAGGCCCTCAACTCCATAAGTTCTTGCTCAAGGTTTTGTTTATCCTTGCACAAGCCTCTACATTCCTTCCTAGAGTCATTGAAAGCACCCTTGCAATCTTCAAGCACGACAAAGAGTTCTTTTGTGGTCTCATCATCATCATCACTCTCATCATCACTATCGGGTGAAGGTTTTACCTTAGTGGCCTTGGCCATGAAGCAAGATGATGGAGCACCAAATAGAGAAAGCTTCTCTTGAATGGCAATGCTTGCGTGCCCCTTCTTCTTCTTCTTCTTGGAATCATCATCTTCATCACTTGAGGAAGATGAATCACTCTCCCAAGTTGCCACATGAGATTCACCCTTCTTCTGTGGTGGGAGGAGTTCTTCTCCTCCTTCTTCTCTTGCTTCTTCCTCTCCTTTCTCATGGCATCTTCATCATCACTTGCATAGGGACACTTGGCAATGAGATGATCCTTGCCATTGCACCGGAAGCATTTCATGGGACGGTCATTAGACTTGGATGAGCTTCTCTTGCCCTTGGACCGGTACCCCTTCTTCATGAGCTTTCCCATCTTCTTCACAAGAAGTGCCATTTGCTCATTCATTTCTTCTTCTTGTTCACTTGAGCTAGAGCATGGCTCATCTTCACTTGAAGACTCTTCCTTCTTCTTCTTGCCCTTGCTCTTGGATGATGTGGCCTTGAATGCCACGCTCTTTTTGTCATCATCCTTCTTCTCATTCTCCTTCTTCTTCTTCTTCACCAACTCTTCCTTCTCATGATCTTCTCTAAACTCATCATCGGCCATGATCTCTTGAAAGACTTGGTTGGGTGTTGGCTTCTCCTTCATGGTTGTCTTCACCATGACGGTCTTCAACATGTCAAATCTCTTGGGAAGACACCTCATGAACTTGGTGGAGAATTGAGAGTCCTTGATCTCTTCCCCAAGTCCCTTGAGCTCATTGACAATGACTTGGAGCCTATGGAACATCTCCGGCACACTCTCATCCTCCTTCATTGAGAAGCTTGCAAACTTCTCTTGCAACATGTAGGCTCTTGTGGTCTTGACACTTTCGGTGCCCTCATAAGCTTTTTCTAGCTTCTTCCAAATGTCATGAGCCACCTCAAGGTTCTTGATGAGCTCAAAAGCTTTATCATCAAGCGCCTCATGGAAAGCACTCACGGCAATGTCATTTGCTTGTTGCTTCTTCTCTTCGGCCGGTGTTGGCACCGCACCCTCAACAAGCTCAAACTTTGTCTCCACCACTTTCCACACCTCAAGGTTGATTGACTTGAGATGACTCTTCATCTTGAGCTTCCACTAGGCATAGTCATCACCTCGAAATGATGGTGCCTTCTTGGTGTTGTTGATATGCATAACCAATGCCATTGCTTCACCGTAGGATGTTAATCCAACTCAAACAAACGGTGCCCGGCTCCGATACCACATGAAAGGTCGCAATGGCTAGAGGGGGTGAATAGCCTAATAAAATTTCTAGCAAGAACATTAGACAACCGATTAGCTAGCAAGGCGGCAAATGTGCAAAGCTAAAGCTTCGACTACTCTATGCAAGCCGTCCTAAACAAGCAAGGCTACTCAAACCGAAATGCACAAGCAACCACGGTGATCAAGCTACACAATGTAAGTTCACCAATACCGACCAAGCAATTCTACCCATGGGATTTAATCTACACAATGAGTGGTTCCCGACCGACCACAACAAGCAATACTACCCACGGGATTTAAACTACTCAAAGAGTGGTTCCCGACCGACCACAACAAGCAATTCTACTATGCGGAAAGTAAAGAGATGATCGAAGTTTATACCGCCGCCAAGAGTAGAAGATAGCCAATCACCGGTGTAGTAGCCAATCACCTAGAGAGCTCAAGCACAATCACAAGGAGGTCGAAGCCTCGGCAATCACAAATCAACACAATGATTTTTTACCGAGGTTCACTTGCTTCCCGGCAAGCTACTCCTCGTTGTGGCGATACACTTGCTTGGTAAGTTGCCCGCTCAATTGGCTCGATGCCAAAGACCCCAATGGGGAGCCACAATCTTCACACAAGACAAGGATCCACAAGCCACGAGCAATCCACTAGAGTATCCTTTCGTGAACTCCCGCGGGGAAGGATCAAGAACCCCTCACAAGAACCCGTGTGGCCTCGAACAATCATCAAGTCGAGCTCAACCACCACCCGCTGCTCCAAACTGTCTACGGTGACGGGAATCACCGAAGAGTAACAAGAATCCACAGCTCACTCGACGAACAAGTGCCTCTAGATGCAACTCTCAATGCAAATCACTTGTTCTCACTCAAATCTCTCTCAAGAATGATCAACCTATCCAAGAGATGAGTGGGGAGGAGTGTCTCTATCTCAAAGTATGCTCAAGAGTGTTAGAATGGGCAAGAGAGCTGCCCAAGGCCGGCCAATGGTCTATTTATAGAGCCCACTCGAAATAGAGTCGTTGCCCCCTTGGGCTGAAGTCGCAGTCTTCAGCCGCCCGCGTGCATCGACCGTTGGAGTTTGAACACCTGCCACGTCATCGCATCTGTTGTGCGTCCGACGCTGTCGACGAAATATCGGCGGCAGTCTACCTAGGGTATGCCTAAGGTAGTAGATTGATCGGTAAGGCACGCTAGATGACGAACAAGATGTAATCAAGAAGCACGAGACACTGTGTTTATACAGGTTCGGGCCACGAATCGTGTAATACCCTACGTCCTGTGCTCTTGATCGAGTCTGTATATTAATGTGTAGATGAGTTTTGGGAGGGTGTCCTGCTCGCCTTATATAATGTGGGAGCAGGATTACAAGCCCGATATCTCGGGATACAAATATACGTACAAGGCAACAACCTTGATCCGATCTAATCTCCTGTGATCGATATCTTTTAACAGCCGACCAGAGGCACTGATTAGCTCGCCCTTCCTCCCTTGTCCTCCAAGGTAACCGACCAGACTTGGGCTCTGGTCAGCCTTGCGCTCTTGGGCCAAGGGTCTTCATCCGAGCAGGCCTAAAGTTGTGTCATGCTGGTATAGGGGTTTATACCCCCACAGCTAGTCCCCGAGCATCATGTGTCTTGAGGTATTTGAAGGTTTGCATGCATCCAACCAGTAACTGGTCAGGCTCTTTGAGCTTCTGCATGCTATTTTAATCGAAAGATGCATGTTGCTCTTTCTGTGTGAAAAGAAAAATTTATGGAACATCCCATGACGTGGGCCCACAGTCAAAAGAAAAAAGTTTTCTTGACTGCGTAGAAATAACCGTGCCATCATGAAATGCGGCATAAAAAATAGCCCAAGTCACTGCAAAGTGACGTGGGCCCACGTAGTCCCCGAGCCTGATATAAGGTGTGGAACAAGTTGTATCAGGATCAAGAGAGAGAGCCTGGTGCACCGAATACCCGACGGCAGCATGGCCGACCAGTCCCCGGGGACGGGGATGGGATTGTATTAGCCTTGCTGACCAATCTGCAGCAACAAAATGGCGGCTTGGCCGACCAGTCCCCAGTGTTGGGGATGAGACTGTGTTAGCTCTGCTAACCAGTCCCCAGGAACAGAATGGCGGCTTGGCCGACCAGTCCCCAGTGTTGGGGATGAGACTGTGTTAGCTCTGCTAACCAGTCTCCAGCAACAGAATGGCGGCTTGGCCGACCAGTCTCTGGTGACAAAAACAGAAAATCGACCACAACTGTGTTGTGCCTAGACATACAGCTTGTGCAGCTGCCTAGTGAACATGGCCAAAATGCACGAGAGAGTGAAGTAGGGAAAACCGACATTGTCGATTGGATGGAGGGCAGCTTTGCGTACCGGCCAAACCCCAGATGCCATGTGTCGAGAAAAAAGATCGTACCCAGCGCTAGCTCCATGACTTTGTCATGGGGAATAGGGTTATAACCTCGAAGTTCCAGTCCCTGGCTTCGCCGAAGGCTAACTAGGTGGAAAATGATACAGCTTTGATGTACCCTTGCGTAATACGCGGTCAAAGTGGACCCGTGCCAAGCACAAGAGCCACATAGCTGTCACAGAACCGACCAATTTATACAAGATTAAGTACAAATGTCCCCGCTAATACGTTGACACACATACTTTGTCTTATATAAACCCGGTAGTCCAACGAAATCACGAAGGATTTCAAACCAACTTGCAATGAACCAAGATCGTAGTAATTCAGCATAACCACATCACCTGTTACAATCTTTTACAAATAATCTACATAGATTATATAATATCGGAGTACACTCTAGTTATTACAAACCGAGAATATAGGGTAGCGGAAGAAGCATAGTTTTAAAAACTAAAACAGTAGTTTAAGGGTTACATTGCCAGTACAAGCTCATATCTTACAAAAGCAATATAAGGTAAGAGATCTACTAGAGACCATGCCCAATGGTCTAGTCTTCATTCCCGGCAGGGAGAAGGCAGTAGTTGCAGCAACCATTATAGAAGATGTCATCTGCAACAGGAGGGAATAAACCCTGAGTACTCAATTGTACTCAACAAGACTTACCCGACATGAAATAGAAATAATGACTCCAAGGATTATGCAAAGCTTTATAGGTGGAGTTGGCTTACTCATTTTGCGTAAAAGCTTTAGATGATAAGAATAAACATGTTGTTATTAGCATCAAGTTAATCTTCATTAACTGTTAACTAGGTTTGCACTGTGCTAAACAAGCAATTGAGTAGAGAAATACATAACCATATCAGGTTCATTATCAGCTATCTTGCAAAGTGTGATCAACCATCCAAACAACTTAAAGTTTTCAAGTATGGAGATGATCCCGTCAAGCTTCTCACTATCCAGGAGACGATGGCGATTCGAATCGATTACAACCCAGCTGGGGAAATATTCCTAACACTCTCCCGGCACACCCGGCCAAGGGTAGCCGTAGAACACCATTCGTACAACTCAGGAATCACGGATCCGAACAGCGCCTCACTTAGGGTCGCCACCATGCCATGAGGTCGGAATTATAACACCCGCCCCGGACTTACGGACATGACTTCCCACACGGACATACCACGCCGGATATGCCAATGGATCGGGAATTATAACACCCGTCGGCGGGTGAGACTTGATACTCTTCGCGATCCGGCCTAAGTTGAACTACTAGGCTTCGCGGCGGATAACCTCCGATCCGGCCCGGCTAAGTGCTAGGCACTTGTTCAACATGACTAAGATGGGCTCCATTCCTTGTGTGTGATTAATTTGCATGACGGTACGCTTCACTAACAAGGTTGGCCGACCCCGTAGCTCATGCGCTCCGCCTTGCCTTCGATTTACATACACATGGTTATTTGCACGATAGCACATATAGCCAACCATGAACCATCATCCTAATTTTCGCAAGTGATTATTAATCACTCGACTTCTACCGTTTAAGCATGGCTAAGCAAATGCTACGGTATCATATCATTAGGATTTCCGGAATAATAACTGGACAAGGAATGATATAAATGCGGCAAGGGTGCCAATTCAATTCCTAGAACTTAATGCAACAATCATAAAGCATTTAGTAATTATAAAAGTTAGGAAGTTAAAATGCTCCGGGGCTTGCCTTTCACGAAGGTTGATGGTTCGTGTCGTGGACACTCAAGAACAACCTCCTCTCCGGCGCCGGGTTCGATCACCTGAACCTTCTGCTCCTGAGGATTCTCCGGCTCCTGCGGACACGTTCCCTCGAACTCCAACAGAGTCACTCCCGCAGGCGCACCTATTGCATGCATATGCATTGAATAAGTATATCGAATACATAAGTGAGGATAGTGATGATGACATGATGCTCATGATGACAAGTTGATATGATTATATCCTTTGGACACTCGTTTACCGAGTTCTCCAGCTCTATTCAAATCACTAAACAAAAGCATTGTATATTTCTTATAAAAAGCAATCACACTTACCGGATCTACACAACTTAACATAAAACATTTCATCCTCGTTAGAGACCTAACACCTCGTAAAGCTTCTCTAGTTAAAATAAACCATGCAGATCAAGATAATTCATACTAAGACATTAAACTTCTATTATCAAGATCCTTCCTCAGGGTTAAGGCAATTAAGATTACTCGCATGAAATAACATCTATCCGACATATCACATAATAAAGCATGAGCTCCAACAATTAATAAAGGTGCCAAAGGTCATTAGGAGTAATGACCTAAGGTCAACACTCAATCCAAAAAGTCAAACAATTCCTATAGTGATTAATCCAAATTAGAGATTAATTAAGGCATTAATCAATTAATTAATTAATCGTAAATAAGACATAAAATAAAATTACTCCAATTAAGTCCAAAATTTTATTTTAAGCTACTTACATCATAACTAAGTCACAAATTAAATTTCAGGATTTTTGGAACAAGTAAATAAATTATTAAAATTGAAAGAAGAAACATTTATTAATTAAATGAGCTAATTAATTATCATGCAAAACATTGCCCAAATTCAGATTTCATATTTTTCCTAGATTCACAACATAACAAAGAGGCTACCCAAAAATTTTCATAATTTTTGGAGCTAAGAATGATTTTATACAAAATAGACAAATACTAGCACTATTCACTCAAAACCGAAATGGAAAAACATTTTCAAAAATGAAAACAGCACTCGGGCCAATTTGACCATCGCGGCCCAACTTGGCCCGTGGCGCTTGCGCGCGCGCGGCCCAGTGCGGGCGGCGGCGGCCCATTGGCGCAAGAGCGCAGAAGAAGCGGCCCTGGCCCAACGCAAGCGCAAAGCCGGCCCATTGGGCGGCGGCGGCAGCCGCGCGGCCCGCCGACGTGGCTCCGGCGGCTCGGCCCAAGGCGGGCGGTAGCGCATCGCCCGCGGTGGCGCGCGCGAGCGGCACGAGCGTGAGCGGCGGCTTGGCGGCGGCGCGTTGGCGAGCGGCGGCGGGTTTGCCGGCTCCGCAAGAAAAAGCGGCCGGGCGGTTGCGCATGAGCACTACGG
Source organism: Themeda triandra (assembly GCA_018135685.1). NCBI lineage: Eukaryota > Viridiplantae > Streptophyta > Magnoliopsida > Poales > Poaceae > Themeda > Themeda triandra. The sequence goes on from JAENPR010000228.1 coordinate 74,885, forward strand.
CGCTAGGGCGAAGGCCATGGTGAACTAGGGTGGCACGGTGGGCTGCGGCACGGTGGTGGCCGCGTGCATGGCAGTGGCGGAGCTCGGAGCTCACGACGGCCGGCGGCGTTCCGGCGGCGTCGAGGCTCTAAAGCCTACACGGTCTTCGGTCCTAGACGCTACACAGCGGGGCGACTCCAAAACGCTAGAGAAGGAGGCGGGAGGAAGATGAAGGCGCGCTGGCAACGGCGAGCTCGAGCTCGCGGCCATGGCGGCCATGGCGGCGGCGCGGTGTGGAGGCTCACCTCGCGATGAAGCAAAGCACGGCGGGGTCGGGGAAGTAGAGCAGGTCACGGCGACGCTATGGATGAGAGGAATTGGAAAATGAGGGAGTGAGGAGGAGGAATTTTGAGACGACGGCGGTGGCGGGCGGTGGGCGCAGGGAGAAGAAAATGGAGGAGAAGGGAAAGAGGAATGGCCGGCTTCGGCCTTGGGCTGTGCAGGGCGGTGTCCAGCGGCTTCGCGACGTCGTCCACGCGCTCGGCCGCGCGGGAAAGCCGGGAAGGCGCGGGAGCGGCGACCACGGCGACGACGGGAACAGGGAGAAGCATGGCGAGGCACTGTAGCAGCCAGTGATTTTCCCCTTTTTCATTTTCTCAAAATTTCATATTGAAACTTGAAAAAGTTCAAACATGAAAAGTGTTCAAAATAAATTGAATTTCATTTTTGCTTTTTGAACCATATCAAAATTCCCAATATTTTTGAAAGTAGGTTTTCAAATTTGAATTTGAATTTCAAATTTCAAATCACAATCAAATGCAATGACATAATCCAAAACCAAAATGCTTATGCACATGTAATTAGGCCCTAACACTTGAGGTGTTACAAGCCTTTCCTTAAGAAAATCTCGTCCCGAGATTTTGAAAAGCGTACCATTTGGAATAGAAGAATGGATAAGTATTTTTCAAATAGTCCTCTCGTTCCCATGTTGCATCTTTCTCACTGTGATTACTCCAAACCACTTTGAACAATTTCACCACTCGACTGCGAGTCACCCGTTCTATAACATCCAATACCTTCACTGGCTCTTCTTCATAGGAAAGATCAGATTGTAATTTGATACCCCTGACTTTAATTTCTTCTTCCGAGATGCGAAGACATTTCTTCAACTGAGAGACATGGAAGACTGGAAAGATAGTTCCCATTTCAGGAGGTAGTTGAAGTTTATAGGCTACTTTTCCACACTTCTCAATGATTGGATAAGGTCCAATATAACGAGGCGCGAGTTTACGCTTCACACCGAAACGTTTCACACCTTTCATGGGCGACACCTTGAGATATACATGGTCATCCACCTTGAACTCAATAGACTTCCTTCGCTTATCCGCATAACTCTTTTGTCGAGCTTGAGCAGCTTCCATATTTTTCTGGATTTTCCGGACTTGCTCTTCGGCATCTTTGACGAAGTCACTTCCATAATACATTCTTTCCCAGTTTCTACCCAATTCAAAGGAGTCCTACACTTTCGGCCATACAAGGCTTCGAAGGAGGCATCCGATACTCTCTTGATAACTATTATTATAAGAAAATTCTGCTAGAGGCAACCATTTGTCCCATGGTTCTTTACAGATATAACACAAGCTCGAAGCATGTCTTCTAGAATTTGGTTCACACGCTCGTTTGTCCCAAGTTTGCGGGTGATAAGCCGAGCTGTGAAGTGTTTGAGTGCCAAGATCTTGTTGAAGACGTTGCCGTAAACGAGTCAGAACCGGGTTCCCCTATCAGAGATAATAGTCTTGGGTATACCATGGAGACGAACTACTTGTTCAAGGTAAATCTCAGCATACTGGTGTGGACGGTAAGTAGTCTTTACAGGAATGAAATGAGCCGACTTTGTCAGACGATCAATGATCACCCAGATAGAGTCAAAACCCTTTGGAGTGGTTGGCAAGCCAACAATAAAGTCCATGCTTATTTCTTCCCACTTCCAATCAGGAATAGATAAGGGTTGCAAAGCAATCCGGGTTTCATGTGTATCGCCTTAACACGGCAACAATTGTCGCAACGAGCAATAAAGGCTGCAATTTCTTTCTTCATTTTGGGCCACCGTAAGTAAGGTTTTAGGTCTTGGTACATCTTACTACTTCCGGGGTGAATGGACAACTTAGAAGAATGAGCTTCGGATATAATTTGAGTCCTTAGCTCTTTGTTGTTTGGCACAACAAGTCTATCCTTAAACCGAGAATTTCTTGATCATCAACTCTAAAATGCTTGGTTTCTTGCGCTTTCATCTTTTTCTTGATGCCCAACACACTCTTATCGGTCTTTTGCAGCTCAATGATTTGGTTTCGAAGAGAGCATTCCACCGTGAGATTATGAAGAACAATAGGATGAAGAAGACGAGACATATGAAAATCTTCAACAACTAAGGAGTGGCAATGTGACTTCCGCTCAAGGCATCTCGCAACCACATTTGCCTTGCCAGGATGATAATGCACTTGAAGATTATAGTCCTTGATCAACTCCAACCATCTTCTTTGACGCATGTTCAGCTCAGGTTGAGTGAAGATATATTTAAGGCTTTTATGATCAGTATAGATATTGCATACATTACCGAGTAGATAATGTCTCCATATCTTCAGAGCATGAACAACAGCAGCTAACTCTAAGTCATGAGTGGGATAATTGACTTCGTGCTTTCGGAGCTGACGTGAGGCATAGGCAATGACTCGGCCATCTTGCATAAGAACACAACCCAAACCGGTGCCTGATGCATCACAAAATATGTCAAAAGGCTTCTCGATATCCGGTTGAGCTAAGATAGGAGCGGAAGTCAACAAAGTCCGCAAAGTATCAAAAGCCTTCTCACACTCTGGAGTCCACAGGAATTTTTCATCCTTTTGAAGCAACCGTGTCATGGGCTTGGCAATTTTAGAGAAGTTCTTAATGAAGCGACGATAATACCCAGCTAGACCAAGAAAACTCCGAACTTCATGAACGGAAGTCGGGACTTTCGATCTAACACCTCTTGCACTTTTGAAGGATCAACGAAATCCCATCTTCGATAATACATGACCTAGGAAAGGTACCTTCTTCAACCAAAACTCACACTTGCTGAACTTAGCATAAAGCTGATGCTCACGCAAGCGAGTCAAGACAATTCTCAGATGCTCAGCATGCTCTTCTTCATTTTGAGAATAGATAAGAATGTCATCAATGAAAACCACCACGAATCTATCCAATTCGGGCATGAATACCTTATTCATAAGGTATGTAAAGTGGGCAGGAGCATTGGTCAAGCCAAAAGACATGACAAGATATTCAAACAACCCATAGCGGATTGAGAAAGCGGTTTTGGGAATATCTTCGGGACGAATCCTGATTTGGTGATATCCCGATCTCAAATCAATCTTGGAGAATACCTTAGCCTTTGATAGTTGATCAAACAAGATATCAATATGAGGAAGAGGATACTTATTCTTGACACTAACGGCATTGAGCGGGCGATAATCCACGCACATGCGCAAGGTTTGGTCCTTCTTCTTTACAAAGATAACGGGACTACCCCATTCAGAGGAACTGGAGCGAATGAAACCCTTCTTTAGAAGTTCACCTAATTGAGTTTTAAGCTCTTTCAACTCATTGGGTGGCATTCGATATGGTCTTCGAGAGATAGGAGCTGTACCAGGGATTAATTCAATTTTGAACTCCACATCACGTTCCGGAGGTAATCCGGTGCAAGTCATCGGGAAAGACATCCGGAAACTCACAAACCACGGGAATATCAAGCAATGGCCTTTGCTTCAAAGCATTAGCCGTATTGCGAATGGTGGTATCACGAGGAGCTCAACTAAGAAAGCTTCGTTATTGATAGGATCTCTCAACATTACCACACGAGTGGTAGTGTCAATAAGAACTCCATTCGGCTCATCCAATTCATACCCGAATTACATCGATTCCCTGCACTGTGCAACACTATAAGGTTCACAATATAGGTTCGACCCTCAACTAAAATGCTCACATCTTTTACTATCTGATCAGTAGAGACGCGAGTCCCAGCGGCACTAATGCAATAACCCCCATGAGTTACAGTAGTTATGTGCTGACTGAACTTGGATGCAAAAGTAGGGCTCATAAAAGAATGTGAAGCACCCGAATCAAATAGCACAACTGTGGGTTGTTGGTTCACTAGGAACTTACCAGCGGTGACAACCTCACCAGATGGTATCTCTTCAACAGTAGTATAATGAACATTACCAGGACGAACATTCCCTTGATTCATCTTCCTAGGATGGGGACAATTATTCGCCCAATGTCCTGGCTGGTTGCAATTCCAACATGGCCTATTGCTTGGAGGGACATTGAAACTGCCTTGCCCAGATGTATTCTTGGGAAGAGCAATAGTATAACCTTTGCGATAACCAGTCTTGAACTGAGGTTTCTTCTGAGGAGGACGATATCTGATATTAACAGCAGGTGGACGATTCTGAGTTCTAGGCATGACAGGAGCCCTAGACTGAGAAGCTCCCGCTTCATATGCCCTCTTGCGACTCTTGGAAGCAGCATAAATATTGTCATTATTCTCTTGAGTTAGAGTATCACTGACAAACTCATTAAAAGTCGTACACTTGCAGTTACCCATAGATTTCATCAACTTAGGGCCAAGTCCCCTCTTGAAACTAGCAATCTTCTTGGCTTCAGTATCAACCATTTCTGGAGCATAACGAGACAAATGGTTGAAAGCCTGATGATATTCAGTAAAAGTTTTGGTGTCTTGAGTCAGTCTCATGAACTCCGTATGTTTGATAGCCATAAGACCAGGAGGAATAAAACGTGCTCTGAAAACCTCACAGAACTGATCCCAGACAAGATTGGTATTAGCAGGTAATGCCTTCCAATAGTTGGCCCACCAAATACCCGCTGAACCTTGAAGCAGATAAGAAGCATACTCCACTTTCAGGCCCTCAGTAAGCCTGAGCAAACGAAACCTTTGCTCTACAGAATTCAGCCATTCATCAGCCTGAAGTGGTTCTTTTGTCTCTTCAAAGGTAGGAGGCTTGGTGTCCATGAAATTCTTGAAGTTACTCTGACGATTTGGTTCCTGATGGACATCACGACCACCACGATTCACCAACATACGAACTGTTTCTCCCATGAGACGCTGACTTTCCACCATGGTATGCATAAGCGCCTCTGGAGTAGGCGGAGGTGGAGGCTGAGGAAGACCATGGTGCTCACCGTGATGGTGGTTTTCAGCCATCTGCAGATATGCGCAAATAGTGAGTATTGATGATGTCCAAAAAGTGTGGGTAACTTATATAATCATGCCAAACTGAATTCATTGGAGAAGAAACTCGAACAATAAATAGAGGCACAATCATAAATCTCCACAAGACATTGTCATCAATAACATCACCGGGCGCAATATCGCGATGTATCTGAAAACACATTTTACCAACAACTAAAAGGTTCCCATATCTGAGGAGTTTCCTTAAGACCATTTAAAGTGAGAGATGCAACTTCTTATAGGAGGACACTTTTTAAAGAAATGGCGTATTAAAAACTTTTTGAGGTAAGAAGTTTTATAAGGGAGGACAAGTGCAATTATTATATGAATGTCATGATGCATGCACGATCCGTACGTCCTCACAATCCTAACTTTGATTCTGACGTTCTAGACGGTGGCATACATACATTCTCTCATATATCATAACTAATCGAACTAGCGTGAGCGTTGTTAGTGTACCTGCAAGAAATTTTCATTTCAGCCCAACAATTCCCAATATACACATAAGGAAAGCAGTAACACAATTTACGCACCCCCCGCCATCTATGCATATTCCCAATATACATAGATGTAGGTGCACGATACCCGAATCATCGTCAGAAGACGGCATCACCAAGAATGGTGGAAAACACCCTCACATGGGGCACTTTCATATAAACATGTGTGGAACATGTAAATACTTCAGTACCATATAAGCACTCCCCTAGATCGGCGTTTGTCCGATCATGCTCTCACAACTCACCTTACCTTGGCGACGATTCAAACATTCACACTAGCGACATATATGGCTAATTCATATATGAAGGTTACCACCAACATTAGACCACAGGGTAACAAGTGCGGTCAAGTTATCACTCTTCATACCTTAGCAAGGCGTCGATGCAATATTTAAATTTCTCCCAAGTTAGTACTTACTAAGCCACCTGTAAGTCCTTATATGGGCATAAAAGATATGAACACTGGCAACCTTTAGGTTTGAAATTAAGTTTTCGCAAAAACTTTTGTTTTATTACACAAATGACGTGTTTAGTGCTGAACCATGCTCCGATGCCAGCTGTCACAGAACCGACCAATTTATACAAGATTAAGTACAAATGTCCCCGCTAATACGTTGACACACATACTTTGTCTTATATAAACCCGTAGTCCAACGAAATCACGAAGGATTTCAAACCAACTTGCAACGAACCAAGATCGTAGTAATTCAGCATAACCACATCACCTGTTACAATCTTTTACAAATAATCTACATAGATTATATAATATCGGAGTACACTCTAGTTATTACAAACCAGAATATAGGGTAGCGGAAGAAGCATAGTTTTAAAAACTAAAAAAAGTAGTTTAAGGGTTACATTGCCGTACAAGCTCATATCTTACAAAAGCAATATAAGGTAAGAGATCTACTAGAGACCATGCCCAATGGTCTAGTCTTCATTCCCGAGGGGAGAAGGCGTAGTTGCAGCAACCATTATAGAAGATGTCATCTCGCAATGGGAGGGAATAAACCCCGAGTACTCAATTGTACTCAACAAGACTTACCCGACATGAAATAGAAATAATGACTCCAAGGATTATGCAAAGCTTTATAGGTGGAGTTGGCTTACTCATTTTGCATAAAAGCTTTAGATGATAAGAATAAACATGTTGTTATTAGCATCAAGTTAATCTTCATTAACCCGTTAACTAGGTTTGCACCGTGCTAAACAAGCAATTGAGTAGAGAAATACATAACCATATCAGGTTCATTATCAGCTATCTTGCAAAGTGTGATCAACCATCCAAACAACTTAAAGTTTTCAAGTATGGAGATGATCCCGTCAAGCTTCTCACTATCCAGGAGACGATGGCGATTCGAATCGATTACAACCCAGCTGGGGAAATATTCCTAACACTCTCCCGGCACACCCGGCCAAGGGTAGCCGTAGAACACCATTCGTACAACTCAGGAATCACGGATCCGACAGCGCCTCACTTAGGGTCGCCACCATGCCATGAGGTCGGGAATTATAACACTACCTCGGACTTACGGACATGACTTCCCACACGGACATACCACGCCGGATATGCCAATGGATCAGGAATTATAACACTGTCGGCGGGTGAGACTTGATACTCTTCGCGATCCGGCCTAAGTTGAACTACTAGGCTTCGCGGCGGATAACCTCCGATCCGGCCCGGCTAAGTGCTAGGCACTGTTCAACATGACTAAGATGGGCTCCATTCCTTGTGTGTGATTAATTTGCATGACGGTACGCTTCACTAACAAGGTTGGCCGACCCTGTAGCTCATGCGCTCCGCCTTGCCTTCGATTTACATACACATGGTTATTTGCACGATAGCACATATAGCCAACCGTGAACCATCATCCTAATTTCTCGCAAGTGATTATTAATCACTCGACTTCTACCGTTTAAGCATGGCTAAGCAAATGCTACGGTATCATATCATTAGGATTTCCGGAATAATAACTGGACAAGGAATGATATAAATGCAGCAAGGGTGCCAATTCAATTCCTAGAACTTAATGCAACAATCATAAAGCATTTAGTAATTATAAAAGTTAGGAAGTTAAAATGCTCGGGGCTTGCCTTTCACGAAGGTTGATGGTTCGTGTCGTGGACACTCAAGAACAACTCCTCCTCTCCGGCGCCGGGTTCGATCACCGAACCTTTCGCTCCCGAGGATTCTCCGGCTCCTGCGGACACGTTCCTCGAACTCCAACGAGTCACTCGCGCAGCGCACCTATTGCATGCATATGCATTGAATAAGTATATCGAATACATAAGTGAGGATAGTGATGATGACATGATGCTCATGATGACAAGTTGATATGATTATATCACTGGACACTCGTTTACCGAGTTCTCCAGCTCTATTCAAATCACTAAACAAAAGCATTGTATATTTCTTATAAAAAGCAATCACACTTACCGGATCTACACAACTTAACATAAAACATTTCATCCTCAGTTAGAGACCTAACACCTGTAAAGCTTCTCTAGTTAAAATAAACCAGCAGATCAAGATAATTCATACTAAGACATTAAACTTCTATTATCAAGATCCTTCCTCAGGGTTAAGGCAATTAAGATTACTCGCATGAAATAACATCTATCCGACATATCACATAATAAAGCATGAGCTCCAACAATTAATAAAGGTGCCAAAGGTCATTAGGAGTAATGACCTAAGGTCAACACTCAATCCAAAAAGTCAAACAATTCCTATAGTGATTAATCCAAATTAGAGATTAATTAAGGCATTAATCAATTAATTAATTAATCGTAAATAAGACATAAAATAAAATTACTCCAATTAAGTCCAAAATTTTATTTTAAGCTACTTACATCATAACTAAGTCACAAATTAAATTTCAGGATTTTTGGAACAGTAAATAAATTATTAAAATTGAAAGAAGAAACATTTATTAATTAAATGAGCTAATTAATTATCATGCAAAACATTGCCCAAATTCAGATTTCATATTTTTTCTAGATTCACAACATAACAAAGAGGCTACCCAAAAATTTTCATAATTTTTGGAGCTAAGAATGATTTTATACAAAATAGACAAATACTAGCACTATTCACTCAAAACTGAAATGGAAAAACATTTTCAAAAATGAAAACAGGCACTCGGGCCAATTTGACCATCGCGGCCCAACTTGGCCCGTGGCGCTTGCGCAGGCGCGCGGCCCAGGTGCGGGCGAGCGGCGGCCCATTGGCGGCAGTAGCAGCAGCAGCGCGGGCCCAACGCAAGGCAGGCCGGCCCATTAGCGGCGGCAGCTTCGCGCGGCCCAGCGACGTGGCCTGGCCAGCTCGGCCCAAGGCGGGCGGTAGCAGACCGGCCCAGCGGTGGCGCGCGCGAGCGGCACGAGCGTGAGCGGCGGCTTGGCGGCGGCGTTGGCAGGCGGCGGCGCGTTTGCCGGCTCCGGCAAGAAAAGCGGCCGGGGCGGTTGCGCATGAGCACTACGGCGCTAGGGCGAAGGCCATGGTGAACTAGGGTGGCACGGTGGGCTGCGGCGCGGTGGTGGCCGCGTGCATGGCAGTGGCGGAGCTCGGAGCTCACGACGGCCGGCGGCGTTCCGGCGGCGTCGAGGCTCTAAAGCCTACACGGTCTTCGGTCCTAGACGCTACACAGCGGGGCGACTCCAAAACGCTAGAGAAGGAGGCGGGAGGAAGATGAAGGCGCGCTGGCAACGGCGAGCTCGAGCTCGCGGCCATGGCGGCCATGGCGGCGGCGCGGTGTGGAGGCTCACCTCGCCATGAAGCAAAGCACGGCGGGGTCGGGGAAGTAGAGCAGGTCACGGCGACGCTATGGATGAGAGGAATTGGAAAATGAGGGAGTGAGGAGGAGGAATTTTGAGACGACGGCGGTGGCGGGCGGTGGGCGCAGGGAGAAGAAAATGGAGGAGAAGGGAAAGAGGAATGGCCGGCTTCGGCCTTGGGTGTGCGGGCGGTGTCCGGCGGCCGCGACATCGTCCACGCGCTCGGCCGCGCGGGAAAGCCGGGAAGGCGCGGGAGCGGCGACCACGGCGGACGACGGGAACGGGGAGAAGCATGGCGAGGCACTTTGTAGCAGCCAGTGATTTTCCCCTTTTTCATTTTCTCAAAATTTCATATTGAAACTTGAAAAAGTTCAAACATGAAAAGTGTTCAAAATAAATTGAATTTCATTTTTGCTTTTTGAACCATATCAAAATTCCCAATATTTTTGAAAGTAGGTTTTCAAATTTGAATTTGAATTTCAAATTTCAAATCACAATCAAATGCAATGACATAATCCAAAACCAAAATGCTTATGCACATGTAATTAGGCCCTAACACTTGAGGTGTTACAATAGTGGACCACGGCTGTGCTGTGTTCTGGTCGACGCTGTGCATCATTCCAGAAAGCATGGTAGTTTTGCCGAGAAAAGTGAAGTAGAGGAAAATGACTTAGTCATTACTCTGATCGAAGCTTTGCTGGCCGGCCGAGCCCCCTATTACCACGTGTCCTTGGATATGTGTTGGACCATCCTAACTTTGTGAGGAGAGATGAAAGAGTTGTGCTCTTTGTACTCAGTCCCCAGCATATTGCTGGTGTACTAGGCCAACAGTGGTCGGAGGAGGAAATGTGGCATGTGGAAAAAATCACACATGGGCAAGAATTAAAAGACAAAAATGAGCTTTGTGCGCACGTGCGTCCACGTGCACCGCAAAACGTCGGGCAGAATCGCCAAAAGTAGGGCGAGTCCGCCGTTCCATTTTAGTCGAAAGGCGCTGCAGACCAAATAAAGATGCCAATCATGGGAATAAAATATGGAGGCCCACCTTTGTCGGCCCATTTAGAAAACGACTCAGGGGGAGTCAACCCTAGGTCCCGTGCGGGGACCGCCAATTCGTATAAATGGGGGAAGGTGGCCGCCGCCACTCAGTCGCTTCTCTTCATTTCCAGGCAGTTCCACACTCGTCCTCTCCTCTCCCGAGTGCACCACCCATTCTCCAAACCCTAACCTCCACCGCCCCCCACCGCACACCAAATCCGACCGCCCCGCGACCCGCCACCGCCCATCCAGCCGGGCCGGAGCCGCACGACAGCAAGCCGGCGGGCGCACCGAAGGAGGAGGAGCAGACCGGAAATGGCGGGCGGGCAGCTGCAACTATCGGAGGCGGCGAGGCGGAAGTTCTTGGTGGAGCATTGGAGTCCGTCGAAGAGGACGAGGGACTCGCTGCTGAAGCTGGTGGATCGGGGCCTGCTGCCGCCGGAGGACAGCGGGATCTGGCGAGCGGCGCCGTCAGGTGAGCGGTTTCCGCTTCCCCGCGAGGGTGAGATAGTTGTTCTGGAGGATTACTTCGTGCGGGGGTTGGGGTCGCCGGTTCATCCTTTCGTTCGCGATTTGTGCCGCCATTGGGAGATTTTGCTTTGCAATCTCCACCCCACCTCGATCCTGACGCTATCGGAGTTCATCGCCATTTGTGAGGCGTTCCTGGGTATTCGGCCGAACTTCAATCTGTTCCGCCATTTTTATTATCTGAAGAAGAAGGGGGAGGGTACCGGTGGGTCTCAAATAGTTGGGGGTTGCTACATTGTGCTGCGCGATGGGATGAAATCCCAGTGGGTGACCATCCCCCACTCCACCTCCATGAAGAACTGGTTCGAGAAGTGGTTCTACATGAGGCAGAATCTAGAGGGGAGGCCGGTCCCCAATGATGTTGCGCTGATCCCGAAGCCGAACTTGAAATGGTCGGCGAGGCCCAATGTCACGGAGATGGAGCAGGTGGACGAGTTGCTGCCGCTCGTGAATAGAGAGCACGTACACGGCGTGATAGTGGCCGTGATGTGGTGGCAGCGTCGTTTGCAGCCGTGCAAGGAGAGACCCACCCTGATGTACGAGTACCGGGGGCTGATGGACCCGTCCCGCGAGGGAACCGACTCTGTTGATGCAAAGGAGATGACCGCCCGGGGCACCGAGTGCTTTCACAACTTTGATCCGGCGAGGACGGCGCCGAAGAAACCGCAGACGCCGTACACCGCTGCCCACCCACCACCAGCAGTACGTTGGCACCATTTCATATCTTTTGAAATTTCATGCTTATTATTTATAATCGCTGATGTTGGTGTGTTTATGCAGGGGCGTGCCGTATACATCTCGGAAGTTCCGTCCGAGGAATGGCCCCGCGGCGAGGTCCAGGGCTACGAACGCACGCTGGAAGAGCATCTTGCTCGGGTGGCGGCCCTGGACGACGAGTCGAGCGACGGGGATGGTGAGGAAGAGGCCGCGCAGGGCTCTACGCCACGGGCGCAACGGGCACTGCGGCGCGTGGCCGCCAAGCAGCCGGAGTCCCGAGCGTCGCCGCCGAAGACCAAGACGCTGACCAAGAGGAGGAGGAAAGCGCAGATCTCGTCATCGTCGTCGGGAGGCTCAATGGATAATGTTCCATTGAGTCAACTGTACAAGAAGGCCCGGACTGAGGCGTCGCCGACTGCAACGCCGCCAGTCGGGAGCCCAGAGGTGTCACTGGGAGCGGCCGCGCCGGACCTGCCAACGCCGGGCAGAACGCCAAGTCATGGGCCCTCACCGGCACCATTACAGCTGGACGACGCGGGGGCAGCTGGTGGCGGAGAAGAGGAGCAAAGCCAAGAGCTACCCTTGGAGGAGCAGCCCATAATCCCGGGGGCCGTCCAGGACGCTCCCCTGGAAACACCACGCGCCGAGGTAAGCGAGACCGTGCCAACCACGGTGGTCACCGAGGATCCTGTGGCGACAACGGCGGAGCAGGAGGGCGAGGCGGATAATGCCACGCCGACCACGGAGGTTGGCGAGAACCCGAGCGCGACGGCGGTGGAGCAGGAGGCCGAGGCGGATAATGCCACGCCGACCACGGAGGTTGGCGAGAACCCGAGCGCGACGGTGGTGGAGCAGGAGGCCGAGGCGAGTGACGCCGTTCCGACCACGGGAATCGACGAAGGCTCGATCGCGACGGCGGTGGAGCAGGTGGCAGTGACGGTGGAGCAAACCACCGGAGCTACCTCACGTGACGGAGGGAGCAGCCGCGGTCGTTGCTGTGATCGCTTCCAGTCAACCTTTCCTGTGGTCACAAGGTAACCGTCGTGCATCAAAGCCATTTGTGAAATATTCACCGGATGAACGACTGAAAGCCTGCTGATGATGCGTAGGGAAATGCCGGAGGTGGTGGCTGAGCCGACCGTCGCCGAGGCCATTGCTGACGATGGAGCAGTCGCCGGGGTAAGTACGCCGGCTGTCGAGCCAGGCACGATGGTGACGTATACTCCTGTGCTTGGGCCGCCTCCGCGTCCTGAAGCCGCGGCGGCCACGCAGGAAACTGGGCAAAGCTCAGGAGGTGGAGCCGTCGACGCGGCAGTAGAGGAAGAAATTCCAGAAGATGCCATGCGTCAGATGGAGGGAACCGTGACCAAGCTGCTGCGTCAAGTGCAGGTATATCAGTACACGGGGAGCCATTCTTTTTATTGGAGATGGACATTTTATGTAGCCTGACTGATAGTGTATTCGGCAGAGCGTCGGCCGGGCCACTGATCGGCGCAAGTGCGCCTTGGAGCAACTTGAAGCAATGGCGGCGGAGAACGCCCGGCTGCGCAGCGAGGCCGAGTGGCTGAGGGGCTCCGTGCAGGGGTTAAATGTATAGCTGGCAGCTCGCGTGGCCGAGCAGGAGGAGGTGGCCGAACACGTAAGGCAGCTGGCGCAGCAAAAAAGAGGTATGTAATATCCCAGGCGTGAAAAGGGTGTAGTTTCCTGTAGTAGTTGTTGTAGTGATGGGCTGTTTGGACGCAGATGTGGAGGAGCGTGCCGAGCAGGCGGAGAAGAAGGTGGAGGAGTTGCGTAGACAACTGGAGGAGCAAGCCGAACATCATGCGACGACAGAGCGGGACCTTGAAGGTTTGACCTGTCCCGAAGGCTTGTTCTTGACATAGATGCTCGTAGGTGCGTCGTCTGATGCTACTCGTGATATGCAGGTCGCCTCCGTGAGTCGTAGGAGCAAGTACAAGGCTTGCACGCGGATGCCCAGCATGTTCAAGGCGAGGTGGCGGAGCTCGTCGGCGGTATTGCCCCGGTGCTGAATGTGTTGGCCGAAGATGAGGCGGAGGCCATCACGCCGGCGACTCCACTTGGCGCGGATGTTACCGCGAGCCGATCGTCTTGGGCCCGGCTGCAGGAGTTCGTCCGGGAGGGTGCCGAGCACGTGGGTTCCCACGTGCTCGCCGTGGTGCGCTCCCACTGTCCCTCGATCAACCTGGAACATCTGCGACAAGGGCTGGCGCCGGGCACCGATGTAAACGCGGCGGAGGAACTCAGGTGCGACTCCCTGGAGACGTCCAAGGCGATGGTGAAGAACATCCGCATAGTACCTTGAGTGTTGTAAGGGTACTTTTTATTTTGCTTGTGCCAGAGGGCTAAAAACTTGTGCGGTGTGACGCGGGATATGGTGACTTTTGCTACATTGCGGCTATGGCCGCTTTATTATATGTAGACGTGTTTTAGCTTTATTCTTGATCATGCCTGTAGCGGTAGGAGTGAAAAATTGCGAAAGATGCCCGGAGACGCACTTTACACAAGATGAAATAGTAACAATCCTTATTCAATCGACATGAATCGAGAATATACAAGATAGGTACATGCAACTCTTAGCGCTAGGTGCTACGGGTAGAACTTCCGTAGGTGGTCGATATGCCACGAATTCGGGACCTCTATCGGGGGGTCGTCCAAGGTGCATAGTCGATACGAAGTCGGCCTGGTGACCACCTTGATCATGAACGGCCCTTCCCAATGGGAGGCGAGCTTGTGGATGCCGGCGAGGTTTTGTTTTTGTCGTAGAACCAGGTCGCCAACCACGAAGAAACGCTCTTTGACATTACGGTTGTAGTACCGGCGCATTGAGGCCAAGTACTTGGCCGTGCGTGCGCAGGTTTCGAGTCGTTTTTCTTCAACGGAATCGACTTCTAGAGCCCGGGCACGTGGAGAGCGGAAAGCGATTTCGTCGGGGAGGACCGCCTCGGAGCCGAACACCATGAAGTATGGAGAGACGCCAGTGTTGCGACTTGGCTGTGTGCGGAGTCCCCAAATTACGACTGGGAGCTCTTTGAGCCATCGGCCGGGTCGTTGTTCGTCTTCATCGTCCTTGTAGAGGCGCTTGCGTAAAGCGTCAAGTATCATGCCCTTTGCTCTCTCGACCTGCTCGTTGGCCCGTGGATGGGCAACGGAGACGTATTTTACCTTGATACACTTGCTATCGCAGAAGTCGAAGAAATCGCTCCCGGTGAATGTGGAGCCGAGGTCTGTGATGATGGAGTTTGGAACGCTAAAGCGATGGATGACGTCGTTTAGCATGTCGGCTGCTTTTTTAGCGGTGGCCTTGACTAGTGGCATATATTCGATCCACTTGGAGAACTTATCGATGAGCACGTAAACATACCAAAATCCACCAGGAGCTTTCTTGAAAGGGCCGATCATGTCGAGGCCCCAACATGAGAAGGGCCAAGAGGCCATGATCGTCTGCAGCTGATGAGCCGGGACGTGGGTTTGCTTGGCAAAAAATTGGCAGTTGACGCAGTGCCGAACCAGCTGCTCCGCGTCAGCGACAGCGGTTGGCCAATAGAAGCCAGCACGATAGGCCTTGCCGACCAGCGTTCTGGAGGCGGCGTGATTACCACATTCACCAGAGTGTATTTTGTCGAGGAGCTTTATGCCCGCGTCTTGGGTTATGCATTTTTGCAAGATCTCTTGTTTAGCGTTTTTTTGCATGAGCTCACCATCCACGAGGATGTAATGTTTGCTGCGCCGCATGACGCGTTCGCGCAGGATAGGGTCGTCAGGTACGTCTTCGTTGGTGATGTAGCGAATGAAGTCCAGGCGCCAGTCCGACTGGTCGGATGTGGTCGGCGTGGCTTCAGGTGACGTCGCACGCGGTACCAGCGCGTGGTCGGTCGTGTCTTCCTCATCGCCGTCGATGTCCATCAACGCGACCTGGTCAGCTGCGGTGTTGCTTGATGATTGAGGGCGCGGAGGGTTGTGATCCGGCTTTGCCGGGAAAGGGATTTGGGCCTCTGAGGCCACCGTAACGGATGGTTCGACCAGATCATGAACGAACACGCCGTGCGGAATGGCGGCTCTTGTGGAGCCGAGTTTTGACAACTTGTCGGCAGCATCGTTATTATCCCGGACGACGTGGTAGAACTCGAGGCCATAGAACTTGTCTTCAAGCTGCCGTATTGCGGCGACGTAGGCTTTCATTCGCTCGCTGGTGGTATCCCATACTTTGTTCACCTGGTTGACGACAAGGAGAGAGTCACCGTATACCATGAGGCGCTTGATGCCGAGCTCGACGGCCAACCGTAGCCCGTGAAGCGCGGCTTCGTATTCAGCGGCATTGTTTGATGCTGGGAAGTGGATCCGGAGGACGTAGCTGAGCTCGTCTCTGGAAGGGGCAGTGAAGTGTACTCCAGCGCCGGCACCATCGATTTTAAGCGAGCCATCAAAGTACATTTCCCAGTACTTGTGATTGGACTCGTACCAAGGCGTGGTAAGGTCTGACCACTCTGCTAGGAAATCGGCGAGGGCTTGTGACTTGATGGTGTTGCGGTTTCGGAATTTGATGGTGTATGCCATGAGTTTGAGCGCCCATTTGACGATTCGATTGCTGGCGTCTTTGTTGTATAGGATGTCACCAAGTGGGAAGCTTGTAACCACCGTGATCTGCCGAGATTGGAAATAGTGTAGAAGCTTTCGTTTGGTGATCAGAATTGCGTATAGCAATTTCTCAATGTGGTGGTAGCGATGCTTGGAATCGTTGAACACTTCGCTAACATAGTAAACCGGGCACTGGACCGGGTAAACGTGACCGTCTTCCACTCGTTCGACCACCAGTACCGTGCTGACCACCCGATCGGTGGCTGCGATGTAAAGGAGCATTTCTTCGCCGTCGGTGGGCACCGTTAGGACTGGGGGATTGGTGAGATAGGTTTTGAGTTCTGCGAAGGCATTGTCTTCCTCTGTCGACCACTCGAATTTTTCTTTTGCTTTTAGCAATCGGAAAAATGGCAGTCCTTTTTGCCCTAGTCGCGAGATGAAACGGCTGAGGGCTGCCATGCACCCCGTCAATTTTTGGATGTCTTTGACACATTGAGGAGGCTGCATTTTGAGCACGGCTTGTACTTTTTCAGGGTTTGGGCGTATGCCGTCTTGGCCCACAACATTGCCGAGCAGTATGCCGGAGGGTACGCCGAAGACGCACTTTGTGGGGTTTAGTTTCCACTGGAACACGTTTAAGGCGTCGAATGTTCGCTGGAGGTCGGCGACCAGGGAATCGGACTTAGCGGTTTTTACGACCACATCATCTACATACGCCTCAACCAGTTGGTCCCTGATTTCATCTTTTAGGCAATTCTGGATTGCTCGCTGGTATGTGGCCCCAGCATTTTTGAGGCCGAAGGACATCGTTTTGTAGCAATAGGCGCCGAAAGGTGTGATGAAGGAAGTTTTTTCCTGGTCGGTGATGGCAAGAGATATCTGGTGATAGCCGGAGTAGCAATCCAGAAAGGAGAGCAGCTCGCAGCCCGCGGTGGAGTCGACGACTTGGTCGATTCGTGGTAAGGTGAAGGGCTCTTTAGGGCAGCATCTGTTGAGACCGGTGTAATCAACGCACATTCTCCATTCTTTATTTTTCTTGCGTACAAGTACCGGATTGGCCAGCCAATCAGGATGATACACCTCTTTTATAAAGCCTGCGGCTAAGAGTTTTGCTACCTCTATCCTAATCACCTCCCACTTGTCATTCGCGAACCGTCGGAGCTTCTGCTTGACCGGCTTAGCGGTTTCGGAGACATTCAGGAAGTGCTCGGCCCGTTCCCTGGGAACACCCGGCATGTCTGCTGGTTTCCATGCAAACACGCTGATGTGATCCCTAAGGAACTGGACGAGCGCGCTTTCCTATTTGCTGGAGAGGTTGGGCCCAATCAAGGCCGTCCTTGTCTTGTCACCCGGGACGAGCTCGATCTCTTTGTAGTCCCGGCTCTTCTTGGAGGAGTGCTTGGCCTCCTTGAGTGGTATCTGGAGGTCGGCTGGGGGGATGGCTTTGGCCTCCAATACCATATCCGCCATGCGAGCGCGGAGGTCGGCGAGGTCGGTGGCGGCGAACGAAGCTGATTCGCAGTGGCACGCCATAAGGACGTTGCTGCGGAGGGAGAGGATGCCCTTCTCGGTGGGCATCTTGACCACCATGTAGCCATAATGCGGGACCGCCATAAACTTGGCAATGCCAGGTCGGCCAAGGATTGCGTGGTAGACACCTTCGAAGTCGGCGACGATGAAGTTGAGGTACTCGAAGCGAAAATGCTGCTTGGTACCAAATTGGACCCGGAGGGTGACTTGGCCGAGGGGCATGGAAGGCTTTCCAGGCATCACCCCCCAAAACGGCGAGTCGTAGGGCTCCAGATCCTCCGTCTTGAGGCCGAGCTCTTTGTATGTCTGCAAAAATAGTATGTTCAGAGCGCTGCCTCCGTCGACCAGCACCTTCTCGAAGCGGAGGTGCTGGATGACGGGGTCGAGGACAAGGGGGAAGCGGCCGGAATCCTCCCCTCGTGCCCACATGTCTGCTCGGCTGAAGGAGATGGGCTGCTCCGACCAGGCAGGTGCCTTGACATCTGCAACGCGCTCTTGGTCGGCGCTGCTGAAGGCGATTATCGTCCGCCGGAGTAGCTTCTTGTCTCGTTGGGACTCGGTGGCGACTTTGCCGCCGAATATGACCGCAACGTTTCTTTTGGGTTCTTTGAACTCGCGTCGGCCGTCGTCATCGGAGGCGTTGTCATCTTTCTCCTTCTTGACGTCCTTGTCGGCGTTGCGGTTGTCCCTCCGATTTTTGTTGCCACCCCATGGTCGCCGCGTGTTGGCCTTTTGGAAGATGTTGGCGAAGCCCCAACACTGACCCATCGTGTGACCCTTGTTTGGGTGCCTTGGGCAGTCTTGGCTAAGGACTTTGTCGTAGCCATCGTCGTATGGCTTATCCTGATTGTTGACGTTGTGAACGCGGTTTCCGCGGTAGCGCTGGCCATCGTCCTGCCTGTTTCTTTTATGTCCTTGTCGATCGCCATCGCGGCTGCGGCTGCGCTGCTCGCGACGGCGGGAATCTCGTCGGTCGTCCTCGCGGCTGCGGCTGCGCCGCTCATGGCGTCGAGAGTCGCGTCTGTCGTCGTGGTTTCCGCGGTTCCGCGTGCGATGGTCGCGGTCGTGGTCGTCGTCGTCGTCGCGGCGGGAAGGGCGTCGTGATGGACCGTCTTCCTTGCTGGATCGCAAGGCGTCATCGACACGCGTCCATTCACCGGCGATCTTCAGGGCTTCGCCCATTGTTTTTGGCTGGGTCTGGAGGAGCTCGATCTTGCACTTCTCGTTGCGGGGTTGGGTGAGGCCTTTGATGAAGAGCTCGACGGCTTCTTGCAGCGTGATGTCCGTTACCGTCGTCCACATATCATTGAAGCGGCGTATGTATTCACGTAGAGGTTCGTTGGGGTAGTTGTGGATCTGAGCCAAGGCGTACTTGGAGCCCGGCTGATGACACGTGGCCTTGAAGTGCTCGGACAGCATCTGGCGGAGTTGAGGCCAACTGTGAATCGAGCCCTCACGCTGGCACATGAGCCAGTTAGTTGGAGAAGGGCCCAGGACAACCGGTAGGTAGTTTGCCATCACGCTTTCGTCGCCTCCTGCTGCTCGGATTGCTGTTTCATATAGGAAAACCCGCTGGTCGGGATTTTTGCGACCGTCGTATGGCGGCACTTCGCTGGCCTTGAAGTTCCGCGGCCAATGCACCTCCCTGAGTCGCTCGGAGTACGGCTTGGGGCCGGGGATCTCAAAACGGCCCCCATCATAGCGCTGGTCATCGTCGTCGTAGCGATTCCTGTGCCGGTGCTGGTCGGCGTCGTCATCGCGGAAAGCTCGGCCATTGCGCCGCTCCCGGGGGCGACGCGGTGGGTCGTCGCGGCGACGTCTGTCCGGTGACCGTCGACGGCGGTCGCGGTTTATGGAGCGTACGTCACGGCTGGAGGAATCGGAGCTGGAGTCCGTAGAGCGATCTGAAGATCGTGCTGGTCTGTTGCTTGGGTCGTGATTCGTAGATCCTTCCCCTAACTCTGGGCGACGACTGCGTTGAGCGGATGGTGCCGGGGCTTCTGGAGGTATCTCGGCCCGGCGCATGCGATTCACCTGCCCTTCAGCTGCCATCAAGTGGTCAATGATTTCTTGGACCGCGGGGGTGTGAGGCAATGCCTCCAACTTGCTCTTGGCCACCGCGATGTTAGCTGTCGGGGTTTTGTGAACTCGACGCTGTCCGACCAGGTCAAACTCGTCGGCTAAGTTGCGATTGACATGTCGGGCTTGATCGGCCCGTCGCTGCTCTTCTTGCTGTTCGCGATCACGCCGGACAGCGCGGTGCGCGTTGTGTGCGGTGCAGTCGCGGCGATGATCAGGAGTCTCGTTCTCAACTGAGGGTTCGTCATTGCTGACCATGAATATGGTATTCCCGAAACCAGGAGGGCGCTCAAGGTGATCATCTTCTTTGTTTGGCTCAAGGGCCGGCCGGATGAGTTCCTCATCTCGAGTGTTGTTATCAGCGACCTGATTGACATCCATCGCCATTGGCGATACTTGAGTTGTCATGGAGCTCGGTGTCTCCACGGGAGCGGGATGCGCATAGCCGATTGCATCGAGGAGTTGCCCTGGAGATCCTGCTTCGAGTGCCGCCTGAACGGCGGAGGGGAGCGGTGGAATGCTTGACTCATCCGTGCCGGACGGCTGTACCGTGGCGGCCGGCGCCCCCCCCCCCTGAAGTGATCATGTTGACGAAGTTGGGCGAGGTCGGTGGTTGCCGTACACGATCATCGTGCTGAGGGAGCAATGGAGGGAAGAGCTCCTCGTAGGATGCGGCGGCGTTCTTGAGCCCGAACGGAAAGGGGTTGCCATGGCTAGATCTGTCGTCCAGCAGAGGGTGTGGCGGGCGGGCGAGTAGTGGCCTCGGGCGATCTGACCTGGCTAGATCCGAATCTGACCGGGGCCCTTGTGTGTTGCAGCACCTCCGCCGTTGTACGGGGGTAAATCCATCATCGACCCGGAGGTCGGCAAGTTGCTTGAGCGCGGATTCCGCGAGGGCGAGGGTTTCCGCCAATCCTTCTCCATGGCGATCGATCATCTCGATCAGATCGGAGTTGTCGACCCGGCGCCTTTAATAACGCGGGATTGGTGGTCGAATCAACGCCTTTCGCAGCTCCTCAGCGAGGTCGGGGCTTTGTTCTTCCGGCGGAGTCGTGGCCCGAGTGCCGAGTGCAGTTGCCTCGACAGCCGGCGCAGCCTTCAAAGCGTCACAGGAGCCCAAGGAGCCGAAGGTGATCGGAGCGATGTCGTCGAGGTCCATGGAGGTAGGGAACGAAACCATCTTGCTCATCTTGAGATCTATACGCACAGCCCCTACCTGGCGCACCACTGTCGACGAAATATCGGCGGCAGTCTACCTAGGGTATGCCTAAGGTAGTAGATTGATCGGTAAGGCACGCTAGATGACGAACAAGATGTAATCAAGAAGCACGAGACGCAGTTTGTGTTTATACGGGTTCGGGCCACGAATCGTGTAATACCCTACGTCCCGTGCTCTTGATCGAGTCTCGTATATTAATGTGTAGATGAGTTTTGGGAGGGTGTCCCGCTCGCCTTATATAATGGGGGAGCGGGATTACAAGCCCGATATCTCGGGATACAAATATACGTACAAGGCAACAACCTTGATCCGATCTAATCTCCCGTGATCGATATCTTTTAACGGCCCGACAGGAGGCGCTGATTAGCTCGCCCTTCCTCCCTTGTCCTCCAAGGTAACCGACCAGACTTGGGCCCTGGTCGGCCTTGCGCTCTTGGGCCAAGGGTCTTCATCCGAGCAGGCCTAAAGTCGTGTCATGCTGGTATAGGGGTTTATACCCCCACAGGCGCTCCCAGGGCCACGTCCGACGCCCGTGTCCGCAAGTGAGAGCCCAGCTCTGGAACTTTCTGATCCGAGTTCGGCGACCGCCGGACGCGCCTCCTCGGCGTCCGGCGCTCAGCAGCGCCCGGCCAGCAAGCCCGAGCCAGCTCACACACGCCGGACGTGTCCGGCCCGCCTGGCCCGGCGTCCGGCGCCTGCGTCCGGAGCCCAGAGAACTCCTCCACTTGTTGTTTGATCTTCGATGTCGCGCCGTCGTCGATCCAAGGTCCAAACCACTTGTCTTAGGTACCAACTCCACAGAGTAGAACACATCTCAAGCACCGGAGTTAGCGTATCATCTCATGATCACGTCGATAAGTGTTAGCACTCTAGTTAGCCTCTCATGCATCATGCCGAGTTAAACCTAGAGGCACTTAGGACCACGAATGAACCGAGGAAACCCCTCTTGATAGTCGGTTATCGATCCTAAATGTGGTCACACTCGCTAAGTGTCTTGACCACCAAACCGGAAAGCCCTATCAAGTATACCTTCGCCTTGATCTCCATGGGCCTCCGTCGGAGCTTGATCACCTCACATGTCCACCATGTTCGTCACCATGATCACCATGCTCCATCATCCACCGTCACGTTGCTATGTGTCTCACCACACTTAGAGCAAAGCATTAGCAACGTTGAGTGTCATTAATTACCAAAACCAAACCGGAGCTTTCACCCGGCCAAGGCGGTTCGTTGCCTTCCATCCTGGACATGACGGTTCCGCGGGTGCTTTTACCTCACTACCCCCGAACCGCCTCCAGTGCCCTATAAATGAAGAGGAGAGGCCCCCCCCACCAAGACACACACCATTTGGAGCCATCTCTACACCTCGCACTTGTTCTTTTAGGATTAGTGTTAGTCATTTGGAGCTAGGCAAAGCTACTTGGAGAGCTTGTCTCCAGGAAGAAAAGCTACACTCTTGGTATAAATCTATGGAGCGTTCTTCCTTAATCAAGTTCTCATCTTATTTATATAGTCGTGCATATGAACTAGAGTATAGTCTAGTACACGATATATTCAATGATCAAGAACTAGGCCATAGTTCTTGTGAGAGTTGTTCATCGTGTTCTACATTGTTCTTCATCGTTCATATGTTTTACTTGTTTAGATTAGATTGTAGAAGAGGAATAGCGGTTCGATGTGCCTTCGGGCTTGCCTATGTCCTAGCTCGTCCATCCGTAGGGTGGGAGTCCTGGGGGATGTAGGTAGCTCCTTAGTATGCGGGCATGGTGCCAGGGTGCGAGGAAACCTTCGGATATGTCAGCATGCCACGGTTGAGGTGGTAGGCGGCAGGTGGTGACAGCCCTGTCCGTCCCTTGTAATCCCCCATGTTCGTATGTCGAGTAGGAGTTCGTAAATGCCGCCATCGATCAAGCGGCATCAGCTTGCCGCGGTCTCCCCATATTCCTAGTCTATAGTCGAGTCTTGACTTGTATAACATGTGGAATTAGTTTGTTCTAGCATTGACTATATAGGACCTGCCTGCTCCGCGTAGATTATTCTTTATTCTTTATTTCACCTTTATTCCTTTGAGGTTGCTCTAAGTGTGTGTCCACTATCCAAACTACCGTATGCTTACCCCTATATAGCACATTGGTCGGTTTCTCCTCATGCTAGATATTATATTCATTCCCATGCTAGATTACTTAACTACCCCATGCCTTCCTTTGGGAAAATATAAATAACGATACCCTGAATACTTCCGGGTGAAATGCTGCAATGATAGATCCGTGCGCTTGCGGATATTTATTCTAATAGGATGTGATCTATCTCTTGGCAACACTCGCATAGTTGCTAGAACCTGTTTCTAGTAAATATGTCGAGTAATGCCATTTAGCGTTTCTGGCGCTGTTATCAAAATTAGGCTCTAAGTCTGTTTTTGGTAATCGCGCTCAGAAATGCCAACAGGAATCACTGAAGAGTAACAAGAATCCGCAGCCCACTCGAAGAACAAGTGCCTCTAGATGCAACTCTCAATGCAAATCACTTGCTCTCACTCAAATCTCTCTCAAGATTAGCAAAGGAATCAAAGAGATGAGTGGGGGAGGAGCTCTCTTGCTCAAAGTATGCTCAAGTATGAAGAAATGGCGAAGAGGGATCCCCAAGGCCGGCCACTGGTCTATTTATAGAGCCCGCTCGAAATAGAGCCGTTGGTCGCCTCGGGCGCCAGTTTTCACTGTCCGGCGCTCTTCAGCTGCCCGCGCGCGTCGACCGTTGGAGTTTGAACATTGCCACATCATCGCGTCCTCCGCCTGCATCAACGTGCGTCCGGCGCTCTGGATCCCGCGTCCGCAGAGCCGCTCAACTCCAGAAGTTTCTGGAGTGAGTCCGGCGCTCGCCGGACGCGCCACCTCTGCGTCCGGCGCTGTTGATCCATCACCTCAGCAGCCAGCGAGCCGAAGTCCAGCCACGTGTCACGCGTTCCATCGCCGGACGCTGAGACCTCACGAGCCAGCGTCCGCAGCAGACGATGCAGACGCGTCCGGCGCCGGAGACCGCGCCCCAGCCCGCGAGCCACGAGGACCGCCAGACGCTACACCACCGCGTCCGGCGCTGGCCGACGGCTGCGTCCGCCGCTGCGCTGAAGAAGCTCCATCATTTCATGCTTCAATCTTGTTCCAAATTGATCCAAACCAATTCTCTTGCCTTGTGTACTAACTCCACCATGCGTAGATCCAATCTCAAGCCTTGGAGTTAGTATTTCACTCATGAAATATCGCGCAAGAGTTAGCTCTCTAGTTAGTCTCTCATGCATCATGCAAAGTCACAACTAGAGGCACTTAGGACCGCGAATGAACCGAGAAAACCACTCTTGATAGTCGGTTATCGATCCTAAATGTGGTCACACTCGCTAAGTGTCTTGACCACCAAACCGGAAAGCCCTATCAAGTATACCTTCGCCTTGATCTCCATGGGCCTCCGTCGGAGCTCGATCACAACACATGTCCGCCATGTTCATCACCGTGATCACCATGCTCCATCATCCACCGTCACGTTGCTATGTGTCTAACCACAATTAAAGCAAAGCATTAGCAACGTTTGAGTGTCATTAATTACCAAAACCAAACCGGAGCTTTCAGGAGCGGAATATTAAGTGAGCGTTTTTTTTTTGAGAAAAAAGGTGAGCAGTTGTAACTCCTAGGGATGAAAACGGTTGGAAACGATCGAAGAAGGCTAAATCACTTTATTTTCATATTTTTTTATTCAAAAACAAAATTGTTACGATACTGTCGAAAATGAATACGGCGTCGGTATTGCGGTAATTTCAAAAACGATATAATCGATCAGAAAACACAACAATAACAGTCGATAAAAAACTATAAACATATCAAACCGTAGAGTTAAAACCACATAGTTCACACCAATCTTAGTGTATGTGGTGACAGGTGACCGGTGACCGGCTTCAGAGTAGTAGAGATGGGGTGCAATACGTGAACGTGATTGTTGCCCTGCCTGATTGCCTAATTGGCTGATTGTTTCTATACGCACCAGATACTTCCCTAATAGTTAGTTTCTTTCTAATAAATAAAAGAATTACCTTATCTGCTTCAGTGTTTGTGTGCGTAGATCAATGAGCTTGCTTAAACATGGGCTAATTGGATATAAAGTATGTGTTGCATCGGTAATTACCAATGATAAATTATCAGCTAAATATAGAAATCTTCGAAAACGGTTAGAAGAGGGCTAAATCATTTTCGCTTTTGTTTCCAATTATTTTTATCGTTATCGTTTTTGTTTTTTCCAATTACCACTACAGTTACCGTTTAGGTCCAAAGATTGGAAAAAAAAATCGAAAATGATTTTCAGAAACCAGAAATTATCATTTTGGTTTTCATCCCTAGCAACTTGCGATTAAAGTGGTACGGATATTTAATCGTCCGTCCGTTCGACCGAATCCGTTTAGAGGGGTTTTAGTCCGTCCGTATCCCAATCCGGATATTCAATATCTAATACCGTATCCATATTCGAATACTCAAATCGCATATTTGTGATATCGATATCCAATCGTGTCCTATCCGGCATGGTTGCCACCACGAATCCGAACAAAAATACGAAAACAAATATGGTATAAGTAATATCGGTTCGTATCCGATCCGTTTTCACCGCGATTAGCAACTCCATTCTCCCGACGTTCTTGTTGGGCCTCGGCCCAGCGCGCGCGTGGAGGGCGACGATGGGTAGCGAACCTGCCAGAGCCTGACACCTCACTGCTCTGCTCTCTGGCGTCACTCCGGGCGAAGCTAGAGGATCCCGTCCACCACCCCTGCTGCTCTCCCTCTTTCTCAGCGACGGCCGGCCCGGCGACCGCCGCCGTGCCCAGGTGCTCGTCGGCGACTCGCACTCATCAGGTATGCCCACCCTTTCCTCTCCCCTTGCTGCTGTCTGAAACCGAGCATTCAAACCCTAACCCGGGCTATTTATACTCGGATCTGATCTGATTAGAACTGCCTACTAGCTTCGATTCCCTTGCTAAATTATCAGGGTGTAGATGTGTATGTGCGCCCATATATCCTTTACTTCTCTACATCGATTGGCTTCTGTGGCTTCAGCTGTAGTCAGTTAAGCTTGGAATTGCTACACTGTCTTGGTGTCTGTTTTTTTTTTTTTTTTTTTTTTTGAGGCAATTGTCTTGGTGTCTTTTAGGTAGTTATTAACACTATTTAACTTCCTGACTAAATAAAGCTAGAAAATCTGACTTCATCTTCAAGTTTTTTTTGGGGGTGGGGGCTGTTTATCACTGTTTTTTCATTTATTTATCTTTTTTTTTTACAAAGATTTCATTTATTTATCTTGTTACCTTTAGCAATATTCTTTCTCTGGACCGATGTGCAGGACGGCAGCAGCCAATACAACAATTATGGATACCGTGATCTACAAGCATGATGACATTTCCCAAGAAAAAACCCTTCCATTTGGAGATACAGCGAACACGGGAGGGACCAATGTAGAGATTCTCACAAGAATAGAGCTTGATATTGCGTTTGCCTCCGAGAAATTGCTGAATCTGGAGATGCTGGTTATGGAAATAGCTCGTCAGGCTACTGACTTTGAGCCTGCTACGCTTGAAGATGAATCTGTCTCTTCTGAGACTGCGGAGAATGCTTTTGAGTTGGACATCTTGTATGGTATTCTTGATGCAGAAGTCAAGGAGCTGCATAACTTGATTAGCTCTCTTCAAGCTGATATTAAGAGTATAGAGCATCGGGGTTATGAAGAAGAGTCTGGAGGCAAGGTGAAGGCTAGAATGGATGCGGCTAGATTGTCCTTGAAGCAGATGCAAGAGCTAATTGCTGATATTAGGAATGAGTCTGCAAAGTTTGAGAAAGTCATCGCGTTTTCCCACGACAAGGAAGGTAAATAATCACTTCTCCGCAGATTATTATATACTGATGATTGCATTTGTCCTTCTCTACTAACTGCATGTGCACAGGGACAATTGAAGCTGTTGGATGTGATAATGGCCATCTGTCATATCAATCTGGCACGCAGACAGAAGATCAACACAGAAATGTTTTACATATGTTAGAGCAATCCATAGCAAGTGAGATAGATCTTGAAAAGAAGCTCTCTGATTCGATATCTGTCATAGAAGACCTCAGGCTGAAGCTCCATCATCAGGAAAAAGAAATCTGTTTCCTTGAGGAATCAACTGAAACAGTTTCAGGTAGAATGTTTGAAGCAGAAAATGCCTCAGAGGTACTTTTTGGAACCTCAAAGGAACTTATAAATAGGCTTAATAACATGCAGTTTCATGTAAGTGCACTAAAATGTACAGAAGATGATCTCAAGTCAAAACTAGAACAAAGCTTGGAAAATAGCCCAGAAAAGGTGGAAAAAGAGAGTAACGAAGTTGGAGCTAGATCACCATCATTGCAGGATAAAATACAGGAGTTAGAAAAACAGTTGAACGAATCCAATTTGCAACTTCAGTTGGCACTAGCTTCAGCAGAAACAAGGCAGGAGGAGCAAAATGCATTGCAATCTGAGCTGAGCACAATGGAAAATACAATTAAGAATATGAAAGATGATGTCTCACGAGCAGAAAGTAGAGCACAAAATGCAGAAATAAGGTGTATGCAGCTAACTGTAGCTAATATAGAGCTTAATGCGGAACTAGATGCTCTTAAAAGCGAGAAGTCAGATAAGGCCAGTCTTTTGGAGAAGAAACTTACAGAGTCAAATACCCAATTAGAGCATGCAAAGGCAGCAGTTGATGCCATTGTTGAACAGCAGGGTATGCTGAAATGTACGATGTCTGATATGGAACATATTATCGAAGATCTGAAGGGCAAAGTTTCAAAAGCTGAAACCAGAGCTGAGAGTGCTGAATCAAAGTGCACACTGCTAACAGACACAAATTTAGAACTTAGTGAAGAGCTAGCATTTCTAAGAGGTCGAGTAGAAAGTCTAGAGAACTCGTTACGTGAAGCCAACCATGTGAAGGTGTCCACTGCCAAGGACATTGGTGTGAGAACTAAAATTATTACTGATTTAGTCAGAAAATTGGCACTGGAAAGAGAAGAACTTCATCGTCAGGTATTTCCAGCAAAAAAATTATAGTTATCATTTTTATTCTTGTTTCTATATACACCTGTCACCTATATATTGTGTTACTATTGTTTAGAATCCAAAATAAGCTTACATGATTCGATATAATTCTTGTGGTGAAGTATTTAACTTCTGTGTGCTGGATGTTGTATGAATTTATCTTGTGGATTCCTATTTCAGAGGATGTAGGAACAATATGTTCAGTAGGAAGGCAAGAATGTTTCTCAGAACTGCATTTGGTAGGCTATGCCATATTTGGAGAGGTCTGTGAATACCTATAGGAGTGTTCGATTCTCTTATGCCAATGATATGGATTCAAGATAAGATTATAGATTACACTATTGTGACTTGGGCATTGGTTGGTAAATGCTGTCCAAGCTGCTGCGTGTAAACAACACATGATCTCGAAATTATCATTTTAGTATCACTTCATAAACATTCTGCTGTAGAATCATCAGATGTGGGCTAGTAATGGTATTGTATACCATGTTTTGAGGGACACTACTTTTGAGCACAAGTTCACGAGTTTCTGAGTTTATGTTTTACATTAATTTACTTTAGCTAACACATAGAAAAATTATATTCTACCAGGTGTCATAAGCAACATTTATTCTAGTGGTTAAATTGAAAAGTTAACTTTCTAGCAGTAGTGTGCCAGTTCTCCGTATTCTGTTGTATATGTTCTATTGTATAATTTGTTATGAACTTATGATACATTAAGTACCATATGCCAATACTGTTTTTGGCCATACCTATTCGAAATAGGCTTTTTCATCTAGATTGAATCCATGAGTATGTATTTTGACACTATTTTGTGTGATTATTTGAATCTTGTATTATTGTTGGGCTAATATACTGTTTTGGCTCTTCCTGATGGTTGCAGATTGCTACGTTAACAAAGAAGAACAAGATGTTGGTTAAAAAATGTAAAGAGGGTATTAATGGTAGCATACAGATGAGCAAAAAGGCTACTTCCAATCGTACTGAATTTCTGTCAACCAAAAAAGCTGAGGAAATATTTCCAGATTCTTTGCCATCGCAGACTGTGGTAACGTCTTGTCATATGATTCGTACCTCCTTCCAAGTAGAATACAAGAGATTATAAAGTGTTGTAACCAGTCATTGGAGTGTCAAATTATCTGCATATACCATTGATTTATTTGGTTTGGCTGGGCTTTGCTTGAGTTTGAGTACAGCTCAAGCAGAGTTCGGCTTTCGCTAACTACATTGTGCTCCCTTAGAACTTTGTCTAGACAAAGCCACACAGCTATTTGCAAAATTCTGGTAATAAATCTATTTCTACCCTTGCTGATGTATTGGTTTAAATATATACTTACTGCATGTATGAAAATTGATAAGTTCTTTAACAGTTACTCTGTCGCCAACCAACACATAGGCTTGCTGAACTTTTTTCTGTCATATTTTTTTTTCCCAATGCACGAATCACTGTAGTTCAACAACCTTTGTTTTTCATTTTGAGACCTCATCCACTGCAGTCAGAGTGGTTAATTATTTTAATTTGTCTACATATATACATGCATGCTTGTTGCTCCATCCATCTGATTTTCTAATGTAAAAACAATCAACATATTCATAGGAAAGAGATACTTGTGAGTGTATATGTATATTTGACTTTCTAACACGCTTCCTGTTGCTGCATTTGAATTCGTCGCATGTGCTTCTGCACTTCCAGATTTCGGAAGTATTTAAACTCTTCAAACATTGGAACACAACTTTTTTGCATGTGTATGTAGGTGGAGAAACCATCAGATTCTGTTGATAGTGATGAAGTTAAGACTCAGAGTACATCACAGGAGGTTTCCACTTCGGAGGATGATTCCACATCGGATGACATTCGTGAGACAGTGCGCACCATAGAGCCATCCCTACTAAACTGGAAATATACGTTTGTGGCATTTCTGGTGTTGTTGGCTGCTGTCGTTGTATTCTTGTTACATGAAGATGGCAGCCCAGCATGATCATCTAATTTTGCTGATGAGGTCTACACTATCACTTAACATTTAGGACCTCCGTGTACAACTATTTACATATTATTATCTTTGCTCCCACTTCTTTGTATGTCAGTTGATGAGCAATTTTGTGTATTGTATTGTAGATTTGTGCTAGACTGCTCGTGCCTTCAACTTTGACCTGGGTTCTGTGATGATGCTCATCACAGTGGCATTTTGCCTGTTTCTTTGTGGAGGAAATAATGTTAGGTCACGAAATATTTTGTAACCGTTTACTTGTCAGAGTGAAAGAATATGCATCAGTGTTTTTTTTCTTGTGATGTATTTACTGTTAGTACTAGTGGAATTTACTAGAACAATGTTGCCCTAATGGCATGAACTTATTAGTCCGGCTTATCAGATATAGTATAGTGTTTTTCTCGCACAACAAATCAGTATCAGCTGTCTTTCGTCGTCCAAATTGAATCACGCCCATGATTATCTGGCCCTGAAGCATAGCTTTAAGCCCTGCTGCTGTGGGAATATATGTGTGCAACGCTATCAGCCCTAAAATAGCAAATTCTATAAACAAAATTGCGGTTATGCAAAGCTCGTTGGTAAAACTCCACTACTGTGTTTGTCTTGGAAGGCTCATTGTATTGCTCGTTGGTAAAACTTCACAATTGTGTTTGTCTTGAAATGTTCATTGTATTTGGGTGTGATTTACTCTATAGATTTCCTGCATTTTCCCATTGAACCATTTATCCTGAGCTTTTTATTATCAATTTATTTTTGGCACCGCCATGGCGAAGGAAAATAAAAGGTGAAATGAGCTCCCTAGACTGCGGAAATGCTAGATTCAGGAGGTACTTGTCCTGCTGTTGAGTTAAACATTTTTATAAATAACGCACGGTCACTGAAATGCTGAGTTCAATGAGAAATTCAGAAATTAGAGCCCGGCAAAATCTGTGCGGTTGGAGTGATAAACAGGTTCCGGCAAAGACTCTTTTACGTGCCATTTATCTACTGGCAGAAGAATTATAAGAGGCTATGGAATACAGTATACTGCAATGTAATCTCATCTGCGGCTGCATATGCCAGTACGACCTTTGCAAGTTGCAACATTGGTTGGAAAATCTAATAATAATAATAGTATAAAAGACAAGTGGAACAAAAAAAATATAAATAAAAAAGAGGTTCCACCGAGATTTGAACTCGGGTTACTAGATTCAGAGTCTAATGTCCTAACCGCTAGACCATGGAACCTGTTTGTGTCTACTCGCCTCCAATATATGCTTTTGAGTAGCACGCAGCCGATCTCTTTCTTTGGGCTTTGCGTGTTTATGGACGCACACACGTTGACACGTATGGTGTGGATGTGAAATGTGGGTCGTGTGTGCCCTATCATACCCTCTCAAAGTAATAATAAAAGAAATATATTACTCCTTTCGTTCTAAATTGTAGTTCGTTTGACCTTTTTGACCTCAACTTTAACTACTCGTCTTATTTAAAAAATTTATGCAAATATGGTTAAATTTAAATTATTTTTTGAAGATTTTTTGTTAGTAAAGCAAGCCACGATAAAAGAAATGATATTTGACATAAATTTTTGACTAAGACGAATGGTCAAAATTAGAGTAAAAAAAATCAAATGAACTATAAATTAAAACAAACTAGTCCTATAGGAGTACTAGCTATGTTTTGAATCTGAAGTCCTTGGCAATTAAGTACGTCCTAGTTGTTAGGCTGAACATCGTTAGTTGCTGTTCCAACGATGCCACGCTCGACTTCGCAGGTCACTTTGTATAATTGTTTGCTTCTCCCGCAAATTTTGTGGGTTCGTGCGTGTATAGTGCTTGGTCTTTGGCTTTGGTGTCGTAGATGCAACTTCCATCCCACGTTTACATACGAGTATGTCCTACCATGAACACATATGCGCTCTAGATGTGCATGGGCACTAGTCAATATAAAAGATAACCAAGATATAATCAAGAAAATATTCTCCACGACCGATATAACTCTGATTTAGATTCCTAGTATTAGCTAGACACTGAATTTAGTACAAATAACTGGTCTTTGGCAAAAAAAAAAAAAAAAAAAAAAAAAAAAAAAAGGTACATTGGGTTTGGTTACTTGTGTGTGGGAGAAGTGCCTGGACCAGACGCCATCGCTAGACGTGTTTGAAACACATGTGGCCAGACAGCAAAACACACCCAAAATGCGTGCCCTGAAAGAAGCGGCCTGTAACCTTCATGGATGTTTAAGTGTACATCTTGTAATTCTTGGCGTCAAGGATGATTTGCCGGAGTCCTCCAATGGAGGCGATAATCGTCAGCAGCACGCCGATCACGATACAGATCTGAGAAACACAGCAATAATTGATCAAGAACAGTAAGGCGCATGGACAGTTTTTTCAGTTTACCGAATTCACGTAATTTATGGCGTGCAATGCAAAGAAAGAATAATCAACAAAAGCAGCAGCGCGGACGACCGAAACTTACAATGTTGATGAACCATGTGAGGCCGTACTTCTTGGGCTTCCGCACCATTAACCACATTATGCAAGGAATCTGATGCAGGCCATGGAAGAAATTAATTAAATTTTGAACAAGTAGATTGCATGCTGTGTGTAATAATAATATATATAATATATAATCAACAACAATCAAGAAAAACAAGCTCGATCGAAGTCTTACGAAGTATGTCGTTGGCGCGAAGCCGAAGCCGCCGAAGAATCCGAGCAGGCCGTCGAAGAAGGGGAAGGTCAAGCCGATGAACATCGTCGCGGCGACATAAGCCGAGCGGGACACGAAGCGCAGCCAGAAGCCCGGCGCGAAGTGGTGCTTCTTGACGAGCACGGTCTCGATCATGTCGAACATGGGCATGGCGAAGACCTGGTAGCCGCCGATGACGTGGACGACCACCATGAGGTTGGCGGCGGCGATGAGCCACCGCGGCTTGTCGAGGGTGATGAGCACGTTGGGGTCCACGGAGCTGCCGAAGGCGTAGTACCCGGCGAAGGCGACGGAGAAGTAGCAGAGCGCGACGATGGCGTAGGCCACGACGACGCCGCGCCACATGGGCTTCTTGGACGGCTTCTCCGGCGTGGACGGGATGGTGGCCTGGATCTCCAGCACCACGTTGTGCGCCGCGTACGCGAACGACACGGTGCCCAGCGCGCTGAGCATGCCGAACGCCTGCCCCGACGTCGTGCTCGCCCTCAGGCCGTAGTCCACGGCGGCGCCGGCCGTGGTGTTGTTGGCGCCCTTGATCGCCGACGTGCAGAAGGCGATCATGGAGTAGGCGAGTGACATGACGGCGGCGGCGCCCGAGACGGCGGAGATGGAGTTGAAGTTGGGGAGCTGGGAGAGCACGAAGTGCGGGCTGGCGAAGATCATGATCCAGAACGTGAGGCGGATGTCGGTGCACCCGCGGCCCTGGCAGACGAGGTCGTGGAACTTCCTCAGCGACTGCCCGCCGGTGACCATGTACACGATGTCGGTGCCGACCATGACGATGATCTGCAGGGGCAGGATGATCCAGAGGCCCAGGCGGTCGCCGAATACGTGCTGCCCGAGCTCGTGGTACCGGTCGAAGCGCTTGCCGGGCACCATCTCGTGCATCTCCACCAGCTGCCACAGCGTGTAGAGCGTGATCACGAACGACATCACAATCGCCACCGTGCCGAGGCCCCACCCCAGCTGCGACATGGCGAAGGGGAGGCCCAGCACGCCGGCGCCCACCATGGCCGTCACGTTGTGGAACGCCGAGTAGTACCACTTGGCCGTGCGTGACGACGTGATCGGCAGCCAGTCGTCGAGGTTGACGTTCTTGAGCTTCTCCTCCTGCTTCCGTGCCTCGAGCGTCTCCACGTACCCCTCCATCTTTGCTTGCCAACGAGTTGCAGCTGCGGGACGGTCTGATCGATTTGCAGATCTGTTTTCTGTTGTGAGGCTGCCCATATACTATTTATATACACAGAAGAAATACGGATTAGTTACGATGGCAGAGAGATCTAGGTTTCGGACGACAAGACTTTTGCTGGGATCGGCTTTCCCTAGGCAGTACGGCGGGAGAGAAACTGGGTTTCCAACGACTTGACAACAAAATTAAGCCCGTGTCCGTGCCCGTCCCGTGATGAACAAACAAACATCGTCTCTTGTAGTAAGTTGTATCCCCTTCGGCCTCCCGGCCACTACCCAAGTCTATATTTAGAAACCACGCAATCTTTAGTATGCATAAACGTACAATCATTCCTATGAGCATACACATGTATCCTTAACACGCTTCTCGAGGAATGAGGTGGACCAGCAAATCTCAAGACAAGACTAGCATGAAAATGGCCTCCTAAAAAGATGAATTCCGAGCTACATATATCCCATAACAATATAAATATATATGGGTACTAAAAAAGGGGTTTTGAAAAGGTTGTATAATTCCAAAATTCTAAGAGTGATGGGGCTATACAGTATTAAACTTAGTAGCTCATGACCATATAGATTGGCCAAATATAATTAGCATCCGGAAGGGTTTTAATAGTCCATTCTAGGCACTAAGGTACAAGATGAACATATTTAGAAACATTTTTGTTTTGAGAAGGGCATATGTTAATATTCCAGCTTCTGCATATTTGGAAACATTTTTAGGAGAATCAATTTTGTTTGTCGGAAACAAAGGTTAGAGACAGGTACTAATCAATATGAAGAGTTAAAAAGGTCTGGAAGTAACCCAAATAGGTTTGCTAATATTTTATCAAATATCATAATAGCAGAATATCATGAACCAGGATGTACTAATTTACAGAATGAAAGGTTAAAATAAATATAAAAATTAACATTAACTAGCTAGAAAGGTGTAAAAGAATTCTCTCACCATTTCTATTAATGCCATCACTGCTAACCAAGGATATAATAAAGCAATAGTTGATTTTTTTAATAAACTACCAGACACTTTAGGAACTATGATAATTGAATAATACAACAAAGAATCTTAAGTACTGTTGTAAATATATCACGAGTGTGGATTTGCTACAACCGATGGTAGCTAACCACTCCGGTGTGGTAGCTACCCACGTATTTGGATGGACGACACCTGTATGTGAGCAATTGATCGTGCGGTAGACGCCGACCAATAAAGTTTGGGATGAAGTACTATGTCAGACTCAAAGAAAGGAGCTTTAGTTGTCAAAAAGAAAAAGAAAGCACCTTTTTTCATTTTGCGGCAAAGCACATTGGACCATGTATTGTTGTGTACTTGTGGGCACCAAAGTTGTTGCTCTTTTTTACCATGTACTTTCGAAAAAGGCAGGGAGGGGTGTGGTCCATGCAATCTATTCTGAGTATGTGTAGTGGATACTTTGATTGTTGTTATATGCAAATACTAAAAAGAACTGGTGGTCCACTTTGGGTAGCTACCTAGGGAGGCGGTTAGCTACCAACATTCGGGTTTAAACATCTAAGAAAAAAAATATTCGCAAGTATACAGTCCAAAAGTAAGAAGTCAGAATACGGGTTTTGCACTAAGATTGTGCAAATACCTTTGTCATGTGGAGAAGAAAGTCATATTGAAAAGAAATATTATATACTCCAAGAAGAAAGAATCGAGAATTTAGAACAAAGAAAAGATCCTTCTTGAGAAGATTAGACAATAGAGCCCCTTTTTACACAAAAGAAATGCAAAAAGATATAATCCTAGAAAGATTTATGATAAAAATGCAGGTGTTTTATGTGTAATTCACCTTATCATTTAAGTAAAACATGTCCTAATGAAGATTAAAAAAGAGATACTCTAGCAAATATGAATAGCAAGAAAGAGCACTAGCACTGATAATAGATAGTATCAATGAGAATATATTAGTTTGTGATGAAATAAAAGATGATGAGTCAAATATGTTCAATCATAGAAACTAATAAAATAGAAAATGAGCTAGAAGATGAAATAGACTTTATATCAGAGCTAGCTAGTCTAAAAATAGAAATGATGGATCAAGTAGAACATGAACATGATTGGGTTAAAGGGAAGGGTAATTGCAATATGAAATGTGCATACTATGCATACTATCCACGTCAAGAAAATACTTTTACTCCTTTGTTTAAGACAAGCTTATGCCTCAGCCTAAAGCAATAAACCAGAAGTGTGGATACAAAAAAATAGAGGTAGAACATGAACACAGAGTATTGTCAAACAGAATCGGAAATCTAGAGAATAGGATGAATAATTTAGAAGCAAAGTTTTTTTTTTTTTGACAATAAGGACTGTGGGGGAGATCCCCACAGTTTAAGTCATTTTCATTAATTTTAAAATAGAAGCAGGAGTTTACATACAGTGATTAACTGAAGGCATCAAGCCAAATACAAAAGGTTGACCTAAGGTCTTCCTTCAACCTATAAGACTGCAAACGACACTGACTTTTGAAGTCTACTTTCCACCTTTCTAGAGTTGGGTTATGCCTTTGGAACACCTTGTCATTTCGAACTTTCCATAATTCCCAGGCTGCTACCATGATTACCTCTGTGAAGCAAGGGAGATTATGTCCATTTGTTGCCTGCATCAGTCTATCTTCAAGTTGCAAAGAAGAGTCCCATATAATTCCCAGTTTGCTCCAGCAGGTTTGGGCAAAAGGACAATCGAAGAACAGGTGTTCAATTGTTTCATGTTCCCTGTGTTGCACATGATGCATGTGGTTCCACCTTGCACCTGCATATTTCTTCTTCTTAGCATTGTTTTGGTGTTGAGCCTATCCACCAATATCAGCCATACAAAGATTTTAATTCTTGGAGTGCATTTGGCTTTCCATACCACCTTGAAGATTGGATGAGCTTCTATGCTTCTGAAGATGTGCTTATAGTATTTTCTTGATGTATACTTTGTCCCCCAACTCGGTATCCATCTGTCAATGCTCTGTTCATCATAGTTTAGGGCTTGTAATTGGAGCTGCAAGGTTTCCAACTCTTCTAGAGCTTCTTCAGAAAGTGGTAGCATAAACAAGGTGTCCAAGTCTTCAGCCCGCATTACCTCTTGCACTGAGATCCCATCTTTTCTCACAAAGGAAGCCAATCTTGGATATTCATGTGAAAGTATTGAATCAGTCCAGAGGTCATCCCAAAAGCATATAGTGGAGCCATCTCCAATTTCACACCTTGTAACTTGTCTGAACAGCAAGTTCAATCTTAGCACATCCTTCCACCAAAAGGATCCCATTTCCCTGCTTGTATGTGGTACTTTATTGTTGTAATATTTGAACCAAATGAGCTGGACCCATGGTATATCTTCTTTATTATAGAATTTGCTTAAGTGTTTCATAAGTAGAGCATCATTTTGCAGCCTGAGATTGATTATGCCTAGCCCACCTTTTTCCTTTGGTTGCATTACCACTGGCCAAGCTACCATGTTGCCTCCTTTTTTCTTCTCTGTATTGCCCCTCCAGAGACATTGTTTTCTTGCTCGGTCCACATTCTCAATAACTCCTCTTGGTAGTTTAATTGTGCACATAGCATAGGTCATAATGGGAGAGATGGCTGAATTAACCATTTCCAATCTTCCACTGTAAGAAAGCCACACAGAAAGCAGGCACATAGTCTTTTTTCAACTCTAGTCATTCGGAGACAGATCTTCAATTTTAGGCTTTGTTGTGCCCATGGGCAACCCCAAATATGTGAATGGTAAAGTGCCCACCTGACATCCAAGAGTATTTGCTAGGATGTTCATCTTTTCTGGATCCACATTTATTGGGTATATACTAGATTTGCTGTAGTTTACTGCAAGTCCAGTTGAATCTGCAAAAGTCTTGAGCAGTGATTTCAGGAAAACAAGCTGTCTGGCATCTGCTTGTAGAAGTAAAAGTGTGTCATCTGCATACTGGACCACTGGAAAATCCTCAGTGGGTTGTGGAATTGGTTTGATGAGCAGACCCATAGTTGATGCTTTGTTGATCAAAATTTGAAACAGCTCAGCAGCCAACACAAAGAGTAATGGGGATAGGGGATCCCCTTGTCTT
Source organism: Themeda triandra (assembly GCA_018135685.1). Lineage (NCBI taxonomy): Eukaryota > Viridiplantae > Streptophyta > Magnoliopsida > Poales > Poaceae > Themeda > Themeda triandra. The sequence goes on from JAENPR010000228.1 coordinate 113,160, forward strand.
ACGCCTCTCTTACATTTGAAAAATTTCCCTCCAACTCCATTGAGCAATACTGCTGAAGAGGCTGAACTTAGTATATTTTGAACCCACTGTATCCACTGATCAGGCAGCCCTAAATGTATCATCATCTGAACAATTGTAGAATGTTCTACTGTATCAAATGCTTTTGCAAAATCAAGTTTCAGTATTATCACTTCTTTTTTAGATTGATGGCATTGATGTATGTACTCATAGCTCCAAGCAAGGCAGTCATGTATTGTTCTGGACCTGATGAAACCATACTGGTTTCTGTGCACAAGTGACAAGATTTTTTATTGTAGTCTATCTGCTAGTATCTTTGTAATCAGTTTCAGAGAAATGTTCATCAAGGAGATAGGTCTGAAGTCATCCACTGTCTCAGGACTATCCTTTTTTGGCACCAAGGTGATGTAGGAATAATTGATTGGCTCTAGGTCAACTGTATTATTGTAGAAGTCTTCACATAATCTGTAGAAGTCTCCCTTAATTATTTGCCAACATTTCTTCAAGAAGAGACCATTGTAACCATCTGGTCCTGGGCTCTTGTCTGCAGGCATTTTCTTTACAATGTTGTCTCCCTTAATTTAGAAGCAAAGTTAGAAGAAATAGCATATATAGGCTTGCCCATGATAATCATCCTAATACTTCAGAGCAGAAGCATAAGGCTGTGCAAATATGGAACAAGTTATTTAATAAGATATACCGTAAGACAGTAAATTAAGGCAGAGGGAGTTACAGTAATCACATAAATTAGTATAGTATAGTTACGGTAACTCAAAGTGACTATAAAATAAGTTATTCAATGGTGAGCTATAGAACAATACTTTTCTATATCAATTTTGGGGTGTGGAGGACCTTGCCCTACACTCCGGAATTGACACCAAATGCTATCGAGCCGGTACATACAATCCTTGTAACACACTGTATATGTGTTTATACTAGTATATATACCTAAAATAAAGAGAAGGAATTCTTTTGACCCTCTTTTTTTCACACCCCGCGGTGTCTCACGCTTCTCCTTGTCCCATATATGTGACAAGGACTCACGACTTGTTCATGATGTCTCACGTCTCTCCGTATCATGAAACCCGAACTATAACTCATGCTCATATGATGAGTCAGAACCACGCATGTTCGTATATCAATTAGCATAAAAAAAAGGAGTCTTACTCCAAGATATATTTGAACGGATGACACCATCCGTAGGTGACCACATAACAAGTTGTATGTGCTGTTATGATGCACATGTATGTTTGCTAATTATGAACAAAATAAGATATAATAGTTCTAGATGCACAAATCTGTTTGAGTTATATCATATATAGACTTAGACTAGCAAAAATGTCCGTGCGTTGCAACAAAAATACACAATTCTACCGAACATTAATAGAAATCAAAGATAGAATGTTACATATCTATTTATGTTGTGTTTTCTATAAACTTTATATTTTTTATAATTATTTTTCTAAATAATTTTTTTGTGGTAACCATATATCGTGCATCATGTGCACGCTAGTGTCCAATGGCGTATGTTAGTTGGCGTAGATGCGGAGTCGTCCTTGGTGATGTCTAGACTCGTGTTCTCTGTGTGAATGGTGTGGAGTCGTTATCGATGGCGTCCTGGCTCGCCTCCTCGATGAGGTGGCATCATTGGTGTAGGAGAACATTAATAGAAATCAAAGATAGAATGCTACATATCTATTTATGTTGTGTTTTCTATAAACATTATATTTTTTATAATCATTTTTCTAAATAATTTTTTTGTGGTAACAATATATCGTGCATCATGTGCTCGCTAGTGTCCAATGGCGTATGTCAGTCGGTGTAGATGCGGAGTCGTCCTTGGTGATGTCTAGACTCGTGTTCTCAGTGTGAATGATGTGGAGTCGTTATCAATGGCGTTCTGGCTCGCCTCCTCGATGAGGTGGCATCATTGGTGTAGGAGCCATTGATGATGGTAACCATGATTGTCCCAACGTTGCTTGATATGTGATATGTGTTTATGACAATTGGAAAAGACATAATGAAAATACGATTTTGATTAACGCTGGACGTGCGCGCCATGACCCATCTTCGACATGACAACCGAAATAATTTATTAAGGACCAATAGTTCAAAGACTCGTGTATATATTTATTTATTGCTTATTTGACATTTATAAGAAAGAGTAGAGGGTAATCAAGTTTTTGGTTCATAGTTTAATTAGATGTATATTGGTTGATCTATGTTCTAATAGTAATATTTTTTTGTTGGTAATCAGAATTATTTATTAAGTAAGGCCGAGGGTTCAAAAACTCATATAATACTATATTTATTATTTATTTGATATTTATATATTTATAAGAAAGAATAGGAGAGAATCCATATCCGTGGAATTCTGACGGAGAATGAACAATAGACGCATATTTACATAGTTGCAAGCTGTGATATACTCATCAACAAGTGTAGCAATCTTTTTTAAGCGGACGCAAGTGTAGTAGCTATAGCTAAAAATAGTATGAGAGAAGAAGAATGGCATGAGAAAAGTACAAAGTGTAGTAGCTAACTAAGAATAGCACTAGAGAGGTAGGAATCATATAGACCGGCCTCGCTACGAGCTCCGCGAGTCGGTTTTGGAGAGGTGGAAGAAAAAAAGGTAGAAGGAAATTTTGGCTTTTAATTATTAGGTAAAGATTGCGATGATAACATAATATTGAAAATTGAAATAAATAGGTTGCGTCTCATCATCAGATTTTTTTCTTTGATAAAAGAAGTTTTTATTAAAACCTCAAAAGCAATACATCGAGTTGATACAAAGCCAAAGAGGCAACTTCCGGCCTCTGCCTAACATAAGGCACACAAAAATAAGATAGAAAATAAGCCTGGCACAATCTAATGACTATCAATTCTCAAACTAAACCGCCACCCTTGTGCCTGGGATAAAAACGAGACAAAAGTAGCTTCTCATCTCTCTTCCTAAGTTCTGGATGCTTGGATGCTCAAGAGTACAGCTTGAAGCTGTTTGCGTCAAGAATGATCTGCCGGAGGCCTCCAATGGGGGAGATGAGCGTCAGCAGCACTCCGATCACGATGCAAATCTGCCCAAATTAACAACAAAAAAAAAGCACAGCCATCGAGCATCGTAAGAACATGAACAGATCTCAAGAAATGAGCAACCAGTTAACCGAACTTACAATGTTTATGCACCATGAACGGCTGTACTTCTTTGGCTTGCGCAGCATGAGCCAGATGATGCAAGGGATCTGCACATCATGGAATCAGATCAGTAAAACATCTAGATCACGTCGGCCGGTCGATCGATCCTCATGTTAACAATCAAGAACGAAGAGTGAAAGCTTTGTTGCCTTCAAAAAAAAAAAAAGAGTGAAAGCTTTGCTTGATGTCGATCGTACAGAGTGTACATACATAGTATGTGGTGGGAGCGAAGCCGAAGCCGCCGAAGAAGCCGAGAAGGCCGTCGAAGAAAGGGAAGGTCATGCCCACAAACATGGTCGCCGCTGCATACACACACGTGGAAGGCAAGGGAATGTCGATCAAGACATCATCAAGTTGTCAATGGAATCATGCATGCATGTGACGATGTGACTCACCGACATAGGCGGAGCGTGCGATCAAGCGCAGGCGGATCCCCGGAGTGAACTTGTGCTTCTTGACGAGCAGGGTCTCGATCATGTCGAACACCGGCATGGCGTACACCTGGTAGCTGCCGACGACGTGGACGACGACCATGAGGTTGGCGGCGGCGATGAGCCACCGCGGCTTCTCGAGGGAGATGAGCACGTTGGGCTCCACGGAGCTGCCGAAGGCGTAGTACCCGGCGAAGGAGACGGAGAAGTAGCAGAGCGCGACGATGGTGTAGGCCACCACGACGCCCAGCCACATGGGCTTCTTGGACGGCTTCTCCGGCGTGGACGGGATGGTGGCCTGGATCTCCATCACCACGTTGTGCCCCGCGTACGCGAACGCCACGGCGCCCAGCCCGTTGAGCACGCCGAACACCCGGCCCGACGTCGTGGTCGCCCTGAGCCCGTAGTCGACAACGGCGCCGGCCGTGGCCTCCTCTGCGCCCTTGACCACCGACGTGACGAAGGCGATCATGGAGTAGGTGAGCGACATGACCGCCGCGGCGGCGGACACAGCGGAGATGGAGTTGAAGTTGGGGAACTGGGAGAGAGGGAAGTGGACGGAGCCGAAGATGATGATCCAGTAGGTGAGGCGGATGTCCTTGCAGCGGCCCCGGCAGACGAGGTCGTGGAACTTGCGCAGGCACTGCCCGCCGGTGACCATGTACACGATGTCGGTGCCGACCTCGACGATGAGCTGCTGCGGCACGATGATCCAGAGCCCGAGCCGCTCGCCGAACGCGTGCTGCCCGAGCTCGTGGTAGCGGTCGAAGCGCTTGCCGGGGATCATCTCGTGCATCTCCACCATCTGCCACAGTGTGTAGAGTGTGATCACAAACGACATCACGATCACCACCGTGCCCAAGCCCCTGTAGGAATTTGGATCAAAACACCGGAGAAACATATATACCCATGTAGGAGTTTGGATTATTGGAGTATATACGCGCGTACCATCCGAGCTGCGACATGGCAAAGGGGAGGCCGAGCACGCCGGCACCGACCATGGCCGTGACGTTATGGAACGCCGAGTAGTACCATTTGGCGGTGCGGGACGAAGTGATGGGGAGCCAGTCGTCGACGTTCTTGGCCTTGTCCTCCTGCGTCCTCTCTCTGGCCGTGGCCGTCTCCGCGTACTGCTCCATAGCGGCCGCACGGCGCCGCCGGTGCCGGTACGTGCGTCGACGATGATCGCCGTGCTGGACTCGGCGCGCGTGCAACCACTCTGTGCGGTGCCTCTGTTTGACGGAGAGGATTCTTAGAGCGTTTCTGGTCGGGCACCGCGCGTTTTTATAGGGTCTCGAGTCTCGACTAAGATCCGGTTCGCAGAGAAGAGTTCCAGAGGATGTCGGTATCCGTGGACGAATCACATTGATTTTCCGTTAGCCCAGTTATAGAAAGTCATCCTACGGAATACAAGGCACAAAATAAACGAAATTTACGTTAGCAGATCCTATCCAGCTCATTGTTAGCCAATGTTGGCCTTAAGAAAATCTACCATTTATTATGGTAAATTATACAACATCATGTAATAATATAATAAGAAGATGCTAAAATTGCATGAAAGACATTATCAAAAAAAAAAACGAGCATACGACTTATCACAGGCTTGAACATTAAGTTTCTACAATGTTAGAGCTACTTTCTTTGGTTACGACTTACTAGGCCAGCCATGCCTGCCCTTGTTCAAATTATTGTCCTGCCGCACATACATCCTCTCCCCTTGGTTACATAGGCCCTCTGTAGTGGTGTAGTAGTGCCAAAGAAAAAACTGGGCTCCCAATTTTTTGAGCACTACTTAAAGTTTGATTCACCTCCTGCAGTGTGGAGAGCGGTGCTAGAATCAACTTTTTCATCTTTTGGCATCGCTGCAAACACACACTGTAGAAGGCCTTCATGGGTTTGAAAAAAGAGCGTGCATTGGGCCTTGTCTACCGCTCAACACATCCTAGCTCCATATGTCCGAAATCGGACGCTTGGATGCATGCCTGTCTAAGCAACCTTATCTAATCCCAGACCAAATAGGCCCTAAATGCCTCATGGGATATGTGGAGAATCATATTTACTATATATTGAGGCTCTATTAGAGCATCTCCAATAACTTGGTATAATTTACTTGCTAAATCTTAAGTTTTAGCAAGTTGCTAATTTATTTGCCAAGTGAAAAAAAGACTTCTCTCCAACAACTCCCTCTCAAAACAAAAAAGCCCTCTAAGTGAATGAAGAGCTCCGCTAAGAGTATCTCCAACAGTTATGTAAATCACTTGCCATCCTTCAAAATTCGGCAAAAGAAGGAAAAATCAATCTCTAACAGTTTGCCAAAGTGACTTACCAAACTTGTGAGCTTGCCAAATCGTGGTGCCGCGCGCGTATAATTGCGCACGTGAATACGAGTGCGAATCGCGGTCCTCGCGCGCGCAACTCCTTCCCGCGCGGTTCTTTCTCTTCCCGCGAGTCCTGCGCGCCTCCGCGTGTGAATATAGTCCGTGTCGTAGTTGTCGCCAAGTCCAGTCCGTCCTCCCTCGCACCCAAGTCCGCTCCGTAGCCCTGGACCTGGAGGCGATCTCGTGCGCAGGTAGCCCTGGAGGCGATCTCCGTAGCCCTGGACCAAGACTCGCTTCATCTTTCCGATCTGAGCAGCGCAACTACCTGCCTCGACGTGATCTGGTGTTCAGGTGCTTCTTCCCGATCTGATCCAGCAGCGCAGCTGCCTGCCTCGACGTGATCTGGTGTCGACATGGATGTCAAGGGCATCCTTTGCCGATCGCCCCATGGTGCTGTCTAATCCCGGGCCTTGACGGCAAATCTGCAGTCGGCAAAGAAGTCTTTGCCGACCCAGACAAGCAGCGGCAAACCTAACCTATTAGGTTAGCCGCCCCGCTAGCCGTCTTCTTTGCCGACGCCACGCCGTGAGTGCGTCGGCAAAGATTTCTTTTTTTTTTTTTTTTAATTTTTATTTTTTGGTTACAAGTCCGAGTGTTGTACATTTTACATGGCCACTAGCTTCAAACTTCATCAAAATTTTTTCCTAGCCTCCACATGTGATAACGTGATACCTCGAGAAGTTTTGTGATTTTCTGAATAGTTTTGCTATATTTCGTTGATTTATTTTGTTTCCTTGCATTTTGGGGCATAATTCAAGTTTGAGCTGCAGGTGCATGAAATATCGGATCGTAGCCATTCGAAAAATGATATTCATGTTTAAGAGTGTATTTTGAGGCCGTGTGCGAAGGACACCCAAAAGTTTGAAGTCCTTGTCCACGGAACGGGACTTTCCGACGTGTTGGAGGTGTTTTTAATTATATAAAATCCGAACGAAGTCGGAAAATCACGAAACTTGTCGAGGTGTCGTGTTATCGTATGCGCAGCCTATGATTAAAATTTGAAAAAGTTTGGAGCAAGTTGCGACGTCGGATGTTCAAAACCCAGACGATCGCATGTGAGACGTCCGGGTTTTGAACATCCGACGTCGCAACTTGCTCCAAACTTTTTCAAATTTTAATCATAGGCTGCGCATACGATAACACGACACCTCGACAAGTTTCGTGATTTTCCGACTTCGTTCGGATTTTATATAATTAAAAACACCTCCAACACGTCGGGAAAGTCCCGTTCCGTGGACAAGGACTTCAAACTTTTGGGTGTCCTTCGCACACGGCCTCAAAATACACTCTTAAACATGAATATCATTTTTCGAATGGCTACGATCCGATATTTCATGCACCCGCAGTTCAAACTTGAATTATGCCCCGAAAATGCAAGGAAACAAAATAAATCAATGAAATATAGCAAAATATTGTTAAAAAACCCCAAATTGTGACATGTGATTGAAAATTACTTATTTAGTCTAAACAAAAAATTTGGAGCCAAAATACTAAAAATTAAGAAAATTCTTTGCCGACCGCCTCGTCGCAAAGAAAGGGTCCTTTACCTGACAGGACAAGCGTCGGCAAAGGAGGTTTTTGCCGACCGCGCACCGTGCAACCGGCAAAGAGTGGTGGCCCACTTTGGCCACCGAACTCAGTCCTTTGCCGATCGCCCTACGGCGATCGGCAAAGGCATCTCCCACGGCGGCCAAGACCGGCCCCATTTTCCCGCGCCCAAACCCTATCTCCCAAATCGCAATCCGCCCGCCCATCGTCCCCGCCGCCGCTCCTCCCGCATCTCGCCGACGCCGCCACATCCGCCGCGACGAGCGCCCGCGTCGCCAGCAGCTTATCGCCCCGCTTCCCGTCTCTCCGCGCCACGCCTCCGGCACTCCCGCCCGCTTCGGCCACGCTCCGCTCCGCCCGCCGCCCCCTCCCCGTGCGCTCCGGCGACGCTCCCCGGTCCCGCCGCCGGCCACGCTCGCTCCTCCACAGCCCACGCTCCCGCCGCCCGGACACGTTCGCCGCGCCCGGCCCGCTCCGGCCGGTGCCGTGGTAGAAGGTGACGCCGCGACTTGCGAGCTCCGGGACCGCGGGGCCGCGCCGGGCTCTTCCGGACGCCGCCCGGACGACTTGCTCCCGCCGCGCTACGGCCCGGCGGGCACGCACCGCTCCTCCGTCGTCGCTGTCGCTGCTGCCCATTTCCCGGTGGGCCGGCGCGCCCGCTCCCGGCCGCCGCTGCTCCTTCCTCCCGCAGCAAGGGCAGGGAGGGGGGCCGCGCCCCACCGACGCGAGGCCAGGGAGGTGGGCCGGCGAGGCAGCAGGGGCCGCGCCCGACCGCGGCCAACCCCGGCCGTAGCCCCCGGCTCCGCTTGCCGTTTCCTCCCGGCCCGGCCAACCAACCTCCAGCTCGGCAGTGCAATAGGAAAGGAGGAGGAGGAAGAAGAGAAGAGAAGAAGGAGGAGGAGGAAGAAGAAGAGAGGAGGAGGAAGGAAGGGGAAGAAGAAGAAGAGAAGGAGGAGGAAGGGGAAGAAGAAGAAGAGAAGGAGGTGGACGTTCGTTGACGACGTTCGTCCACGCCGTGCACCTCGTCCGTCGCCGGAGAAGAAGGTAAAGGTCCATGTTGTGTTGTTGACGGCCTTCGTGCCTGACGGCCTTCGTGCCTAGATTGTGCAGGTGTGGCCTTCGTGCCGTGTATGTGTTGTTTACGGCCTTCGTGCCGTATATGTGTTGTCGGCCATCGAGCCGTCTTTCTTTCTTGCAGGTTTTGTGAACCTCCCCGTGCAGGGGAGGTTCTGCCGAAATTTTGTGCTGATAAAGCAGATGATCTCTATATTGTGGCTCAGCTGGCAAAACAAGTTTATTATCTCTCATGGGCGTGCCAAAAAGACAAGAGGCTTGCGGGTTGGTATATTGCGCAATTGGTATCGCCACGCGGCAAAAGCCTCGCCCCAAACGATGATGACTACGACTTCGACCCAAAGGCAGACAGCGGAGAGTTCTATCAACCTGAGGGGCTAGATGGGCGTTTGGAGATAGACATTCTTTCGCCGATGGCCATGGACGAAGACAACGACATCGATGAGGACGACGACGAGGAGAAGTGGTGCAAGATGCTAAAGACCTAATGATGCTTGAGCGATGGAGGGCTCTTCGCGAACAAGGTGTTGAGGACAATGGAGGTGGTGAGGAGACAACGAGGGGAGAGACGAGGACGGTTTTGACAATATTGATAGTGATGACGACGGCAGGTGATCGACAATGGTGAAGACAATGGTGAAGACAATGGTGATGACAATGCCGATAGTGACGATGAGTACTTCGGTTTCTAGTTCATGTAATACAATATTATTCTTATTATTATTATTACTTTGCATTTATGTTTCCTTAATTTTGCATCTCTTCACAATTACTTATCGATTATTTGAGCTAATTGGTTTAATGTTTGTCATTGCGGGTGTAGGACAAAATGCCGGGCGGAGCGGGGAACCGGTCGAAGAGACCGGTGAGAAACGTCAAGTCGCTGTACGGGTCGAGGAGACCGGAGGTCGACGAGCAGGAGGTCGACGAGCAGGAGGTCGACGAGCACGTGACGGTGGGCCAGACACAGGCAGGGGGTAGACCTCCCGCTACCAGACGCCTGTTTGACGAGGAGGTTGGCGACCGGGACACAGGCGGGGAGGACAACAGGCGGGGACGGGACGGGGCGGGGAGGACGGGGCGGGGAGGACGGGGGCGGGGAGGGCAGCGAGCCGAGGAGGCCCTACAAGCGCGGGATCACGCGCCTCCGCGCGACAAGCCCACGTTAGCCTTCCGGGGTGCTTCGACCCGGGAGATAGGTAAGTAACCATTCATGTTTTCGGTTTCTTTTTCATATTCCATGTTGAAAATTGAACTTCGGACTAACATTTCTTCTTGTTGGCTTGTGCGGCGGGCCGGAAGCGTGTGGATAAAGGCTTGCAAAGTCGTCATCCTAATGGCATGCGGGCCTCATCATTAAGAAGAACTTCCCGGCCTTATCTCGGGTAGACGGTGTGCAAAAGGTGCCCAAAGCCTTGGGGACTACTCAAGGTGGTTCTGGAGCTTGATGGAGGAGTTCTTGTCACCCCCGCGGAGAAGATCAAGAGGGAGTTCTGGGTGAGTCTTCATCCCTCCGCTTTGCCAATACTACGCATTCAACAAATGTCCTTCAAATAATGAAGCGATACGTGATATCGATTATTGCGGGAATGGTTCACGTGCGAGCCGGCACGAGGCGGAGGCGTCGGCCCACCAGGACAAGGTCTCGCGCCTCCGTTTGAAGAACATGTTCTACGAGGCGCACATCCAAAGTGCATGATCGACTACTATGCCGAAGTCCGCCATGAGAAGCTTGACAAGAAGGAGGCCGGACAGATGATGCGTCGCCGAAACCGACATGCCCTATGAGCACTACCGCTCGTAAGTAGGAAACAATAATTCGATTCCATTTTGATTCATCTTGTTACTTACCTAAATGCACGTTGTAATGCAGTTTCCTCCGATTGGTGCAAATCGCACGTGGACCGTCGGGAGGCGATTGTGGCCGGGTGGAGAACGCCGGCGGCGTACGAGGAGCGCGGGAAGAAGTCCGGATATGCCAAGTCGAAGGCGGGGCCGTCACATCACCAGGGAGCCGGCCTCGGAGGGTTCATGGACGCATGGGTACCATTCGCATTAATTTGTTTGTTTATTCATTTACCGAGTCATTCATTCTCATTACGTGTAATCGTCCTTGTGTTTTCCTCGCGAGCGGTCGCATGATGGCCGGGTCATCAACGAGTTCACGGGCTTCCGGGCGGCTCACCAGGGCAGGGCGGCAGATCCGGAGAACGTCTACGACCCGGCGCGATCACCAACACGAACATCGCCGAAAACCTGGTCCAGTACACCCAGGCGGTTCGCGCGCGCCATGGTGACACCTACGACCCTTCGACCGCGCCCCTGGATACGGACACGCTCATGAGGATGGGAGGAGGAAGCAGCACGGCCGCTACCTCATTGCCCACAGCGTCATCGACCCGGCGCGTCCCCTCCCTTCGTGAGGTTCGTAAGGCCACCCTCGCAGTTCCTCCTCCGCCGTCCCCATACAACCTCGACGGGCAAGCTCCACACGAGATGATGGCGTCGGTTCGGGTAACTATTCGTCGTTCATTGATTTCACATATGTTGCCGAAGCCTTATATGCATTGTCTAAGCATCGCTTGTGGATTGTTGCGAGCCCAGTTCGGAAGAGATGAGAGGCAACGTGAGGCCGACGGGGTGGCCGCGAGAGGAGAGAGGCGGCCATGCAAGCGGCCCATCGCCAGCGGGCGCGGAGCGGCGGGAGGCCCATCGGCCAAGTGATTGCAACTTTGCGCGTGCAGTCCCGGCGGCAATGGTCCGAGTTCACCAAGTCGTTTTCCAGCTACTTGCGAGCATGGACATCCCGAACTACGAGACCACCGCCGCCGCAAGTGAGCATCCTCAACCGCCGCGTTGTTCTCCCCGCACTCCTCCACCGCACCCGTACGGACCCCGGTGAGTTTCTAGCGGCCTCTCCATTGATTTCTCTTGTGCGGCCATCCCTTAGGTACTAATGAGATCGCTTCTTCGTGCGGTACGGTCGGCGGGTTCGAACCCGACTCCGCGAGATGGACATTCTCCTCACCACCCAAGTCCGAGTCCGGCGTTTCACCACGGCTCGACGCGTGGGGGTATGGCGCGACACAGGCTGGACCGAGCGGGTGGGGTCCGTGGACGGCAGGGAGCTCCTCACACCACCACAGCTCGGGTGGAGACGGCTGGTACTGAGGCGAGTGAGTGAGTGGCTCCGTGACTTCATGTTAGGTTGGCAGTTGGTGCATGGATGCCACTTTGCTATTTTGTGTGGATTCGTTTGAGGACTAGATGGATGATCGACGTGGTTATGGATTATGTGTGGATTTATGAGACATATATGTGGATTTCTGTGATATAAATGTGGATTTGTGCGATATCTATGTGTATTTCTGTTGTATATTCATATATGTGCTTTGGAGAGTGCGATACGTGAGGCAATGGCAAAAACCACAAAAAAAAGCAGTTACCCGGCTTTGCCATTGTTTTCGGCAGTCGGCAAAAGCCGGGTTTCATGCTGCAAATTTTCCCAGCTTTGCCGACTGCCAGGAAAGGGCAGTCGGCAAAGCCCTTTGCCGACTGCCTTATTTATGCCGGATATGGCCTGTCAAAATGGCAAAAAAAAAAAAAAAAAAAATCTTTGCCGGCTGCCATAACTCGGCAGGCGGCAAAGGGCTTTGCCGCTGCCAAAGCGTCGGCAAAGGAAACGCCTGACGCCGGTTGACGGTCGGCGCGTTTCCTTGCCGCCGCCAGTAGCAGGCGGTCGGCAAAGGCCTTTGCCGCCGACAGCGGCACGTCGGCAAAGAAGGCCTTTGCCGCCTCGGCCTTTGCCGCTGCTCTTTGCCGAGCAGCACGTGAAAATGGCGGCAAAGAGGTGCTTGCCTCCTTTTCCGCTACCTGCCGGCGGTCGGCAAAGAAGCGGCGTTGCAGTAGTGCTTCTTCCCGATCTGATCCAGCAGCGTGCCTCGACGTGATCTGGTGTCGACATGGATGCTGGGTAAATTTGTCGCTGTCGATCACAGCAGCAGGTGAATGGCGTCAGGTGCTTGCCTCCTTGCTGCTGTCGTGATGAATGGCGCAGGTGACAGGCGTCAGGATGCTGTCGATCGAATCTTGCATGGTAGTATAGCACACAAGTCTGTCGCCATAGGTACAGTGCCATGCAACGTCGTGGCCATCTCAAATCGCCGGCAAATCTCTGATGGACAAAGTTGCAGGTACCGGCTGTTGTACTGAATTGACAGAAAGGATGGCCATCATCATTATGCTGATGGAACCTGGTTGCAGCTCAACAATTATGATCGATTTGCTTCAACTGGAAATCGATCAAGAAGAAAACCTAGATCACCTAGAGTGCTATAGGATGCTCAAGCTGATCTAAAGGGCGATGGAGTCTTGACGGAGCTGCTGACCTGCGACGGGAAGAGTACAAGGGCACGACGTTGGGAGAGCACCTCACGGCGGCAGCGGCGTGAGGTAGGCGGAGGTGAACTCGAGGCCGCGACGTTGGGAGATCGATCGGGGTCACGCGCATGCGAAGGGAGGGCGTCGGGGAGTACCAGTCAACAACCTCAACAGGTGGGCCTCCTCTTTTTTTGATTTGGCAAGTAAAAATAGGGAACTGTTGGAGATGCTCTCTTTTCAACTTGCTAAATTATTATAGCAACTTGCTAAAACACGCAATTTGGCAAGTGGGATATAAAGAGCTGTTGGAGATGCTCTAAGCGAATGAAAAGCCCCGCTAACGAACGAAGAGCCTCGCTAATTTCTTCGTCGGTACAGAGTAGTAGGGAAGGGCGCTCGCGGCGGGCGGCGGACGGCGGCGGGCGGCGGGCGGGCGGGTGTGCTGAGCTTGCGATAAAATTGGTCGAGCTTGCGGCACCGGGCAGTAGCGGGCGGGCGGCGGTGGGCCGCGCTCGCGGCGGATATGCAGTCAGCTACGCGCGCGGCACCCTTGGATACAAAGTTGGGATAAATACCAAGTTGATTTAGTGAGTTGTTGGAGAGGGTTTTTTTGTATTTTTGCCAAATTTATAAGAATACCAAATTGATTTAGAGAGTTGTTCGAGATGCTTTTACATGGCTAAATGTATATTTAACCACTATTATATTAGAGCTTATTATTGGCAGCTGGTTTGCTTTGATAGGACATTTTGGTCATTTTAACCAATTTCCCTCTAGAATTTAATATTTCTTATTTATATGGAGTATGCATACTTCATTCATCCCTTTTTATCAATCATATCAGTTTCATTTTTCAAGAAGTCACAAACATACTTGACTTTTACTATATGTATTAAAAAAATATTCATAGATCTTTCGATCGATAATACTAATTTTGTACACTTTATCTATCGCGATGCGGTAATGCTGTATATCTTACGTTCTATCGTAGAACGGTAAGAACGCGGCCCATCACCGCACGGCCCATTACACAGCCGCAACGGCCTTTTCTCCAATCCCCTTCACCTTCTCCCCTTCAGCGACATTCCAGACGGTTCGGGGAGCGGGAGCGGCCGCGGCGGTTTCGCCTCGGCGGCGATTCGAGGCGGAGGAGCTGCGGCGACCTGGGGAGCTGCTCCATCGGCGCCGTCTTCCGGTGATCTCCACGCGCTCCGCATCGGGTTGCTGCGTTCCAGTGCGGCGGAGCGGGGAGCGGCCGCGGCGGTTTCGCCTCGGCGGCGATTCGAGGCGGAGCGGGAGCGGCCGCGGCGGTTTCGCCTCGGCGGCGATTCGAGGCGGGGGGAGCTGTGGCGACCGGGAGCTGCTGCCATCCGCCTGTTTCTCCGGTGAACTCCACGCCTCCCGCGCTTCACTCCACTAACTGGCAAGGTATGGTCGCCTGCTTCCGTTCGCATCTATTTCCTCGCGCATCGTAGTTGCTCGCCGTCGCCAACCCTAGCCGGGGCGCCGTCGCCATGCTTGCCTGACCCCGAGGCGTCGTGCTTGCTTGCCGGCTTCCCCAACCCTAGGTCACGCCACGAAACCCTAGCCGGTGAGCGCTGACGACTTGCTACGCCTGCTTCCCCGTCGGGGGGCATGCTTTTGTTTTCTCATCGATGATGGCAATTTCGGTGGTGATGTTCAAGGTCCGGATGGGGCAGCTATGGTGATGATGTTCATGCAGGAGCCCGGCTTTTGTGGGGTGGCATTTTGTGGTTCTAACCTATCACACATGTTAGTTCATTGCTGCAGTATCATAGGTTTTTAGGTTTTTGTCTAGTGTGTCTCAGAATTCATGTGTTTTTGGATTGGATTGGTGAATGTGTCCATCTGGTGGTTTGTATTTTTGGCGAACGTTGGATGTTTATGGGAGTTATTAGGAGATAGATATGTTGTCAGTTTTGCTTTTGAGCTGAATTGGTTATGTGCTGCAATGTGTGTACCGTGGGGGGGATGAAAATGGGTTTTACATGCTTTTTTTTACATGGCAGCTTGCTGCTCCTTTACTCACTGGGGCGATTGTGCTTGCTGAACTTTTCAACAGATTTATTCGTGCACCTGTTGGGAACCACTAGGTGATTTTCTCTCCACCGGCTCATTTGTTTTTTTTCGTTTTTTCTGCAGGTGTCACACAGACCTGCGCCATGCATACGCGAGCAGGCACTGATGCTTCGCCATACAAGGACTCTTCGCCAGGCAATATGGATGGGAAGGCAGTTCACACGGGTCGCGGGGCAGACGGGAGTCGTCTTGGTTGGAAGCGTGCTGCTGGAAGGAAGCGCGTGGCCTTTGATGATGAATGTCGTGCGTCTTCAAGCAAATCACCAAAAAAATCTCCGATGAAGAAAGCATCCCCCCAGCAGCAAGGTTTGTCCATTTCCAGTTACCACCTAGTTTCAGATGGTTTGTTTCAGGGGTGGTTTTATCTGTGTTTCAGATGTTTGCTCTTCATTGTTTCATCAGTATATGGTCTCATGTTGGCGATTGTTGTGTGTACACATATGTCCTTCCTGTTGTGAGTTTCAGCTGGTGTTATAGTAGTATATTGGTGATGTTCTATCAGTATCTAGGTGATGTTTCTAGTAGTATCTAGGTGATGTTCTAGTAGTATATTGGCGATGTTTCTAGTAATATCTAGGTGATGTTCTAGTAATATCTAGGTGATTTTTCCTACCGAATTATCGTTGCTGCTCTAGCACTATGCATGCATATGCCTGCTTACTAGTAGTAGACTAGTGTTATGTTAGTAGAGTAGAGATGCTCTTGCTTCTAGTTTTTTATTTTGATGGCTGACCCCTCAAGTGTTGTTTGCTTCCCAATTGTAATGTGTACTTTTTTTTGTACAGGAACTGATGTTAAGAAAAGCAAACCCAACCGCAACATGCCCCCATTCTGCCACAGGTTTTCTGTGCATAGGATCCGTGAGGCAAAATTCAATGATGATCAGATTCGGTGGATCAACGAGGCTGGTTTTGGTGCTATGCTCCGTTTGCCAAATGTTGCACTGCCAACACAGCTTGTTGCCTTTGTGTTGAAGCATATTAATACTGATTTGAGGGAGTTTAGACAGGTCAACAACACAAAGAAGCACTTTGCATTTGACAGGCAACTTATATGCAACATGGTGGGGGTGCCCAGCGGAGAAGTCCCTGTGAAGGTTACATCTAATGCAGTTGATCATGCAGAATATCTCAATATTCGCAAGCCTTTCATGGGACCAATGCGAGGTCTTGGTTTGGACCAGTGCAAGAAGTTAATGGAGAGCTGCACTGATTACAACACTTTCATGAGGGCTTTCATTCTCCTTGCATTAGGCGCTGTCCTCTGTCCAAACACTGACAACTGCATATCGGTGAAGTACTTGCATAGCCTGCATGATGTTTCTGCTGCTGCGATCAAGTCCTTCGATTGGGCTGGACATATCCTAGATGTCTTGATGGCTGAAGTAGATAAGTACCAGCGCTGCCTTCGCGAAGATATGCTTACTGGAGTGCAAAGCTGCCCTTGGATTAACAATTGTATCATTATCCCTGCGGTACGCCCTTCTTTTTGTTTCATTCTTTGTTGCAATTCTTTTCTTTTCCTTTTTTCTTTTCTATGTAATAGCAAATCAAACTTTCTGTTGTGTTCAGTACTTACTTCTTAGTTTGCAAACAGCGGTAGCTTTTTTTTCTTCACCTATGCTTCATAAGCCCCCACCCCCCACCCCCCACCCCCCACCCCCACCTTTTTCGTTGTTGTATTTTTTTGTGTAGTATATACCATGCTATCTCAATTGCACATGTACAGTTGTAACAATAGGCAGCCCTTGGCTGTTTCATTAACCCCCATCCTTTTTTTCTCATATTTTTTGTAGATTGCTTATATGGATCTTCTCCGTATACCTCCTAACCAGTCAAAGCACTACATCGATCACTTGGTCCCTCGCATTTGTCATATCTCCAATGAAGATTTCAAGTTTGTTAAAAAGGTTGATAAAAGCAGGCTTCAGCTTAATCCACCCCCATTTGGGTTTCTTCTTGTGAGTTTCATGCTCTCGCTCTCTCTCTCTCTATTGGATCTGATTTCATCTTATTTTTCCTTTTTTTGTTTCTAAAACTTTTCTTAGTTCTTGACATTATGTTCATCCATTTGTTGTACTTTCAGTTTGTCAAGACCAGCCCATATCTCTCCAATGTGCCTCTCACCGGGTATGTCCCACCCCCTCCGGCAATGCGTCGAGAAGTGGCTGAAGAAGAAGAAGGTGTGAGGGATGAAGCACCCCCAAATGTTTTCGAGGAAGAGCAAGTGAACCCAAGTTTTGAGGGTTGGGTGGATGGGGCAGGCCCTTCCAGCCACCGGGAATCTGATGCCCCTGCTCCTGACAATGAGGTGGTTTTTTAATAACCTGTTTTTGCTTTATTTTTTTTGCTTCTTTTAATGCATGTTTCAGTACCTGTTATTAACTTGTTTCATTTTTACCTGCCCCTACGTGGTCACTTAGAGTATTATAGTAGTAGCATTCATGCCACTGCTAGCTGCTGTGTTCTTTCATTCTATTTTTTGTTGAAACACTCAGCCCCTCACATGTATCCCATCTCATCTGTTTTCGGGCCTTTCCTAAAGAATACCAAGTTTTACTAGCAGAGCACAACTCTTTGGTGGAGAAAGACTTTGATGATCTTGTTCAAGTAATGAAGACTCAGTTTCATGATCTTGCTCATTCCATGAAACAACAAGGACAGCAGATTATGGCAAAGCGAGGTGCTGAATTCTATTCCAAGGTGTTTCGTCTAGCAAAAAGCAGTAGCCGTGCTCCTGATATGCCAAGTATGAACAATGACAAGGATCCACCGGATGACAATGAACCCATGGATGGTGCACCGGATTTTGGCTCTTTTCAACAAGAGGTAAATTTATCCCGCCCACCTAAGAGGACAGACTACCCAAGTACTTCTGCTGCACCGGGCTCACAAGATGGAGCTACAAAAGATTCTACCCCTCTGCACGCTGCAAGTATCCCCTTGCAATCAAAGGATGAGAGCACCAAAGGTGAACCTATTCCAACTCAGTCTATCCACAAAGACGAGAGCACCAAAGATGAGAGCACAGAGGGGGCACCTCTTTCAGCTCAAGGTCCTTCCAGAGTTGATTTGCCCACTCAAGGTCCCTTTGTTTGTCCCGGACTGAAACCACTTGAGGATGATGCTTCTTGTCCATCTGACCCACCAGCAACAAAGGAGGATAGGGGGAACGATCCAGTTGGTTGCCTTGCTTCCAAGCCACTAGAGGAGGATACAAAACTAGTTGAGGAGATTCAGAAATGTTCTATTGCCAGTCCTCCGCCAAACCCTTTATCTGTTGATGATATCCCCTCATGCAACCTTTTTGGACCCGATGACGTGCTATTTAAGGAAGTATGTTGTGACATACCTGGGGGCTCAAAGTATTCTCCTACGGGTATGTCTTTTTAGCATTTTTTTGTTCTCTTTTTCTCTTTTTGTTTTGGAGCAACTCATCATTGTTACTTTCCATTATATCTTTTTTATTATTCATTCGTTGCCGCTGCTGCTGCACAACCTTAGATGTTTCATTTGACCATCTCTAGATGTAATATTATGCCTTCCTATGCTGTTTCAGCTTTACTAAATCCAATGTAACAAAGCACTTATACTGGTTTTTTCTGTTTGTTTCATTTTCTTCCTGTCCATCACACCCAGCAGCTACAGAAGAGGATAAGGGAAAGGATCCAACCAGCTGCCCTGCATTGCAGCCACTTGTGGAGGAAACAAAAGTTGTAGCCGGGAGCTCTACTCCTAGTCCTACAGGTTTGTCCCCTTTTATCACTTTCTTTATACACCACAGCATCTTCCACACACCCAAGTTGTTTCATTATATCATCTGAAACCGTAACATTGTGCCAACATACGCTGTTTTTTCTTTTTTTTTTTTTTTTGTGTAGCTGCCCCACCTATTTTAGGTGCTACTGAAAGACAAACGGGCTCAAGCACCATTGACAAGCATAACAGAAAGAAGAGGAAAAGAGTTGATCACGGTGCTGTGCCGAAGGCAAAAAGGTATCATGTTGATGACAAAGACAGCAAAGAGTTGTGGAAGAAGTATCTGGCCAAAAGGGCTTTTGTCCGTGGCTTCAAGTTACCTGATTTTTCATCAGCGTGAGTTCTTTTTATCCATTTCACAACTGCCCTTTTCTTTTTTACCATGCATTTTCCCCTTTTCGTCAAAACAGCCCTTCCATGTATACTCTATGTGGTTTTTGATCATGTGTTTTCTGTAACTTTTTTGGTATAAGGCCTTGTTTCGTTGACATAGAGGGCTGCTTTATCACATATGATGAATTCTATGAGGCATTAAAGGCAAAGGGTTTGATTAGCAACAGTGTAATGAACTGTTGGTGTGAGCAATTCAACCGTGACTACCTTGAACTCCATGAGGCCAGCAAAGGGAGAGATTTCAAGTTTGCCTTTTCTCAGACAGCCACGGTATCTTTTTCAATTCCTTCAACATATCTTTTTTCATTTCTAAAGTTCCTGTTTCCTTTTTTCATACAACATGCCACCTTTTTCTGCTTTTTTCTCGCTCATAATTATGTGTGTTCACAGAACTATTTGATAGAGGATCCTGCATCTTTCAATCAGCATACAAGTTTGAGTGAAACTTTCATCAAGCTTAATAAGAAAAAATGGAACATCTTCAAGTTCGACCTTGTAAGTGATAGCCATCTTTTTCCTTTTTTCTAGTTTTGTCTTTTTTGACGGATGTATTTATGTTATCACACAAGCTTTTCTCTGCAGATTTTCTTTCCAATACTGAAAAAACATCATTAGTGCCTTGTATGCGTCAACATGTTCAAGCAAAAGATCGCCTTCTTTGACTCATTGGTTGAGGACTCCGCACGCAAAGCACCTTGCCGGAGTACGCTCAAAATTTGGTTAGTACATCGCAATCCAGATGGATGTTTCATTCCCCTGCAGTTTGCTGTGCCCCCAGGAGATGATTGTTTCACACCACCCCCCTGCAGATTTCTTATCTTACTGTTTTCCTTCATTTCAGATCACGAATTTCGCAGCAACAACAATTATGTGCAATGTCCTCAAAAAAGATGTGGGTTCTTTTGAGTGGGTATACCCTCCATGTGCAAAACAAAATAACTTGTATGTGCTCTACTTGATGGTTACAAGTCTTGTTTTTCAGATATAGTGGAGCACTTTGTGTTTACTTTTATGTTCTTTTATATCTCTTTTTCATGTCTCACAAAAGGTGCGATTGTGGACTGTACATCATGGATTACATGGATGCTTTCGATGGCTCTAAAATTGTTGATTCATCAATAGAGAAAGTATGTGCACCTCCATCTTCACTATTTTTCTTTTTTTGTATCTTTTTCCCATTGGTATTCAAAAATGCATATATTCTGATGACTTTTTGTGTGCTTTTTTATCTATTTTTCCAGGTGAAGATGCCCGCATACAGGAAGCTTGTTGCTGCTATACTCCTCAAATCGAAACACAATCTGGTCGAGCTTGATGAATTCGAGGAGTCCTACGACAATGCTATGAAGAAAATGTTCAATTGATCAAGTTTTTAGGGCATGGTACTTTTTAGGATGTGCTAGGGAGAGAATGGAAACAGTACCATGTTTCGCCCTTTTTTTTGTTTCCTGTAGTACATGGAGTGTATCCCCTCAACATTTTCTGTGGGCAACTACTCGTAGGGCCTACATGGTAACTGAAACTTTTGCTCATATGGTGGAATCAAACAAAAAGTTTATTATCTGTGAGCTGTCATGGTTTTTTCATGTGATAATTCTGTGATCTTTTTTTATATGCTGGGCACATGTAACATCATATATTAATGTTCTGTTTCACCCCATGTGTAACATTTGGCTGTAGCATGTTGTTTCAGGCACATCATGCCAATTTTTTTTTAATAGCACAAGTCTGTTTCATGCACCATTCCCTGATGTACCATCAGGCACCCCTCTACTGTTTCAATAGCATTTCTTAATTTTTTTGTTTACACTAGATAACCTTTTTTGTTTTTGTCATATCGTACCTCTTATGTTTCATTTTTATTCTCTCATATGTAACAATGGAGGAATCATAGTGTGCCATTAAGAGTTTGTCAGGTGTTTCAAAAAATGACACTAAGATTAGGTTTTGATCGAGATGAGGGTTGGGAGCGTTGACTGAGATTAGGATTAGGAGCGTTTGACTGAGATTAGGTTTCATTTCCTGTGCATAGATTAAGGGGTAGTAGCGTTTGACTGAGGTTTCGTGTGCATAGATTAGGGGTACGAGCGTTGACTGAGATTAGGGTTAGGAGCGTTGTTTGAGATTAGGGTTTGTTTCGTGTGCATAGATTAGGGTTGATCGAGATGAGGGTTAGGACGTTGACTGAGATTAGGGTTAGGAGCGTTGAGGCAGGTTAGGGTTCGTTTCGTGTGCATAGATTAGGGGTAGGAGCGTTGACTGTGATTAGGGTTCGACCAATGTTGATTGAGATTAGGGTTTATTTCGTGTGTAGAGATTAGGGCTAGGAGCGTTTGACTCGAGATTAGGGTTTATGTTGTTTCGTAACACACACATATTCCTTTTTTTATCTTTCTTTTTATATGTTTCATTATCATTTTTCAAGTGTAACATAGAGTGTACAATAATGTTTCAGCTTTATTTTTTACCACATGGCTGTTTTTTTCATGTAGCATTTTCAACAGCATTTTTCAGTTCTTTTAAAGAGCAGCCAACCTCCCTGTTTTTCCATTATACATTGCCAGAAATATCAACGCAACATATCATCCATGAAAAACTTTCAATATCATATTTCCTGAGTTTTTTCGAAACTTATCATCCATGTAGCTAAATAACATGTAACAATGCTAAAAATGTGTTTTTGTGAATGCTATAAATTACATCATGAATTGAAACAACTACTTTTTGGTGTGAATTGTCTACAGTTTCAATTGAGTTTCCTTTAGTTCCTTCAAATCCCGCACAAGTTGTTCGCCCTTTGCATGACTTCACAATCTTTCGTGGCATGGCCTTCTCCATTGCAATATGAGCACGGCGGAGGCGAGGCTTTGCACTCTTGCTTTGCTTCTTTTCTTCTTGTTGCCTTCTTCTTTTTCCCCTTCTCTACCTCTTGTTCTATAAGGGTCTTATGGCGATCAACTTTCTCCTTCGGCCTCCCTTGTCGATCCAAGGCTGGAGGGTTCTTCACCATGGGGATGCCCCCCGCTCTTCCCTCCTGCTGTTGTTGCTGTTCTTGGTCATCTTTGGTGTTCACCCATCCGCATTGTCTTTCTTCTTCTTGCTTCCTTAACCTCTTGCCGACTGTCAATTCCAGTGAAGCAATTTTGTACTCTTCATCATCGAAACATGCATCCGCAGACCAACCTATTCCCTTTTCTCGCACAACGCATTGTATCTCGACTTGTTTATAGGTGGCACACCGAAACAAGCCTCAGGTACCAAGTAAGCTTCACTGATCTTTATTGTTGCTTCCTCTGACCACCTTCTTTTTAGATATTTATCTGGAATCTCATCCAAATTATTGTCACAAAACACTTTAAGAATGTGGGGACACAGCAACCCATCTTGTTCAAACATGTTGCAGCTGCAACAGTATGTAGTCCCTTCATCTTGTACTGAGACATAGAAGGTTTTCCAGGTTAGCTCACCACCATACATGCGTACTCTTTTCAGTATCTCCATCCTTATTCCTTCAGCCTCAACAAACACTTGCCCCTTCTTGCACGCAGTCGAGTCGCGTAGGAGCTCCTGGAACTTGTGGAACACACTCCTTGTGTAGAACTGAGATGCTTGCTTTTCAAAGCCATGTCTTGACCAGAGGTCTAGATTTGTAATTTGAGCCCTGCAAGCTTCCACGTTCTCCTTTTCCTCCCTAGTGTCCATGATGAACTAGTAGCCCTTTATGAACTGTAGCACCGAATCATTTGGATTCACCATCTTTTTGAACAGGGAATTCATGCTCTCTGACCTTCCTGTCATGCTGGTGAACGGAAAGAATGACTTCTTGAAGTACGCCGGAGCCCACATGGTCCTAGCGACTGACATGTTTTGGAAGGCTTTGTTTCTTTGCAGGCTGTACTTCTCTTCCAAATTGTGCCACAGTTCCTCAAACTCTGCTGGCATTTCAGTGTGGTTGATGCAGTAGTCGAACTCTTTAGCAAAATCTGGGCTCTTCCGGATCAGCCATCCAAGCTTGTCACACCCTTTGCTTAAGACATGGAACTTGCAACATCTGTGCACAGCATGGGGAAACACCAGAGGTATTGCTGCTTTCATCGCTTTGTCCTGGTTTGTCATAATGTGCATGGGCTCTAGGCCCCCCATTGCTTGCTTCAGCGTTTTAAACACCCACACGAAGGACTCTGTTGTTTGGTCTGGTACAAACGCACAGCCAAGGAGAATCGACTGCATATGGTTATTGATTCCAACTATCGGAGCAAAGGGGAGATTGTACTTATCGACACGAAGGTTGTGTCAAAGAAGATACAATCCCCGAACATCTTGCACTGACTCTCTTGTTCTTCCGTCCATCGAACAGCGCCCTTATCGCATTGTTGCTATCGGTTTGAATGCATGGAAGAACGAGGGGTCTTCGGCTTGTTGTTTCTGGAAATATTGCAACGTTGCTTCCAGGTCTCTGCAACCCACTGCCCTCCTCAGGTTACTCCTGGCATTCGAAACATCCTTGGAAGTGCATGTCGTGTTCGGCATCCCACCGTGGATATCAGAAATCACTGCCATTATCTTCATTGTAGATATGTTTCTATTGTGCAATGCCTCCAGCATCTCGTAATCTGCACGGGTGATTCTCCGATGATACCTCAAGTACTTTCTCCTCCCAATCTGTTTCACAAGGGGGTGTGTGTGATCTGCGTCAAAGACAATGCATTTCCACCCCCCTTCTCGCAGCCCGATCGCCATGCGTGCTTTGCACTTCATCTTCTTTAGGGTGCTGCATTTCCTTGAGCCAATGGTCAGTACGGCAGAAGAACTTTTCTGGTTTGAGGCCCTTGCTTCTTCTACATCCTTTGCTGATCTTTTCCTCTTCGTCATGCCACATATTGGAATCCCACTACCAGATGTTTCATCACCCTCTTCATCTTCAGGGGTGCCAGTGTGAGAGCAGTCAAATTGTTTCCTAATGTACTCATTATTAACCGAACTCCTCCTTGATGGGCCACTATGAATACTGAAACCCATCTTCCAAGCATAATCATTATAGAACTCTCTTGCTTGATCTAGACTTTCAAACTTCATCCCAACATACGGCTCAGCCGGCTGTGAGCAGACAACATCCTCTTCCTCATGGTATGAGGCCTTTCCCTCATGGGCTGCTGCTGCTGCCGTTTCACCTGATAGCACTTCAACATCCACGTATTCTTGCCCAGTAGCTGTGCTGCTCGAGGGGGTGTGATTCAGACTGATTTCACCCCGGCCCTGCGTTTCAACAAAGTAAATAGTATATTTTTAGCCAATCACATATATATGCATCCTGAAAGTTTTTTTTGGAACAAAAACATTTTGTTTTACTGATACAATGCTACATCTAGTAAAAGATTCTCACCATAGCATCAACCTCTCATAGGCTGCAATCGTTTGCACTTGAGCTTGCTGCACTTTGTGGGACAACAACATTCCCCCATTGTCCCATGTCACTGCTACTCACAGCCTACAAATAAGGCAAATAATCAATAATCAATGCCACTGTCTTTTTTCAACATTTTCGAACATAGTAGAGCAAGCTATTAACTGCATATTGTAACCATGAAGGCAATGACTTTGAACAGCAATTCAATGAAGATAGCAAGGAGTTTTCTAAGCTAACTGCATACTAAGTGCATATTGTATTTGAACAACATTTTTGTATAAGCTAGTTACTGCATACTAACTGCATATTGTCTTTGAACAGCAATTGAACGAACTTTCATCAACAAGTAGTTTTCTAAGTATGAAACAGATAACAAGGAGGTGGCTACTAGATTTTCTCACCTCATGCATGCCATGGCCAGAGTGGGGTAGGCTGATTGGCATAGTTGTTTCAACATCCCCTACTTGCTGATGAGGCGGCAACTTGCCTCTTGAAACACCCCCTTCAGGTATGGCGCTTGCCGATCCCACTGACCCATGTGTTTCATCGAACTCTGTGAAATCATGCGAAACAATTCGTGGTGGCCTATGGGAATAGGGATGGTTCTGTGTGGGGAACTCAATCCCAAACAGTATGTGAGGGCAAGACATGTTTCACTTGAGTGGAGAATGTGTCCAGGACGGAACCGAGGCGGTGTAAGGCTCGTCGGCGATGTGGCTTCTCACTGGAGTTCCAGAGTGGGGGGGGAGGATGGCGGCGCCCGACGGATGTTTCGAGAGTGCCGGCGGTGGGGTGGCTGCGGGGCTCGGAGGTGGTTTCCTCGCCGCGGGTTCCGGGGCGACGAGGTGGGAAGATGGTGGCGAGTGGGGAAGGCACGGGGCGGCGGCCGGGAGGGCGGATGTTTCAAGCGGTGGCGGGGAGGAGGAGGGGGGTGGCTCGCCGTGGGCGGCGGCCTAGCGGCCGCGCGGCGGCAAAGCGGGTCCCGCTCGCGGCGAGTGGGAAGGCACCGGCGGCGGCGTGAAGGCGGGGTCGCGGCGGAATGTTTCAGCGGCGGCGGCGAGGGGGAGGGGGTGGTTCGCGGCGGGGCGGCGGCCGGGCGGCGCTGCGGGCGGCGAAGCACCCCGTGCTTCGGCAGCCGAGGTCGTCGGGGGGGACGAGCTCGGTCCTGTTTTTTTTTTTTTTTTTTTGGGGGACGGGTTGATGCGGGCCTCAAGCGCTACATGGGCCGTTCTACCGATAGAGCGTTCTATCGGCAGTCGCTCCCATCGCGATGGGATGTGATTTATCGCATATGGCCCACCAATCATAAACATAACCATCACATCTCATTTTCCCCCATTCGCTCTCCCATCGCTGGCCTTCCCGCCGTCGGATTGTCGAGCCGTCGAAATTCTCCACATATATTGTAAACAATGTCTATTTTATAATATAAGTTTATATAAATAATATAAATATTTCCTATAAATCTATTTAAATTAAAAAAAATGACGGGATAGACAAAGTCCAGTACTCCTACATACATTCGATCCTCACTTGCCATTCCTATTCCCGGGAGGAGACGGCGTCGTCTCTGGCTGTCTCCCCAATCCCAATCCAAGCGAAACAAACGGCGTGACGTGAGCCGAGAGCGGCAGAGCGCCCCCTCCCCCTCCCCTCGCGGCCACGCCACCGCGTCGTCGTCTCGTCGTCCTCGTCCCCAGCCAAGCCAATCCGATCCAGCCCCTACCGCAGCCGCGGCGGGTGCGGACCTCCGAATCGCAGCGCCGGTGCACGCACGGCAGGCACCCGGCGCGGCGCGGCCATGGACATGGACAGCGTGGAGTGCCTCTCCCTCCCGGACGCTGCCATGGACGTGGACGACGTCGCCGACGGCCACCACCCGCACCTCGGCCTCCCGCTCCACCCCGCGCACCTCCCGTCCTCGGGCGCCGGCGGCCGCGCGTTCCCCAAGGCGAATGCCGGGGCCGGCCCGGCCGGGGCGGTCGCCGCGGGAGGCGGCGGGGCCGGGGGCCCGCCGGCCACCAGCGTGCACGAGCTGCTCGAGTGCCCCGTCTGCACCAACTCCATGTTCCCGCCCATCCATCAGGTTCGTGTCTGGCTCCCGCGCCTTCGATTTCAGATGGGGTTGCGTGCCGATTTGGGGATCTATCTCGGTGGTGGAAGGAAAGCCGGGATCTTTACAGAGAAATCCAACCAAATTGACCTATTCTTGGCGGTTGTTTTGCTCCCTGTTGACCGGCTCATTTAGCTTCGAATTAATCGCGATTAGAATGTCTAATTGGGTGCGTTCGTTTACTCAGACTTTAAAACCATCTGCGAATCGGGCCTTCTTTGCCAGACTATTTGGTCAGTTCTGCCTGCGTTAGATTCCAGATGAATCGTGTATTGCACTATGCGTCTGAATTGGACGCGGAGTCTCCTAGACCTGCTAGCCAAGCTGGTCTGTTTGGATTTCTCGAGGTTACAAATACTGCATTTGTTCTTTTCCCTATCTGCGAATATTTGCTTTGGAATAGTGAGTGAGAAACAAAATGTCAAGACGCTTGTTTCTTTCTTCTTGGTCTCATTTTATCCTACTAGTAACAGGACGTAAAATGCAATGCAATACTACTTCTGAACCTAAGTGATCTCGATCATGATCCACACTACCTTATAATTGTTGAAAACTAGACTGTTCGCTACTTCACTTTGATGGGGAACAAGATGGATTGGAAGAGAACGGTATACTTCTCACACAGAACCCAAATGTCATGACAGTCCTTTTATCATGCATTCATGCTTGATTCACCTGGTATGGTCTTGAGTCTCTGATATGACTTTACCTTTGAGTTTTGTTTACTAGGCTCACTTGTTGATTTGCTCGGTCCCTTGGCCTTGGTTTTATTTAATATTCTCTTGTTAATCTGCTTTTGTTTTTAATTTTTTTATTTTTGATAAAATTATTATGCTTCTTGTTTTGGATGAACTTACTGATGTAAGTCCCATTGAGTTCCGTGGTCAAGAAATAACAGCTGAGCTAAATGAAAGGGATATAAGTTTTCCTTTGTTCTGTGACTGATTTTTTCGTTGTCCATAGTAGGAATTTGTGCACAGGGTTTATATCTTCTTATGACATAGAACTCTGATTAACTGAAGAAAGCTCATAGGTGTTTCAAAATCTATAGCTGCTTTGTTTGAGATGGGTTTGTAGTAATAATTGTTTTAGGCTTACTTGGATGCTGATGTATTTACCTCCATTCACATGAGGTGCCTTGGGGTGGAAACTAAACTATTCCACTCCAATCCACCTGAACACATGTGGATTGATGTGAATCCATGCGCATCCAAACAAGGCCTTAGTGTATGTGGTACTGGCATGTAACTTCAGGTAAGCACACACATCAGGTGTGCTGGAATGTTGACTCATGATGGGCCTTTTATTTATTTTCGTTTATTCCCATTGCTTCTTGCTTCTGGACTGTATTTAACCTGGCTGTTGTTTCCTTTGTTTTGTGTGTGTTTGGTTGGGTTTTGTCTCTTGTTTTTTGTAAGGTGGATTGATCTTTGGTGCTGTTTGGTTCAGTGTTACGTGAGGGAATGGTAATGGAATCAGGTGCCGGCGCTAATTGTTATGGGGGGATGAAATACGCTACTTGTTTGGTTCATTGTTGGAGCGCTTCCCACCGCAAGTTTGATGCCATACGCGCGAGGCCACGCAAGAGGGGTGTGGGCCTGGGCAGCACACATGGCCGCATGTGTTGAGAGCTGTGGTACCCGCTGCTTTTATTTTCACGACTCTCTGCGACCAGCCGACCACGACGGGAGTGGAATCGGTTAGCGCCTGGAGAGGGAGGGTAATGGTTTTGTATTACGCTGGATCCGTTCCCGTGGTGACCTATTACGGACCGAAGCATCCAAACATGAAATAACGTAATCAATTGACATGTAACCTGTTGACGGGGTGAAAACATCGAACCAAACAGCACATTTTTTTCATTCCTTATATCATGATGGACAGCTCTCCTGTGAAAATTTGAAATAAGAAAAAGTACTTGTGGCAATTCGAGAAGTGAACTATCATCCTAAATGCAAACATAGGCACGCTTAAACTCTTAAACCAATGCAAGAATACACTATTGGCACTTGACAACCATGATTTGATTTGCATGCCGTACTAGTGGGCAGCAGTCTTGATGTGGCATCATAATCGTGGAAAATCTCAAAAAATTTATTTGTACCATTGG
Organism: Themeda triandra; assembly: GCA_018135685.1. NCBI lineage: Eukaryota > Viridiplantae > Streptophyta > Magnoliopsida > Poales > Poaceae > Themeda > Themeda triandra. Next base: position 142,062 of record JAENPR010000228.1, read on the forward strand.
ATCATACATGAATGATGGCAGATTGGAAAAGGGGAAGCAGGTGGTTTTGTCATTCCTGTATCTCAGTTCATATGAGAATATTATAACTTATTATTATTATTTTTCTAACTTAGATGCCACATTATGAGGTGCACAGTTTTTTGAATTTGAGAGAGCCAAGTAGCTGTTTTGAGGTCGAGGCTTGATTTAACAAGCTTCCTCTGGAGATAAGGTGGCTTGAGATCTTGGATTGTCTTGTTAGGACTTAGGAGCCTATTCCTTAATGGAAAATAAGGTGGAATCCTTCTCGAATCAAGAGGAAAGTTATCTCTCCACCTCATCCATGTATCCTTGCCTTGTTGCTTTTTTTTGGCTTTCCTTCTCTTTTTCAAATAAATCTAGGGCCAGGAATCACTAATCAGTTCCCTCTGTGTGCCAAACTTAATAATCTTCAGTTATGCATGCACTCATAAGTGTTAATGACACATAGACAGTGTGGATTTGGCAATCAAACCGAGTTCTAGTTACCAATCCATGGGGTGGCACCTGGGCATGTTTGGAAGGCAGCCGACTGCCAGGCAAATGATTCTGGTCACAGGCAGACGAAACCGGATGCTGGTGTTGCTGCCTGGGCCAGGCAAGAATGTGACGCCACCATCCAAACACGCACGCTCCTCCTGGGCAGGCTGGGAGGTGATTAAGTTCCACCTAGGCAGTCATCTTTAGAGCAGTTTTCCTATTACTTTGATCTGTGCAGTTTCTTTCAGGACTGTCCACATGTTCTGTGGAACCACTTCAATTCAGAGGAAACATGCATTTTTTTTTTCGTAATCCTAGAAGCATATATAATACAGTAGACAAATGAATATGGTTCCATTTCGTGGTTCTGTAAAGCTTACATCAACTATACCCGTTAAAGTAGAATACTTCCATAATTGATTGCTGAATTTATTTGCTTTTACAGTGTCAAAATGGACATACTTTGTGTTCAACATGCAAGGCCAGGGTGCACAACCGGTGCCCTACATGCAGACAAGAGCTTGGTGATATCAGGTGCTTAGCATTGGAAAAAGTAGCAGAGTCACTTGAACTTCCCTGTAAGTACTGCTCTTTAGGTTGCCCAGAGATCTTCCCATACTACAGCAAGATAAAGCATGAAGCGCAGTGCAGCTTCAGGCCATATAACTGCCCCTACGCTGGCTCTGAATGTGCTGTGGCCGGTGATATTCCATTCCTTGTTGCACATTTGAGGGATGATCATAAAGTTGATATGCACAGTGGCTGCACGTTCAACCATAGATACGTCAAATCCAACCCGCGAGAGGTTGAAAATGCCACCTGGATGCTAACAGTAAGATTAAACTAGCTCCATGGTTAACAAGTAAAATATGCATTCTCAAGTAATTTGACTGTTTGAATGTTGTGTTTTGGTTCAGGTATTCCATTGTTTTGGACAGTACTTCTGCCTGCACTTTGAGGCATTCCAGCTCGGAATGGCTCCAGTATATATGGCTTTCCTCCGATTCATGGGGGATGAGAATGAAGCAAGGAACTATACATATAGCCTAGAGGTTGGTGGTAATGGGAGGAAAATGGTATGGGAAGGTACTCCTAGAAGCATCCGTGACAGCCACCGCAAGGTCCGTGACAGCCATGATGGCCTCATCATCCAGAGGAATATGGCGCTGTTCTTCTCGGGCGGTGACAGGAAGGAGCTGAAGCTGAGGGTGACTGGGCGGATCTGGAAAGAGCAGACCAACCCAGATGGAGCCTGCATTCCTAACCTTTGCAGCTGAGCAAGGGAGATGATTGAAAAGAAAAAAGAAAGAAAATATTGTGCTATTTCTCCGGCTTGTTTCAAAATTGTCATGTTACGTTTTCATTAGTATTTGTTGTTGCAATGCTGTACCAGTAAAATTGTAGGGTGTAAAATGTTCTTGTAAAGTAATTGTGTATAACGAATTCAAGAAATCTTACGAGTTGGCCCATAAATGCCTGTGTTATGTTCTTTGTGTCGTTTGAGTTCTGTTATATGAAGTTGTTGCGCACAAGTGCTCAATGTTCATGTTTATTTGATAGACTATGAATGTTATAGCAAAAAAAATGGGACTAACCAATTAACTGGATCCATTTTCTAGAATGCTGTTAAATAATGGGAATATACTAGCTCTAGTAACAAGTTTGGAAGACTCTGGATCTGTATAATTCAGCTATGGATCGTGGAAACCTACAAGTTATTTGGTTAAAAAATCTCTCTCCTATTAAACATCTTCACTTATTTAGGAAAAAAAACAAAAAGTCTAAGATGGTACAATATTCTAGAACACTCCAAGGTTTAGATATAACTCTTAAATTCATATAAGTTGAGATAAATATAGATCCTCATGCTATATTTTTACTCCGCAATTTTTATCACGTTCTCCGACTTGCTCCCTTGCACTAGAAGTGTAGCACCGAGTATCTTTCCACGTGCCCAATACTAGCAAACTCCCTTCGTTTCCATTGAAAGTGTCTTTTTTTATTTAACTGTTCTCCTTATTCAGAAAAATAAATAAATGTTATTTATTTTTATTACTTATTTTATTATTAAAGGTAATTTAATAATAATTTATTTATTTTATTATTTATATAAAAATAACACAATGGTCAGAAATCCTAAAGTGAAAATGATAATTTTAATGGGATAGAGGGAGTACAAGTTCAATTGGCGTGAACTTAGCATATCTCGACTGGCTCCAGTTTGATAAGAGTGTTCATATATTTTTTAGATTTATGTAATAATTTAATAACGTTGAGCGTTTGCCTTTGTACTGTGACTAGGTAAATACCCGTGCGTTGCAACGGGATAACACAATACCACAATAATTCAAATGTACACATGTGCTTTATATTAAAAGGCGATAATTTTAAGTATCATGTTTCGCGGCATTCATTTGTAACCAATCATCAACATTACATGAGCCTTGAGGAAACATGAATAATTTCAAGTTTTTTTTTAAAAAAAACATCCTTGTAAAGAAAGGAGCTTCTTGGTTAGACTTCAATGCTTCCTGTCACAGCAAGGAAGCTCCACTTCACTTGAGATCATCACCAACAAAAACAACCTCTACATCCTGAAGTACATAGACAACGTCACAACAAGACCCCAATGGCATAGATTATATTGCTCTCTGTACACAAATGAGTTATTTTCGGTGGGCACATCAATCATGTGTGGTTGACGAACTCACAATACTCAGTAGTGCATGTACTTTTTGGATAATGAAGTATGTTTAATGTGGACAACTCAAAGCATATACCTATCAAAATAGATTTATGTCGAATTAAAACTACGAATAATAATGTCTTAAAAACATTATCATATCAGCATGCAGAAGTTTATGAACTAAAGAAAATATTCATTTATTGAACATGGAATTGAGTCTCCCGAATAAGATATAGTAAAATTCAAGAGCTAGGCTCTATGACATCTTATATCAGATTAGTAACAAAATAATTGGGCAAACAGACTTCAAAGGATGCTTAGCTTATGACCTTGAGCCTTTTCTTCCAGCTGCACCATAAAGACACACATAACTGCCGAAGAGAGAGCAAGCATGCATTGATATGAGAACATGAGACCACCCAAATAGAAACTAAAACTATGTCAGACTTTAGTTTCTCCTTCTCGAGCGCAGGCCAGCTGACGTCTTGATGTCTCAGCTCATTTCTAAATATGAAAAGCATTAGCCCCATTAATCAAAGAGACTGAACGGTGTCTGAAAGACTGAATTAAATAACTCTGAAACTCTGAATCCATTGTTGGATAGTGAGCGATGGATTAACATCTGTTTGGTGGTGATATATTTGCCATAACAACATAGATACCTCGGAAGAGATCATATCAAACTCTACTACCAGGTTAAGCTATCAACATAGGTAATCTATAAACCCTGATCTCTCTAAATAATGAACAAGTGGGAATTTGCAACAGACTTTGTGGATCCGTAGACTCACATGCTCATACACTTAATTTTTTAAAGCAACATCATGTAGCAATTAGCATAGTAAAAGCATGAACCTCTCAGTAGGTAGCAAAATGAAACAGCCATAAACCTACCTGCACCTGACCTATCAAAAGTTTTTAGTTGATTACTGGTAAGTTAGAATCAATTATTATTTTTATAACCTTCTCAGGCTAAGGATATTTAGCAAGATAATTCAACCTTGTAGCCTACAAACATTTCTATAAGTGCAAAACGCAGGTAAGTCAGCTATAGAAACACCTTCATATGTTGCCATTTATATAGCAGTGTTCCAAACAAGTGCAAGAAGAATGTAATTCAGCAATGACTTGAGATGATGCATTCATACATGAAAAAAAATCCTAGTGACTCAGTGTTATCTTCAGATTTTATCAATCCAAACAGTTCTCAACCATTTGTCATATGTGAAACATGGTTATACAATTTTGTTTTTATGAACACAAAAAAAATGTGACAAACATGGCAGTCAAGCAACAAGAGCTAAATGACAGGTTTTTAACCTGACATGACATGACGAACCAGTGAACCAAAACCACAACACAACGACATGCAGGTTTTTGAAAGGGTTTATGCTTCTCTACGCTGTCTTGTCAGTTTGGGATTTTGCAGTGTTCAGTTGATAAGGAAATATATAGAATTAGTGATTTGCTAAAACCACTCAACAGCCCTCTAAGTTTGCATTTGCATCACCGTCGATTCAACAGAACTGGGAACATGAAAGTTGTACCCTTTTTTCAGAGAGGCTCCCTTAGTCTCTTGGCTTGCATTAGCATCGCTGTCAGAATTATGAACATGAAAGTTGTTGCACTGAGTTTTTGGAGAGCCCCTCCAGGGTTCTTTGCCTTCTCATGGGGAGAGTCCCTCCTTAGGTTCTTTACATTCTCGTGGGCAGTCTTGAATGTATCCACTGCATCCACACCCTAACCTCTAAGCAGACCACATTGCTGAATACCTTATGTCCACGAGCAACAACTCACGATACCAATGAAGACTGCATTTCACCGTTTACTCACGAGCAGCTCTGCAGCACCAATCATGACTTCATCACACCATTTACTCACAAACATCTAAACTATTAATTCAGTTATTGTTTTGGTGCCTTGACTTTCTAGATTTCCATACATCATGAGGTAGGACCTGAATATATTGTATGACAGATAATGAGTATAGTTTTGGTGCCTTTACTACCGTATTGTATGATAGATGCATTTCACGCTAACCAAATTTCGCAGTTTCTAGTTTCGCAGTTTCTAGTACCATCAAGACAACGAATATATTATTAGTATGGTCAATGGAAACCAGATGCAATTTGGTCTAAAATGCCAGTAGTATGCTGCACGGCCATTCAGATCTGATGGAGAGAGGGGATGACGACGGAACTCACCTTGAGGCTATAAGCTGTTGCCTGGCATCGGAGACGTCCGTGGCGTCGCAATTCGCAAATCCTAGTTCGGGCCTTGGTTAGTGGCGTGGACACGAGGTTGACTTCTCCATCTCCACCAAGCAGGTGAATCGATGCCAGACTGTGGGGGCGCCGACGGCGGCGGCACGGGGACTGCCTGGGACCGGTGGGTGATGAGCAATTGCCATTGGCGAAGTGGAGCGCACGGCCCTTGTGGCGTCGAGGCGGCGGAGTGGAGGGCAGGTGCCCTTCCGATGGCGGCGGCGTTTTCGACGCCGAGGAACGGAGATGCTGCGACGTAGAACAGCGCGAGTCCGTCACGGCGGCGCACAGGGCTCGGCAGTGACGCGGTCGCAGGCGTTGCGTGCGGCGGCGGGGGCAGGGATTCACGAAAGGGAGGACGGTTGGCGTGATTTCGAACGCCGGGGGATTTTTTTCGGGGAGAGCTTCACCACGGCCGGGCGGTATCCTTTCGGAGGGCGGCTTCACCACGGCTCGGGCCGACGGGTCCGTTCCACATTTATTGTAGTAGAGATTAAAAAAATTGACAATTGGGGTGGGCTAACTCTTGCTTAGTTCGTTTCATGTGGTTGGTATAATAGGCCCACAGGGCCCAGCAATAATTTGTCACGACAAATACAGAGTTGGAGCACATGTGTGCGTGTGTGATCTGATCACTTCAATCTAACATTGGAGCTTTGATTGTCAGGCCCTTCATTTATGGAATTTACAATGACAATGCATTTTCGCTAATGTTTTGATTTGATCGGTTATTATTTAGAAAGAGTAAAGTCTACTAACAGTTCTTAAACTTATTCGGTTGTATCATCTTGGTCGTTAAACTTGTAAATCAATCCTTTATGTCCTTAAATATGTTCATTTGTGTAATCTCAGTTCCTAAACTTGTAAATATGTTCGTTTGCTTAGGTCATTAAGCTTGTTCGGTCATGTCATCTCGGTCTCTAAACTTGTAGCTCACCCATTTAGGTTATGAAACTTATTCGGTTGTATCATTCCGGTGCTTAAATATTGCAAATGATGTAAAAAACTAGTAAATCAATATATTTATACTGTCTAAAAACTATAAATCTGATTTGTGTGTATCAAAGTACATGTTACAAGGAGTCTAAGAAAATTGGACTTACAATTTTTGGAAAGTATAAATATATATTGAATTTACAAGTTTTATAACATCTACAATATTTAGGAATCACAAATCTGAGGACAAATGCAATCGATTTACGAGTTTAAGGACCGAGATGACATATATATGAACAAATTTGAGGACCCAAACGGTCGATTTGCGAGTTTAGAGAACAGAATGATGTCAAACAAGTCCGAGGACCGCCAGTGAACTTTGCCCGAGAATAAAATTTGATGTGAATTTATATGGTGCACAAAAGGAGAAGATTGGCTGTGATAAAGTTTATATATGTGGTGCGGTAATCCATTCCCTGCAAACGCTGACCGTGCGTGCGATAGTGCTGCGTCTGTGTCTTGGTTACTGAACCTGAAGTGTCTCTGCAGAAGAAGTGAACAGTTCAGACGGTGAGCTTTGAGCTTCATTCTGTAGGAGGTAGAATTGAACAACAGCACTGCGGTGAAGGTGATGGGCCTAGAGAGGTGCACTACGAAAAGTTGGGAATGTCAAAGACCATTGCTTAGTCTTTTTTTTTAAGAAATTTATCTTTGTTCCTCTCAAAAAAATTAAGAAACTAATTTTTGTGGAAAGTTATGAGAAGCTCATTTATCAACAACAAAAAAAGGCCGAGAAAATAAGTGGATCCAAACCTGACGGCAGGAAGAAACCGCGAAACGTCGGCAGCACATGCTTCACAGTGAGCAACCACTCCCGTCCCCATCTGCTAACTCATGATGGTAATCTACAACCATACTCACCAAACACTGAAAAATTACAACAGTTACCAATTATGGTGCCTAGTACAAGAGCAACTTGAGCTCAAAATATGCTCTACCAGTCTACCTAATCACCCACAGAGAGCATCTCAACTTGAGTTTTGCAACAACAATCTTAGCTCCATCTTGGAACAGCATTTCAACTTGCATTCTGGAGTGCGCCGCAAGAGCATTTTCCACTTGCATAAGACGAACATTTGCAAGCACTTCGTTTGCATTCGCCAAGTTTCCGGTGCCACTGATGACAAAGCTAGCTTATTTAGCTGCAAGTGGAGAATGAAAAGGGAATGCATTGCAAACTCCGATATTATTAAGCTCTACTAGTACTAATTATGTTATAAGCAACCAACATTCCCAATGGAACAAGAACCACCATCTCAAGAACCAAATCTTTGTTTGGTCTGGACTGACTATGAAATCTATACCCGTGACAAGATAGTCTACAACAACAAGAACACGTCGGCCGGCCGCAAAATCTAGTAAATCAGGCAAGCACAAAAAAGGAACAAATCTTGAGAACCGTAGAGATGAATCTAATTTACAAATCGAACAACCTTTATCTTACAGTTTCACTGATGACTACTCAACTCAAGTCTGAATCGAAGAGGCTACTTTGATGTAGAGAGCAAGCAGGGCCTACCGACCAGGCTGAGGGGGCGACGAGATTGTCAGATCTTGGGCGGGGGCGGTCAGCACCGGAAGGCGAGCACGCGGCCGTCGGCCGGCGAGACGGCAATGCGGCACAGCTTGGAGGCCTCGACGTGGTGGGTGAACACCTTGAGCACGGTGACCTTGCCCCTGACCCTTAGCAGCGAGTCCACCTCCATCACCGGCCCCGGCTCTGGCTGCTGCACTAGAGCCGCAGTGACGTGCGGCGACGGGCCGGACGCGGGGACGGAGATGGTGGTCGGCTGCTGCTCCGCAGAGGCGGTGCCCGTGACAGAGACGGCGAAGGCGGGGACGGTGAAGCTGGTGGCCATGTACTGCGTGCGGCCGCCGTCGATCCGGCCGGCGGGGATGTACATGGCGCCGACCTCGCCGCCGGCGCAGGCGACGCGGAGGGAGCTGTCGTAGTGCGTGAGCGGGGCCCGGTTGGGGTTGCGCACGGAGGCCAGCTGCTGGAACGTGAAGGCCACGGTGCCGTTGGCCGCGGCGAAGGCGGGCAGCTGCACGGCCGTCACGGCGATGGCCGGCGCGCGCGGGCGGTACAGCACGAACAGCGCCGCCGCCGCGCCGCCGGCCGCCAGGAGGAGGAAGAGGACCGCCACGACGCAGGACGCCGCGGGCGAGGAGGAGGAGGAGCGGTGGCCGGAGCCCGCGGCCGCGTAGTACTGCGGCGGCAGCCCCGGCGCTGATCTGGCCATGGCCGCCGGCCTGGCGAGCAAATCTTGGGGTTCTTGGTGAGGGAGCCGAGGTGTACTGCACACACGCGCTCTGTGGAAAGTGACAGGGTGTGCGCGCGCGTCACGGCGTCTTCGGCGAGTCGCCGCTACAAGGACAAAAAGGAAGATGGCCCGTGTGGCCGCTGCACGATTTACCTTGGTGGACGGTCGGAGAGAATACGGAAAGAAATGCTAATAGAGAAAATTATTTATTTGGTGCCCATAAATTAAGCTATTTCCAGTTTAGCAACTACACTTCAATTTTCTTTTGCTATGTTTCCACTCTTGAAAATTTTGTTCTATAACTGACACTAGTGTCTAAATTAACATCTTCTAGGAAGGGTCATGTAGGCAGTAGTGGCGGATATAAGGCTAGGACCAGTATGGCCATGGTCCTAGGCATGAGAAAAAAAAAACACTAGAGTAATCTCTCTATTTTTTTCCAGCTAAAACTATATACTAGTATTACTTTTGTTCATTAGCATGTGATCCAGTAGTAGTGGTTTATAATATTGGCCCTAGTCGTCAAAGTTCTCTATCTCCGCCACTGGTCATATACGAAAAGACTAGAATACTCTCTAAACACACGGAAGAACGAGAATCCAGGTGTGTAGGCAACAAAGACACCAGCCATGTAGGATGCTGACACGGTGACTCGCTTGACCAACGTGGCGACTCCATTGCCATCGCGTGTAGAGCACGCATTAGCATGGCCCTGACACCCACCAACATGCCCGGGGCCACCCTGCACGGGCCTATCACAGTGTGCCGCCCCCTGACGCGGCCACCCGTGCAACATCGCCGCGACCTGGCGACTCCATAGCCACCCTGTGCAGAGCACGGCATTAGCATGGCCTTGATGCCCACCCAGTGTGCCCGAGGCCACCTCGCACGGCCTAGCACTGTGTGCGGACCTAACGTGGCCACCCCGTGCGGTCTCACCGTGGCCCCGATGAACACGCAACATAGCACCCGCACACCCTCCGGCATTGCCTCCGCAGCTTACTTAGCTGCTTAGGCGCGACGAGAATTTGTAGCCTAGCCAGAACTTGTTGGAAAAAAAAACAAACTAAGAACACAAGGTGTCAAGGTTGGTTTCCAAAGCAGAATCTATAAGCTAAAAGAACGGATATATTCAAGCATTATATATATTTTGAGAATTGCTATAACTCTATGCCCTTGAAATTCTATTTTTAGGTGATGTTCTCAGCCGTTGAATCAAGATACAATGCCCTCAGTTGAATCAGCTGTTGTTCACCTTCTTGCTCAGATTTCTTTTTGGCCTGTTGCAAGGAGCTTAAGTGTATAGGAGATGTGATATATTTTACATGAGCCATAATAGAGTTTAGCATAACTGACATATTAAGGATACATAGTTTTATAGGAAATGATATTTTATCCTTCTTCCTCCTTCCTTGCGCAATAGGAGAAGGGGATGTGGAGCCTTCATGGACCCAAACACAAAACCCAAACTTCAAAACTCAAGACCCAAACATATAGATCTATAATAATCTGAGTTGAGAAGTAGTGTAAGGATTGTTGATATGCAGGAATCACACGTTTAGTTTAAGAAAATGAGAACTTGTGTTACTTTCTTTGTCCATTAATCTCCACCGTCAAGCAAAAATATTTTTTCTAATAATCTCCGTCGTCTGAGGTGTTCCGCTGCGTCACGACTCCTCGAATGTATTGCGAACAAAATGTTCCTGTTGCCGAAATAGGACGCTCTCGGAACGGAACGTGAAGTATGCAAACGTGGAACTTCATGTTCCCGTTCACATACCGCGATTTCATCCTTTCCAAAAAAAAAAAAATACCTCGATTTCAGGCTCATCTACGGAGAACAGTCTCGCACACCGACATTCTGGTCCAACGCCGACCGTGGAATGCAGCGGGCATTGGGCACTCTGGTTCTCCTCGCTCAACGCCGTTACACGCACATGGCGGCGTGGTGGACACAGCGGTCCACTCGAAAGCACTGCACCCACCACCGCGGCTCGACGGAGGGGCCAAGGCTGTTCCCGGCGCGGTCGGCGCCAGTCTCTAGCGGCGACAGCAGGTTGTGGTGCCAGATCTCGCGGCTCGGGCTCAGCGGTCCACCTGCCTGCAGTGCTCCCCCGAATCTTGTAACGGAGAGCGCCGGGCAACAGAGAGCTGCAATACGAAGGAGAAGATCACTAATTCGTCCTTGTCTTCTACTCTTCTCAGTTGGTAAGGAAATTATATCCATCCATATTTACGGATTCCATATATTTTCACAATCGTGAGACCACACAAGAGGAAGAGGTGTTCAGAATTTCAGATAGGTACACGGCGACATTGGCTTAGTTTCAAACTAGAAGATGAATACATCTAACTGTACAAAGTTCAATTACATTCTAGTACAACTGATGTCTTATAGTGACAAACTCAAATGCACACTGTATACAGATAATTTACATCAGTGTAAACATACTGTCAGTGTAAACACCCAAAACTGTACTTACCAGCCATATCAACTGAATAGGAAGGTCAGCCATATCAACTGAATATAGGAGGTCCTGGAGTGTTTGTCTTTTACTTCTTTTTTTCCATCAAGAAGGAAATTGTCAACTCAACGAAGGAGGAGATCACTAATCCGTCCTCGTCTTCTACCCTTCTCAGTTGGTAAGGAAATCATTATCCATTTTCACGGATTCCACTCCTAGCTCCATGGCGACAGTGGTTTACATCTAACTGTACAAGTTCAATTACATGCTAGTACCACTTGTATCATATCAATAATGATAAATTCAAATGCACACTGTTTACAGATAATTTACATCAGTGTAAACACCCAAAACTGTACTTCTTACCAGCCATATCGACTGATAGGAGGGCCTGGAGCGTTGGTCTTTTGCTTCTTCTTTTTTCCATCAAGAAGTAAATTGTCAACTCAATCAAGTTGTTTTATCATATGTTTTATTTGACTATTCAGTCATCAGCTGACAGGAGGGTCTGGACTGCATATTCCATGGTTGGTCTTTTGCTTCTGTCTTCCTCCAGGCAGGAAACTGCCAATTTGATTAGTGTTCTTGCTTGCACATAGTTGACTGGACGGAATCAATTTTGAATCCACAAACCCATCGATCCACAATAGTTCCTCCCCTTCGAGTTTAGCAGAAAGCATCCTGACAAGCTTTCTGAGCATATCGTGCACCTCACCTGGACCTTCCACCAACTCTGAAACTCTAGTGCCTGTCAGTAGCTCAAGAAGCACAACCCCATAACTGTACACATCAACTTTTGCTGTGATAGAGAGACTGGAAACCCACTCAGGTGCAATGTAACCTAGTGAAAAGTTACCTGCTTTTCTGAATGACCCTCTGTTTTTGTACGCAATATAAGACCATGAAGAGTACTGCTATTTGCATATAAAAGCAATGCCTGTACAACAGTTTGATCAATGGGTTCTAAGTCTGCTGTAGTCTCTTTGGTCTTTTTTGTTTCTTTTAAAGTTCCCTAGTGTTCTTTTGGGGGGCCCTGTGTAGGGGCTTCTAGCCCCTCCAGTTCTGTCAAAAAAAAAAAAAAAAAAAGAAATGCCTGTTTTTTAAAAAATTTTAGAGGTGTCTCCAGCTTGAGGTTATATGATAGTTTTGCTTATTGCAAGGAACTTGCAGTTATTGCCATTTCTTATAGAGTGCAAGCCTATTTTAACCAGCATGAGAATACTATTAGGTTCCTGTCTTCAGTCTGAGTTAATTCTTTTATGGATGAGAAATAGTTCTTGCATGTATTCTTAAGACCATGACACGGTGGCTTTGGTCCAGCGAGTTATATATTGTACTCCCTGTCTTGAATAAACCAGTATTATATCGTAGTCATTCCTTTAAAGTGTCCTCAACATGTATTTGATTGATTAAAAAAATAGCAATTTGACAACATCACCACATGCATATACAACGGTCAGATAATGAACAATGAATCTGCCAAGTCCATCTTAAGACACATCCAGTGATAGGTAGAAAACTGCTCTCGGCTGCTATTGGTGACCTTATCTTGCCTTTTATGATAGACAAAGCAAATAGCTCAAACAATGGTTTTGATTATGCAAAATTTATCTTTGGCTGAATTAACTGTCAACTTCAACTAACTACCGTCAATGTCTCTTGTTCGCTAGAAATGCCTTGGTGACATTCAGATTAACACAAAACAAGGATCATCTAGAATACAACGGCCACGTCCATGGGCCATAAGCAGCAATGCCGCAATCTTTTCTAGTCTGGTAATGAAGAGCAGCAATACGAAGGAGATCACTAATTCGTCCTAGTCTTCTACCCTTCTCAGTTGGTAAGGAAATCATTATCCATTTTCACGGATTCCACTCCTAGCTCCATGGCGACAGTGGTTTAGTTTCACTACCGTAACTTGAAGATGTTTTACATCTAACTGTACAAGTTCAATTACATGCTATTACCACTTGTATCATATCAATAATGATAAACTCAAATGCACACTGTTTACAGATAATTTACATCAGTGTGAACACCCAAAACTGTACTTCTTACCAGCCATATCGACTGATAGGAGGGCCTGGAGTGTTGGTCTTTTGCTTCTTCTTTTTCCATCAAGAAGTAAATTGTCAACTCAATCAAGTTGTTGTAGCATGTGTTTTATTTGACTATTCAGTCATCAGCTGACAGGAGGGTCTGGACTGCATATTCCATAGTTGGTCTTTTGCTTCTGTCTTCCTCCAAGCAGGAAACTGCCAATTTAATTAGTGTTCTTGCTTGCACATAGTTGACTGGACGAATCAATTTTGAATCCACAAACCCGTCAATCCACGATAGTTCCTCCCCTTCAAGTTTAGCAGATAGCATCCTGACAAGCTTTCTGAGCATATCACGCAGCTCACCTGGACCTTCCACCAGCTCTGAAACTCTAGTGCCTGTCAATAGCTCAAGAAGCACAACCCCATAACTGTACACATCAACTTTTGCTGTGATTGGGAGACTGGAAACCCACTCAGGTGCAATGTAACCTAGTGTTCCTCTTACATGGGATACATTCTGGGTGGAACCTCCTCTGTTTAGTAGCTTGGCCAACCCAAAGTCAGTGATCTTGGGCTCAAAAGTTTGGTCTAACAGTATGTTCTCAGGTTTCACATCGCAATGGATGACCCACTCTAAGCACTCATGGTGAAGATAGGCTAACCCTTTTGCAACACCTATTGCAATTTTGAACCTTCCCTTCCAATCCAATAAGATATTACCCTTTTCATTGAACAGAATGCTAGCCAGTGATCCATTCTCCACATATTCAGAGACCAACAACCTATGAGATCCTTCTGAACAAAAGCCCCATATCCTCACAAGGTTCATATGGTTGATCCTCCCAATTACACTTAGCTCAGCTTGAAACACTTCCTTGCCTTCCCTTACATTTTCCAGTTTCTTCACAGCTACTTGCCTGTCATCTTCTAGGACACCTTTGTACACAGTGCCTGATGCTCCCCTTCCTAGCTCAACTTTAAATTTTCTGGTTGCCTTCACTAGTTCTCTGTAACTATATCTTCTAAAATTACTAGTCATTACTTTGTAACCTTCCTCAGCTGCCCATAATTCTGATGGCCTAAGCTCTCTTCTCAAAACAAAGAACCATGCAAATGAAATAAAGGAAACTTCAACAACAAAAAATGCAACTATGAACCCATAGAAGTAAAACCATTTTGATTCTCCTCCACCAGTCTTATGCACATCTGGAAATGGTTCTCTGATGCTTCTGTTCATCTGATCACAGTCAAGGCGATGGGGCACAGAATCAAACACATTGGAATGTGGAATAGGGTCATTTGAAACATTAACCCTTGTTGGAAGCTTGAGATATATTGTTCGTGCATCAGATGTTGGGTAGGTTCTTCCGCTGAAAAGATAAGCTTTTGGATAGCATGATCCTGTACCTTCCTGATATTGAAAGCCTTTACAGGTGCAGTCACTGATGCAAATATTCCTACAAGTTTGAAGAGAAACTGACAGAAGATGTTGCTGATCCGACCCCCAAAAATCTGTATTTGGAAGTTTCACAAATTTCATAGATTTGTTGTCATAGTGATCACAGGTTATGTTGACAATAGCCATACAACCTTCAGTCCAGTTACCTGGGTTTCTCACTGCATAACCTGGTGGGCATGAACATGTAGGTTTAGGTGAGTAATGACAGATTCCATTAGGACCACATAAACCATGAATTTTGCAAGGTTGAGACATTGCTACCATTGAAACTGACCATGACCCATCTGAATCATGCAGGCTATAAAGACGGAGATTACCATCAGGGTCAAGAGTTAGCCTTCTCTTAATGTCTTGTCCTTCATCAGAGGCCACAAGTGGACCATCAGCAAAGTCACTCGATGCAAGCACCCCACTATTACCAAGGATTCCTAACCTTGTACTGTTATACTGGTTTCTACCATTCTGGTAGATATTTTGATCAGGGTCTGGCCAGTATATGTCTGAAGCTTCAGGCACATGGTATAAAAGTGATAGTGCTGAAAGGTCACTGAAACGGAACATATAGTTACCAGGACTATGTGATTGAGTTGTAGGGACTAATTTGGTTGTAGCAGTGATGAGCTGTGTTGGTAGGAAAGTGTCTGTTGGTGAATCAAAACTTTGCCAGACAGTGTTACCTCTTGAGTCCTCAATGATGAGATTCCCAGTGTTCAAGAGCCGAGCATGCTGAACATCTGTGAAGTTGCCATCAGCTTGCCACATGACTGTGCCATCATAATCTGTTAGTACCATGTTGCCATCCTTGTGCAAGGTTATAGCCGACCTCCTGGCATGAACAGGATGGTAAGGATTTGCACTCCAGACAATGGTCTTGTTGGCTGCCCTTGAGTACCATATTGAGAATGTGAAGGCATCCGTATAGACTTCGTAGAAGCCAGAGGAGAAGGTCCCATCTGATGATTGTAAGCTGCTGGTTTCGTAGGATTCAACTCTGAGAGAGGAACCCAGTGACAGAGTGTCACGGGATGCAACACTTGGGAATAGAGCAATGAAGGAGAGGATGGAAGCAGTAGAAAGGAGAGTTGCAAGAGAATGAGGCATCGTTGCAGAGGTGGTTTTCGGTCCATGAATGCACAACTGCTTATATCCATCCATCCTGAGAGCGAAACATCATTCCTGGTCAAACTTAGAGTGCTATGGAGTTCAAATTGTTTAAGTTTCCTTTACGCGCATCAATGGCGGCAGTCTCTAACAGACAGTTGTAGTCAACCTTTGCTTCTACTAGAGCTCAAGAAAAGTCCATATGGAGAGCGACATTGAAAAGCCCATATGGAGAGTGACATTCCTTGGGCAGTTCCTAAGTGGGTCCCCCCTGCCACTTTACAGCTAAGAGATGATGGCTTCTACTGTATGCGATTGAAGATTCAATTGAAGCGGCAATGTTGACATTTTGGTGTGAAGTGGTGTGGAGACTGTTGAAGGTAACATGATGTCGATTTTTAAGGATTCACTGAGTCTTTATACGATGGTAGATACTCTGTAAAATACTTCATTGGGTTTTTCTGTCTCTCACATGACGAGTTTGGATAGAAGAAGGAAAGAGACATATCAAACGTTGACATAGCTGTTCGGCAAACAGAGAGTGAGTGAACGCAGTCCCCACAAGTGGCTGCCTAGTTTACCAGTATCTACATATCTGTCATCTATCGAAGTAGCACATCAGCATTCGATTAATACTTCAATTTTATAATAATGTTATTATGGTAGGACTGTAGTATCTATGGAAGTGCTGTTAGCTGGAAATAACAGTTGATAAAAGACCAATCGGGTCATACATTTGAGATGGCCTACTCTATGTTTTTATTTACATATCAAATTAACTTTATCCTAGATTAAACATTTGTATCTTTGACTACTAGTTTTAAAGTATTTATGTTCATCCATGACAAATTATATATAAGGTTTGTATTTTTAGATTCACATCTATATAAAACTTTAAACGTCTAGCCTTTGTCTTATCTGAATTCCTGTAGATCTACAGTGCTCCAACCACAACCATTCATCCACTTTAAACATATGTGGTACCCTAAACTTGACTATTTAGTGTTAGGTGAGCTTGCCATGCATGAACATTATGGCTTCTCTTCTACGGAGTATTATTACTGTCTGTTAAAGTATAGATTCAGTTGAACCTGGACTTATGGCGTCCTTGACTTGTACTCAAAGATATGTAAAATGTAGTTAGCTAGTTAGTTAACCACGAGATAGATCTTATCTCTTAGTTTGTTGATATCTTGTAACACAAGTTGTAAACCACGCAGGAGGTGTTTCCCTGCCCATATAAACATGCAACCGAGCGCCCCAGAAGGGCCAACTCGTTCACGCCATTTATACTGTGAAATGAGCTATTGTTCTGTTTGATAATTGATCAACTCTGAGAGTCTTGGACCTAGCCTTGAGAGAAGTTTGCAGAAAAACTAGTAGTTCCTCATCTGTTAGTCTGAAATGACGGTTCTCTAGAGTTGACAAGGGTTGACTGGCTCGCATATTCCGCTGGCAGGTACTAGTATATATGATGATGGACCATTCAATTTTGATGGAGCTGATCCTATTATACAGATTGTGATGAATCTTATTCTTCATAGTTTGACTGCTTCAATCAGACACACACAAGATGTATATTATGATATTGGTCGAAAAAAAGATGTATATTATGATGAATCTTATTCAATTTTGATGGAGCTGATCCTGGCGGCTCTGATCCTGCCATGTTGAGTTTCTTACTTGCCGACGTTCTGGTACTTGTACAGCCTGGCACACAAGATGTAGTAGCCGAAGTTGAGAGACACCAGGACAGTGAGCAGCCAGTAGAGATTCTCGAGCCTGGACGCGTTCATGTTGTCCGGCAGCCACGCGGTGGCGCGCCGGACGATGCTGATGAGCGCCGTGCTCAGGTAGAACCCGAGCGCGACGATCATGGCTACCATGCCTGTGGCCGTGTTCTTGAGCGAAGGGGGAAACTCCTGGTAGTACAAGGTCACCTGCCCGGGAAAGTGCAGAGCCTCGCCGAAGCCTGACAGAGCAAACGGCAGGAGCAGCCACGTGGCCGACAGCGGCGACACCCACGCCGGGTTGCCCTCCTCGCCGTGCGCGTGCACGGTGACCAGGCGCCGGTGCTCGATGACGGCGGACGCTGCCATGCTGACGACGGTGACCACGTGGCCGGCGCCGATGCGCTGCAGCGGCGTCGGGTCGTGCCCCGTGAGGCGCCGCCACAGAGGGACGAGGACACGGTCAAGGAGGCCGAGGGAGACAACGACGGCGATGAGGCTGCCGACGATCATGGAGCCCGCCGGTATGGTGAAGCGCCGCCCGACGACGGCGCGGTCCATGGCGAGAGCCTGCAGGATGGTGAAGTTGATCTGCACGCCGATGGCCACGCTTACCACGATGCCGGAGCTCCAGAGCGGCAGGATGCGGAGCACCGTCTTCAAGTCCTCCACTTGCTGCACCGTGCACACACGCCACGGCCGGATCACCGTCGTCCCGTCTGCGGCAGCTACGGTGTCACCGTCCGTGATTAGTGCGTAGCGGTTCAGGAAGCTACAATACAATTATGAATTGCTGTTAGCGATGACCGGAGCAATTTTCAATGCAAACACAAGCACTCGCAATAGTAGTAGGTTTACATTGGTACTGCAATATTTATGTTGTAAACTACTATTTTGAGTTAAATGAACTTTTTGAACTACTTACTAAGTTTGTAGAAAAATACGAACATAGAATTGTTAAACTGGTCTTGTACATCAAATTGTATCCGTGGTTACCACTAAAGTCTTGCTTCACTCTGACGATGTGTTACAATCTGCTTTTTCAATTTTGTCACACACAAGACTACACCAATCAAATCTGCTGTACGCAGACACATACGTCAAATTAATTGATAGATCAATCAAATCAGAGTTATTAATTTGAAAGCACAGGAGTCAGCAGGCAGGATGTGATTATTTCAACTGACAAGTGACAATAATACTCAATTGTTTTAATATACAAATACAAATCATGGCCCACATTTGATGTCAGAATCATATGTGCTTCTAGTTTAAGTCAGGCCAGGCATTATATCATCTTGATATAATGCTCTTGAACTTTTAATAAAAAAAGCTCTCCAAAATAATGTTCTGGCTATTTATCTGTTGATAGATTATTAATTGGTACTAAATATGTCGTATTTTTATACATTTGATTATGCTTTAAGATTTATGCTAAAACTGTCACTACTGTATTGTGTTTAGATAATTAGACACTCCCACAACAACTGTCGTGGACTTGGGCTCTATGAAGATATCCACTGCTCAACCCCCAACTATGGGACCTGAGCGCTATGAAGATATGAAAGTGACGGATGGATATGATGCTGCAAATAATTTCTACTGTGTCACGCTGGATTTGGAGCGTGTGCATATATAAATTTGAATGTAAAAATGAGTATCAGTGAACAAAGTAGTCATATATTTAAATTTAATCAATCGCCTATTTACTTCTCATACAGGATTAATCCTTTATTATACTGATATTTGTTTTGGGTCATGGAATTTAATTGTTTTAAGGTGGGCGAAGTACAGAAACAGTTAGATCAACACATTGTATGTCCTGTTGCTAACATGCATGTTTCTTATTAGTATATTTGAATTATTTGATAGACTGAATCTTGTTGATCTGGATTTTGAATTTGAAAGCGCAGGAGGTAGGACGTGATTATCTAAACTTTGCCCCATAATTTGTGTTGAGACATGGTGGCGTTGTCTAAGTATTGATAGTTATTAGAAGAGTAAAGTCCATCAGCAGTCTCTAAATTTGTTGGGTTGTGTCATCCCGGTCCCTAAACTCACAAGTCGACCGTTTAGGTCCTTGAACTTGTTCGGCTATATCATCATGGTCCCTAAACTTGTTCGGCTATGTCATGCTGGTCCGTAAACTTGAAAATCACCCGTTTAGGTCATCAAACTTGTTCAGTTGTGTCATTCCGGTCCCTAAACTTGATTATAAGTGTCATCTGGACCAAAGCAATGTGATCTAAAACCTACACATAAAAAATAATTTATAACTTTTTCATATGAACTCTAATAAAGAAAAACTTTATATCAAAATTGTAGTTGTCGACGTGATCTACAACCTTGTAGTTGAAATTTTTTTGAATTAGAATTGTTTAGAGGCCCAAAATATTGTTTTAATCTTATAGATTTTGAAATTTAAAATTGATTTTTGGGACATTAAACGACTTCAATAAAAAAATCATCTAAAAAGTTGTAGATCGCGCCGAGGGATACAATTTTGACATAAAATTTGTATTCATTCAAGTTCATATGAAAAGTTATGAATTATTCCTTTATATAGAATTTTTAAATCGCCTGGATGAGATTCAAAACCAAGTTTAGGGACCGGGATGACACAGTTGAACAAGTTTGAAGACCGCAACGGCTGGTTTCTAATTTTAGGGACCGAGATGACACAATTGAACAAGTTTGAGGACCTAAGCAATCGATTTGCAAGTTTAGGGACCGGGATGACATAGTTTGACAAGGACCAGTAGAAACTCTTATTAGAATGTGTGGCGCTACTTGGCTCCCTTTTTAGCGTAAAAAAATTCTATTCCCATGTTTTTTGTATGAAAATTTTCTAGTTCCTATATGATTTTACTGAAATTCTTGCATTCCAAAGAAACCTTAATCTTTTGCTTTGCCCTTGATGCGTAGAGGTGGAAAGGTTCATTCTAAGACATCACTCCATCTGTCCCTTTTTATTTGTCCTTCGTTCTCATTTTCTGCTCAACTTTGATCAAGTACATATGAGAAAATATTAATGTTTATGGCATATAATTAGTACATTAGATAGATCATTAAATCTATTTTTATAATAAACTTATTTTGAGATATAAATTTTGCTAATATTTTCTAAAAACCTGATCAAAATTGAGAAATATTAACAAGCACATTTTCTTTAATGACAAATATACAATAAGGGATGAAGAGAGTATATCATATTGCTTAATTTCTCTGGAATTTTTATTAAAAATATTTATGGAAAACAATAGACGCTGAATAAGTTTGTATCGTGACTTATGTGCTACCAAGATATCAACAGTTCCCAATTGTGGGACTTGCTATGAAGTTACCAAAGCGATGGACGGATGTGATGCTGCAAATATTTTATCATAGGTTTGATCACTGTTTTGGTTTATTATAGCATACTGGCTATGTATGCCATTTATGCATCACGGAATATTATACCTTTAGCACAAACCACCTGGCCCATTCCATCCCATGGGGATCAAATCAAGGTCACCGATTTTTGCCAATAGAATGAGTACTTGTCCTGTGGTCCTTAGAACAGAAATTTTAATCATGCTACCAATTGTCGGCCTCAACCAATCCAATTCTACAGATCGAGTAGCTATTGTGAGCCCAGCATTATTATCAAAAAAAAAAGTGAGCCCAAGAAAACGGAAACCCCATCAAAGACACGCCCGCTCTCTGCTTTAGTCTCGTACTGTACTCCTACGTGCTGATTTCCGACAAGTGGATGAATTATTAAAGGTGCCGTTTGGTGGAGCTTCTCCACTAGCTCCACAAAGAGCTTCACCAGCTCTACCAACCAAATGCAAAAACCGAAACAACTTCGACTGGAGAGCTCCACAAAGTGGTGATTGAGACTGCACTGGAGAGCTCCACAAACTGGTGACTGAGACTGCATGGAGAGCTCCACAAAGTGTGATTGAGACTGCATTAGGAGCTGAAAAGCAAATCGCGGTGATTGAGACCACGTGAGAGGCAGAAAAAAAAAACTTCATCTGGTGCCTCGTCGCTCCAGTGGTTCAACACAATCTACCCTATTTGTTTAAATTTATCAACCTTATCAGTTATGATATAGTATTTTCTCTAACAACAAAACAACATCAACCGGTTTATTAGTTGTAGAAACCATCAACTAGTATGAGGAGCAACCTTCAGGCCGACATGGGGAATGGCCAAACCAAACCGGGGTGGAGAGGATCTTCAACCGGCTTCGGGAGAGGCGAGGCCAAGCAACAAGGAGGCAAACGCTGGCCAAGGCACAGAAGCCGCACTGGAGAGGGAGTAAAGGCCAGCGTGGAGAGGGGCGTATGAGGGTCCCATACCCTATTCGCTTGGAGAGGTCGATCCCATGAGATGTCGAAGAGTCCTATGCGCTGAATGTGTAGGTTCTAGAGAGATGGAATAAGGTAGGGAGAGATAGAAAGAAAATATAAATAAGAGGAAATAATAAAAAGAGAGTAATATACGTATTTAGTTTCAACAATTAGATAAACCTATTTTACCAAAATTTTTACCAACCAAAGAAGTTGAATGTCACGTGTATAACACAGGCTGATTCCTATGGCATAATAAATGGGCCAACTAAAAGACTAAGAAGGAAACAACGTCAGCACCACTAGGGACGCACGCCTAGGGTCGCCGCCGCCGCCGTTGTTGTAATCGTATGATTTGTTCTTACGAAGTAATTGTTTATGCTTACTTGAAGGCCAAAAGGTCACGCGAGATGCTACAAACATGAGTCGCTAATCATCTCCAACAAGTTTGCATAATTGATTTGGCAAATCTCTAGTTTTGCCAAGCGTAAAACCCAAATGCCAAGTGCAAAAATAGATCTCCTCCAACAAGTTGGCATTTAGGCTTGGCAAATTAAAAATTCTAGGCCCACATGTCTTAATTTAGGCATTTAGGCATGCAAACTCGATATATACCGCGCGATCAAGACCGCGGGAAAGGAAGGGGTGGGCTTCGCGTGTGCGGGAGAAACGGAGGCGGCTCGAAAATAGTGATATGCCAAGTCCTCGGGTGCGCTCAAATATGCGCCAGGAGGAGCCCCTTTTGCTAAACTTGGCAATTTGCCAAGTCCATTTGCCAACTTGTTGGAGGAGGATTTTTATGATTTTGCCAAAAAACTAGATTTGCCAAGTGGTTATGCCAACTTGTTGGAGATGCTCTAAACAACTTGAGTGCCTGACTATGATATGATTTATTCTTGCGAAGTCGTATTATATCATATCATCACGTCGGATTACCAAAAGTTTATCCTTAGATCCTCATTAACTTATTGTTAGAAACAGTACATGACTTTTTGAAAAAAAAAACTAGTGTAATAAAATCGTGTTAATTGGTACAAGCTAAAATTAGCACTAATGGATTCAAACACCCTACTAATTCAGGACTATGCAGGTGCTTTTTAGAGACGTGGCCGGCGGTGGCAGCGGCAGAGGAGAGGAGAGAGAGGGCGGCGTAGGCAGAGGAAGAGAGAGAGAGAGCTGCCCAGAGAGAGGAGAGAGGGCGGCGTAGGCAGCTGCACAACTTTGGTTTTAGTCGTTTCTTCATTCTAAGTTATTTAAAAATTTGAACTTCAAATGTGAGAAATTAAAACATAATTTTTCTTTGATAGATAATTTTAAATGAAAGAATTGTCAATTACAAAGTTATAAATGATCTTTTTGAGTTACAACTTTGATATGAAGTTTGTCTTCATCTGAATTTTTTTGAAAAGGCTAAATTTGTTGTACCTATTTTTACAGATGACTAGATCTAATCATCTCTGGAAATAGTTTTTTAGAGAAGGTTTTAGATCTAGCACCACCTATGATAAATAGATGCATTTTCAGGCTAAAAATCTATATATCTACTAGAGACAGCTCAGCTGCCTCTACCAAAAATACCCGTTGTCTCTAAAGATTGTTTGTGTGGTAGTGATTATTTCAATTAATATCGGATTAAAATAAACTATCTAACTAATAGAAAGTTATTAACTAATTTCCCTAAGATAATTACTACTAGCAGCAAGATAGAGAATCAAAATAGGCTTGAACCTTTTAAGTTTGATAATAGACTATTGAGCTGATTTTGACCGTTTCAACCGACTTATCAGTTGTACTGCAGCTTACTTCCTCTCATGGAACACTATTGAAACAATCAAATATCGGTCGTCGAAATCATCTAACGAACAATTAACACTATTAAAACAGTCAAAATCAGTCGCGAAAACCATCTGTTCGGTAGAAATTCAGAAACGCAAATCAACCTTCGCAAGAGTTGAGTTTGTGCATGAAAGGAGAGAATCAAATGTTGATGCTCATAACATCACGCGTAGCTCTATTCATGATGATTTTGGCCGGCATTTGTGGCTGTTGAATGCACCGACTGGTGTTTGTAATAACTATACATTGAATGTTGAATAAAGATGTGTAGTTTCGGCTAAAAAAAAAAGAAATCGAAAACACCCCCAGCATCCTGCAGCAGCAGAGAAAAAAAAGAGACATACGCCATGCGTGAGGCCGCCTGGCATGGGCGCTGCAACCGGCGGAGTACGCGGAGCGAGGCGGAGCTCTGCCTCGCCGCCGGCGCGAGCTCGGCCTTGTGGGCAAGCTCTGCCTCCACGCCGGCCGGGCTCGACGAGTGCAGTGAGCGACCTCGCCGCCGGCCGGGCTCTTGCCAATGCGACCGCTGTGCGGTACCTCGCCCGCCGTGCGGTCGTGGGGCCCGCGTGTTCTCCGATGGGCGCGAGCGGAGCACGGCCGAAGGCGAGAAAGAGCTCGCCCGCGATACGGAGCTCGCGCCGAAGGCGAGGCGGAGTTCTCGCTCACGTCTGCGACGGCGACGGAGCTAATGTGCGGCGGCGAGGAGGCAGAGCGCGCATGTCACGCTGCGGGATGTTTTTGATAAATTGCATGGGCCCGGTCCACGGTGGACATGTCACATAGGTAAAATCGGGCTAGATTCGGCCAGTGGATCTGGAGTGAATGTTTACAAGTTTACTGGACTAAATAACTGGTTTCTAAGTTGATGGACTCAATTAAAATATGGTTGTAAGTTAATGGATCTACAATGCATTTAACTCTTAAAATTATCAATCAGTCCTATCGCCTAATCAACTGTAAAACTATTCTAAATTTTTAATGATCGTGCAGCACACACATTATTATATTAGGATATGTGTTGAAGAGCATAATTTTTCTTACCTAAAGCTGTCGCTTGGGGTTGGGGCCAGGTCAATGTTACCATTACCAGCTTTGTCGTCGCCGTGGTAAAACTTCAACTCCCCAGACGTCGTCGGCACGTTGACCTTCCACTTACTGGCGGCGGCGACGGCCACCCGAGCGAGCTCCGTGAACGGGCTGCCCCGCACGGCCGACCGGCGGTAGTAGCGCGTGCCGAGGAGCAACGCGACGAGGCCGACCACGCTGGTGGCAGCGGAGATGCCGAATCCCAGCGTCCACGACACCGTGTCCTGGACGTAGACGATGACCGTGGATCCGAGCACGGAGGAGGCGTAGAGGAAGACGAAGAACCAGTTGAAGAGCACGTCGCGGTCGGCGGCGGAGTCGAACTGGTCGGCGCCCATGGTCGCCTGGTTGAACCGCGAGCCCGCGGCGCTCACGCACATCAGGAACACGCCGGCGTACAACGCAGCCATCTGCCCGGCCGATGCCGGCTCGCAGGCGCCGGCGCCAGCGGCGAGATGGCACGGCGCTGGACGGAGGCTGCGCACGCTTGCCGTGAGGGTGAAGACAACCAAGGACTGATGCATGCGCGAGCACACCCATTAGTCTAGTCAGCAGCAAGTACGAGAGCTTGTGTGTGTATACACGATCGAGAAAACACAGGATTGTCAGGGGCACTGCACTGACCAGGACGGAGAAGGCCATGGAGACGGCGACGACAGGATAGCAGCCGAAGAAGGCATCGGCGACGACGGCTCCGGCCACAGGGGCCAAGCTGAGGCAGCCGGAGACGATGTTGGAGATCTGAGCTGCGTCCACGCTCGGCACGTTGTACTCCTTGATCAGGTAGACCACTAGGTTGCTCAACGCGCCGCTCGTGGCCACACCCAGGCCCATCATCGCCGCTGCAACATGACACATGCACACATGTAACAAGCAAGCATGCTTGGATGGGTCGATGCAAATTGAGAACGGCGAGAGAGACCTCCGAGGAAAGGGAAGGTGATCCATCCACCCTTCCTCCTCTGATCGCTCTGCGGCTGCTGCAGGGACTCGTGATCGACGCCGAGTGCTTCTTGCGGCGCGTTTGCTTCCATGCTGCTGATCGAATCTCTCTCTCTCTCTCGTGTCTCGTCGGGCTAGGAAGAACTTGTATTATTGATGAGTCGCTTACTACTATATATAAGCTGCACGGGTGTAGTGTGTGTCACTGTCACACTACTAGCTAGCTAATAGACTGATGACAGGTAATAAACAATGGAGTTGTCCATCTACACTGTCCTTTTCATCATATATACACTACGGCAGAAGCAATTTTTGCCTACACTACGTGAAAAAAGCACTGTAAGAGCGCTTGGCCATTTCTAGTACCCTACAGTGGCTGGCGCGGGGAGGCTGGCGGCCAGATCACCAGCCGCCCCTGCTAATGCACTGTAGGGGCGGCTGGTGATCCAGCCGCCCTTACTACAGGCCACTGTAAGGGCGGCTGATGATCGGCCCGCCTACAAAGTGGTTTTTAACAAAATTAGTTAAAACGAGGCACCAAATTATCTCAAATGAAAAACTTTTGAATACAAGATAGTTTTATCTCATCAAGATACATATTTCATACATAGAACACTTTTGCATTTGGAAAAATTTTAGTAAACTCTTCTCACAGGGTTTGAAAATCCAGGGCGAGACTTGGTCAACCCTAGTCAAACGAGGTACCAAATGACCTCAAATGAAAAACTTTTGAATACAAGATAGTTTTGTCTCATCAAAATACATATTTCATACATAGAACACTTTTGTATTTGAAAAAGTTTTAGTAAACTCTTCTCACGAGTTTAAAAATCCAGGCGAGACTTGGTCAACCCTAGTCAAACGAGGTACCAAATGACCTCAAATGAAAAACTTTTGAATACAAGATAGTTTTGTCTCATCAAGATACATATTTCATACATAGAACACTTTTGCATTTGGAAAAGTTTTAGTAAACTCTTCTCACGGGGTTTGAAAATCCGGGCGAGATTTGGTCAATCCTAGTCAAACGAGGTACCAAATGACCTCAAATGAAAAACTTTTGAATACAAGATAGTTTTATCTCATCAAGATACATATTTCATGTATAGAACATTTTTTCATTTGAGGAAGTGTTGGTAAACTCTAGTCACAAATTCTTGAATCCCACACAGACTTAATGAAACTTCATGCGGGACGAGTGGATTTAGAACTACACTTTCGCAAGGCTTCATCGAATGCAAAAATAACCTTTGTATGAATTGTTCGTCTTGATGAGTGGATCAAACTTGATGTTCATAACTTTTCGAGGTGGGCCCGTCTAGGGTGTCGAAAACCCGCGTCTAACCGCAAAAAACTGAAGTTTCAAACTTTGAGTGATCCAAACAATCTCAGATGAAAAGGTGACCATTGGAGAAAATATGTATCTTGATGAGTGGATCAAACTTGCTGTTCATCACTTTTGCATCTGAGGCCATCTAGGGTCCGGTCAACGTGTATTTTCCGAAAAAACGGAGGTTTGACTTGGTCAACCTAGGTCAAACGAGGCCCTGAATGACCTCAAATGAAAAACTTTTGAATACAAGATAGTTACATCTCATCAAGATACTCATTTCATACATAGAATACTTTTGCATTTGGAAAAGTTTTAGTAAACTCTTGTCACAGGTTTGAAAATCCAAGGGAGATATGGTCAACCCTAGTCAAACGAGGTACCAAATGACCTCAAATTAAAAACTTTTGAATACAAGATAGTTTTATCTCATCAAGATACATATTTCATATATAGACTATTTTTTCATTTGAGGAAGTCTTAGCAAACTCTAGTCACAAATTCTTGAATCCCACACAGACTTAATGAAACTTCATGCGGGACGAGTGAATTTAGAACTACACTTTCGCAACGCTTCGTTGAATGCAAAAATGACCTTTGTATGAATTGTTCATCTTGATGAGTGGATCAAACTTGATGTTCATGACTTTTCGAGATGGGCCCGTCTAGGGTGTGGAAAACCCACGTCTAAGTGAAAACTCGAAGTTTCAAAGTTTGAGTGGTCCAAACAATCTCAGATGAAAAGGTGACCATTGGAGAAAATATGTATCTTAATGAGTGGATCAAACTTTCTGTTCATCACTTTTGCATCTGAGGCCATCTAGGATCCGGTCAACGTGTATTTTTCAAAAAACGGAGGTTTGACTTGGTCAACCTAGGTCAAACGAGGCCCCGAATGACCTCAAATAAAAACCTTTTGAATACAAGATAGTTACATCTCATCAAGATACTCATTTCGTACATAGAACACTTTTGCATTTGGAAAAGTTTTAGTAAACTCTTGTCACAGGGTTTGAAAATCCAAGGCGAGACATGGTCAACCCTAGTCAAACGAGATACCAAATGACCTCAAATGAAAAACTTTTGAATACAAGATAGTTTTATCTCATCAAGATAAATATTTCATATATAGAACATTTTTTCATTTGAGGAAGTGTTGGTAAACTATAGTCACAAATTCTTGAATCCCACACACTTAATGAAACTTCATGCGGGACGAGTGGATTTAGAACTACACTTTCGCAACGCTTCATCGAATGAAAAAATGACCTTTGTATGAATTGTTCGTCTTGATGAGTGGATCAAACTTGATGTTCATGACTTTTCAAGGTGGGCCCGTCTAGGGTGTCGAAAACCCGTGTGTAGCCGCGAAAAACTGAAGTTTTAAAGTTTGAGTGGTCCAAACAATCTCAGATGAAAAGGTGACCATTGGAGAAAATGTTTATCTTGATGAGTGGATCAAACTTGCTGTTCATCACTTTTGCACCTGAGGCCATCTAGGGTCCGATCAACGTGTATTTTCTGAAAAAACGAAGGTTTGACTTGGTCAACCTAGGTCAAACTTTCTCAAATGAAAAGTTGAATAACACAAAAAAATATAAATTTTGATGAGGTATACAACTTCGATGTTTAAAATTTTAAATTCGAAGTCATTAAGTCTATTAAACTTGTATTGAAAATTTCAAAATCAAATTAAATTTTTTATAAACATATTTGTATTTTTGTAAAGAATAATTGAATAAACTATACATTTATATATATAACAAAATCTAAAAAATTATGTAGGATATCTAAAACTTTATTTATTTTTTGGAATATTAAATTTACATAAAGCAATTTTTATAAATTGATTTTCATTTTTTATTTAAAAAAGTTAAATTCTAAATTTATTTTCAGCCTTCTAACTAGGCTTGGGCCTCGTATTCGCGTTTGGGCCAATATATCTCACAGGCCCAGCTACCGGATGAGTTGCCATCAGCCGTCCATCTCTTAATCCGACGGTTGACAGGTCTCTCAAACCCTAGGTCTCTCACTTATCCCTCCCTCAGCCACCGCCGCACAGTTCTCCCTCATTCTCTCCCGCACACTTCTCCCTCCACCACTCGCTCGGCCCTCAGCCACCGCCGCATGGCCCTCTCCACCACTCCTTCGCTCTCGTCTCCCACCTGTAGGCGCTGCCCCCCTCCCTATCCAATCCGGCGCGACACAGAGGGAGGCATGGCCCGGATCGGCGGCGGCGCAGCGCGGGGGACGCGGATCGGCTTCGGCGCGGCGTGGGGGACGCGGATCGGCGGCGGCGCTGCACGGGGACGCGGATCGGCGGCGGCATGGCGCCGGGGATGCGGATCCGCGGCGGCGCGACACGCATCTGCGGCGGCACGGTGCGGCGGCCGCGGTCGGGATCCGCGGAGGTGGTGAGTGCCCTCCGCCCTGCACGACGACTCCGGCTTCCACGCGACCGACTATGATGGTGACCGAGCAAGCGGCGGAGAACTACACGGTGGAGGACCTCGTGGCCCTGAACCCCTGCAACCCCGACATCCTCAACGAGCAGGTAAACCCTAGCCACCGGGATGCTCTTGCCTCTGCTGGCTTTGCTTGTTGGGTTTTTAGATTCCGTTGTTAATCGTGGGGGTAGTCAGATGCTTGATTAAATGCAGATTTAGTGCCAATCATTGTATTTCGATGATACTGGGAAATTGTGGATATTCTACACTTCCTGAAGTGCTTGTGTTTGCTGGGGGCTACTGAATTTAGTGTCTCAGAGGCAACCATATGCATATTAGTGTAGTGTCAAGTTTGTCAAGTTCATGTCCCTGCATTCCTCAGCAGTTGTATATTGCATATAATGCTCTTCGTGATGATAAGTAGAATTCTCAAATTTTAATGAGCACACAAACAATAATTTCTCTTTACTATGGTGCAGCCTTGTACGCCAAGAAATTGCCGATGAGATGGATAGACTGACCGGAAACATTAAGCAAATATCTCCTGTCCCTATTCATCTCAGCATCTACTCGCCCAAGGGTAAATCTATTTACTTTTGAGTTTTGACCAATTCCTTCAATCTGCAGTGTGTTATCGTTGTCGCAAGTCAGAATTGAATGATTGTATAGAAATGTTTCTGGATTAAGATGCTCAAACCACATATTATTCATCTAACTCATGCATACTGTGCCGTTATGTACAGTTGTTGAAGCATGTATGTTTTAATAAGCTTTTCAACTTCTAACTGTTGTTTCCTTTGCATTTTGGCGTATCATAATTTGAAATGTCTTTTTTTTTCAGTTGTGAACTTAACATTGATTGATCTTCTGGGGTTGACAAAAGTTGCTGTAGGTAAGCTGTTCTTCTATTTATTAAAACAGGATAAGAAGTTTTTCCATTTGGTATTAGTGTTAGCCTCACCTCTGGCAACTTGTTCATTTGCTGATACACAGAGGGACAGTCTGAAAGTATTGTGCAAGATATAGAGAACATGGTTCGCTCATATGTTGATAAGGTAACAAATTAACTTAATACCTCTGGCAACTTGTTCAACTGTTCTTGTATTACCTGCAACATGGTTCCATTAGTCTGTAATCTGTTTTTTGGGTTCTTGTAACTATTGGCATCATGTATTTTGGCAGGTGGCATGGTGGTTAAAGCAGTCTGTGATGCTTAAGGCAACCATGCTTGCAGCAGAGGATGTTGACAAGATGAAAGGTACTGAGCTAGCTAGCAACTACCATCTAAAATATAGAGTATCTTGGTTGTGCCACAAACATTTCTCCATTTAGGAAGCAGTAGCTCATGTTGTCTTTGATTTATGACTTAGGGAGATAGTAGCTTCATATCGAGAAATGTATAACTTATCTTGATTTATGACTTTGGGAGATAGTGGCTTGTAATGATGATTTAAACTGTGCTTGTGTGTTTGTAAACACATATATATCTATATGTGGTGGTCAGATTTGAATTTGAATTCGAATTGCTGTGGTCAGATTTGATTATTGTAATTTTTATTTTTTTTTGCGCTGAAAATTCACTGTAGGGGCGGCTCTAGGTTGAGCCGCCCTTACTACACGACCACTGTAGGGGCGGCTGGTGTTCCAGCCGCCCTTACTGTGCCTTCCACTGTAAGGGCGGCTGGAACACCAGCCGCCCCTACAGTGGTCGTGTAGTAAGGGCGGCTGGTGTTGAGCCGCCCCTACAGTGCCCCCCCACTGTAAGAGCGGGGGCGTAGGGGCGGTTCGCCCAGCCGCCCTTACAGTGGGATTTCGACCGCCCCTACAGTGCCTGAATGTAGTAGTGCTAGTACCCAGGACTTTGCATAGTGCCAAAACATGGACACTCGGCGAAGAGCCTCTTTGCCTAGTGCTGCAGCTGGGGGCACTCGGCAAAGCCCAGCACTCGGCAAAGAAGGCCTTTGCCGAGTGCCACATACTGTGTTGCACTCGGCGAAACGCGGCACTAGGCAAAGACCCTCTTTTGCCGAGTGCCACATACTGTGTTGCACTCGGCGAAACGCGGCACTAGGCAAAGACCCGCAACACTCGGCAAAGAGGACGTTAGTTGACGCCTCCCGCAACCGACGGCGTCAGCTTTAAAAAAAATAAAAATATTCTTTGTCTAGTGCCAGGCTCTGGCACTCGGCAAAGAGGGTCTTTGCCTAGTGCCAGGGACATACACTCGGCAAAGACAGTTTCTTTGCTGAGTGCCAGGACCTGGCACTCGGCAAAGACCGTCTTTGCATAGTGCAATGCAAGGCCCTAGGCAAAGAATTTTTTAATTTTTTTTGAATTTTGATTTCAAATTTTTTGTACAAGCCTTACATAGTGTACAAAATAACATGTTTGAATTTGGTGGCTTTTTATAACATTCTACTATATTTCTTGAATTAATTTCATTTACTTGTATTTTTTCCAAAAAATAAATTTGAACTGCAGGTGTATAAAATAATGAAATATAGTCATTCCAAAAATGATATTCATGTTGGAGAGTGTGTTTTGAGACCGTATCCAGGGACTCACCCAAAAATTTGAAAGCCTTGTTCGGGGAACATGGCGACCCGTTTGTGGTCGGAGTGTTTTTAAATTATATAAAATCCGAACGAAGTCCAAAAATCACGAAACTTGTCGGGGAATCGTGTTATCGCATGTAGGTCGTGGTAAAAAATTGAGAATCGTGTTATCTATGCTCAGACATCCAATGAACTGTGATGTGCTCTATAACCACGCCAAACAATGTAAATTTCAGCTAGGCGCGCAGGGCGCGCCCTTTCTACTAGTAATCCATTATTACATAGTGTATTGGACACTGCAAGTTGGTACTGACTTTTGTAGTTGTTTTGCAGGATCAGCAGCAGCAGTTCGGCTGGAGAAGAAAGTTTATTGACATTAAGTTCAGGTGAAGTTTATGCTCTTCTGATTGTAGTTTAGCAGAAGCAGTTTGATGGATGGCTTATTGGTGTGTTACTGGATGGCTTGAGTAGTTTGATGGATATATTATTGTTTTCATTGTTTTTTTTGAAAACGTGCGCTGCACGTGTCGTATTAAGAGATATTGTTTTCATTGTTATATGACTAGCTCTTAATTGGATTATTGTAGCACTTGGTACCATATTGTTAGATAGTGCAAGTTGCTTGTTTGGCATCTGCTGTAGGCCTAGTCAAAGTGTGAAACTGAAACTGCAGATTTTCCTAGGCCTAGTCAAGTTGTGTTCTCTTTAGATTTTCCTAGGCCTAGTCAAGTTGTGTTCTCTTTACACTTCTACTGGCACCTTCCTCATGCAAGTTTTCTTTACTCTTATGCAGGTTTTGTTCAAACTAGGATGAACCTGTGCAATGTAGGCTAACTTAGTGGTGTGAAGATTAGAGTAGATTATTACCATTTTATGGCAAAATTGGTTTGTGCCAATTTGCTTGTGATATTTCTAACTGTTGATGTCATATTTGAACTTGATAATATATCAACGTGGATTGGTTGTTCTATACAGACATTTGAAAAATCCAGCCATGTGTGCTTTGTGCAATATGATCTCTTCATTCAAATTTTCATGCAATATGTTTGGATTTGAATACAAATAAACTGATAGAATGGGTAAATTATGATATATGGATCTACGCAAATATTTTTTTAAAAAAATAAAAAACATGCTTTGCCGAGTGCATTAGCTGTTGCACTAGGCAAAGTTGGGGTCTTTGCCGAATGCATCAGCTGTTGCACTAGGCAAAGTTGGGGTCTTTGCCGAGTGCATTAGCTGTTGCACTAGGCAAAGTTGGGGTCTTTGCCGAGTGCAATAGCTGTTGCAATAGGCAAAGTTGGGGTCTTTGCCGAGTGTTGCACTCGGCAAAGAAAAGTAAAAAAAAAAAGACGGCGACGGTTGGCGGCCGACGGCGTCAAATCTTTGCCGAATGGCCGCGTGACACTCGGCAAAGGCTTTGCCTAGTGCCCGAAGCTTGGCACTAGGCAAAGAAGGCTTTGTCGTGGGCTAGTTTGCTGTCACCTTGCACTCGGCAAAGGCTTTGCCGAGTGCAAAAGCCTCTTTGCCGAGTGCAATAGAAACTAGGCAAACTCTTCACCTGCTGTAGTGATATAAGAGAAAAAGTGTCCCAGATATTCGGTAGGTAGCATTTTATATTTGTTCTAGGTTCGAATTGTATATTTTTAAATTACACAGTACAACGACAACACGCACGGCTTATCCAAGATCCATATTTGGGAACAGTTTTGTATCCAACGCTAGCTCTATTTGGGACGCATTCCTACCAAATGCAAGCATATTATCCTCGAACGTAGCAAGCTATTCCTATCCTACTCTGCTTCATTAGGGAAATGGGAATCATGCTATCTGGTTACGGCAAATAGCCTACTTCTGGTACAACACCTTTAAGGGCACCCTCTTTTGTTATTCAATAGGAGGATTAGAATGAGGATTTGTCTACATCTTAGGCTGAAGAGAAAATGTGGTCAAATAAAAAACTACCACGTGGGCAAATAAATTAGACAGATGGTCCAATGAAAGAACAGACACATGAGAAACGGACAACACGAAACTTATGCCAATGAGAAACAAACGTGTTGTCCTTTTCCCATGTGCCTCTCTTGTCCTTAATAAGAACCAATATAAAATAGGAGAGATTACAAGGATTTATCAAGCAATACTCTCCATAGATCTAGAAACCAAGTTGTTGCTTGCCTCCTCTAGTTCTAATCCTATGTAGCTTGGCTTCTAAAATATGGATCTTTAATTGAGATGAGGGCTATCTAGCTCTGGTGGCTTGATCAAATGACTAGAGATTAATGACCTGCTTGAAACCCTGGAGTCTAGGCCTATTTATATAACCCCATAGGATGACCTGTGGCCCTCGGACCAAATCGACCTTAACCAACGTTTACGATTGACCCTCAAAGGCACCGGAGCACCGACATCAAAGCTGAGGCTGAGAGGTGGCCCCCCCTTGGGCGGTTGCCTAAACACTAAATCCTAAACCCTAGACCCTAAACTCTAAGCCCAGGAGGAGGGTGGCCCTATGCCCTATGGTAGGTGGGCCCTCCTTCGGTCCGGTGTCTTCTAGATTATTATTTTATACACGTGGCTTCCTATGTAAACCCAACATGTGGACCTTTCTTGGCTCTTTTGTGATAACCCCTTACAAAAACAAATATTCACCAAAACTCGTGAAATTCTATCAGTATATAAAATCCTTTTTTATGTTTTGTTGACAGTAAAAAATTGGAGTTATCTACCGTCAACAAATATATATCCCACCTAGGACGTCCTTATCGATCAGTGTCTCTAGAACCAAATCCTATCTTAGTTGATTGGAATGGCGATGGTTATAATGGTCAAATAATAGTGGGGACTCACATAGTCTCACATGACGGTGTTAGTAGATTTGAGGGCTCATGCTGGATTACATACGAAAAGAAGATAGACCCTCAAAACTAGAGAATCCCTTGAATAAACAATAGAACCTTAGGTCTTGTTTAGATGCTCTCAAAATTGCAAGTTTTTCCACTATCTCTCCATCAAATCAATCTTTGGACGTATGCATGAAACATTAAATATAGATAAAAAATAATTAATTGCACAGTTTGATTATAAATCATAAGACGAATCTTTTGAACCTAATTAGTCTATGATTGGATAATATTTGTCAAATACAAACAAAAGTGCTACAGTGCTGTGAAATTTTTTCAACCCCTATCTAAACAAGGCCTTACTCCCTTTGTAAAAAAAATTTAATCATATTAGACTAGTAGAAAAGTCAAATTTTATAAATTTTGACCAACAATTAATCAATTTGTATAAAAGTTTAGATCATAAAACTTACATCAATAGATTTGTGTTAAAAGTGCCTCTAAGATGATATTGATTTTTTAGCTACCAGCTTTATGTCTGACTTTTCCTCTGATCTAATATGATTAATATTTTTGGATGGAGGGAGCATTTAAGGCTGTCACGCTAGAGTTGCTCTTAAAAAATACTAAATGAGTTTATCACACTACTTCTATCTCAAAAAACCTGTATGTTTGTTTTATCCTAAGGCAAACTATCCAAGTTTGAATAAATATATACACTAGTACTAATGCCAATACTATCAAATAAATATCGCTAGGTTTGTCATGCAACATATTTTTTAGTATATCTATTTAGTGTTATAGATATTAGCAAATGTCTTTTTTTTTTGAAAAAACAGCAAATGTCTTTATAAATTTGATCAAATTAGCTGTTTCTTTAGGGCCTGTTTGGATCCCTTGATCTTGAAGAAATTAAAGCCTATTCAATGGATTAGTCTACTTGACTCGGAATTTGAGATTCCAGAACTTTTCGCTCAAAATCACAGGATGACAGATGAAATGTATTTTATAGAGCACCATGCCATGATTATACTCTCAAATTTAACTAAAGTTATAGAATTATATAGTCTATATTAAATATGTGCTTAAACATAATGAATACAACTTTATAATAATAATAAGGATTTAAACGGGCCTTAGATTTAGTCAAACTATAGTTTGACTTAGAACTAAACAAGTTCCTTTTCATGGAAGGAGTTAGAAAGAGAGAGAAAGGGAAGCAGTTGCAGCGCGCTTCACTAGTCACTAGAGCCCCAAATTTCAAATCTCCACCTCGTCGTCCCCAAAACCGTCGCCTGCCTCCTCCATTCGACCATATCCCCTCCGCTGCCCGGCGCCGCCGCCGGAATCCCTAACCCTCCGAGGAGGGCCACGCCAGCCCGCTTCTTGGCGCTAGCCATGACGGAGAACCCCGGTGCCGAGGTTGCGTCGGCGCAGGTCGGGGGGCGCATCGCCCTTGGGGATCTCACCAACGTGGCCGCCGGCAGCGGCAGGCTCGGCGCCCCCGATGCGCTACGTACGGTATGGTTCTCGTATTACGGGATATATATCGGGCTCCATTCTCGTGCAAATCAGTTTACATGTGCTGGTAGATTGCTCACCGGGTTGGTATGGTATGGTACGCGCCGCATTCGAGCATGATACGGAAGTTCAATGTGGCATTGCCCCGTGCAGTTTCAGGGCGTGCCTGCCACTGCTCCCAGAGACTGATATGGTTGGGACTGTGACATTCTTCAGTTACTGCAACGGGAACTCACTCCCTGATTGATCTGTCTTTTGATTTCTCTAGCCCAAGAAAGCCTCATTTCGTTTCCTTCATTAAGGATCCACAAGTAGTTCGTCTCGGTTTGGGGTTGACCGGCACCACCTAACTCAGTGGCGTCAAATGCCCATTGCCTATGCGAATCCATAACTGTATCCTCCGTGGAAGTTCAGATTTAAATAGAACTAACTGTTACTTAGATTCTTGTTTCCTAATTGCTGCTAGGCTTGAGCAGGATTCTTCTGTATCCTCCTGATTTACTATTTAACTAGTGCTCTTTGTATCCACTAGCTAGTAGCTGCTCTTCATTAGGAGCTACTCTTTATTCCCATTTCCACTCAACAAAAAGTCATAATAATACGCTTAAGACAATGCTAGTAGAAGGACACCAGTTTTGACAGCTAGCTCACCCAGCGGCAAAGTCTGCAAACCAAGCATAAACAATTTATTGGTGAGATTTGAGAATGAGAAAAGCATCCAAACATCAAAAGGAAGTGACAGTAGTTGCAGAAACACATTTACATAGTTATATTTAGGAGAAAAGAATACCATGGGCAAGTGCCAGACTCCATTAATTAATGAATCTTTTACCATTCAATGCATTTTGTGACATGATGCTGTATCAGTATTTGACAAACTGACAATGAGAATGGTTCTCTGACTACTCACGTTTACCCTTTGTAGTCTGTTTACTTCAATTTTATGCAATTTCCAAAATCAGTAACCTTTTACTGATATGATTATATATATATATATATATCTATATAGGAAAAGGAAGTCAGTAGAACTTTCAGCACTATCCTTGGTAAGGGTAGCTTCACCAACTTCATTCAAATTTGTTAATGCTTGCCTGTCAACATTCAGATGACTAAATGAATTTTATGTGAGAAAGACAACTAAGAATTGAGTTTGACTAAATTATCAATCTTTTGTGCAAGGTTTCAGCAAAAGAAGCCAGCAATTTTATAGTTCATTTGCATGTAGTGAATGTACAGTTTTATATCTATGATCAATAAAAGATAGTACTCTGTATACATGCTCAAAAAATAGGATTGGGGTAGTGATAATGTATAGATACTTTTGGGGTAAGTCGCTATAAGGAGACACATCAGATTTGTTGCTGAGCAGCACTTTGCATGATCCAAATTGAAGCCAAAAGGAAGTGGATTGGGTCAGGCCCATAGCTTCAATTTCTTTCAGCTCTGGTAGTTCCACCTCTCTTCTTTCACTGTGCCCCTGCTCCTTCAATAGCTTTTCTTTTAGCCACTCAACATTTGTGGAACAAGATTTTAACTTTCTAACTTCGGAGGTCAACTGGCTTGAATATCTGGTATTATCTTGCTGTCACCTGACATACCTAGACCTTACATCTGATTTCCAGTTTTTATTCATTATGCAGTGTTGTGCTAAAAGTTAACTTGTCTCCCTAGCAGTTCTTGCCATCTACTGCCTAAGATTTCTCAAAAGAAATTCATGTGATACTAGTATGGATGTTGTTTCATGTGCCAAGAATACATAGTTTGATTTTGGTCTTTGTTGTTTGTTTCGTTCTGGACAGCTTGCGGCACTCAGTGAAGAAAGAGATAAACCAACGAACGACCAACCTATTGTGACTAAACAGGAAACAAGAAATGCTGATGATACATCGTTGAAGGTTGGTCAATCTACATATACTCATAAAGTTGGTGGCTTTTGTTCCTATCTCCTCTCTGAAGAACATTTTTTTTTCTTGATGCAATACTGCAGGATATGTTGTCAGGTGTCCATGGAATGGGCAAGACAATTACAGCACTGGAGAGAATTATAGATGAACTGATTAGTCGTCAGAACAGTGAATGCAGTATTTTCAATGAAAGATTGAGCATCGAAAGAGGCAAAGTGCAATCTTTAGAGCGAGAGAGAGATCAGCTGCGTTCACAGGTGGCCCTACTGCAGTCAAAGGTAAGGACTTGTGAGAACATTTATGTTATCTGGAGTACTTTAAGAAAAAAAGGCAGCCTAGCATATCCTCATCATAATTCTCGAATTTGGATTAATCTCTATGTGGGCATGTTATCCAAAACCATTATGTCTGCCTATTCTTTTTTGAAGAGGAAATATTCTTGTAGGTTCCTAGGCAATATAGAGAAGGTTTATCCGTTTATGTGCATGAAATGATGAAAGAGAATGAGATGCAATTTTCCTCCATTTTTTCTCGAACATGTAGGAGAGTCGTGTATCGTTATATTGAGAAGAAAAAAGGGGTAAGAATGCTTATAGCACCACACACACTTCCAACACACTTAGGTTCCTAGAACATGTGTGCCAGAAAAACACATAGATCGACCACAACCAAAAGTGTAACTTCTCCGCATGTCACGGACCAGTGGCGCTGGACCAGTGAGGTTTTTCCACTCCACGCCCTATGTTGGAGAATAGGACAAAATAGGATAGAGATTCTTTGCTTCATTGATTCTCGGCCTTGTAGGCAGATTACATAGACCCTTGGGCGACCAACAAACCCTCCTAAATCTTAGGCATAACGTGTGCCTTTCTAATTGACTTGTGGTCTTCTCACCTTGTGGTCGGCGAAAGTACTATCTCTGCCACATGATATTTCTCTCCACTTGAGGAGCAGTTGGAAGGATGCATGGAGCTCTATCAAGGTGTCGATGTCTTCCCATGTAGCAGACGCTAATGGCACACCCTTCCATTGGATGAGTACCAAGAGGACACTGCATGATAGGCGCATGCACATCGTGCCCTTGGGCTCCGAAACGACAACGCCATAGTGCATGGCCAGAATAGGCGGGGGCGCATCCGGAGGCGTCCCAATGAATTTCTTTCTTGAGGAGGCCAACATGGATGACGTTGTGGAGATGCGCTGTGGGGGATAAGGTGAGCTAGACAATGATGTTGTGGATGACTACCTCAACATCGTATGGTTCGTAGAAGCGGGGGTGTAGCTGCCAATTATTGTGGCCGAAAGAGATGCTAGGGATAAGTAGCGAACATGCAGCCACACTCAATCCCTAGTGGTGTACTGGACCTCACGGCGATGCTTGTAGGCTGCCTGAGCCTGCTCTGAGCCGGTAGCGAACGTCAACCAGTTACTCATTGAGATCCACCATGTTCTTAGGCACCGCAGTGACTCAAATCTCCTCGGGTTTGTAGGACGGAGATGAAGTTGTAGCGCGGTCAATACCCCATGAAGCACCGGAAGTACATGGCAATGAACTTGTTTGCCTCCTCATCTTGACCATCCAACTGGGGCTTGAAAGTAGTGGTCATGTGGAGTTTGGCACCACACAACCGCATCAGCTCCCGCCAGAATATGGAGGTGAGCACCGGACCTTGGTCCGACACCATGCATTGCAGGATGCCGTGGAGTTGCACGATGTCATCGAAGCATGCCTTGAAAACTATCTCCGCCGAATACGAGTGGTCGAGCGGAATGAAATGACAATACTTGCTGAAGTAGTCGACCACCGTGAGGATCACCGACTTGCCACTGATGCATGGGTGAAATCTGTGGTGTCCATCAAGACCACCTACGGAACAAACAGCGGCATCAAGAGCCCTACTAGAGACAGATGCTCGATCTTGTACTATTGGCATGTGGAGCAGCTGCCCATAAAATCCTAGACCATAGAACGAAGGTTAGGAGTGTGTAAATCACAGCGGATCCTGTGGAGTGTGCATTGGACACCCTCGTGGCCGTCATCATGGACGGCAGACACTGGCTCATGTTGGAGGAGTAACGTTGGCTTGATGCAGAGCTTCGAGCCGAATGCGACCAGACCGTCGATGATGGACCGTGCGATGACCTGCCTCAGTCTCTTCCTAGATAGCGACCAGTGGAGGGTTGTGGCATGACTTGGTGGAGGTGGTTGAGGAAGTCAAATCGAGGCGACGAGATCATGAGAACGGCGCCCACCTCAATGTCATGGTGTGACAGCGTCAACCATGGTGTTGGTGCTGCCTGGCTTGTACTCCATGGAGAAATCGAATCCCATAAGCTTGCCCACCAATGTTGCTGGGGAATGGTGCTGAGATGCCGATCCAATAAAAATTTGAGGTTGAAATGATCCATCCTCACTAGAAAGCGATGTCCCTAGAGATACGACCGCTAGTGTCGAATGGCCTGCACCGGGCCCATCAGCTCTCACTCATATGCAGCACGACGCCGAAGCCGTGGCCTGAAGTGTCTCACTTACGGCGAACTGCTGCATGAAGTTTGGCAGCGCCAACGTCGGCGTTGTGTTGAGTGCAAATGCTTGGAAAGCATATGGAGCTTCCTTCGACCATAGATACCAGGGTTGAGTGGCGGTGATGGTGTCGTAGTCCTGCTGAGATGACGTGGTAGTATCCCGCGAGGCCAAGGAAGCCGCTGAGATGACGTGGCCCAGGTACCTTGGACGGATCATGATCACACCGGCTGTCGAGATGGTGGCCCAAGTAAGAGATAGTGAGCTTGTGTTACCGGAGGATAGTGAGCTCCATGCACAAGTGGCGGAGGTGATTGGTCCATGAGGTGTTGAAAATCAGGATGTTGTCAAAAAATGAGCATCAACGGGCAAAGGAAGAGGCATGGCTGGTCCATTAGCACCTGAAATGTTGTCTTGGGTGTTGCACAACCCAAACAACATGACCAGGGGAACTCTCAGAGGCCGTTGTGTGTGTGGAAGCTGGAAGGTCGTCTTGGCCATGTCGTGCAAGTGCATGCAGAATTGATGGTAGTTGGAGTGAAGGTTGAGCTTGTTGAAGAACCGGGCACTGTGTAGCTCATTGTGGAGTTCATCGACCACCGAAATAGGGAAAGCATCATTGACCATGATAGTGTTGAGGGCTCTGTAGTCGGTACAAAAACGCCACGGGCTGTCAGCATTCTTCGCCAATAGAATTAGTGAAGGGAAGGCAGATGAGCTGCGCTGAATCAGGCCCTGGTCTAGCATGGCTGCGCATTGGTATTCCAACTCCTCGTATGTGGCAGGGTAATGATAAGGACGAACGACCACTAGCGCCAACCCGACAGAAGAATGACGTTGTGGTCGTGGTATCTGGGCAGCGACGCACGGGCTGGCGAAATCAACAAGGAGGGCTCAGGGCCGGAACGACATAGTGAGGGCCCTGAAATCCCATAGAACTGGCCTAAGAGTCGCGATCCACTACGTGCCTAGCACCACATCTTAGTCGGTCAGAGGGAGGGCAAAGAAATCAATGTCAATGGAGAAAGGCGTGCTTATACCAAGATGTCACAGACAGGTCGGCCCTGACTACGTAGCCTGTAGTCGTGATTGGTAGAGGGGCTATGTTGGAGAATAGGAGAAGATAGGATAGACATTGATTCTTTGCTTCATTGATACTCAGCCTGAAGGCAGATTACATAGCCTCTCAGGTGACCAACAAATCCACCTAAATCTTAGGCCTAACATGTGCCTTCCTAACCGACTTAAACCAGGTACGCCTGGGCGTGGTGACCGTGCCTACGGCGTGCCTGTGGCCTTCCCATCCCATGATTTGCGGGAGTACTGTCTCCCTCCACATGACAAGGCACGAGCAACACTAAGGAGCACCACCAAAGATATAATTATTGTGGTGATACCGCAAAGTCCAAGCGCCCAAGTTATTCTTTTTCTCAAATGCGCAGGAGAGTTTCGTATCATTGTATTAGTAGAAGAAAAGGAGTCATACATAGACCCAAACACACACACCCACACCTCCACACCTTCCCAGTTTTCTGAAATTTAATCACATGTTTCTGGATGTACAACGATCGAGCGGGCTAAAACTAAAAGCCCCTAGCAGTCTAAAACTATAAGCCTCTAGCAGTGAGCAAGGACACCTTTGCTCCTGCCATACACTACCAATGAGCTTCATCCCTAGCTACACTCAAGACCGTGGCAATGCTTGGTGCAGTCCCATTGAAGACACAGTCATTCAGGGTTTTCCAAATGCTCCAGGCGCCAAGGATAATGATAGAGTTTAGAAATTAGAACTTTTCTTGCTTCCCCAGTGGTAGTTCCTTTTGCTTTTTCTCACCAGTCCCATTCTGAATTAGTGGGCTGAGGTGTTAGTGAAGAGAGCCCAACACGCTGCAAGAGGGAACCAGAACTGCCTTGCAAAAATGCATCCAGTCAGGAGGTGTTGGATGCTTTCCTGTTCCTGGACACACAGCAGACATTTGGTCATGTGGGGGAGTCCTCGCCGAGCAAGCCTGTCAGCTGTCCAACACCGGTTACGAGCAACCAGCCACATGAAAAACGACATTTGGGAGGAGCCCATGACTTCCATATCCCTCATATGGTCTGAAATAAATGGCGCCCTTAAAAAACGAATCATATGCCCAAGATCGCAAGGGAATTGAGCCCCTTCCGCAAAACATCAGCAACCTCCCTCATTTTGCTGCAGACAGAGATGCTGTAACCCAACATTTCACAGAAGAGAACCAGAATTCCTAAGCAAAGACACAAGGCCGCAGCAGGTGGTTAATGCTTTCAGCAGCTTGATCACAATGTGGGAAGTTTGGAGGATCACCTTCCAAAACCTATCCCGTGTTCGAGAAAAAAAATAGAAGAGAGTAGAAGTTCCAATTATCGTAATTTTGTTAATAGCTAGGGGCCAATTTAAAATGAGTCAGTTCTTTCATCCTATGCATATGTGGGCGCGTATGGCACATTCTTGTTTGTACCTCCATATTGGTGTATATTTTGAAATTCAATGTAGATCATTCCAACACAAGTATGTCCACATGTCTTCTCCAGATATTACAGCTGGCTTCAGAAGCATGATGGTTATGAAATGTTATAATTATTAGTTCAGCAGTATACATTCATGTGAATAAATGATGAATTATTTTGTTCCGAAGATGCTGTTATGTTGACTTGTGAAGGCTCTTGCGTTTTCTAGTCTCTAGCCATAAATAGACATAGCACCCTTCAACAAAAACGTTAATTGAGTGTACAATGAATCATCAATGATTATGTCTTGAATAACACCAATTTGATATACACCTTCCATTCCAAATTATAATAATTTTGTTTTTTTAGGTACATAGATTTTGCTATACGCTTAGATATACACTATGTCTAGATACATAATACAAATAATATATCTGAAAAACTAAAATGTCTTACAATTTGAAATAAAGGGAGCAGTGAATTCATAAAACTATCAATATTTTGGGCTAATGAACACAAACCTACATTCTGTGCTCACTTCGCAAACCTATCAATATTTTAGTTTTTCTTCTCACAAAACAACTTTGTAAGCATTCCCCACTAATTAATGATTAGGCCCACATGTCAGTCGTACATCAAATATAAAATGTGGCCCAACTGATCATGAACATATTGCTGACATGTGGCCCCCTCTGCATGTGAAAGTAGAATAATCACAAAGTTATATTTTTATGAGAACCCAAATAGTGGTGGGTTTGTGAAACGGGCACAAAACGTGGTAACCTTTTTGTGACTATTAGCCCAAAATATTGGTAGGTCTGTGGAGTTTACTCGGATTCATATATCCTATTCTTTTCTCTGTTCAGGCCTTCTAGCAACCTGAATATCTTTTTTCATATTTGACAGATAGGTGGAGATTGCTCTGCTTCAAACACAAAAATACCATGTATAGTAAATACTTTTGCAGTTGACAGTGAAGCAAAACCCAATCTAAACAAAACTGAAGATTGGCAAAATTGGCTAAAGACAGTTGAAGAATTGAAGGGACAGGCCAGTAAGTGGTTCTATTACTTGTACTAATTATTATCTACACATCTGGTTTGGATATTAAAAAATTCAATATAATTATTATCTACACATCTAATTTGGTTCGAAACTTCAATATCATGTAATATTAGGTGGCCAAAAGAAACAGCCTGTTGTCATTGAAATATGTGATGATGAGGATACATGCATTTGGTGTGATGATCATGAGAAGCCTTCTCCGAAATCAAATGCCTTGGGCAATGGTGAATCAGGTACTTGATTCATAAATTTATCAAGTATAGTCATATAGAAAAGGTTTTAATTTAACATTGGTATCAACTATTTATATCTTACACAAAGATAATACTAGGAGATTCTAGAGTAATGAAAAATATTGAATCAAATATTTATGCTTATGCTTTAAGTGATGTGTTCAGCAGGCAATTTTAATAGTTTTCTTTCTTGACGGTTTGCAATATCAATATTAGTGTCGTTTCATATATATTGACATGTTCTCTAAAACATTTATAGCAGGGTTTTTTCTACTCTATTTATATAACAATAACCTAAGTATGATGTATGTGATGCATTGCCTGATACACTATCAAAACATTGGTTGATTATATGGTGCATGCATTTTAGAATCGTTGTGTATGACATT
Source organism: Themeda triandra (assembly GCA_018135685.1). Taxonomy (NCBI): domain Eukaryota; kingdom Viridiplantae; phylum Streptophyta; class Magnoliopsida; order Poales; family Poaceae; genus Themeda; species Themeda triandra. The sequence goes on from JAENPR010000228.1 coordinate 187,051, forward strand.
TTTGTATGTGGCAGGGAGTGAACCGGGCCAACCTACGGGGTTGTATGAATGGTTTTTCTGTGGTAATAAACTAATGCTTTCTTCTGGAATGAAGAAATACCTGAGAGAGCTCTGCGGTTGTGTACCGCCAGAGATCCCATTCTATATATACCAAATGAATGAATCGAACTTGAAGAGTAGGGGGAAGATGGTAAGCTCTAATCCTTCTTTTTTAGATTTGTCTGATGATTTGCTTACTATACTATGAAAACCCGATTTATAGTTAACTGTTTGCATTTTTTTATGATAGCGTCTCTCTGCAAAGTACATCTCTCAGCCCTTGCTTTCTTGCCTGCACAAAGGGGTGGGCCACGCTCATTTTGAACTCGATGGGGAATATCGTGGCACTGTTAAACTGAAACTTAACTCAGATGGCCGTGCAAGTCTCACGTCAGGTTGGGAAAATGTGGTTGCAGATAAAGATATTAAAGTTGGTGACATATGCGCTTTACATTTCAGAATTTCTGATGGTGTTCTTAAGTTGTGTGTCTATGTATTCCATTCGGCACGTCACTTGGTGTTTGTAAAATAACTGTAAGTCAAGTGAATTTGGCTGTGTAATGTACTGGTATGTACTAGGTAATAACAGTGCTAGGACTGTAAACTAAGCTCCTGGAATGAAGAAGGCAGGTAATGTTATAGGATCGATGACAATGTATGTAACATTGCTAGGATTGTAAAAGGTATTTATGCCAATGGAACGAGAAGCACAGGTAACAACATTGCTAGGACTATAATGACACAAAAGCTGTTCTAGTTCAATATTATGTATTGTTGCAGGTAACATTTTTTTACTCTTCATGGATAATCCATTATCTAGATTTCTTGGTCTGCCCAGACCCCTTAAAATTTTATCTACTTCATGTTATTTTGTTTCAGATTTTGCTTGTCAAGCAAGAGAGAGGGAGGTAGCCTAAGAAGGTAGAGAATATCATTTCCGAATCATGGTATTAACTGGTGGTGACATTTCCTTATCACTGCCAGTTAGTGGCTTTGAATTCATTCGATAGGAATAGGTGTTTTCTATATAGTAACCTTTTTTAGAGGTGGCTCTATCAAAATTTGCCTCTAAAAACAGTTATGAGCTTGCCATATCCTTTAGAAACTCTTTTAAAGATGGGATTAGGCTTTCGAGCTAGGTCTAGAAATGCCCTCTATTTTTGTAGGTGGCTCACAAGTTGAACCAACTCCAAAATTTGAGGCGGTTGATAATTTGGCTTGCTTAGGTGTAGCATAGTAAAAAAAAAAAAGCATACCCTTTTCGAATAATGTTAGATAAAGACAAATTTCATATAGAGATTGTAGTTCTCGAAGATATTTACATTTTTGTAGTTGATGAATTTTGCATTTGAAATCACTTAAGGCTCAAAATTTTGATTTTGATTTTTATTGTTTGAAATTCAATATTCTATTTTTTGAAAAATGGCCTTCGATGGACAAATGATCTAAACGGCTAAGCCTAATTTGTAGTACTTCAAAGTATCTACAATTGACTATCTTTCCATTTGAAATCATTAAGTGCCCATAAATTATATTTTAGGTTTTGTTTTAAAAAATAATTTTGTGAAGTATATTATATTGGATACAGAAACGGTCTAAACCAAAGTTGTATCAAAGAGATATGTAAATTCATTGTTGACAACTTTTTCATTTAAAATCATGTAGTGCCTAAAAATTTATTTTAAGATTATTGATTTTGAAATTTATATTTTCTTTAAAATTGTACGGTTGCTTTGATGGAAAAATGACCTAAACCAAAGTTGTGTACTCGAAGAGATAAAACTTTTCAGTTATAACTATTTGAGTAAATGGCACCGTAGGTACCTAAACTATTTGGTAGTTCCCAGATAGGTACTCCAACTAAAATTCGTAACAACTGGGTACTCAAACTATACTTTCTGATCGCTAAAGGTACAAACGTGGACACACATGCACTAGCACTGACGTGGATCTGCCACGGTGGACAACAGTCACTGGCCTCTTGGTGTTTTTGTGAAAACGCCCCTGTCAAAGTAACTTCCTCTCCTCATACTCCCTCGTCGCCATCCCGCCCATCCCTCACTCCACATATGCATGCATGTGGTCAAACAAAAGAATCTGGGAGTTCGGCTGGCCACCGCATCTATCGACGCGGACACGACGGCCATTCCGAGCAGGTGGCCGTGCATCAGCTTCCATTCTTCCTCTTTCCAACCAAACTTGGTCGCCTCCCACTCGCTTTTAGCTTCGCTCCAGAGCGAAAACAAGGCCAAGGTTTGCGTCCACTCGTCTTGGCAATCAGGTGACGGCGCGACGCTAGCTAGCCAAGCCAACTAGCCAAGCACAGATGTGAACCCTTCGCGGCCTCCTCGTCATAGCGCTCGCCCGCAGCGGCATAGGCGCGAGGTGCACCTGCCCACCGCGGCAGCGCGCGGGAACCATGGCCACGACCTTCTCGTCGTGGCGCGCTCGCCGGCGTGGGCACGGGCTTTGGCGGCAGCCTCCTCGTAGCGGCTCTCGCCACCGCGACGTGGCCACGAGGCGCACCGGAGCCATGGCCACGGCCTTATCATCGGGACGCTCACCCGCGGCCGAGCGTGGGGCCATGATCGCGGCCTCCTCATCGCGGCGCGCCCGCAGCGGCGTGGGCGCGAGGGGCACCAGGGCTCATCGGCGCACGGGCCCATGGCCGCGGCCTCCTCGTCCGGCGCAAAGACACCGCTTTGAGACGAGGCGAGGGAGTATGAGGAGAGGAAGTTACTTTGATAGGGACGTTTTCACAAAAAACACCAAGAGGCTAGTGACTGTTGTCCACCGTGGCAGCTCCACGTCAGCTGCTAGTGCATGCGTGTCCACGTTTGTACTTTTAGCGATCAAAAAATATAGTTTAAGTACCCAGTTGTTACGATTTTTAGTTGGAGTACCTATCTGGGAACTACCAAATAGTTTAGGTACCTATGGTGCTATTTACTCTAACTATTTTCATGTGAATTTGTTTAGTGTCAAATATAGATTGCAATTTCACTAAATTGAATACATAAGGGATGTGTAATCCACCTAATCACAGAGTGACTTTGAGACACAATGGTGAGGAAGCACATTTGACTTGTGACTTGGATGGTGGGCTTCAGCCAAAAAAAATATTAAAAAAGTTTTGTTAGGTTTTTTTTTGCCCACTTTACAAATTATATAAAACGGTTTTTGGAGGCAACTGGGTTTGGCTTGCCTCTTGAAATCAAAAGTTATGATCCATGATTTTTTTAATTTTGAGTGGCAACATTGTAATTATTATAACCTTAGTCCTTGGCTCCCCAATAAAAAAGGTCCTTTCTTGCCATCCCCAACCCCAATAGTAATATTTATCGCAGTTGTAAACAAAAAGGCCGCAAAGGAATAGCTACATATACATACAAGAGGATTTATGCATGATAAGAATGTCAATTTTAATATTTTTGTAAACAATGCTGAGAATGGTAAATGATGACATGGCGCCTGGCTAAATTTACAAAATTTAGTTTGCAGTCAAATGGTACATGGTAGAATTGTATTACAAGATCAAATCGTATGTATATCACAAGTTAGAAGGAAGTTGGCAAACCTCGATCAAGGTAATAATCTAATCATGTATACACGATTATGAGTTGCAAGAATATGTAAGTAGTAACAGTATATACGTCCTAGAAATACTCGAAATCCGTGTAAGAGTCGCCGGAGTTTTGCTTTCCGGCAGGACCAGCCGGCGCCGCTTCCACCGCCGCCGTTGTACTGCTGTCGGGCGCCTTCTTCTCCTTGCTGGCGGCTCCGTACTGCCGGAAGTCCACCGGTTCCGGCACCGACGGCGGGGTCATGCTCCTTACCAGCGCCCAGTTGACACCCTCGAAGAATGGGTGCTGCTTGATCTCCGTGGCGCCCCTGGTGAAGGCGATCCTCTTCTGCGGGTCCTTGACGAGCAGGCCGCGGATGAGGTCCCTGGCGACGGAGCTGACCGCGGGGCCCCCGGCGGCGCCGTCGGAGGGGAAGCGCAGCGGCTGCTCGATGACGTTGCAGAGCGTGGCGCGGTTGCCGGCGCCCTTGAAGGGCGTGGAGCCGTGCAGCAGCTCGTAGAGGAAGATGCCGAGCGTCCACCAGTCCACCGCGCTGCCGTGGCCCTCGCCGCGGATGATCTCCGGCGCCAGGTACTCGTGCGTGCCAACGAACGACATGGAGCGCGCGTCCGTCGGCTCCGCGTTGAACTCCACCGCGGGCGGGCCGCTGCCGAGCCCCAGCTCGCTCTTGGACGGCTTCCGGCTGCGGCGGGGCAGGATGCGCGGGAAGAAGGACGACGGCTGGATGCACGACCCCTGGTTGGCGGGGATCACGTCGCCGTCCGCCGCGCCGATGCTGCTGCTGCTGCCGCCGCCTACTGATCCGGCGCTTCCTCCGCTGCCGCCACCCCCGAAGCCGCCGCTCACCGACGCCGACTTGACCAGCGTCGGGCACACGGTGCAACGCAGCGACAGGTCGAAGTCGGAGAGCATGATGTGGCCGTCCTCCCGGACCAGCACGTTCTCCGGCTTGAGGTCCCTGTACACGATGCCCAGCATGTGCAGGTACTCCATGGCCAGCAGCACCTCGGCGACGTAGAACCTGGCGGCGGGCTCGGTGAAGTGCTTGCCGGGCTGTTTCTGGCGGAGCGAGTGGAGGTTGCCGCCGCTGCAGTACTCCATGACGAGGCAGTAGAACTTGTCGGTCTCGAAGTGCGTGTAGAGCGTGGGGAGGAAGGGGTGGTCCAGGAGGCCCAGGATCTCGCGCTCCGTCTGCGCGCGGGCCATCTTGTTGCGGCTGATGATGGACGCCTTGTCCATCACCTTCATGGCGAAGAAGGCCGCCGGCGTGGCCCGGAGCTCCACCAGGTACACGCTGCCGATGTCGCCGTAGCCCAGGCGCTTGAGCAGCCGGAAGTGGCACAGGTTCAGCGGCGCGTCCTGGGACGAAGTGGCCAGCTGGATGGCGTCCCACCGGCTGTCGCCGCCGGTGTGCCGCCGGACGTTGGGCGTGGCGCCAGAGGCGGTGCTGCTGTTGCTCTCCATGCTGTTGCTCCTCGGCCTGTTGCTCTCCATGCCGTTGCTCCTCGGCCCGCCGCCGCTGTCTACACTGGTGGCTTCAGCATTATTATTGTTATTGCCCGCCGTCGGCCCTGTCATCGGTTCGGAGCTGCTTTGGGGCGGCAACGGCGTCGTCGTCGACGTCGAACCGCCATGGCTCGTCTTGGGCTTGGATTTGTTGCTGTCGTGCGGATGCGCAGACGGCTTAGATGTGGTGGATTCAGCTCCGAAGTCATCATCATCACTGTCATAGTGTTCGATGAAGCTGCCGGGATTGTGTTCGCCGCTCTTTCTTTGAGGGCTGAAGTCCATGGCGTGCCTCCGTGATGGGAATTGAAGCAGCTAGCTAGCTGAATCGATCTATCTGAAACTTCACACATGGCAAAGCATCAACAGCCTTGCATTGCATTCCCTGTGACACAAATCTTCCTCCTGTTCATCCTTAAAGCTGAATCTATTATATTAATATATTGACAGGGTCTTTTCGAAATTATACAAGGATTGTTGATCATTCATCTAATCCCAAGCAAACAAAAAAAGAACCACACACGAATAGTTTGAATTGCAATAAGATGGTGACCATCACGCAGTAAACAAACACAAACCTGACGAGTAAAATCTTGATGAATGCTTTGAGCGGCAAATGATGAGAGAAATAGACACAATGTGGTCTTATGCAAGCGCCCGGACATTGCTCTGAGCAAATCCTACATGATCGAAGAAAATTGAGGTATGCAGTCCATCGGCTTGCACCAAAACGAGAGGATCGCTTTGGTGGGAGAGGCAAACATGGGCTTGAATTCGTGGGGTTGCGAGACATCCGTGGGATGGAAGGCAACTAGACGACAAGCCATGCATGCCTAAATTTAGCGAGAGGGGAGAGAGATGTTGTACTCACGTGATCACCATGGTCGGTCTCGCTTTCTTTTCCCAGGAGCCAAGAGGTGTTGCCTCATCATGGCAGTCCTCTTATAGACTAGAGAAAGATGCAGAGTCAACATACACCATGCTCCCTAATGTTCATTCTCGTTCCAACCTATGTACTCGGGAAAGTTGTACTCTGCCAAATCCAACCCATTTTTTCTCTAGAATCTAGAAGGCGGAGAGATATGCTTAGGGTTTGGTTACACTGTGGCTATGGGGAAAAGCTGTCATGGGCTATGAGTTATGGAAAAATTGTAAAAAAGCTGATGTGGTTGTAAGCTGTGGAAAAATTGAAACCTATTTGATTCCGCCACTAATAATCCGTGCTCCCGCCGGCGAGGTCGCCGGTTCCTTCCGCCTTCGGCGATCCTTGGGGCCTCGGATGGGTGGGGAACCGCGTGACCTTGACCGGCGGTGTAGATTAGGTCCCTCTTCTAGGGTTAGGGTTTCCGGCGGCGCGAGCTTGGTGGAGGTGGCAGCGCAGCCATGGTGGAATAAGGTCCTCCCGGTCTTCGTCCACCTCATCGTCGCCTGCTCCGGTGACGATGGGAGGCATGTGAGGCGGTGTAGGAGTCTGCGCGCGGCTGCTGTTTCGTCGTCGTGGCGGATCGACGGTGCTCGTGTCGCGTTTTAGGTCAAGGCTACGTTGGCGGCTGAGGGCGTGGCGGCAAGATGGAGGGCGGTTGATCGAGCTCGATCTGCCGATGGCATGGGTCGGGATTGAGCGAGCTCGGCTTCACCGCGACGGCGGAGGCCATCGTCGGCGCCGCTGAAAGCTCCGGTTTGGTTTTGGTAATTAATGACACTCAACGTTGCTAATGCTTTGCTCTAAGTGTGGTTAGACACATAGCAACGTGACGGTGGATGATGGAGCATGGCGATCATTGTGATGAACATGGTGGACATTGTGCATGATTGAGCTGCGGTGATGGAAGGAAACGCCCGTGGAGATCAAGGCGAAGGTATACTTGATAGGGCTTTCCGGTTTAGTGATCAAGACACTATAGAGAGTGTGATCACATTTAGGATCGATAACCGACTATCAAGAGGGGTTTCCTCGGTTCATTCGCGGTCCTAAGTGCCTCTAGATTTTACTCGGCATGATGCATGAGAGACTAACTAGAGTGCTAACACTTGTCGTCGTGATCATGAGATGATACGCTAACTCCGGTGCTTGAGATGTGATCTACACTGTGGGAGTTGGCACTCAAGACAAGTGGTTTGGACCTTAGATCGAAGACGGTGCGACAACGACGACTTTGTGCCAAGTCTGGCTCCCTAGCACGCGCCGGACGCGCCTGTTGGGTGGCGTCGGACGCGGCTCGGGTGGGCCGGACGCGGGACAGAAGGGCTTCGTGGCAGCTGCAGCGGCGGACGCCGGCTTCGCGAGCGCCGGACGCGTTCGTTCTGCGTCGGACGCTACTCAGAGAAGGTCTCAGGCTGGCGCGGGCGTCGGACACCGGTGGGCTGAGCGTCGGACGTGTTCGGGAGGCGCAGGACGCGACACAGAGAGGTCCTCGGCTGCGCGAGACCGCCGGACGCGCTCGATCGCGAGCGTCGGACGCACGTTGAAGACGATCGCCGGACGCTGACGTGGCAAGTTCAAAGCTCCAACGGTCGGCTCGGGGAGAGGCGCCGGACGCGTCTGGCGCATGGAAGCGGACGCGTCCGGCGCGTTGTTTCTGGCTGCCCGAGGGGGATAACGGTTGAATTTTGTGCTTGGCCTATAAATAGAATGGTGGTCGGTTTGGATAGTCTCTCTTGGCCATTTCTTTCATTTCTGAGCATTTGTGAGCAAGAGACTCCCCCTCCCACGCATCTCTTTGATTCTTGAGCATCTCTTGTGAGATTTGAGTGAGGATTCAAGTGCGTTGCATTGAGAGTTGCATCTAGAGGCACTTGTTCATCGAGTGAGCTGCGGATTCTTGTTACTCTTCGGTGATTCCCGTCACCGTAGACGGTTTGGAGCAGCGGGTGGTGGTTGAGCTCGACTTGGTGATTGTTCGAGGCCACACCGGGTTCTTGTGAGGGGTTCTTGATCCTTCCCCGCGGGAGTTCGCGGAAGGATACTCTAGTGGATTGCTCGTGGCTTGTGGATCCTTGTCTTGTGTGGAGATTGCGGCTCCCCATTGGGGTCTTTGGCACCGAGCCAATTGAGCGGGCAACTCACCAAGCAAGTGCATCGCCACAACGAGGAGTAGCTTGCCGGGAAGCAAGTGAACCTCGGTAAAAAATCATTGTGTTGATTTGTGATTGCCGAGGCTTCGACCTCCTTGTGCCTGTGCTTGAGCTCTCTAGATGATTGGCTACTACACCGGTGATTGGCTATCTTATACTCTTCGCGGCGGTATAAATTTCCATCATCTCTTTACTTCCCGCAAAGTAGAATTGCTTGTTGTGGTCGGTCGGGAACCACTCCTTGAGTAGTTTAAATCCCGTGGGTAGAATTGCTTGTTGTGGTCGGTCGGGAACCACTCATTGTGTAGCATAAATCCCGTGGGTAGAATTACTTGTTCGGTTTCGGTGAACTGATATTGTGTAGCTTGATCACCGTGGTTGATTGTGCAATTGGATTGAGTAGCCTTGCTTGTTTAGGACGGCTTGCATAGAGTAGTTGAAGCTTTAGCTTTGCACATTTTCCGCCTAGCTTGCTAATTGGTTGTCTAGTGTTCTTGCTAGAAATTTTATTAGGCTATTCACCCCCCCCTCTAGCCATTGTGACCTTTCACGTGGTATCAGAGCCGGGCACCGTTTGTTTGAATTGGATTAACATCCTACGGTGAAGCAATGGCATTGGTTTTACATATCAACAACACCAACAAGGCACCATCGTTTCGTGGCGATGACTATGCCAAATGGAAGCTTAAGATGAAGAGTCATCATAAGTCAATCAACCTTGAGGTATGGAAAGTGGTGGAAACAAAGTTTGAGCTTGTTGAGGGTGCGGTGCCAACACCGGCCGAAGAGAAGAAGCAACAAGCAAATGATGTTGCCGTGAGTGCTTTCCATGAGGCACTTAATGATAAAGCTTTTGAGCTCATCAAGAATCTTGAGGTGGCTCATGACATTTGGAAGAAGCTAGAAGAAGCTTATGAGGGCACCGAAAGTGTCAAGACCGCAAGAGCTCACATGTTGCAAGAGAAGTTTGCAAGCTTCTCCATGAAGGAAGATGAAAGTGTGCCGGAGATGTTCCATAGGCTCCAAGTCATTGTCAATGAGCTTAAGGGACTTGGAGAAGAGATCAAAGATACACAATTCTCTACCAAGTTTATGAGGTGTCTTCCCAAGAGGTTTGACATGTTGAAGACCGTCATGGTGAAGACAACCATGAGGGAGAAGCCAACTCCCAACCAAGTCCTTCAAGAGATCATGGCCGATGATGAGTTTAGAGAAGATCATGAGAAGGAAGAGTTGGTGAAGAAGAAGAAGAAGGAAATGAGAAGAAGGATGATGACAAGAAGAGTGTGGCATTCAAGGCCACATCATCCAAGAGCAAGGGCAAGAAGAAGAAGGAAGAGTCTTCAAGTGAAGATGAGCCATGCTCTAGCTCAAGTGAACAAGAAGAAGAAATGAATGAGCAAATGGCACTTCTTGTGAAGAAGATGGGAAAGCTCATGAAGAAGGGGTACCGGTCCAAGGGCAAGAGAAGCTCATCCAAGTCTAATGACCGTCCCATGAAATGCTTCCGGTGCAATGGCAAGGATCATCTCATTGCCAAGTGTCCCTATGCAAGTGATGATGAAGATGCCATGAGAAAGGAGAGGAAGAAGCAAGAGAAGAAGGAGGAGAAAGACTCCTCCCACCACAAGAAGAAGGGTGAATCTCATGTGGCAACTTGGGAGAGTGATTCATCTTCCTCAAGTGATGATGATGATGATTCCAAGAAGAAGAAGAAGGGGCACGCAAGCATTGCCATTCAAGAGAAGCTTTATCTATTTGGTGCTCCATCATCTTGCTTCATGGCCAAGGCCACTAAGGTACAACCTCCACCCGATAGTGATGATGAGAATGATGATGATGATGAGACCACAAAAGAAGAACTCTTTGTCATGCTTGAGGATTGCAAGGGTGCTTTCAATGACTCTAGAAAGGAATGTAGGGGCTTGCGCAAGGATAAACAAAACCTTGAGCAAGAACTTATGGAGTTGAGGGCTTCTTATGAGAGTCTAAAGATAGACCATGAGAAGCTAGAGGTTGCTCACTCCAAGCTTGAAAAAGCTCATTCTTCTCTAGTTGAGAAGCAAGAGAAAGAGCAATCGCAAGTGGTGAACATAGAAAAGAAAGGTGTGTCCACATCATGTGATTCACTTGATGATTCAATTGTTGTTGCATCACTTGACCCTTCATGCTCTCATGCCTCTACTTCATCTAGTAGTGTTAGTCATTCATGTGATTCTACACTAGTAGTTGAGAATGAGTCTCTTAAGAAGGAAGTCAAGGAGCTCAATCACACCATGGCTAAGGCCTATGGTGGTGAGGACCGCTTGCTTATGTGCTTGGGTAGCCAAAGAGCTTCTCTCTACAAAGAGGGATTGGGCTATACCCCCAAGAAAGGCAAGGCCGCCTTTGCTCCTCACAAGACTTGTTTTGTGAAGAACAATGGTAGCTATTGCAAGAGTTGCAAGCAAGTTGGTCATCTAGAGCATGCATGCAAGAACAAGAACACTAGTGCTTCCTCTTACAAGTTGAATGCTTCCTACATGCTTGTTAAGAGTGAGTGTGGTGTGAGTGCTAGATTCATTGGTACACCATGGAAAAGCTCAAAGGAGAAAGCTATTTGGGTGCCAAAGACTCTAGTGACTAACCTTCAAGGACCCAAGCAAAAGTGGGTACCTAAAGCTTGATGTCTTCTTGTAGGTTAATTACAAAGCCGGAGGGAGGCATTGGGTGCTTGATAGTGGTGCATCAAATCATATGACCGGTGAAGATAGTATGTTCAAGTCACTTGACAAGAATGACAATGGTGGATTCAACTCCATCACATTTGGTGACAATAGCAAGGGTGATGTCATGGGGCTAGGAAAGGTTGCAATTTCCAATGACAAAGATCTCTCCAATGTGTTGCTAGTTGATACTTTGAACTTCAATCTTTTGTCAGTGGCTCAATTGTGTGATCTTGGCTACAAGTGCATATTTGATGACAAGCATGTTGAGGTGGTGAGCAAGGATCAAGCAAATATCATCTTCAAGGGGTTTAAGCATGGAAGTTTGTACTTGGTGGATTTCAATGCTAGTGAAACTCAACTTTCATCATGTTTGATTGGCAAGTCAAGCAAGGGGTAGCTATGGCATAGGCGCCTTGGACATGTTGGCATGAAGCAATTGAACAAGTTGGTGAAGCATGATCTAGTGAGAGGCTTGCATGATGTCACATTTGAGAAGGATAGACCTTGTAGTGCATGTCAAGCCGGCAAGCAACATGGAAACTCACATCCCAAGAAGAATGAGATGTCAACTTCAAGAGCATTTGAGTTGTTGCACATGGACTTGTTTGGCCCAACTCACTACACATCAATTGGGGGCAACAAGTATGGATTTGTGATTGTGGATGACTACTCAAGATACACATGGGTGTTCTTTTTCTATGACAAGAGTGAAGTCTATGATCTATTCAAGACTTTTGTCAAGAGGGTGCAAAATAAGTTTGACACTACCATCAAGAAGATTAGAAGTGACAATGGGAGTGAATTCAAGAACATAAGAGTTGAAGAGTTGTGTGATGAGTTTGGAATTGTGCATCAATTCTCACCAACCTACACTCCCCAATCCAATGGTGTAGTTGAGAGGAAGAATAGGACCTTGATTGAGATGGCAAGAACTATGCTACTTGAGTACAATGTGAGTGAAAAGTTTTGGAGTGATGCTATCAACACGACTTGCTACTATAGCAACCGCCTCTATTGCCATGGGAAGTTAGAGAAGACTCCATATGAAATCTTGAATGGAAGGAAGCCAACATTGCTTACTTCTGGGTCTTTGGTTGCAAGTGCTACATTCTCAAGAAGGGGTAAATACTTGGCAAGTTTGACAAGAGGTGTGATGAGGGATTTCTTCTTGGCTACTCTACTTCGAGCAAGGCTTATAGGGTGTAGAACTTGGCTAGTGGTCTAGTTGAAGAGGTTCATGATGTTGAATTTGATGAAATCCAAGGCTCTCAAGGTGAAGATCAAAATCAAGATGATGTGGGTGGAGATCAATTGAGCAATGCAATGAGACACATGGACATTGGTGACATTAGGCCAAGACAAGTGGATGATGGTGATGAAGTGCACGTGCCAACTCAAGTTGTGATTGATGATTCCAATGAGGCAAGCACAAGTGGTACTCAATATCAATATCAAGATCAAGGTCAAGCAAGCAATGCAAGTGAGCTAGTTCTTCAACCTTTAAACATTGCAAGAGATCATCCTCTAGATCATATCATTGGTGACATTCAAAGAGGTGTACAAACAAGATCAAGATTGGCTAGCATATGTGAGCACTACTCCTTTGTGTCGTTCATTGAGACAACTAAGATTGATGAAGCATTGAAGGATCCAGATTGGATAAATACCATGCATGAGGAATTGAACAACTTCACAAGAAATGAAGTATGGGAGCTTGTTGAGAGGCCAAAGAAGCACAATGTGATTGGAACCAAGTGGGTCTTCAAGAACAAGCAAGATCGAGATGGCTTAGTTGTGAGGAACAAAGCAAGACTAGTGGCTCAAGGTTACACACAAGTTGAGGGTCTTGACTTTGGAGAAACATATGCACCGGTGGAAAGATTGGAGGCAATTAGAATCCTATTGGCCTATGCTTGTGCTCACAACATCAAGCTCTATCAAATGGATGTGAAGAGTGCATTTCTCAATGGGTTCATCAATGAGGAAGTGTATGTTGCACAACCTCCCGGTTTTGAGGATGACAAGAAGCCCAACCATGTCTACAAGCTCAAGAAGGCATTGTATGGCTTGAAGCAGGCTCCAAGGGCATGGTATGAAAGATTGAGGGACTTTCTCATATCCAAAGGCTTCAAGATGGGCAAAGTTGACACCACTCTCTTCACCAAGAAGATAGAAGATGACTTGTTTTTGTTGCAAATCTATGTGGATGATATCATCTTTGGATCAACAAATCAATTCTTTTGTGAAGAGTTTGCTAAGATGATGGCTAGTGAGTTTGAAATGTCAATGCTTGGAGAGTTGAGCTACTTCCTTGGTCTTCAAATCAAGCAAATAAAGAATGGCACCTTTGTGAGTCAAGACAAGTACATCAAGGACATGATCAAGAAGTTTGGGTTGCAAGATGCTAAAGCCATTAGTACACCTATGGGAACCAATGGTGGCTTGGACATTGATGATAGTGGCAAGATGATTGAGAAAAAGCTATATAGATCAATGATTGAAAGCTTGCTATATGTGACCGCTTCAAGGCCGGATGTCATGTTTAGTGTATGCATGTGTGCAAGATTTCAAGCTTCTCCAAGAGAGAGTCACTTGACGGCAACCAAGAGGGTGTTGAGATACTTGAAGGGTACTCAAGATGTTGGTCTATGGTATCCCAAGGGGTCAAGCTTTGAGTTGATTGGATACTCTGACTCCGACTATGCCGGTTGCAAGATTGATAGGAAGAGCACAAGTGGAACATGCCAAGTGCTAGGAAGGTCTCTAGTGTCATGGTCTTCAAAGAAGCAAAATAGTGTGGCACTTTCCACCGCCGAAGCCGAATATATTAGTGCGGGGAATTGTTGTGCACAATTGCTATGGATGAAAGCCACCTTGAAGGACTATGGGATCAAATTCAAGCATGTGCCTTTGTTTTGTGACAATGAAAGTGCAATCAAGATGACAAATAATCCGGTTCAACATTCAAGAACCAAGCACATTGATGTGAGGCACCACTTCATTAGAGATAATCAACAAAAGGGGATGTGAGCATTGAAAGCATTGGCACCGAAGATCAACTAGCCGACATATTCACCAAGCCTCTTGATGAGAAAAGATTTTACAAGTTGAGGAATGAGTTGAACATACTTAGCTTCTCCAACATGGATTGATGCACCCCATATATGACATGCCTCTCCTCCAACATAGCAAGGTAAAGTTGTTTGTTGCATCTCATGCATCCTTTGCTAGTTGTGTAGACATGTATACATGTGCATCTTGCTAGGCTCATTCATTGCAAATCAAATGAATTTGAAGGATATATGGCACCACTATTGTTTCTATGCTTGATGTGATCTAGTGGTGGCATATGACTTGTTTGTGAGCTTGTGAACCTAGTGTTGAATCTTTAGCACTTGCTCATGATGTGTATCTCAACATGGTCAAGATAACCCTTATTCTTATGAGGTGTGAAGAAGTTTGCCCTTGGTTCAAACCGAGATACATTTTCTAGGCATGTGATTTAGATTTGGCCATAGTTGATTGACTCGTTTCTCTCATCTTATGCACCCTTGTTGGTGATTGTTGACAAAGGGGGAGAAAGAAGTCACAAAGAGCAATGGAATGGGATCAATTTTTATGATATGACCCAACCATGAGCACACAAATAGGGGGAGCAAGCTCATAGACTATTTGTTGCATATTGTGTGTGCATACATGATGATATGGAGCATTGCAAGTTAAATTCAATATTCATGCTTGTTTGGTGTATTGCTAGTATAGAACTTGATTGATGAAATGAAGTACTAGCATGCATAGGTGGTTTCTAGACATAGAGTTTTCTCTTGTTCAAAGTACCTTGCTTATAATGTGATCTCATGAGGTATTTTGAGTTTTGATGGATGTCTAGATTCCCATGGTGCTAAGGAAGGTTTATTATCACACTCCGATTGGTATCACGCTTCAAAGGTCAATTCTATAAACCTTAGTACCATTTTAGTTGTGGTAACTCTCACACAAGTTTTATCTATGCATGTGTGCTTGAAAATCGACCAAACATTTGATGCATACATGTAGGGGGAGCTACCACTACCAAAACCGGAATTGAAATGCTTGTCCAATCCAAGATTCATGATCAAAATGTCTTGGGCAAGCAATTCAATTTCATATTGAATTCAATTTCCATATCTTTGTGAGTTTTATGAAGGGTTGTCATCAATTACCAAAAAGGGGGAGATTGAAAGCTCCGGTTTGGTTTTGGTAATTAATGACACTCAACGTTGCTAATGCTTTGCTCTAAGTGTGGTTAGACACATAGCAACGTGACGGTGGATG
This sequence comes from Themeda triandra, assembly GCA_018135685.1. Lineage (NCBI taxonomy): Eukaryota > Viridiplantae > Streptophyta > Magnoliopsida > Poales > Poaceae > Themeda > Themeda triandra. The sequence goes on from JAENPR010000228.1 coordinate 202,277, forward strand.
ATGGAGCATGGCGATCATTGTGATGAACATGGTGGACATGGTGCATGATTGAGCTCCGGTGATGGAAGGAAACGCCCGTGGAGATCAAGGCGAAGGTATACTTGATAGGGCTTTCCGGTTTAGTGATCAAGACACTATAGAGAGTGTGATCACATTTAGGATCGATAACCGACTATCAAGAGGGGTTTCCTCGGTTCATTCGCGGTCCTAAGTGCCTCTAGGTTTTACTCGGCATGATGCATGAGAGACTAACTAGAGTGCTAACACTTGTCGTCGTGATCATGAGATGATACGCTAACTCCGGTGCTTGAGATGTGATCTACACTGCGGGAGTTGGCACTCAAGACATGTGGTTTGGACCTTGGATCGAAGACGGTGCGACAACGACGACTTTATGCCAAGTCTGGCTTCCTAGCACGCGCCGGACGCGCCTGTTGGGTGGCGTCGGACGCGGCTCGGGTGGGCCGGACGCGGGACAGAAGGGCTTCGTGGCAGCTGCAGCGGCGGACGCGGGCTTCGCGAGCGCCGGACCCGTTCGTTCTGCGTCGGACGCTACTCAGAGAAGGTCTCGGGCTGGCGCGGGCGTCGAACGCCGGCGGGCTGAGCGCCGGACACGACGCAGAGAGGTCCTCGGCTGCGCGAGACCGCCGGACGTGCTCGATCGCGAGCGTCGGACGCACGTTGAAGACGATCGCCGGACGCTGACGTGGCAAGTTCAAATCTCCAACGGTCGGCTCAGGGAGAGGCGCCAGACGCGTCTGGCGCATGGAAGCGGACGCGTCCGACGCGTTGTTTCTGGCTGCCCGAGCGGGATAACGGTTGGATTTTGTGCTTGGCCTATAAATAGAAGGGTGGTCAGTTTGGAGAGTCTCTCTTGGCCATTTCTTTCATTTCTGAGCATTTGTGAGCAAGAGACTCCCTCTCCCACTCATCTCTTTGATTCTTGAGCATCTCTTGTGAGATTTGAGTGAGGATTCAAGTGTGTTGCATTGAGAGTTGCATCTAGAGGCACTTGTTCATCGAGTGAGCTGCGGATTCTTGTTACTCTTCGGCGATTCCCGTCACCGTAGACGGTTTGGAGCAACGGGTGGTGGTTGAGCTCGACTTGGTGATTGTTCGAGGCCACACCGGGTTCTTGTGAGGGGTTCTTGATCCTTCCCCACGGGAGTTCGCGAAAGGATACTCTAGTGGATTGCTCGTGGCTTGTGGATCCTTGTCTTGTGTGGAGATTGCGGCTCCCCATTGGGGTCTTTGGCACCCAGCCAATTGAGTGGGCAACTCACCAAGCAAGTGCATCGCCACAACGAGGAGTAGCTTGCCGGGAAGCAAGTGAACCTCGGTAAAAAATCATTGTGTTGATTTGTGATTGCCGAGGCTTCGACCTCCTTGTGCTTGTGCTTGAGCTCTCTAGGTGATTGGCTACTACACCGGTGATTGGCTATCTTCTACTCTTCGCGGCGATATAAATTTTCATCATCTCTTTACTTCCCGCAAAGTAGAATTGCTTGTTGTGGTCGGTCGGGAACCACTCCTTGAGTAGTTTAAATCCCGTGGGTAGAATTGCTTGTTGTGGTCGGTCGGGAACCACTCATTGTGTAGCATAAATCCCATAGGTAGAATTGCTTGTTCGGTTTCGATGAACCGATATTGTGTAGCTTGATCACCGTGGTTGATTGTGCAAGTGGGTTGAGTAGCCTTGCTTGTTTAGGACGGCTTGCATAGAGTAGTCGAAACTTTAACTTTGCACATTTGCCGCCTAGCTTGCTAATTGGTTGTCTAGTGTTCTTGCTAGAAATTTTATTAGGCTATTCACCCCCCCCCCCTCTAGCCATTGTGACCTTTCAGCCGCTCTCGTCGTTCCAACCTGGATTGTGATACTGACGGTGATCGCTCAAAGACTTCTTCACCTCTGCGAGATTGAGCGTCTGCTGCAGTCCACCACAACGCCGGTGGTTTCTTCCGGCTTCTGGTGATTCAGGTTTGGCGGCGTCAGCTGGTGTCGGCGGTCTTCGTCGGCAGCGGATGCGGTCGGCTTCCTTCCCTGAAGGGGATAAGGACCAGTTTGTAATTTCTTTATTTGGGGTCCTCGTAGAATATAGGTTGGGGGCTGCCCTATGTATCCTTATTCGGTGTACTTGTATTTGAACGTGTTTATTTCTATTAATTAATATAGGTATACTTTATCAAAAAGAAACAAGTACAAATCATATCTTCTATCTTTATCTCTCTAGAAACAAATACTCCCTCCCTTTCAAATTGTAGTTCGTTTGACTTTTTGAACCCCAACTTTGACCACTCGTCTTATTCAAAAAATTAGTGCAAATATGGTTAAATTTAAGTCATTTTTGAAGGTCTTATGTTAGTAAAGCAAGCCACAACAAAAGAAATGATATTTGACATAATTTTTTAAATAAGACGAGTGGTCAAAGTTGTGGTAAAAAAGTCAAACGAACTACAATTTGGAGCGGATTAGTTTAAAATATTTCTTTATTCCACTCATTTTTAAAACAAAAGTCAAAAAGTCAAAAGTAAGGTCTAAGGTGCTTTCAAAATTATACTATGGAAAAGATGCTTCGTCTGGAAAAGCAGCTTACAAAGGCACACTCTTTGGTTGGTCTTTTGGCTTTTAAAGGCAAAACCCAAAGCCCAAACAAACGCACACTTAGATTGTGCTCAAATCTCTTGGCTTGTTCGGATTTTACAAGATAAAAGATATCATATCTGATCTCCTGTACCTAAAGAATAGCGAATGGACATCTAAGTTGTTAGAGCATCTCCAACAGATTAGCCAAAAATAATAGCTAAATTTAGTGATTGTGCTATTTTGTAAAATGAATTTCTCTTTAAAAATATAGACTACTCCAACAGGCTATTCAAATTGAGACACTCTATAATTAAACTTGCCACGTGGCACAAGGTCTATGGTGGAGGCTACTATAACACATGTGACATCGCGCTGGAACGAGGCGCCTTGCGTGCGGAGAACAATTGGCGAGAGGCATAGGCAATCTATATTTGATAGTGGAAGTGCAGGAATGACGAGCTATCTATTTTGGAGAGTTACATGCATAGTCTGTTGGAGAGTTTTTTTTCAAAAATAATTAAATTTAACTTTGCAAAACGATTTAAACCATCTTTTGGAGATGCTTTTATATAGGCTTCAGTAGCACTCATCATGTCCGAATTTGACTTCCCATAGTAGCAAATGTCAGGATAGGGTTATAAAAGAATTCCCTCATCCATCCGCCTCGCCGCGCGCTGCTTACTCCCCGTCCCTGGTGCACCCCGCGGCTGCGCTTGCTCCTCCCACCGGGGCTGTGGTGCCCATCCGCTGCTCCTCGCCGCTGCCTCCTCCCGCCGGTGGCCGCATTCGCGCGTCCTACGTGGAGGCAGAGAAGTTGAGGGCGGGGTCGGCGAGGAGGCGCACCGCCGCGGTGGGCCGGTGTCCGTAGGAGGCACACGGCTGCGAACGTGGACGACGAGGTGCTGCGGCGCCGGGGTCCTCCTCCCGGGTGGTAGCGGGATCGAGGACGGTGTCGTCCCCCTCGGGCGCGGTCTCCTAGGCGGCGGGCTCCTCCTCCCGAGCGGAAGCGGGGTCGATCCCTGCGTCCTTCCCCCGTGGGTGCGGCCTCCCGGCCGACGGCGAGGTCGAGGCTGCCGCCGGCGGCGAGCTCGCGACCTCCCGGCGAGGTGACGCCTGGACGGAGGACAGAGGCGGAGAGGCGGCGGCGGGGAGTGGCGGCCTGCGGCAGATGTGGTGGATCCGGTTCTGGTGCAGGTCGACGTTGGGGAGTGGCGGCCGGGGGCGCCCAAATCGTGGTAGTGGTGGTGGAGGGTGGGGTGCGGGTGTGCGGGCGGGTAACTTTTTGCGCTCGGGTGAGAAAAAATCGCTTTCGCCCGAAAGCGAAAAAGTATTTTGCATCGATCAAAAAATGGCTCTCCCCCCTCCTCTTTCGTCTCGGTATAAACTGTGTGCGCCGCGGCCCAAACCCACCCTAAAACCCTCCGGCCCCCGACCCGACCGGAACCCTACCTTTCTCCCCGCGCCGGCATCGCTCGTTTTGTTCCGCCGCTCTGTTCCGCGGGGTGGGGAATCGTTCGTCGTCTCGAACGCTCGAATCCGATTGTTTCGTTCGCTGCGGGTTTGCTTGCTTGCTGCGTACGTGATCCAGCGCGGGTAACAGTTCATTACGACTTGTAGATTGTTAGAAATCTGTCCTCTACCAAACAATTGCCACGAGTATTTTTTTTTTCTCACTTCTTTCATATGTCCTATTAGCTCGAGTGTATTGAGTGACATTTCAATTTTTTTGACTTTTTTATATGATTGTTATTTTTCTCACTTCTTTCATATGTCCTATTAGCTCGAGTGTATTGGGTGACATTTCAATTTTTTGACTATTTTATATGATTGTTATTATAAGCGATGCTAGTTTCCAGTTATTCATGTGTTTTACTGTCATTATGCATTATTCTTAATTTGGTGTGCCCATGTTTCTGTAGAGCTTATCTGATACATTATGGGTAAGTCGAGCAAGAAATCTGGTGTTAAGGTTGCACCTACTGCCAGTGGCGGAGCCAAGGCCCGGCCACCCCGGGTCAGTGGCCGGGCTCACCTGGCAAACACGGGTGGCCGGGCTCACCTGGCAAACACATGCATAGGTACGCTACTTATAGCATAGAATACATGCATGGTACATTACCAATATAGCCGATCCTACATGCATCTGGTGATGCCGCTGAAGAAATACAAATATCTTTAAGTCATTTTGATGCATGCTGTGGAGAGTGTATGTGTGAAAAAAAGCAAAATATTTTTCAAAATATCCATACCAAATGGATTCTTAGTATTAAGTTGCGTCATGCTCAGGCTTCCCAAAAATCCTGGCTCCGCCAATGCCTACTGCCCTATCTGTTTCTGTGGGCAAATCCGGAAAGAAGGGTAATGCTTTGTTGAGCAATGGAATAGTTCTTTGTTAAGTTTATCACACAGGCTTTGTATTTAGTTTGGCTATCCCATGGTGTAATAATAAATTTTTATCCGAATGAACAGGGAAGAGAGATGCAGAAGGTGAGATTGAGAAGGCAGTCAGTGCCAAGAAGCAAAAGGCAGTACCTGTAAAGGTTGAGCCAGTAAAGAAGCAGCCCCCTCCAAAGAAGGTTCACTCGCCCCCTTCCGCTATACTGCCTGATTTGTGTACCGTATTATTTCTATTGTTATTCTCTGCGTGCTATTGGTTGATTTACTTTCTTTCCTTTAAACTTTTGAGATTCAAAACTTGCAGTTGTGGTAAGTATTTATATATATTGTTTCAGATGCCTTGAATATGGAGAAAAGATTTAATTATAGTTTAAAAACAACAATTACATATAACTCTATATGCCATCAAGCAAAAACAGTAATCCTTGAGGCTAGCATTAGTTGATATCTGTATGCTGCGGTCAGGATATCTAAAATCTAGATTTATAATTGACATCTGTTCGTTGTTAGATAGCTGCATTATAGTTTCATGCTGTTAATACCTGAGGTGTAAACAGCAATCACGTCTAAAAAGCAACATAGTTTTGCACCTTTTGGCCTTTTGGCTTTTCCATTGGTCTGTACTATAGAGAATGTTTTAAGATTGATGTCCTCAGGCTTAATGGTAAACTGGTGTATGGATTGAATCTTTATGTTTCTTTTATTTATATTTTCAACTTACTAGGAAAAGAAAATCTTTGCAGGTTAAGGACCAGCCAAAGAATGTTACTCAACCAAAGAAAGTTTGCACACAACCTGCTAAAGAGGAGACCAGTGATGACAGCAGTGATGTGACATCCTCAGATGATGTAAGCATTATTCACTTTCCTTTGGGGACTTCTTTCTTACTGCATCATCCATACTTATTTTTTGTCCAATAAAGGAACCTTAAAAAAACAGTTTACTTCAAATAAGCCTCCAGCTGCCGCTAGCAGCAGCAGCAGTGATGAGACCACTGACACCGACAGTGATAATAGTAGTCCTGATGAGAAGCTCACTACCCTTACAAAGAAGCCTGCTGCAGTGGTTAGTAATGGTTCCAAAAAGGTTGAGTCTGACAGCAGCAGCTCTGACAGTAGCTCAGACGAAGAATCTGATGAGGATGAAGATAGCTTCCTATTTTACCTTCAAATTTGAATCTTGAACGTTTTTCTTGCTCGTCGCCTACCCAACCTGCCTTTGTGTTTATTGTGTATATTATGTGCTTTTCTGGACCTGCAAGGATCAAAATACACTTGCTTTCAGGGTTCCTTCCTGGTGCTGTTATGAAAATACTATTTTTTTCATAAGTACCGTAATTTGTTATCTTCCATGCTCACATCTGTAACGAGCTAAATGCTGTTTCACAACTAATGCTAAAATGGAATGTCCTGAGAACAATGCTAAAATGGAATGTTTAAATGGAATGCTCACTTCCTAATACATTTACTTTTTCTGCCTCCAGGATAACAATGCTGCTCTTAAGAAGAAAGAAGAATCTAGTGATAGCTCAGAATCTGAATCAGAGTTTCATTCAGATTCTGATGAAGTAGGTGTCACTATTTATTTATTTACTCCTGTTAATTCTCTATAGTGCATATTTTCAAATCCACCTCCATTGTCTTTACAGCCTGTCACTGCAAAGAGGCCTCTAGCAACAGAGAAGAAGAATGGACAAGTATGCGTTCTCTTGTTAAATCTTGTGGCTTTTGACTTTACATTGGTGCCCCGCTAAGATAAGGCATATTTTGATTTGAAAAAGTCCAAGCTTAACCCCCAGTGAACCAACAACATAGCCTTTAACCCCTAGTAAATCAATTTATATTTATATTTAGTGTATTGTTTAATCAATTGGATAGTTTTTCAAGTGGATTTTAGTACCCTATAAAAAAATGCTTTGGCGACTTTCCTATCACAATAGACCTTCAAATGGTTGAAATCTTATCTGTCTGTGATATACTTATTATATTACCGCCACTCATTACAATCTCTCTCTCTCTCTCTCTCTCTCTCTCTCTCTAGCTATGAATCTGATGATATTAACTTGACTGTTTCAAGTTAAATGGATGTTTGCTAAGTGTCTAATTTCCTGCAGGCCAAAACTCCTACCATAAACGAAAGTCAGGCTACTGGATCAAAAACGATTTTTGTCAGGAATTTATCCTACAGCATAAGGCGTGAGCAAGTGTAAGTTTGTGGAGTAGGTCAATTTCTTTTTCCTTTTGAACTGTGTTGCAATAACATCTATTTTCCACATCCTGTAGTAAGCATTTTTTTGAGGAGGCTGGTGAGGTTGTAGATGTTCGTCTGTCTACTTTCGAGGATGGGAGCTTCAAGGGCTATGGTCATGTTGAATTTGCTACAGCTGAAGCTGCTCAGAAGGTGAACAATCAGCTTACTATTTTGTTATTCAATGTAGCTTAGTTCATCTGTTACAAGATCAGAACACCTCACGCAATCTAGTTCTATTTGATGCCAACTGGTTCTGAGTTTCTGACACTTGATGCATCCATTTAAGAATTTGCTGATGAGCTCTATTTCTCATTTTAGGCACTTGGATTCGCTCATCCTGACCTGATGGGGCGGCCTATCCGGGTTGAGCTGGCCCTTCAGAGGGGTGCATACACTCATGGCAGCGGGTAATTGACTAAGGCATCTTTGTTGGTTCTCCTATGGGGAATGCTTCTCTTTCATTATTATCAATTATCAGTGTGGCCTGAATATTGTGTATTGCACAGGAGGGACAACAGTTCTTTCAAGTCTACTCCAAGGTCTGGAAAGACTGCATATATTGAAGGCTTTGACAAATCTATTGGAGAGGACCAGGTAATGTTTAAGTTACATGTGCATGTTTCTGTTTTCTGTAACAATTTCTGTTTATATTACATGTGACACCTATTTCTTTGCCAGATCCGGAGCGCACTTCAAGAACATTTTCGCTCATGTGGAGAGATTACTCATGTTTCAATTCCAAAGGATCACGAAACTGGTGCATCCAAAGGGTCAGTTGGCTCTTCACATACCAATGCTTTACATTAAGGGTTGTTGAGGCTCTATTTTAGACACAATATTTGTGAGGAACTGTTAGAGGTTAATAATATGTATATTTTGAAAAGCAACCATTTCTGAAAGATCCATTATTGTCGTTGAAATGAGGCTTTGCTTGGTTTTACAGGATAGCATACATTGACTTCAAGGACCCGGATTCCTTGGATAAAGCATATCAGCTGAACGCTAGTGACATTGGTGGCTACCTATTGTACGTTGATCAGGCTTCGCCTGGCCAGACGGGCTTCCCCCACTAGCCTGAGTTTGCCCGGCTAGGCCCGGTACTATGGGTGTGTTTGGTTACCTGGCTTAGACTCAACTGGGGGTTTTAGCCATGGCTAGATCAGACCAGTCTATATGAGTACATGTCCTTCATGTTTGGTTCACTGGCTTAGACTAGCCTGGCTTTTTAAGTTTATGTTTGGTTAGCTTTCTTTGTACAATGTGTGGTCGCCTTTCTTCATCATGGTGAGGATAACTCGATCACCACTTCCCTCATGTTGACCAACGACGTGCTGCACGGTGCTCCTTATCTTGTTGCTTTACCTCCGCTCTGCCTGGCTACATTTTTTTTTCTCAAATTGATCTTGGCAGCCACTAAAACTGATTAAGCCATGGTGCAGCATCTCAAATCAAAGCACAACATGCACAGCAGCACCACCCTCCAATGTTACTGCTGCAATTGGCTCGTATTCCCAATTTCCCATCACGATATTGATCGAACAGAGAGACAAAGTATTTGATCGTACAGCGAGTAGAATACTAGCGTGTTGCTGCAGCTCCATCTCGTCAGAGACGGACGACGATGCTCCCGTAAGATCGGGCGAGCTGACAAAGAACAGCTCCATCGACGATGCTCCCGTAAGATCGGGCAGCGCGGCGCGGGAACATGACGCCACAATCTTCCTCCCGCGCTAATTTCTCCATGTCATATATCCAGTTCCTCTCCGAGCTCACCAATCCATTCCCATCGTGGTGGAGCAGCAAGGCTCGACAGCGGCAGGAGGTACTGGCCCCTTCCAATCCCCAGCGTCCTTCAGCGACATGAGGCACTTCCTCGCCGGCACTCCCACCTCCACCGGCTGTTTTCCACCGGCGGCTGGCAACCATACCTTGCCGAATGAAGTTTTCTGGAGCCAAGGTGTTGGTGGTAGTCGGTAGTCCTATTGGTCACCCATGGATGGGTTCTCAAGCTCTGGATCCATCAACATGATTCAGGTCACTGACTGGATCACTGCTAACAGACCTTGGCTCTGAACTTGTCATCGAGGAGGATGTTGGTGGACTTGATGTCGAGGTACAGATTTACCGACAAGAAAAACAACCACACAGTAGAGGTGACAAACTGGCAAAATTGATGTAAAATAATTTCTGCTATAATTGCAGGAAAAATAACTGAAGATGCAGGAAAAGCATGCATACAACACGGGTTGCCACTCAAAAGTTTGTTTTACACTAGTTTTAATCAAGGATACTAGGTCATAATCATAATGGAAACACAGAGATTATACCGTTCGATTAACTACGTACATGAGCATCTCTACCGTACCCAACTTGTCCTCACATTTTTGTCATTTGATTTCTCATTACGAGGTAACCTCCTTAATTAGCTTTTTTGGGGAAAAAAGTCTCATGGGGATCGATTGCTGATGTGGTGCCATACGTGCACTGATCGAGTGTCTGAGTCAGTGGGCAGTCTTTTACTTGCGTCCATAGTTGACTTAGGCATGCATGCAACTTGCTTGAGCAGGAACGAATCTCCTCTGATCGGGTGTTAATTTAATCAGGAACCTTGGATTACAGATCTGCTTATTGATCGTCTGCCTGAATTGGCCGGCAGCCGGGTGCAGATAAAATACTGTTCTGAGCGACCGCATGAAAATACTTATTTGTTAATGCATGCAAACAAGCAAGAACTGAAACAATGCAACACACTTCCAGTGCTTCTCCTGAACAAAAGAAGTAGTTTAATTAACTTGCCTCTTGATTCCATAAATTCCAGTCAAACGATAACCAAGTTGCTCCCAAATGCTGTTGCCGCAGTTCCAGTTACAAAAGCAACATCTCAACAGCTAGCCGTTTGGTTAGGGGCGGTTACCTCGAAAACCGTTTTAATTTAGTCACTGAAAAAAAAATAGTGGAAGGAGCTATACTCCCTCTGTCCCAACAAAAATAATGTTATGTCATTCAAAATTTGTCAAAAGAAATGCATGTCATGCATGCATAATTAAATAGAAATATATTTTATTTTATTTTATTTTCTATACACAAACTAAAGTAGCTAAGAATACATGTATTTTTTTACATTTACTATCTGTCTAAAAAAATCCAAAACATCATTCTTTATGGCACGGAGGGAGTAGGCGTCAAGTAGATAGAGAGAGGAACCCATTTTGCTTTTGCACCCCTTAAATATTGCTCTAAAATGGACCATGTGAATATATTTGTGCAATTTAAAGCAACCTTTCAATAGGCTAAGGGGGTCATTGTTCGTCCAGTTTTGTTACTAGAGGGGCCGTATGTCAGGAGATGCCTGCTCTAGGGTTGACTTTGGAATTACTAGTCAGGTTGTTGACGCGCCCGGTTACTTAGGATCTGTGGCAGAGGTTTTTTTTTTTTTTTTTTTTTTAGTAATAGGGCAGCTCGCCCCAGTCCTTTCATTAAAGAAAAGACCAGAAACAGTTTACAGTGTACGAGTCTCATGGTGCCAGAGCAGAGGAATGAAAACAGCTCGCCCCAGTCCTTTCATTAAAGAAAAAACCAGAAACAGTTTACAGTGTACGAGTCTCATGGTGCCAGAGCAGAGGAATGAAAACAGTTTGGAGGAACAACATTACTACTCCCTATTACAGAAGCAACATCATAAAACGTTGCAGAACACCTCACGCCACACTTTCTTCTTCCTGATGTTTTCATCGTCCTTGTTTCAGTCAGATCACTTTGCCTTCTGTGATCAAGGCCGCCAGCTGCTGTGGCACCCTCTGTTCCTCCCATTTGCCCTCTTGCTGCGTCAGGAAACATAGCAACTCTTGTTTCAGCGTCTCGCTCAGATTGCCAATCTGGCCGGTTGGGTTGCCGAGGATCTCAGCTTGCTTAGCCCTTGCTCGAGCTCTGAACTCTTCTTGGGCAGAGAAGGTTCCAGTTGCTGACCATGGCTGCAATCCTCTGCAGAAGAGAATTCACATCTTTCCATCGCCCACCTTGAAAAAGTACAGAGTTTTTTTAGTTTCCAAAGCCCCCACAGGGCAGCAGATGTAAACATATTGGCTATTGTGTACTTCTTGTAGCAGAGATTTGAATCGGAGAAATGAAAAGCTACTATGGTTTCCTCCGCTCCCCGCGTTTCACGGTTTACGTGTCGCGCAGCGCTCACTCCCGCGCCCTGCTGGCAATTTTGCACAAAGACCCTTCTATCTCTGGAAATTGCAACGAAGTCCTGCAGCTCCAACCCTAACCCTCTCACGCCCCTTCTCCCGTCTCCTTCCCGCGCCCAACCGCCGCCTCCCCTCTCCGGCTTCCTGGTCTCCACCGTCGCCGACACCCCACCCGCTCCCGCGTCTATACCTCCCCGCGGCGGCTCTTCGGCACCCCCTTCCCCGGCGGCGCCCCCACCTCCCCCTTCCCGCGGCGGCTCTCCCCCAACTCTCTCCATCTCGGCCTCGGGTTCGGCGGCCGGATCCGACACTCCGGGGAGCAGCAGTACACTCTAAAAACTACTCTCTAAATACATATTTGGAGGACCCCTTAAAAAATTTAACCCTCTATATTAGATTTTGCTGCAACAACACCCTCTATTTCCACCCTCTATTTCTTTCTCCCCAATCCCCGGGCAATTTTCATTTTTAGCATCCTTACGGATGGCGTTTATCAAATTGGCACTCTTAGGAAGCGTCTTTCAGAATCAGCACATTTTCATCTCGCGTCTTTCATTGTTAGCATTTTTGCCTATGTGGCATGACATGTCAACCATACAAGCTGGCAAGAGGCAGCAATGGCTTGGGAAATGACCGATTTGCCCCCAGCCTTTTTTTTCCTCTGGACCCAAACGAACGAAGCCGCTCACGCCGTTCCGGACAAAAAGAAAAATCTCGCGACTTCTTTCTCCCTCCCGCTGCCGAGCCGCGACTTTTTCCCACCGCCCGCCGCCGCCGAGTCTCAAGCCCGCCGGCGCCCTCTCCATCTCGTCTCCCGCCGGCGCCGCTCTTCCCTCTCGACTCCACGCGCTGCTCCACCTTCGTCGCCATGGGGACCTAGCGCTGATGTTCCCCTGCTGTTGCTGCTGCATGTACTCCGGTGACAGGGCGGGTGGGCGGCGCCATCGCCAACCGGCGTCTCCGCGGCCAGGGAGAGGTCGGCCGTTGACCTTGGTGCCTCCTCCACCTTCCCCGCGTGCGGTGCCCCCCTGCACGCCCCTGCTCGCCGCCCCTGCGCGAGCCCCACCTGCTCGCCGCTGCGCACCCCCGCTCGCCGCCTCTGCGCACGGCTGGGTCGGGCCAGTGCTCGTGGGCAGCCGCGGCCTGCGCACGGCACGCCGGGGCTGGCGCTCTCGGGAAGCAACGGCTGGCTCATGGCCAGGCCAGGGTGGCCACGACGGCGGCCCATCCTGTGGGCCGGAGGTAGAAGATGAAGATGGCAGGTGGGACAGAGGTAGAAGATGATTCTGAACAAGTGGGTCCCACCTAGCAGTGAAAGGAATTGTGGGACCCATCTGTCGGAGAGGGGAGAAAGAGGAAAAGAGCAAGGGCACCAAGGTAATTTCCCGTGTCCACGCTAAATGGGGCTCGTGTAGCACTAATACCAAAGCTTAGATCTAATGAACAATCTCGGTTCTCATATGGTTTATATGGGTAACACTATTTTCTCGCCCACGTAAGAATGTTACCTTCTACTTTAATCTGCAATGGATTGATTTTTTAATATATACCTAGAAAATAGCATTATAGAAGGGTGCGGTGTAAGCTGCAGTGCATCTCCTATAGTTCCTTCAAAACAACCTCCTTTCTCCTAAAAAAAAAAAAAAAAAAAAAAAAAAAAAAAAAAAAAAAAAAAAAAAAAAAAAAAAAAAACTCTCCAAGGTAATCTGCTCCGTGCTTTTTTATCCTATAAATTGATTGTAAGGCACTCTCATAAAATAATAATAAAATAACTTATAAGAGATGCAATTAAAAAAAGAGCGACTGTTTTCTCTCATAACTTGTGTTTTACATGACTAGTTCCATCCACACACACACACAAAAAAAAAAAAAAATCAACAATTCTCATGTTCATTTCTGCACAATTATCAAGGTTAAACTTCTCTAGAGTTCACTAAACAAACCTAAACAAGGTGCAGATCTATTCTAAGCCCAAGAAGTTAACTGTACAACTCAAAATCTAAATTTAGCATTTGGGGGTGTGTGTGGGGGCAATTGTAACCATGGTGCTACGATGCCCATGTATTTGTATCGAACTATTTCTCTCGCCTAGGTGTGCTCTAAAAAAAATCTAAATTTAGGTAGGTTTGTGTAGGTTAGAGTGATTTAGACAACACAAACTTAAGTTTAGACTCTAGATACAAAAATAACACGTACTGTTAATATACAAGTTTGCATGATTAAAAAAACATACAAGTTTGCAAACCAAAAGGCACATTTTACGCTTTCTATTACTATTTCTTCTTTCCAAGACCCTGAACATAATTATCAGTAAAAGACAAATATTAAAGCATAGGCCATATATAATTATTGAATTAGCAAAGATACCTCGCCACTTATTCCCAATAGCAGAAGTTGACTCAGACAACTGTTCTGATTACTGATAATACATTGTCAGGTTCCAGAGCAGAATGTTCAGAACAAAGAAGCAACTCGTAGATAACAACGGGAGAATGACTCCACTTCGTCTTTAGCCAAACTATTGATCCTTGTTATGAGCAAGGTCCAGAACCATATGATACAAGTTTTACACAGAGGGAGAAGGCCACAGCAGCGAAGTATAAGACGATGCAGGAAGAAAGCACAACACTGAAACAACATTGCCACAAGAAAGTGAATATACTTACAGTCTACGTGAACCTGTTTATCTGCTAAACCAAGGCCTCGCGCATGCCTTGCATGCAAAGCTATCTGTACAAATCAATGTCACACTAAGTGCCTCCGGAAGGTTTCATTCAGTAACTAGAAGTAATCTTGGCTTCTAACTTGTCAGATCCTGGAAGAACTTAGGAGGGATTGACGGTGGGCAGTACTTCTTTGCTACAAATTTGTACTGTGAGCAGATAGAGGGTAGGGCAATTAGCATCAGAGTATGTACCAAAGTAATGAGAATCATCAGCAATCACCTTATGTAGACAAAGCTCACCTTATGCTGACTGTACTTTTCTCTAATTGCAGGAAGATTTCTTCCAAGGCCCAAGCAGAAGAGCCGGTGCAGTAACCTTACACAACCACGCAACTCAGATGGTGTATATCGCGTGTAGTAAGAAAGCGAGGAATTCTGCTTCCGATCAAGCATAAATGCAAATGTTAGCTAATGCGAGCATCAAGGTTTTTTTTTTTTTTTTTTTTTTTTTTTTTTTTTTTTTTTGGGGGCGAAGAATGCAAACATCGAGTTTAACAATGAAGATTCATAAAAGATAAAGTTGGCGACATATACCCATGGGTTCTTTATTGGCATAAGGATAAACTTCGCCAAGAAAACAGAAGAGGCAGCTACCAATGAAGGTAAATAGCAAAGTAAGCTGTACTCCAGAAGTGACAGCTCACAAATGTAGTTGGCTAAGAACTCAAGATGCAGAGTTGAGCCCTGCAGAAAGAAAAAAAAAAGCAACCATCACCTTTTTTTTTTAGATAAAGAAATCAACCATCACCTAGAATTGGTAGGAACTGAAAAAACAGTAAAACGTGTACCTTTTCAAGAACTTGAGCAGCATCTACAAATCTCCTATATAACATGAACAGAAGTATTTGGTATAAGTATGTCCATGATCATTATTACAGAAACCAATAATACTACCTTAAGAAACATTTTGCTGTAGGTACTGTCATCTCAAACTTCAAGTTATTCAGTACAGAAGCTTCCATTTGCAAAACCTATAAAACTATATGTCAGAACTTAGGAGAATGAAACTAAGAAACAATAAGGAAAAGAAAAGAGTGTGCTCAGACATGAACCTCTTCCTTAGTGTATGAATAATCGGTAACATAACAGAGCTCTTCTACCTGAAGTGGGCATATTTCTTCATATTTCCTGAAATTTGAATATATTAACAGCATAATATCAGAACAGAGCACACAAAAAATATAAATAGACTAAAATGAACTAATTGGATCTTACGCAGCTATAAGCAAGCAGGCAACACCAACTAATTGCAGTCTGTGCCGACTGATCTCTTTGACAGAAAGATAACGGTCAATGTAATTGACAGTGAGGTATAAGGTTTCAGGAACAAGACAATATTCTTCTGTGACCTGAATTGAGAAAAGGCAAAATGACAAACATCAGGTGTGTCGATTTTTGGTTCATTTAGCTGTAAAAACATGTATTCCTTTCTAAGAGGAAATACTTACTTCTACAAGCCAGTCTATTAACATCGCCCTCATGGTTTTGCTCATATCTGTCTGAGTAGTTTCCAAAAAGTTTGTTGAAGGCATTTTCCTAGTCTGCAAGAACATTACAACAGGGTAAATGCGAGCAGCAATTGCCCCCAAGAAGGAGGCAAGCAAGTGGAGAACTAGGACCAACCAAACACAAGCTTCATCACAGTGAGATATTATGTGCAAACAATATAATGTCCTGCAACACAACAACGCCAATTTTTTACATCAAGAAACTGCTAAATCCAGGCCTTTGTATAGAAGTGTGATTAAACCATCTGCTGAGCCTAACATTTTGAGAATGCTTCTATTCGAATTCTTCGTGTGTTTGCATTCCACTAAGAATTGCATGTTTCCACTAAGAATTGCATGTTTTGTTCAAAGGAAATGAATTTGAAAATGCTTCTATTTGAATTCTTCGTGTGTTTGCATTCCAACCATATAACAACCTGAGCACAAAATGTGTATTAAGTTTTCAGACAGAGGTTGATATTAGCACTCCAGCGATTACTTGATGCTCAGTATACACATATATATCAAAGGCACAAGAGCATGAGCAAAAATCAATCACCTCAGCCTCTCGCAAGTTCTCGTAAATTTCACAGGCAAGAGTTGTAGAAAACCGTGGATCCTTATAGTTGAAGCCAAGATCAATTATATTATCAGCTTTCGGAGGATTAGGACTACGTTTCCTCCAGTGGGAATCTGCGACAATAAACAAGTCATGTAAACCCAAAATGTATGAAGCATTGCATGAAAGTTCTAACCAGAGCTGCCCCCATTTCGATAAGCAAACAAACCTGCAACATCCATACTATCAGAGAAATGAAGTGTATCACTGGCCCACAAATGCAAAGAAGCTGCCACTGAAGGGTCGTCATCAAGGTCAGAGCTCTCTGTTGAGTTGCATATTGACATAGCATCCTCCATTGAGACCGAACAGTCTCGAGACAGGCCAGGTGAGCTGCAACCTGTTGATACAACGTCTGGCACAGAAGGAAGAGGCGCGTTCTTCTGAAGAAGTGATGCTGCCTCATCAAACTGGTCAGACGCCAGCCCTCTGCTAGAACCCCGTTCCGTGTTCACATTGCGCAGGCAAGCAAAGGATCCCTTCTTAACATCGACTGGTTTGGTAGAGCTCAGTTTCTGTATGTAGTAAGATAAGAGGGAACCTTAATGTTGTTGTTTACTGAAGTTGTTCAATTGCAATGATAAAACAGAGAACTACATAAGCATATATATTATATATTACCAACAGAAGATCCGAAACTGTGCAATGCGCATGAAACACCAGTATCAGCACCCCCAAAAACCTTGAGAAAGCTAAAGTTGCAACTTACTCGTTTCCAGAAACAACAAGATATCTCTTATGACACCACGAAATACAATATTATCTTAAGACCCCTGGAACAGAACCATGTATGTCGTAGAAGACGTCAGCAAATGTCGTTACGATGATCGAGAAAATGCGGAATTAACATGTCCCGATATTAGATCAATCAAGTAGATCGAGAAGAGGGCAAAACGGCATGATAAACCCTAGAAATGCCACACCAGATTGAAGTAACTGAACTGATCAACAGATGCTCTCTGTACGGCTGTACCAACTAAAACCCACGGCAAATTCCTACGCGTGGCGTGGCCGCCGCCTCCTCCTAACGAGAACGACCCTCGCTGAACGAATCGAACGTGCGAGCGCGCGAGGAGGAGCCGTACGTACCGCATCGGACGCGGAACCCGCCGCGCCGGACCTCCAGCCGCCGCGGAAGACGTTGGTGAGGTTCCCGAGGGCGGCGCGCTTCCCGGGCCGCGCCACCGCCACCGCCTCCTTGGCGCCCCGCGCGCCGGCGTTCTCCGCCATGGCCGACGCCGAGGTGCGGCGCCCCGCTGCCCAGCACGACATTGCGGCGGTGGAGTGGGCGCGCAGAGTCGGTGCGGAACTTCTCAATTGCCGCGGTTTGGGTTTGATACCGAGCCCCACAATTTCTTTGGGGAAACGTTTGAGAAAATTACTTATCTGCCACTAATATCAAAGCCTGACATATATATAGCTCCTCTATACTGCATTATGGGTGATTTGTGTTTGCAAACCAATGTTTTAAGCAAACTGTATAATAACACTAATGTACGTATGCTTTGTTCTAAAAATAAATTATGCACTAAGTCACAAATTGTATCCGAGTGGTAATTAAGGAAAGGAAACCATACCAACTTTTTTTTTTATAATGTATACTTGTATTAATTAATAAAAATAAACACGTCCAAATGCAAGTACCCCGAATAAGGATACGTAGGACAGTTGTCCAACCTATATTCTACGAGAAAGGAAATCGGTCGCATCCGCTGCCGACGAAGATCGTCGACACCAGCCGACGCCGCCAAACCTGAATCACCAGAAGCCGGAGGAAACCACCGGCGTTGAGGTGGACTACAGCAGACGCTCAATCTCGCGGAGGCGAACAAGTCTTTGAGCACCACTCGTCAGGTTGGAACGACGAGAGCGGCGCCGACGATGGCATCCGCCGTCGCAGTGAAGCCAAGCTCGCTCAATCCCGATCCGTGCCGCCGGCAGATCGAGCTCGATCCACCGCATTCCATCTTGCTGCCATGCCCTCAACCGCCACCGTAGCCTTGACCTTAAACGCGGCAGGAGCACTGCCGCTCCGCCACGACAACGAAACAGCAGCCGCCGCAGACTCCTACACCGTCTCACAGGCCTCCCATCGTCACCGGAGCAGGCGACGACGAGGTGGACGAAGACCGGGAGGACATTATTCCACCATAGCTACGCTTCCACATCCACCAAGCTCGCGCCGCCGGAAACCCTAACCCTAGAAAAGGGACCTAATCTACACCGCCGGTCAAGGTCACGCGGTTCCCCACACATCCGAGGCCCCAAGGGCCGCCGGAGGCGGAAGGAACCGGCGACCTCTCCGGCGGGAGCACAAAACGTCGGTGGCGGCGCCTCAGTGGAGCTCTCCGTGGCTAACCCTAAGAACCGGAGAGTCCCGTGTATTGCAAACCATATCAACTTTTATAAGAGGAAGTACATAGGGGTAAAATGATCTTTTCGTTTTCCCGACAACTAACTGTAAACTTGACGGAAGTGATAAACAATACTCTTTGTTTTCTTTCTCGAAGGTGGTTTCCAAGAAAATTAAAGTGGATGGCACATAAGGTTGTAAAAGAATTAGTTAGGGAACCAAGAGAATTTTCAGTCACAGATAAGAAATTTTATTAAAAAGTTTCAGGTTGCGGTTGTAGTGGCACCTGAAGACCTGGACTCTGCACCCGAAG
The DNA here is from genome assembly GCA_018135685.1 of Themeda triandra. Classification (NCBI taxonomy): domain Eukaryota; kingdom Viridiplantae; phylum Streptophyta; class Magnoliopsida; order Poales; family Poaceae; genus Themeda; species Themeda triandra. The sequence goes on from JAENPR010000228.1 coordinate 221,195, forward strand.
TCATAATTCGAAAATACACATTGCCATGTGTTCTAGCAGTCAAAGACAAATTAGTAAAGGGACACTTCGCCAGTTGTTGTATAGGGTAATCATTATATGCATATTTACATTGCTCAAAAAAAAAAATTATATGCATATTTACACCTAGACGGTGGAGTCCCCTAATTTCAACGGATTGCGTCTTATGAATCAACAAGGCTTAATTTATTTTATATTTCGAATGTTTACTAGTATAAAAAAAATGGTACAATCAAGGTGCGATTCGTTGTGCTTGAAGTTGTCTCTAAGCTTAATAATATTTTCAAACAATAAAAGACATAAACACTCATGAACTCCTAGTGTAAACCTAGATAATCTTTTGCTTATCGAAAAGTCCAGCACCTCGCCATATGGATAGCAGGATAGGCATAAGGACCAAATGCATTGAGTGTTGAATTGGGGCTAGCAACTCCAATACTTTGGCAAACGTCACTTGACAAATCTCTAGTTTTGCCAAGTCTAAAACCCATTTGCCAAGTGAAAAAATAGCCTTTCTCCAACAGTTTGCTATTTTGGGCTTGGCAAATTGAAAATTAGTGGTCCACATGTCTTAATTTTTTGTGGGGACGCATGCAGCTTGGTGATTCCTCTTCCTCTCGTGTGAAGGAAATGACGCATGCACCATTTGCCAAGTGCCCCAGACGTGCGCATATATGCGCCGGTCAGCCTCCTTTTGCCAAGCTTGCTACTTTGCCAAGTGGTTTTAGGGTAGTATTGAAGAAGCTTTTTTCTGATTTTGCCAAAAAATAGGATTTGCCAAGTGGTTTCAGAGTAGTGTTGGAGTTGCTCTAACAAATTAAAGGAACAAACTTAGCCTATTCAAACTCTACATAACCCACTTGCGTATTTAGACCCTAGATCACATATTCGCTTGTTATAGTCTCAGCTTGTTTTTGCTCTCACAGAATATTATTGAATTAGACGAAATCAACCGACATTTAGATCCTTAGATATACATGCACAATTGAAACCTACCTGGAACACCACACTAAAGCCAAATTCAAGTCTACCTGACCATCAACATCTTGAGCACTCAAACATTAAAAAAATTGTAAAAGATGGATAAGAGACAACTCAGATTTGTCTCGTGGTATAAAGTAGTTGTCACTGCCCGTGATCTAAGTTGGGGAACCCACTATGGGTTAAGCTCTTTTGAGTCTTTAAGGCTACCCATTCTCTGATCCGGATTGGCATGTCTCAAAAGTACAAAGTTAGGAGCCTCTCAATAAAAACACCACTTAGAAGTTACCTGGTCATCCGCCGGGTTGTCTAAGTGTTCCAAATTATCATGAGTAACAAGTCCTCAACTTCCACTTGATCAAAATCAGAGTCGGGAGCAAAAGGATGCACACAAAAATCACTCCAAAAAGCTCTTATGACTTGAAATGCCCAAGAACACTTCACAAAACTTTTTCAATATGTGTAGCACACCATGATCATATGGTGACCTTATTTTCTAAATTTTCCAACAATCACCATGGTCACCAAGTCCACTGGTACGGTAGATCATAACTAGTGGCACATTTCCACTTCATCTCGACCGTTGCACAATTGCCACGGTATGACGCAGAGCCCAACACAGGTGCACGACACAGTCTGAAACATAGTAATTCTGAAAGTCCGATCTCAACCAATCTTCGGTGAGAAATTCTCAACCCTTTAGGACCACTCTTGACTGACTTAGCAGGAGATTATCGCAGGCGTGCATCCAACATTCTTGTTTCCAAATTTGTCAAGTTATTTGCCTTAAACCCCTTTAACAGTACGGCCAAAGATAAAGAAAGTGTGGTAATTCTAAGTGCCCTCAACACCAAGTATTGCACTTGGACAGTAACTTGTACTTAGCCACCACCCTGGTTCTACGGTTTCTGCTTCATTGCAAAGCTTCATGTTCCTTTGCCATGAACAATGTCTGCATTGGATTTTTTGCTGTGAGGCTCATTTTGGAATTTTTGGGGGGTCTGTATAAGCACAGTTATTCTTCTGGCCCAGAGGATTGAATGCTCATAAGCAACATTTTATCCCATTTAAATGGATCCAAAAAGGGTGAACTTGAGAAAGCAAATAGGGATTGCTGTACTCAGTAACTGATAAATCAAGCTGATGCTATGAAAGTTCACTATGGAAACACGGTCAAAACTACAGTCAGACTACATGCTAATTTTCATGCATCAGTAAACCTAGAAGCAAGGGGAAACAAATTATAAGTTTTGGGCATCATGTACTCCCTTGCAATGAGCACATGAGATGGTACAACAATGCTAGGGCACAACAGACACATCACCCGAACTATAGCTTATGTTGGTTAACCACATCAACTGACTTGAGTAAGCAGCATGCTACGATGCTGTTGCTAATCAATAACATAGTTCGGGTTAACTGCCAATATTCTGCTCTCTGATGGTCTTCTTGTGCCACTGCCATCTTCGGCTGCGGCTGCTGTGCCTTCGTCAATGACTATAAGATGGCCTTCCCGCTGTATAAGTCTCTGCACATGCACATACATGAAGATTTTAGGTGCGTTGTCATGCTATGATGTTGTGTTCGTTTAGTTAGAGTGCACTCAGGTTTGGAAATTACCATACCATACCCCAATAGAGCACTGCAGGACTCACCTCTATAATGGCCTTGATACACTTCACTTCCTCCTTCACCTCTGCAGTAGAACTATATGCCCCTTTGGCATTCTGCTGCTCAACATACCAAATGATAAGATCCCCTTGCTTCATGCCAGCCAAACCATCGCCTGCATCACCACAGGGAGTGTTTCCCAGTAGTTAGGGCCACGGTTTGCTTAGATAATGGCTGCTCGCACACCATCTCTGATCGCTCATGTTATAGGTCTATGACCATTCATGTCCTCTTAATGAAATACGGGCATATATGCTCACTCGCGAAAAAAAGCAACAAAGACAAATGGCAGATAACTTGAATGCTACAGCACAGAGAAACATTCCAATACATGAGTGTAGAAAATCTATTGAGGTTTCTAGTGTTTACATATATCATCAAATTTACTAGGATGATAGTCAAGAAATTTATTCAGTGTAAGATGCAAAATAATTATTTCTAAGACTAACAGAGACTGTAAGTTTGCTCAGATTACTTTTCCACTTGGTGCAACTGCAATCCAAGTAAGAAAGCATGTTTGTGTTCCTGAGCCATTAATTCATTAACAAGTTTAGCCATCTATCACAGTTCTTTCGTCAAGCAAAGTACAGGTTTTGAGCTGGACCGTTGCTAGGATAAACATGCATGGGTATGGCTGAGTCAATAAGGCTAGAAGACAAAGTAATTCATTAACAAGTTTAGCTATCTATCACAGTTCTTTCGTTAAGCAAAGTATAGGTTTTGAGCTCGACCGTTGCTAGGATAAACATGCATGGGTATGGTTGAGTCAATAAGGCTAGAAGACAAAGTAATCCAAAAGGAAGTACCATCTTTCTTGACTGACTCTTCATGCTGCCTTAGTCTCATGACCAAAGCTTGAGTAACTCTCTGGAAGTGTTCTTCAGTTATGACCAATTTCTTCTTGCCGTTATCCGCTGCTTGGTCATTTTCTAGTGTTGACATAAATAACAAAATGGTTAGAAACAACCTAATAAAAACACAGCCATAATAAGTTTTAACACTTGGAAACCCACCTGCACCCTGCTGCTGAGGAGCAGCATCTTCTTCAACTGGCTGTCCAGCATCATTCTCAGAAGGTACATTTGTCCCATCTTCAGCATCTTGGAAGTCAGAGAGATCAACTTCACTTGATTCAACACTACACAAAATCAATGAGGTTCACATCAGCAACATTATTATGCACATACCGATTCATAAAAGGGTTATCAGTTTAACAAAATCACCTGATGATGGATGTCTTGAGCAATTTAACTGCCAGACGGACATGAGCTGGGAGAACCTAAAAGATTTCAATACCATATGAAGTTAGTCACAAAGTAATAGAAATGGACAACAATAACAATGCAAGAAGCGTGAAAATCAAATACAGGTTGATTATATTGTCCATGAAAGGGCAAGAGACTTAATATATTCCATGATTCCATCAGAAGTGGTACATGAAGACCATGATTTTTTTTTTTTTTTTTGAAAATGTCCATGATCTGTGATAGTAGAAGTGAATTAGTATACTTACAACTCTTTCTAAATGGCTTCGAGCAATAGCTTCTGACAGCCGAATCAATGCTTCCAATTGCCGAACTGTCATCCTGTAAGCGACCCTAGTTCCAGGAGTACTGTCCCCTCTACGAAGGGTAACATACGACTCTACCAGAACTTTCTTTGCTTCTGAACTCAACTGAAATGAAAATAAAGAGATAACTATAAGGTTTCAAGAAGTCGAAGCCCATTTTCTCAAGAGACTTTTTTTCAGGAGCACTAAAGAGGCAAACCTGAGGTTTCAAAGACTTGGCAAAAGAAATATAACGCTTCAGTTGTGCAGTGCTAAATGCAGGGGCAAGTGCTTCTTCACGTTTCTGATGGACTCTTACAATGTGATGAGCAATGTGGTAGTCAGTGTTTTCATCAGGTTCATCAATCATGATGTAGACCAGATCAAATCTTGAAAGAATAGCTGGAGGCAATGCCACATTGTACTGGAAGAGATTGCAGCAAACAAAAAGAATTAGATTTTAACAATTTTTAATTTTCACATCATAACATGTAATGTTCAGATACGCACTTGTAAAACTTTATAGACATGAATGAGATTGAGCTACCTTAAGTGGTTTTGACTTGTCATAACGGCCTCCGGTCGGATTTGCTGCAGCTAAAATTGATGTTCGTGCATTCAAAGTTGCCTGTATTCCTGCTTTCGTTATGCTAATTGTTTGCTGTTCCATTGCTTCATGTATAGCAACCTACAATGGATGTATGGAACAAGCAATGTTTACTTTTTGACATGAATGACTATTAAGAAAGGGAAAGACAACAGAAGCTATTGGTAGACATACCTGATCCTTAATGTCCATTTTATCAAATTCATCGATACAACAAATGCCATTATCAGCTAACATTAGCGCACCAGCCTGGAAGCAAGGGGAGCATCAAACTAAACACATCAGAATCTAAGTAGGCATGTTTTCATGAAAGGATTATGAGAATGTATCTCTCTTTAGTGCAATGATACACAGCTCTCCTGCGTATTCCAGAAAAAAAAAGAGAGAATGCATTTCAACTTCTTGATGGTTACCACTGTTTATTAACTCAGCAATTATTACCGCCCAGGACTAGAATTAGGCAACCAACATGTACAGGAACAATGCTTGTCGTGACGAAAGAAATAGATTTCTGAATATTGGTAGTACCTCAATACAGAATTCACCAGTCTCTGGTTCTTTAGCAACAGTTGCTGTCAGACCAGCAGCAGATGATGACTTCCCTGATGTGTAAACAGATCTTGGAACAATACCAGCAGTATATCTGACCATTGGATTGAAAAGCACATTTTAAATTTCGTTATGATTAATGATGGAAAGAATTCAAGTATGAGGTCTATTTTAGTAAAACAAAAATGAAACCAACTGTCACATAGAATAGTTGGCATTTCAAGATAGATAATTCATATTATGGTTTAACAAAAGATGTCCAAGCAGCTAAAAACAAACAGTAGAATAGTAGATTCATTAGCACACAAACAAGTTGGCAAGTAACTGAATTCCTCATCAGCACAAATGCATGATTATCATATTTTTTTTTTTGTAAAAATGTGTTATCTAGCAAAGCAGAAGCACTAGGTTCAAATATCTAAAAAGTTCATCACAGCCTAACAAGACATTATTTAAAGAAAATGCCATGTCAATGCTTACTTTAGGAACTGAGACTTTGCACAGCTTGGGTCACCAACAATACAGACATTGATGTCACCTCTAAGGTTGATCCCTTCATGTGTTATCTTATGAACACCACCCAAAAGCATAAGAAGCACCGCCCTCTTAATTTCTTGATGACCAAAGACAGTAGGACATATGCTATCAACTATCTTATTAAAGAAATCAGGAGTGTTCCTCATCCTAACAACCTCATCTTCCTCTTCTTCCTGCAAAAGAGATGGTTTTGAACATAAATATAACAACCAACAGTTCAGAAGTGAAAAGGAAATGTTTAGAATACATCCAACAGCCACAATAAAACAGATACTTGCAGAGAAGCGTAGTTCAGTATGCATCAGCAATAAATACCAAATCAACAGTGAGCATACAACATTTCATGAGTTGAAAAGATTTGATGTCTCAAAAAAAGTTGAAAAGATTTGAAGGAGCTTTCATATACTGTTGTGGACTCGTTTGTCACAAGAAAAATACAGACAATGCAGCCATGGTTAAACCAGTCGTCAAGATAATCTTAAAATCCTTATAAAAAAAGAAGATAATCTTAAAAACATGAGAAGTATTTGTTTTGTTTTTAGAATGAATAACCTTCCCATTCCTTTATGAAAATCAGTAATTTTTAGACTGCGAAGTTAACTTACTGTGAATTTATGTCTCTCACTGTCATCACCATCTGTGTCCCGATCCCTGATGTCCACTTCTCTCCTGCCATCTGCGACCTAATAACATTTATGGTAAAACATATCATTATATTAAGAAATGTTAAGATGACACTAGTGAGATGGAACTTATGTGCTCAAAAGAGTTTATACCTGCACTGAATTCGCTACAAAAGCGAGGCGATAAGAGAGATCCCTAACTCCAAGGGATTTCAAGCCTTTTACACCTTCTTGAACACCTCCACTTTTTCGCTGAGGAGCTTCCCTGCGACACTCTGCTCGTTCGCCAGGTGAAGTTAGCGCCATAACATCAGGAACTGCAACAACAGTTCCAGTAAATATAACCCTGGAAATGCCAGAAACAAAACAGTCAGTCAAACAAAGTCATTCCAAGGAGAGGAGTAAAGTAAAAAAAGAAGCTTCCTCACGTGTCCCCAGCTCTAGCCTTCTCAACAATCTCATGCCGCAGAATGACATCAAGGGAACGAGGGAGTGACCCAGCAGGTATCTCTTTTGATGTCTCCTGCATTCTGACCCGCTGCCAATCTGTGAATTTGCTTTCCTGGCGGAGAAGGGCCCATTTTGTTCGGTTCTGGCATGTTGCGTTAACACATATTATCGGCTGTAAACAAGATACAAGAACCCATCATTAGACACAGTGCATTAGTGAGAAGATAATGGGGTATATGTTGAGATGTAATACCTCAGTATACTTGAACTGCTGCTCCACATTCTTAACAACATTTCCACAGTCAAGGCATTTGAAGGTGCCTTGCAACAGTTCAGGCCGCACTTCACTTGTCCGTGTCACAACACCCATTACTGATGTGAGCTTGCCAATTTCGGCTGTCCCAAGCTCTCTCAGTCTGCCACAACAGTAATTTGAGTAAGTTTTGGTTGACTATCTTTCAATTAAGCATTTGCATTGAGTTTATCAAAGGATTGCTGAAGGCAGAATCCATGAGCCATGCAATATAACAAGACAATAAAATTTTCTTCTCCTAAAGTTGAAAATAAAAAAAAATATAAGATCTACTGGGGTAGTAGGCCCTACTTTTTCAGCATTGGGATGTTGTAGAAGGCAATGTTGATATCCTTGTTGGGACTATCTTCTGAGATGATTGGGGCTCGGTTCTCGCCAGCCCGGTGCTCCAACACAAACCTCTTGCATGCATTCTTTAGGTATGGTTCAAACCTGAATACAATAAAAGAGACCAGTTTTCAGAGCTTACTTTTGACACATTACAAAGGTTGCAAATTGAAGTGCAAAAGTTTATCCAAAATTCTATTTTTTTCTAATTAATTATAACGAAAGGACACATAAACAGGTTACTGCAAGCTGATAATAAACTAGTAAGTACTTCTTTCTCCAACCTCCACCAATCCAATCAAAACATGTTGATTGCCCTGAATTAAATCTAACCGAGAAATCCCCAAAGGCTAACCAAATCGCCCCACCCCCATTTCCCCCACCTGCTGTCCATTGAAAGCATAACAAATCGGACCAATTCCAATCTCAAATTCGAGTAACCGGACCAAACCTATCCCCCTTTCCCTTCCACAGATCCAGTTTCTACCACGCGACACCAAGATGGAAAAGGAACTCTAGTCTCACTCTCACCTGAGGTACTCCTCGGAGATGGCCTTCTGGAGGATGTCGTTGAAGCGCATGACGTGCGCGAAGTCCACGTACATGGTGGTGGACTCCCGCGACCGCATCGCCTCCATCTCCGCGTCGTAGAACGGCTCCTCCCCCGCGCCATCCGACTCCTTGAATCTGCAGGCCCAAGAACGCCACCCCCATCCCCACCGTCTCAGTCAGACAAGAAGAAGATAAAAATGGTTGCTCCGGCGGCGGCGGCGGCGGCGGCCGACTCACCGCTTGAGGAACTCGAGGAAGATGTTCTCCACCCGCGCCGCCTTCTCGTCCACGAAGAACCCACTGAACGCGTCCATCACCGACGACTGCCCCCTTGCCGAAGATCCAGGGTCTGGAATGGGGCTTTGGATTGGAGATTTTGCACTCTCGTGGGGAGCAGGGTTTGGATTGGAATGGGAATGGGAAGGAGAAGGGGGCGGCAGGAGGGGAGGTGGGTCTTGGCGGGAAGAGGCGGCGGCTTGGCGCCAAATCTTCCCGCCAAAAGGGATCCGAGCGGGTGGGTCGCGTGCGCCGGGTCCGTGGACCGGAGACAGCTTTACTCTCTCTGTCGCGTGGGGACCGCAGAGCGGAAGGGAGGTGGTGTTCAATTCATGGGCTGAAGGATCGCTGGTGGGGCAGGTGTAGTGGGCTGGGTGAAGGCGTGAAATGGGCTGGGATCCAATGGGCCGGAGTGATTCTGTGATGAAAAGGTCCATTTAGGTCCCTTGAGTTTTGTGAAAATCCTTCATCCATGGACTCTAAAATCATACCATGTCGTTCAACCTTTGAAACCGATCGTCTTATGTCCCTGGGCTGATTATGAGCGGTTGAAAGCGATTTTGTTTTTTTTATTTATTTCGACTTAATCATAGTAAAGCATATAAAAATCATAACATGAAAAATCCTATTTTATTGGACTCCACATAAATATATCTACACGGTGGACATATAATATGTTATGCTTTAGTACGAAGCTTTTGTTATAACTTCAGATTTATATGCTTCTATTATGGTGAAATTTTTATGGAGGGCTAATTATTATATGCTCAAACTGAAGTAAAATCTAAATAAATCTATAACTGAGTTATACATGACCCAAAAAATATGAGTTTTCTATGACATTTCAAGTATAAAATGATTAGCTAACATAATTTCATTATATTTGGACCATAGAAACTACAACTATAAATGATTTTAATTAATTATAAAAAACATAGATCTAAAGATATAGCAAAAGTTTTGTACTAAAGCATAACATAATATATGTTCAATGTGGGAGTCTAAAGAAATTGAATTTTTATTTTATAATTTTTTTTAAGATTTTTTTAAAGATTCTATTGAAATAAGTAAAAAAGAAAAAAGAAAACTATCCTCGTAACCGCTTATAATCAGCCCAGAGACGTAATATGAATGGTTTTAAAAGTTTAGAGATATATTTTATCTGGTTTTGAAGTTCAGAGATAAGAGCAACTCCAACAGTTTGGCAAAAGCATTTGGCAAATTAGAATTTTTGGTAAAACAAAAAAAAACCTCATCCAACAACTTGTCAAAATCACTTGTCAAATTGGCAAGCTTGGCAAAAATAGCCCTTTCCGGCGCAAATATGCGCGCATGCGAGCGCTTGGCAGCGCTACTAGATTTCCCGTGCATGCAAGTTGTTGGGTGTGAGCCACTAATTTTTAATTTGCCAAGTCGAAATATAGCAAACTGTCGGAGAAAGGCTATTTCTTCACTTGGTAAATGGGTTTTAGACTTGGCAAAACTCGAGATTTGCCAAGTGATGTTTGTCAAACTGTTGGAGTTGCTCTAAAGTGGACTTTAGTGAATGATAAGAGAGCGCGTGCGACATGTCGCCTCTGTCTGTGTGCATTCATTTGCATAGATTTAATAGGCCAGGTTTTACATGTGCCAGTACGGGATACCAAAGCAATCAAAGCATGCCACACGGTAGTGCCGCATTTTTTTTCTGTTGCAGAGGCGTTGGGATTTCCAGCTCAAATATAAACATATTTTCCCTTCAAAACCAATGCACTGATAATAAAAATTTGTATATATGAAGCCGAATGTGGAATAACAATTTTGTCTAAAGAAGCACATGTAGAATATTTTATTTCCCAAGCTACATATTATCCAATTACATTGCTGTGTATGTGATCAAATAAAAGATGATAAATAATACAATATAAATTTGACAAATACATTAGTTTTGTTCCTATTTAACGATCAAAGACTCTGCAATCCTACATAAAATAGAATAATTAAAGGAACGGATATTAGCATTCCAATGATGACCCTGTAAATGAGCAACACGTCAAGATGGTTAACCAAGAAATATCCTCGAAGAGTTTGTTGCATCCATTTGTAAGGTTGTTAGATCCGACCTCCGGCGACCCAAGAATATAGGACAGGGGGGTTGCTCCTTATATTAACATGGAATAAGTTAATTAACGGAGCAAAAAATCATCCATAACGCGGTTTGCTTGCTTGTTGCAGTCGAAGTCGTCCCCATTGCTGGAGATTTCTCTATGTTCACGAGTTTAGATAAGAATTGAAGTGGTCATCTGACTTCTTGTGAGCAGCTATCGCTTTATCTTTATCACTATCCGCTAGATTATTTGTACGAATATGGTCACACAGGGCACTATAAGTTTCAAAGGAGGTAAAAACATTATACGATAGTTCCTCGGAAAATATTTCGTTTCAAATTATAAGTGATTCTAACTTTATTGAGAGTCGAAACATTTCAAGTTTGACCAGAATTATAAATAATTACAAAGGTTTATGACATCATATACAGGTATACTATGAAAATATAATTAATTAGTGTGTGTTTTCTGGCTTGTTAATCGAGCTATGCGCTCACTATTTTAAACTACAATTTACCATACTGTTGAATTATGTGGATCTAGAATGGTCACTACTTATATAAGTTACACTCAATCGGAGCCGGCGAGGCAGAGCAGCGGGGCCTGGTGGCGGTGACAGCGTCACAACGTCAGGGGCAGTGCCTCTGGCGCCCGTGATATGCGCCACTAAAGGTCACCATCTCCTTAGGTGGATGATTGACAGGGAGTTAGAACTGGAAGTGGAGCAGGAGAATGATGGTGGTGGAGAGACGGAACGACGACAATGCCCGTGCTCGGAGCGGGTGGAGCGACGGAGAGGGAGTGAAGGGCTGAGGACGAGATGCGCCGCGGTATCGTTTGTTTCCATAAGGTGGACACGTGGACGGTCAACATGGGAGCGGGTTGGGACGTGGGAAAAGGATTGGGACCAAACGGTGCTAGTGTGACATTGTTATGGGAAGGCACGGGAGGAGAGAGATCAATGACTTTAGGAGTATAGTATAAATAAATAAATAAATAAATCTCATGATACTTATTTTATATGATAAATAATATTTATTTTATTATATAAATTTGTTTAAACTTTAGATGTTTTGTCTCTCAAAAAGTTGAAATAACTTATAATTATGGATGAAAGGAGTACAAAATTATGTCACCCGCAGGTATTTCAATTGTAGATATTCAACAAATATCTTTGACATGACTCTAAATATCTTATCTTCATGTTCAATTTGTGGAATCCATTAGCACAATATCTTCTCTGACGTGTGTTAAACTTATGCTATCAAGAATTGGAGGAGGAAGGGAGGGCGATGGGAGGGGCCTTATGGATTGCCTGGGTAATGGATTCTGGTGGTCGGGGAGGTGCTTGCGGCTTCATCGGCAATAATGGCTGCAACATCCCAAAGAAAAAAAAAATGAAAAGAAAAGAGAAACAGAGGAAAACAACAAATGAAACGGCACTGCCGCCAAAATTTGGTCTTTCCTAACACGCAGTTGCATAAACAAATAAGAAATGATTAAGATAGAAATAATATATTATAATTTTCTTTGCATTCCCTATTGTCGTCTGCCTCCGCCACCGACCATAGGACCTTCATCACCATCCAATCCACAGATCAAGGAGGCCCCTCGCCGCTATCCGCGACACCGATCTTGCAAGCCTCTAGCGGCAAACCATCACTAGCCTCTTCTAACACCAACACAAACTACTTCACATCTCAACCCTGAACACCCCCTCCCCCCCCCACACACACACGAAAGATCTGCCTCTTCAACTATCGGTGAACCGGTCTCACTGAATTTCACTTTATATGCAAATCTTTAAACTACGAGAACCCTAACCCGAACATGCTTACATCTACAGTGCACGGATTGGAGGTGGGGGTTTTGGGGGTGGGGTGGGGTGGGGGCAAGGAAAACGTGTTGCAAGTTGTTATTGGTATGGAGCGAATATAAGATTGATCTGGTGCTGCAAGATTTGTTTTGTTCCTATCCGACAACCAGAGAGGGGAGCAGGTGTGCCAACTATCACATGCATATTCGGTTAGCTTTAACAAAAAGATCACAATATCCATGCATATAATTGGATGTTTAATTTGGCAATCAAGTTCATATCTTGAAAAAACATACAATAGTTCACATATATGTAATATATAGGTTCACATTATTATTGTACCAAACAGTAATCTGCTTCCTATAATACAACCATGGACACAACCAAAGAAATGTCTATATCCAGGTATGCATACCATCATGCCCTAAATTACTAAGACCAAACGACACAAATATACCACACACATGCAACAATGATATGGCTTATCGACTTAGTTATCACAGAAATATGTAAAACCATGCCTTATTTCACAAAGTGCAATGCAGATATATATATAGATTAACATGCATATTTATGGAATCCATGTCTTCGACTCCACTCTCCATGTTACTTCTTCAATACTTGTACTTCCACATGCCATCCATCTCTATGGTGGTGGTCACCGACCCTGGGTCAGTCATAGACATCATTGATGAGATCTCAGTGGTGTTAGCTTGCTCATCCTTTTGGGACACAATTGAGGACGACCTACTCTCCGGCGCAGCAACATCAAAGCCGCCAGCGCCAGCTGCTCCCATGTCCATCTGGCCAATAGCTTCAATGCCCACCTGGCCTATTGCTGCCCCCATGCCCATCTGACCAGCGGCTACCCCATTGCCCATCTGGTGGTAGAAGTTCATCGGTGGTGGCATGGCCATCAGATTGTCAAACAAGGCATTGTTGATCTGGAGACCACTAGCGCCACCAATACATCTCAAAGCTGGCATCATCGGCGGCATCCCCATGCCAGTGTTAGGGTTGGGGTAGTAGGGGGGCACCAGGTCCATGGCAAAGTCTGTCAGTATGGAAAATTGCATGGGTATTGTCGGGATGTTGTACTGATTCTGATCAATCTCAGGGTCAGGCATGGCCACTTGGTACGCCGGTGCAGTCGTCTTCCTGATCCCAATGGTCTTGTGGAAGACACGACAAACCACCCACTCATCCTGCGCAAATTTCATTTGTAAACCAAAAGTGAAATAAAATTAGGGTAAGAAAATGAAGCAAGTAGCATATTGACATACATCATGCAATTGTTGTTACCACTACCACACACCTTGGAAGCAGAAGTTGAAGCTTTCAAGCCCACAGTGACGTTGGCGACTGAGCTAGATGTGGATGCGAGGCTAGGGAGCCTGCCAATGCCTTCAAGCCTATACTCGTGCATCACCCAGTTCATTTTGTTGCCCCTAGGAGCCCTGCCTTCATAGAAGACGAGCGTCTTCTTCATGCCGACGAGTAGCACCACCCCTTCCCCTTCGGTGGGATTGTATACCTCCTTGTCCTTGCCGGTCGCCTTCCAATAACCAGCTTTTGTGGCCCTATTCACCCTTAGCCCCATCGGGTACTTACGATCCTTCTTGTTGAAGAAGTACCACTCTTTCTCGGTCATTTTTGCCTCTCCTGTAGCATGTGATCGAATTAAGCACCATATATTAGAGCACATCTTGATCACTAGCATAGCAGCATGCCTCAACTACATGGATCAAACAAGAGCAAGGCATATATGTATGTATAGTATAGATCAAGGTTGCTTATTACGTACTCGGGAGGTCCCATGGCTCAGTCTTAGTTAGGTCAACCTCCTGGATAGCACAGGTGAAGTCCCTGTTGTGCACCTTGTTCATGAGGTAGTCCTTGACAATCTCAAAGTCACTCGGATAGAAGCGGAACCCTGGAGGCAAGTCGAGGACACCGACACGGACGATGTTCATCTTATCTTGTTGCGGCCGCTGCTGGTCCGCCATGGTTCTCTTTGCTCCTTAACTAAGATCAGATCCAGGAAGTGCCAACAACTATATCAAGCAACAAGGAATAATTTGCATATAGTACTGAAAAACAACGAAGCATACATACATGCACAAACTCTTCTTGACCTGTCGATAAGCTGAGGTCTCTCGCTCGCTCACCAAGATGATTGCGGGATGAGTTGTTCTAGTGAAGTGAGTTGAAAACTGCAACGCAACTTAAATAGGCAAGAGGCGTGTTCGCGATAGCCACTTCCCGCTGAAGCCTCCTACCGTTTACCTGGCTCCGATCTTTTTCGGTGATGTCTGTTTCTACTTGGCCATTGGACTCTTGTTCTTTCCAACTGTGCCATGTTTGTTCTTGCGCAGCTGGGCTCGCTTTCTCGCCGAGGCCTCGGCTGCTGTTGGCAACATGTGCTCAGGGTTTGGAATGTTTCTACCGCCATGTAGTATGTAGCCTACCGTGACCTTCCTCTGGTTTGCTTGCCCTGGAATACGATTCTCGTGGGCGTATGGGTCCACACGCTACTCATGCATGCAGCATGCTATAGCCGTTGGCTTGTCTCCATGAAGATGTAGACAAGGGCTACACGGCTGCAGCCCACGTAGAGATGTGCACACGTCAGCAGCCTTGTGCGGGGTCCATGTTGCCTCACATGCGGTGTGGGGCCTGCTATAGCCATAGACATCTATCTGGGACAACCAGGCCAGTGACAAGTCATCATCATTTAGTGCTAATCACTGCAGCGCCGAAGTGTCGTGTTCTTCACTACCCGATATGTTTGAGGTGCATGGACATGTGCACACATGTGGTATTGTACTGATTTGGTGTGCTATATGTGGCTATGTATGGAGTTGTTAGACGATATGATGTGTAGTGCATGTGCTCATTGTCACAAAAAAATCGTGCATATATAAACAAAAAACGTGCATATATCGGTGTTCCACTGACAAGTGTGAGTCTAAGGGTATCAACCTTGGAAACCATGGTCGGTTAGCCTACTACTGAGTCAGCCAAGGGATTGGTGTAGACAACCCCTTGGTTTATGCACGCATGCAAGAGATATTTTCCTTTTCAATCCCTTACTTTCAAAGGAACTAATTTAGTAAAGCTATGCTCCAGGCGTGGGTCACTGGGTGTAGGCCTACAGGCTCACAAGGCAAACCGTAGGATTTCGTCACCATCTACAAACCGTACTACAATTCCAGGAATTTGGTCCGCGTGCAAATTGCTCTGCTTGAGCAGTACTACGTCAACAAATCAGCTTCAGCTAAGCCTGAATTATGATCCGATGAGAAATCTGCACTTGAAAACAGAACATCATGAGTGCATCAGCATGATTCAGAAATAAAAAGGTCATAGAAACAGTCAAGCCAAAAGGCTTGCCTTTCATGGATATCTAAAGTTGAATCTCCTCTTAGCCATTTCTTCCCTACTGCATTCCCACCTTGTAATCTTGAGCCTTTGTTCTTTTTTTTTTTTTTTTTTTTTTTTTTTTTGAGGTAAGCCTTCGTTCTCGTCAGGTTCCAGACGTACTTGTGTCTATCTACTTGTCATCTTTACCTTTGAAATCCATACTATACAAATACAAATATATACGCATATATACAATACAGTAGAACCAAGGAAGATCCTCAAAACAGTAGATATTTAGGAAGGAGTGAATGAGACATTCTTGATAAGAATATATGTGCTTAGAGGAAAAACTTTTCAGATCATAAAGGAACATTCAATATTCATGGGCGGTTTTGTAGCACATTATTATAACTCTGAAGTACCAAAAAGGTATAAAAAGGACAGTTCTATCTAATCTAAAAGTTCTGCAACTTATCCCATACTCACGATTTGGTGCAGACTGAAGCAACTCTGGTTTATCTCAATATGGCTATCCTGAGGTACAGACCTATTGTATGATGTGGAGAAGTTCCAAGTTCCAACAGATAATATCAGAAGCAATATTTTTTTATTGTTCACAACTATTACAAAGCAAGACATGACTTCTTGATTTAGCTGAGGACAAACCAGCAATGAATTTTTAGGGCCTGTACAAACAAGGTAGAGAATGCAAATGCTAAACCGTTACACTGCACACTATACACACATAATACATGTATACATTTTCCAATAAGGCAAAATTACCGAGTGGAACACTACATAAGTATTCTCAACCAAAGTACAGAGTTTTTTTTAGCTGTCTCGTCAAACTATACAACAAAGATATTAGCTAATGCTAGCCTCATACACTAATTTTTATATGGAACGAATTCAAATTCCAAAGGTTTATCCTCTTTCTACTTTTCCCTTAGCAGAGATGTGGCTAAAAATTCAAATGCTAGATCACACTGCTTTGATGAAAAAGGTACTCCTAGGTAGCTTCCTGACTAAATGCAATTACAGAGGAAGTTAACTACAGATATGCAACAAGTATGCACCAAATGTTGCCAAGGGTAGTCCCAATACATTCTCGAAAAGAATTGAAAAACATCTCCAAGATACTATTAAACCTTGATATAAACATTGATGTGCAAACAATCATTATAATTACTGCACACAACAATAATTAAAGAACTACCTGACAATGTGACAGAATTCAAGCCAGAATCGGAATGGGAGCCCCAAAAGTAACAAGAAACCCATATCAGTGCACATCATATCCACATGCAGAAAATGATAAGGAGACTAAGTAGCAAAAACTATTTTCAGTATTCATAATCACAAGGTAAATTCTGCTTTTTTGTTTTCCTATGATTATATAAGAAAAATATACTTAAATGCACTCAAGGTACAGAATTGAACAAGCTTGTATAATACCAGTGCACACTGCTTTGATGAATTGTGGCTAAGTATAACACTAGAGCACACTCCTAGATAGCTTCCTGACTAAATGCAATTACAGAAGATGTTAACTACAGATATGCAACAAGTATGCACTAAATGTCGCCAAGGTAGTCTGATTACATGCTAGAAAAGAAATGAAAATAATCTCCAAGATACTACTACACCTTGAGATAAACATTGATGTGCATAATCATTATAATTAGTGCATACAACAATAAATCAAAGAAATGCCTGACGCTGACAGAATTCCAGCCAGAATCGGAATGGGAGCCCATATTGAAGCATAAACTTGTGTCAAGTGCAGAAAATGACAAGGAGAATAAGTATGAAGAACTATGCAGTATTCATAATCACAAGATAAATTCTGCCTTTTTTGTTTTCATGATATTAAGAAAAAATATATTTAGAATGCACTCAAGGCAACAGAATTGAACAAGCTATTCTGTATACTAGTATATCTTGAAGTATGTTGATAGTAAATCCTACAAAGAATCACAACTAAGAGATAACTAACTCCTGCAGCATGTGACAGCAACCTAGCACACAAACCAGTAATCAAGGGCACCAAGCAGCCTAAAATGAGCAGAGAACTAGAAAAGTTTATCACCTAAATATCCTAGATACAAATGGACCTACTTAACTACATCTGCGATGCAATGTCCTGGACATAATTCCTACGACTTTGTTCCATTGTTGCAATCTGACAGCATCAACAAGCCTTTTGCTGCCTCTATCTCTTCAGGAATACACCCCTCTGTTGCATAGTTCAGCAATGTTAGCACAGGCTTCCCATTAACACGGAAAGCCCCAACCTCGACCAGATCCCCCTGGCGCACGCCATTCTGTATCAAGAAAGGTACCCATGCTTGCATGAGGCGGTATTGCCTGGCGCTATAGACATATCTGAACATCATGTTGTAGGAATAACCATGTCGATCAATGGCCTCCACCTCTAGTCCATCCTGACCGTCCAATTGATGCACAGACATATGCTCATCTCTTGTAAGAATGTTAAACAACGGTGAATCCATGATCTGTCGAGTTGAGAATTGCACACGGGACTGGTCCAACCTGCAATCTGTGGCAGTAAGAGTCTTGACAAGAACTCGTGTCACATCGGTCACGCCCAGGTATTGAAGGCCGTAGCTCAAGCTCATGAAAGGTCGGACTGGAGTATTGAAATGACCAGAATTATTGGCACTCTTGCGACGATGCTGACCAGCAGCCTTTGCTTCTTGCACAGGGTTGCTCCTACTTGTCGGTTCCTGGATTTCTGTCGACTGAGCTGATGGCATTACTCTGTTGCTGCCCTCACAAACTGCCATGGTGGAAGGGCAAGAGCGGCTCCTCTTGATCAGATAGCATTCCTCCTCAGCACTATGGCGGTGATCACGATCCACAGGTCTCTTAACACGGCGAGACGGCAATGCAATGCCCAGGACAGTAACCTCCGAGTCTCGGTGCAGGCCATCCAAGCCACGAACAGGGGCCGCGAACATGCAAGGCCGGAGCTTTTCTTCCTCCTTCTCATCCAGGGCCGCGCCAATGCTCCCCCACGGCGACTTGCCTTTGGATTCTTGCACAATTGGGGTCGGCGTGGCAGCAATTGCAGGAGCGGCAGCCCTCTTCGCGTGTGCAATTGGGGACGACGTGGCAGCAGCCGCAGCCCTCTTCACCTCAGCAACCGCATTGCCATGCCCACGAGCTGCCGCGATGGACGAGCGCTGCTTCTTGGAAGCCCAGATGATCTCGCCATGGAAATCGCACCCACGTTTGTTGTTCACCGGTTCTTGATCCCTCAGAGGCGGAAGAGGAGGACATGCTAGAGCGGCCACGACAACCACCTCGGGTTCTTGGCACGAAGCAGGCGCCATTCGCTCGGAATTCCTGGCCTTCTCGTGACTTCTTGCATCCACAGCGTCGGATGGGAACCCTGTCGCCAAGCGGCGGTTGAGCGACGACAACAGCGTGAAGCAGGGGCCGCCCCCGCCGCCGCCGGCGGCGCGCGCGGCCGTTCCCAAGGAGGCGTTGATCATCTGGATGGATTTGCCGAGCAAAGAAGAAAGGGAGGGGGAGCACACCAAGTGTTCGGCGAAAAGAAGAAAGGGGGCGGGGGCGGGGACGGCG
This sequence comes from Themeda triandra, assembly GCA_018135685.1. Lineage (NCBI taxonomy): Eukaryota > Viridiplantae > Streptophyta > Magnoliopsida > Poales > Poaceae > Themeda > Themeda triandra. Next base: position 240,523 of record JAENPR010000228.1, read on the forward strand.
GCGGCTAGGTGCTAGCGCGAGCGGGCAGGGAGGGCGACGCCGTAGTGGAAATGGTGAGGCCACATCTTGCGGCCGCGGAGCTTTATGGAGCGGCAGGGCGGCGACGCGAGGGACGATAGCATCACGGGAGCAGAGGAGGGGAGGGGAGAGGAGGCCGTGGCGGCGGCGGCGGTGGCAGCAGGGGAAGAAGGGTAGAGGTAGATGGGAAGATGGCGGCGGGGTGGTGTTGGAAACTAGTACCTTGGGCGCTTTCGCGCCATATAGATTTCTTTAAGTTGTAAATTATGTTTTTTATTTGTAAAGGTGAGTTTAATAATTTTGTATGTGATTTCATATAGAACGTGTGATTTTAATGGCACAACATATGTGGAAGCAAACGATAAGCAAATGGCAGTAATTTGGGAGTGGTTATTTGTAGCTGTCTACATAACGTATATATACATAAATGGGATCTGCATTTTTCATACAAACTGGGATGTTGAAGGTAGTATCTTGCAAGTTATGAGGGCTCGACTGCATCCATCCAGTCCCAGCGATCACTTCCTAAATTGGGAGGGTGAGCCATCCCATACTAACATTTTAAGAATTATAAAGCAATATTGCGCCTTCACTGGAGAAAACTCCTGAATATTTGGAGCACCACCAACATCGGAATAGAACCTGTAGTGAAGGGCAAATGAAATATTAAATCATTGATTGAATTCTAGCTATATGGGGACAAACGATGTCAATGAAAATCAAAGGTCAGGTGAGTTCTCTGTTTAGTTCTTCTTTATAGTTAAGGTGTTCTTTCTATAATTTAACTTTTTTTCTCGGGATAACTATCATATGGATGTTGCTATAGCATAGGATAAGACAAACACTTGCACTTCCACAATACGATGAAGATGAACACAACAATTACTATTAGAAATACCGGAGCACTCACATGTGTCATGTTCTCAACAAACATTTAAAGAACTACCAGCAAGCCTAGAAAATATTTAATTAATAGTTTTAGTGTACCACAAACAAAATTGTGAGCCATCCCATACTAACATTTTAAGAATTACCAGCAAAATTGCGCCTTCACTGGAGAAAACTCCTGAATATTTGGAGAACCACCAACAACTGGAGTAGAACCCGTAGTGAAGGGCAAATGAAATGTTAAATCATTGATTGAATTCTAGCTATATGGGGACAAACTGATGTCAATGAAAAATCAAAGGTTCATGTGAACTCTATGGAGACAGACTCAGTCAATGCTTAGGTGAGTTCTCTGTTTAGTACACGTTCTAATTCCCAGATATTTGTTAGAAGTGGCTTATATGTGTCAGGTGAGTTCTCTGTTTAGTACACATTCTAATTTCCATTTTCAGCATGTGACAGATTCATTATTAGCATGCTACATACCTCATATGGGTCTCTAATAATGTCCACCCACAATCTATATGTGTCAAATGGGTTTGTCATAAGAAAAAGTAGAAGCCCAAAGAGATCATCAAGCCTGCGTTGTATTGGGGTTCCTGTGATACACCAACGGTGTTGAGCATTTAGCCTCAATGCCATTTCAGTCACAGAAGTCTTGCTTGACTCTACCATCTGAGCTTCATCCAAACAAAGCCGCCACCAGTGGATCCTTGTCGGGGACAGTTGGAATGACAGGATATCTAAAGAGCATAATGGTAGTTCAGCACAGGTTCAAGCAAGTTATTTAACTTATTGATAAACAGCATGTCTGGATAACAATGGGACTTGTCCAAAAAAAAAGATGCTAGACGTCAGTAGTAGGTTTAGCTCTATCATTAATTTTGTTTTAATTGAAACAATTCTTTTACACATGCTTTTTAGGACAATTTATTGTACACATGCTAGCAAGAATATTATAGCTATTTATACAGACAACACATAAGGATGAATCATGCAACTACCTTTTCCTAAAATTTTGGAAGCAGATCTTCCTAGGGTTATATTTTCCAAATAATAACTGTAGTTTGAAGCAGTACAAATGAATCTGAAATCGTGATGAGGATTAGGCAGAGAAACTTACATTGTCTTTAAAAAGTTTGCAGGAAAGAAATTTCTCTGGCCGTGTTGGTAGTAGGGAACCCGTGTTTGATTGATCACCTGCCTGAGAAGACATCATTGTAGTATGAACTGACCATTGCCATTGCGATGTCAACACCGCCTATTACTCTTTTTTCCTTCGATGGTATATATCTAAAGTTTTTTCCCCAGGAAAAATGCTATCCCCCATGTGAGACAAAAAGCACACCTAATAAAAACATAAATGAGTATGGCTGTCAACACACAAAGCGGATTACAGTTCTTTCCTCTTTACGTAAAACACATTAGAACCATTGTTAGGATCCTCATTCTTGGCACCAACCAGATCAAGGACCCTCGGAGGGTTGTTTATGGATATCTATTTCCTGCAACCACAAAATGTTCCAAGCATATGAAAGGTCATAACAATATATGGAAAACTATGTGAAATGTGTCGCTAACCACTTTCTAGCAGAGAGTTGATTCTTTCACAAGGGATTGGCATTGGTATGAAACCTTGGAACCAACCAATGCACTGAGATCGGAACCTTACAACTAAAGAATGGCAGCTCTCAGAGATTTCATAATACAGTAACACGTCACTCTGATTTGGCAGGCAGGCAATAATGATCTAGCAGAGATTTCAGAGAATGGAACCTTACCAAGACAATAATGATCTAGCAGGCAGGGAAGTTGGTCTATCCAGATTAACCGTAGTGAACTCTGAACTCTGAAATTATCACAAAGAGAAAAAGGAGGAGCATTTGTTAGTGTTGGTTAACCACAACACTTGTATTCATATTCAGAAAGAATAAATAGGCTCTAAAATTACTGAACTTAGTGTTTTGCAATAAGAAGGATGTATGCTTTAACCTCTGAGGTTCCATATAAATAGGTAGGGTCAACCAAACCAATAGAGAAGAAAATGAGGTTTTATTTTCATATGGCTTTGGCCCGATTTTGTGCTCATAATTTAAATATTTGTTCACATTTGCCCTTTGAGAATTGGAAGAAACCTCTAATGCAAACAAAATATGATAGGTAATAAGGTTCCAGACAGTAAATGAACACGATCAGTATTTTGTAGGGCAGTCTTGATAATGCGACATCAACAGAAGCAAGTTTTGAGACCCAACAAGACAATTCACAGTTAGCATAGCAAACTGATGTCACAGGAAATGCAAGCAAAACTGCTTGAGATCATAGGTCTAGAAATTACTGTTGAACAGCTTGAACTTTCCTAATTGATCCCTGTCGATGAACATGCACATTAACCAAACCCAAAAGGCCAATACGTAGTTGTTGTGCACATAAAAGCTATTTCTGCTGAAAATATGTATCACATTGATCAGTTTCGACAGACGCCTTACCTTTTTTTGTCATGGCTTTCCAGGATGCATAGGAAAGTTGGGAAAGAGGTTTGGTGCCATGATAGTCCTGACACCACCAGTACGTGATCTTCTCTGGATTCTTAATGTGTTTTAGAGTTTGAGAAGATGCATCTGTGCTCGACCTTCGACGATCGTTCCAACACACTTGTTGCAGTACAACACATTGAAACAGAACATCACAAAATAAAAATGCAATTATTAGAAAAAAAAGACATGTTTTGCTTGGACCAGATAGCATGTTTAGTTGTGTAATCTTTGCTCACCAGCAAGCCTTCAACCTCTACATGGTTTACTGAAGCCGGATGATTAGACTGAAGGCAAATCACCTGCAGAGTGCAGAAAAGAACATTGATAAGAGGGTAAGCTAAATCTACATCAAACTTAATATATTACAGTCCCCGCAGAACAGAAAATGGTTATAAAATGAAACAGCCCAAGGCGGCAGCTGGTTCAATACTATTTTCTTTTATATATATGAAAACAGCCAAAAATAATGCCTTGTGATTGCAGTAGAAGGTATAAGCAGAGCAGACTTGGGGCTTCTAAAGTACAAAAAAAATTAGCTTCAGCCAAGCTGAAAGTTTTTGAGGCCAGAGTGAAGGTTTGTGAGCAAGTAAAAAATAGCCATCGTCGCTATTAGTTGGAGATATCACTGAGTGAAATTTAGCCTATTAGCCTGGAATATGATGATTGAGTATAAAACAGGTACAGAAAAGCATAAAGCTTGAATGACAGAATTTTTTCCAATGAAGCCTACGATACGTTGAACCTTTCTTTTGTCACAAATAAAAAGGTTTCGTTGTAACCAATTGGACCATATATCAGTCAATTTGCAATGACTGAAATATATGTCAAACATTATATATCAGAAAAATATATGTCAGAATCTTTGTATAGAAATAGGCTTGAGTGGAACAGAAATTCTTCAGTTATGACTGAAATAGGCTTCAGTTAATTAGATATAAAAGAGTATCTTCAAACATTGAAGTACTTATATCTGGGAAAGAAAATGATAGACGCTATGGAACAGAATGTATACCATTCTAATTAATAGGTAGGAAATACATGAAGCTATCAATACATGATATAGGTTTTCATACTTGACACTAACCTATTCACCTTTAATTAGTTATTCTAGAAAGTAGTTACTCCTTGTCAAAGTTTCTTCAACTTCCATCTCAGGTAGCAGTTTTTGTCACAACATTACAGCTCATACTACATATCAAAAATGACCAGTGTAAACCAAAACATGGCATTTTTTTTGTGACAAAAACTATGGAATTTTGGTGATAACATTATAGCTCATACTGCATATCCAAACTGCATATCCAAACTGATCAGTATTCACCAAAACATGGCATGTTTTTTTTTTTTTTTTTTTTTTTTACCAAAACCATGGCATAGATATGCCAGGACCATGCTTATGAATGAAATAAAATCTCATCACATGTATACAGTAGTATGTACGTAGTCCTAAAAGGCATGGGAGGATCAAGCATGATAACAAAAATATAGGTTTGAGATAACTACAACATTCAGGCATGTGCATAAATAGATACGAGAGAGATGGATTTTGACCTTGGTAGGGGAAAATTCTCAAGTGGCTGTAGCTCCCTGCAGTACAGCAGCAAACGAAAACAAAGCACATTATTCATAGGACTTTGATTTTGCTCACATCAATGGAAACTAACTTCACACAAGAAAAATGTAGAGTAAAGCTTTATGTAGAACGCAGCCGGGGTTCGATCTGTGCCGGCAACGGAGGTCGCCGGATCCCGGCCGCCGACGATGGGGCGAAACCCTAACTTAGACCATCGCGGCCGCCTCGATGTAGTAACCCTAACCCTAACCCTAACACGGGGGCCACCATGAACATTACTGCGAGGAGCTACGCGGGGAGGAGATGTGGAGGCCGATAGAGAGGGAAAGGGGAGGGGTCCGGGCACGGCGGGGGCGCCGTGCCACCCGCCCCGCTGCTGCCGCGCCGCCCGCGCGCCCGAGCCGCCCCGCCGCCGCGGCAGCGTGCCGGCCGCTCCGCCAAGCCACGCAGGAGGAGGAGGTGGTGGTGGAGGAGGACGGCGCCGAGGAGGACGGCCACCGCCGCCGCTGCCTGCCGCGTGCGGCCGGCGCCGTCGCGGTCGCCCCTGGTCGCGTCGCGATGGGGAGGAGAGGAAAAGTTACGGGAGGGAGAGAGCTGAGGCCGGCTTCTTCTTCTTTTTTTTTTTTAAGAAGTGGAAGCTAGGAGAGGAGAAGCTGAAGCCCTTTATTTATTGACTTGGTTAGATTCTATGAGAAGCCGGAGCTGGGAGTTGGAAGTCGGGTAAAAGTTAACAGAAGCTGGTAGAAGCTGCTTCTCGTTTAAAACAGATTCTGCAGATCTGGGCCGTTAATTCGAGATCCGACGGTTGAAAAAAAAATGGTGACGTGGATAGCGGCTTCTTTCTAGGAGCTGGTCATCTTTGTATTTGTAGAATACCTGAAAACGGAAATGTGAAGGGCGATCTGGTGGGCTTATGGATTTAACTTTTGTTTGTGGTTTCGAGTTTCTTTTTCACAATAGTCTTCCTAATATTTTCTGGTTTTTCTAGTGGTCTTTCTGTAAAGATAAAAAGATATGTATTGAAAATGATATCATATTTTAAATAAGGAAAATCACTTATATAAATTTGTTTTAACTACCAATTAAGGTATGTGCTCTCCGCCTATGATGCGCGGATATTCCAGGGGTGTTCGTATCCCGTTTCTGATACGTTTTTAATACGATATGCCATGGATACACCTCGGATACATATCTAGAACGTACTAGAAATTATGGATACATATTAACATGGATACTAGTATCTGATGCGTTGGTGCTGATTTGGGTACGGCCCAACTAGCCAGACCTATCCGACCACCGAGAACAGTGGCGGAGCTAGAACAAATTTGAGGGGGGTGCGTTTGCATTGTGGGTGTATAGATTTTTATTTTGTGGGTGCATATATGGTGAAAAATTGAACAAAATCACTGTTTTTCCATTTTTCCGTGAGTGTGCCTGCACCCGGTGCTGATACTGTAGCTCCGCCCCTGACCGAGAAGCAACATGAACTAGCACCAGAACCCCTCATTGGTCATTCTCTCATAGTGGTGTACACATTATGGTATTTTTTTAATTGTGATCATGTATTCTAATTTGATATAAAGATATTTTAATTTTATTGAGTTTTGTCAGTATAAGTATAAGCCCCCATGCACTCAAAATCTCAAATTATCCTGCGTACAAGTGTTGCTTGTTTTACTAATGAGTTATTAAAAAATATTATTTACTAGTATTAGTCTCCGCACACCACCCACGTGGGTGGAGGGGAGAGGAGGCTATAGTGGCACCATGCCCTTAAGGTGTGTGCTCTCTCTAATCCTAAGTGGGAGCGGCGCCGTGTGGGTAGGAATACCAGAGTACCAAAAAAATAAATGACAATCTGTTGGGTTCTTCTCTGATTTAATCATATTTTACATAAGAAAAGTCACACATATAAATTTGATTTGACTACGACTTATTGGAATTATATAGAACATGAAACTTGTTCAACTTGTATTAATGGATTTGTATTGAAAGTTTCTCTAAGATTACATTGAACCTTAGTAAATAACGATATATTATAACAGAAATCAATAGTCAAAAAATTATTTTATTTGAGTTTTTCATGATCAAATTCAAAATACGCCTATCATTCCTATAAAGAGACGCACTACCATGAGGTGGTCTTATCAATGCTACTTCGATTATACCCCATAGGAGTAATACTTCAAGATTCAAAATTATGTTTTTTTGGCAAAAATCAAATGTCTTCAAAATTGTTTTAGTTTTTTTAACAATATTTATCTATCTATAATTCTATACATCATTAGAGTTGTATCTCCACATATAAACTACCCATGTCAGCAAACCACTAGTGCATGTAATTATGGCACATATCTATTCATGCAAGATATCTACGTCTGAATATCATGCATTGTTATCGACTAGCATGTACTCCCTCCGTTCCAAATTGAAAGTCGTTCTAAAAATTTTGGAGAGTGAAAGTTTTTAAGTTTGACCAAAATTTTAGAGAAAACTATAATAATTTGTAACATTGAATATATATACAATGAAAATATAAGTGAAGAAGAATTTAATGGTACTTAATTGGAGTCATAAATGTTATTATTTTATTATATAAATTTGGTCAAAGTTGAAAAAGTTTGACTCTCTAAGATTTTTGGAATGACTTACAATTTGAAACGGAGAGAGTATTTATTTATTCACATTAGCATTACCCATCATCTAGTTAAATTCATTCACAATCCCTGTGGCAACACGTGAGATATGCTTCTACATTAGATTGCATATAGTTATTTGGGACCGGGAAGGGTGTCATTAACTCTAATACCATTTCAGAATTTTGTCATTACTTTTAAATTGAGTGCTACCTCTATTCTTTTGGAAGACATCTTAGTAGAGAAGTAGGTGATTCTCGATCCATTAGGACCAACAGTTCACTGTATATAGTTTAGTTGCTATCATATACTTTGCTTGTTCCAAATATAGATAAAACTAGTTTAACTAAATCCACCGTAAATATTAATTTAATAATATTTTCTATAATCTTAAATGAATAAATAAACTTTTAACTCATTATAACAACTTAACACTGCTAAATGTTTTTTAATGGATTGAATACATTCAATAAATTTTAATAGATTTTCGAGATCATGTATCGTGCAATAATCTGCTACTAACAATCTCAATCATGAACTATGAGGTAGTTTCTATATATTTGCTAATTAATATATGCAATAGAGACTGCTCATATAAAGTATTTATTTATGCAAACAAAAATTTTCAACTAATCTGCTTCTCCTTTATCATTCACCAATCACAGTCCTTTCTACCTTGGTTCCCATATAAACACGGTTGGTGTATAAAAAGCATCTCCAGTAGCTCCTACTACTCCTCAATAACATAAAACTAGGGTGCTCAATATTAGTTTTTTTGGATTATTGGAGAAATATCTTCCCTTAGCATTGGCCATGTCCACAATGGCGAGCAGTGGATCCATGGCTGCGATGGTCAACAAGCATGGTCTGTGGAGAAGAGAAGTATCCATTATTCTAGGGCCCTAGATTAGATACAACTCACCCTTTATTTGAGGAAGATTGGGATGTTTTTAGTGGACACCAAATAAAAGGCTGACTGTTGGAAGAATCTAGAGCAATGAAATTGTCTCGTCTCTAATAACAGTTTTATGGAGATAAGGGTGTAGTTGGAAACATCTTTGAAATTGCTCTAAGACCATCGGGGAATTTTATAGCACAAGTTTACCAACACTTCAACGTTATAGTTTAAAACTGTTGCTAAAAAAAAAAACGTTATAGTTTAAAACTGAGCACATGGACGATGAATCCCTTTGTCTATTCGAGCAGACACGATCAGAGTCACTCGAGCCTTACCTATAACAAACCCTTGCATAGACTTGTACCGCAAATGCACGCTGTGCGCCTGCAGTAGATAACTTCTACCAGTACAATGTAGCCAGAATCACAGAAAAATGGAATGAATGCAGCAACAAACCACTGCTTCATCCGATAGCTTACAACGGTTGATTATGAAACCTGTTGCCATGGATCCCTTTCAAAGGCATATAACGTTAGACAATTTAGGCCATGTTTAGATTCCAAATTTTACTCCCAAATTCCACTATGCAGAATTTCTATTCCCCATCACATCAAAATATTTACATATGCGTAGAGTCTAAATGTAGATGAAATCAAAAACTAATTACACAGTTTTATTGTAATTTGCGAGACGAACATTTTGAGACTAATTAATCAAGATTTGACGATTTTTTGCACTAAAAAACAAAAGCTGCTACAGTGGCTACAGTGCGTCACTGTTTCGAATCGGTGCCACCGAATCGGAACTAAACGAGGCCTTATATAAATGCCAATTTCAGATCACACCACAATTTGGGGCGGATGCTTCAATTATAGTAGGATCTTAGACTGTCCACTGTTCTCGGTTTAACTTCACACAGGACATGTACCGTTAACTGAAAGAAAGGAGAGCTATCTACATAGCATTCCTACGGTCAGCCAAAAGCGAAAGAACACCCCCTTAGGTTTCCCAATTCATTATGGAAACCTCAAAAGTTAGCAGAGTTCTACTGCCAGGTCCATTCAGTTCAAGCATCCGCCAGTTGGTTCTTCAATTTCTCCGCACGGAATCTTGCAGTGTTGGCACCCTTCACATTGAACTCCATCAAGAGCTCCTCAAACAGAACCTGCAGGTTGGTTTTGAAGGTTGCACTGCGAGTGCGCAATGCAGGCTTATTTTGTTGTGGCTTCGCCATGGTGCTACTGCTGGATCCTTCCCCATTCTGACACCCTTTGGTGTCCTCGTCCTCCTCTGGGACTTTGGATCCAACTTCATGGCCCTCCATGTAGTATTTGCATGCAGCCAGAATGGCATGGCCACGTTCACGGAAGTGGCCTGCGACAAGGTCTTCAAAGTGCTGAAACAACAGATCAACAGACAAAAAGAGTTAGATCTATGAAACCTAAGATTCTTTGTCCCGCATCAGTTGCTGAAAAAAGAGCAATGTGCTGATAACTGAGAATGAAATGCATGCTAACACCAACCAAAAACAATTGTTAGCCCGCTATCCAATGCTAATTTGGATGACAAAGGTGTCAGAAATATCCAACTTGAACTTAGGTACCTTATTTATTAAAAATACTGGACATGAGCACAGGTGCTGAGAAAGAGAATACTGGCTAGCTGATAACTGAAAGGATGAAGAAGCACATTGCTGCATCAACTGAAAACAATTGTCTAGCCTACTACCCGATATTACTTGGACAGAGATATGAGGATCAGATTTTCAGCTCAAATTTGGGTGTCTAATTCAGCAAAACAATGTCGACAAGTGAAAACTAACTTAACCACAGATTTTGAAATCCTGCCAGGACTGCGTCAACATTTCAATTTGACAAAAGCACAATGATAGATAGCACAACATCAGCACAGCTATCAATAGATGACTATCAAATACATATAATATAAACTACTCAATTTTCCAGAGTGCAAGAGCTTAAGAATTAGCAAAAACATTACCTGGGGAGGTTTACGAAGTGAGTATAACATCGTCCTGCATGAGTCCTGAAATGCTTGATCATTGTAGTTCAAGACATGCAACAGTCCCTCGGCACTATTGGCATAGCGTTCATATCCAGGCTCATTATAGAATGGCTTCTCATTCAATACGAGAGCTTGAATGGAAATTAGCACCTGAAGCATTGTTGATTGTGCTGGGTTCCATTTCTCACAAGATTGACCCTGCCAGGTGCCTAGGAGGCTAAGACATACTTTTCCACAAGCATATAGATTTGGATTAAGCCTTAGCCCACCTGCATGATAATGTACCACCTGCAAAAGCATCAGCACAATTTTTTAATCCAAATATGGATGTGTATTACATACCAAACAGACAAAGATTGAATACTAACTGGGGGAATAGCAGGATAAGAAGGCGGAAAGTGAGCATCGAAGAAGAAAAGGCCATCATGGTAGGGAGTTCCTTGAGGCCCAATCATTACAGCCCTGAGAAGGTCCATTCGATTCTCCGAGACACGAACATATATTAATGCTGCACAACAGAACAAAGTTCAGGTTATGAATTCAGAGAGATTATTCAGTACGAATACTATATTAATCTGCAGATTTTTTTTCTCTTAAAGTGAAATACTGAGTTTCAGGAGTTGAAAGTATGGAGCTTAAATTCTGAATAGTCAATGAATAGGCAACAAGAGTGCCACAAGCTCTAGTAAATTGCTGACCTGGTAAATCTTTCTCCAGAAGACTCCATTCGTGCTGGATTCTTTTTGCCCATTCTTTCCTTGCCTGAAACAGTTATGAGATTTATTGATAAAAAATGTTTCAAATTAAAAAGAAGTAATATGTGCCAAGGTCTTACATTTCCGACAGAATTTTTAGCATATTTATGATCTGCGAAATCCTCAACGGTATCAAACTGCTTGAAAAAATTATACTTCTTTGCAATTTCCTCCTCTATTTCTGACATTGGCGTGAATTTTCCAGGCCCATCCCTTTCAACTTTCTGCAACCATGGTACTGTAGCCTCCACACCTGGAGGCAGGTCTAAATGATCAAATTTATCAGCTAGCAGTTGATTATAGTCAGCAGCCTCAAGCTCATAGTCAGATCCCTCATCATCCTGATCATAGCACCCATCATCTTCATCTTCAAAATAGTAATCTTCTTCCTCATTTTTCCCATAGTCAAATTTTAGCTCAGATCCAGGTTCTTCAAGAGAATTATTCTCTGTGCTTGATCCAACTTGATCATTAGAATTAGAACCCTGTGTGTCAATTTATCAATAAAAAATGTCAAGTACTTCTCACAACAGCACATGCACTTTGCTATATATGTTTGCCAACAAACAAGTTGAACTGCAAAGCCTAACTGCTTTGTCAACTCTAAATATCCAATTCAGACGTTAAAAAAAGGATCCATGGTTACATGGCCTGCACTTATCAGGGCATAACCCAAACACAGTAGCAGGATAAGAAAGAACACAACCATAGTGCCGTCATAAAAAAGCTGCATAAGATATTTCACACAAAATGCACCTAAACCAATAAACCTATGCAACAGCCATAATGACATTTACTATGCATGGTGGTGTTCACGGTCTCACATGGGGATATAAAGATTTTGTTAGTTGGGATTATATCACTGATTATTTTGTTCTCATGATTAAGGGTCCATTAAACAAACTCTAGGTAAGGGAGAGCATTATATAGTACCTTATTTAATTAACAGAGATAGAAAAAGAGATGGAAGTGTATCATATATAATCATATTGTTAAAGCGTTATGTGATCAAGTGGTGTTTAGCGAAGCTAAAACATCATTAACAGCAACAACAGAACAATTGGCAATATCATATCAAGACCCTTGAAAAATCTATAGTAGTGCTATAATGGGCTATTTACAGCAATGCCTATAACTAATAACTACTCCCTCCGTCCCAGTATATAAGGGGTAAGCACATCTGGTTCAAAGACCAAGAAACGTATTTAATTCTCTCAACACTACTGCATTGATGTACGTGTCTAGAAAGAGCATGTCTTATATTATGGAACATGAATAAAAAGTTGTTACGGCTTATATATTGGGACGGAGGTAGTAATGAGGAAGAGCTCTGAGACCAGATATGAGAGATTCCCAAGCAATAAGGAGATGCAAATGTTCCAGGACTGCGGACAGGACTACATGACAAAAATTATTTCACTAAAAATTACATGGTTTCTTTGAAAGTTAAGAAATGTCCTAGAAATCAGAACTTCTCTGAATTCCATGCACGAACTTGTTGGCAGTAGTGCCGTACTGTTCCCTGATTTATACTGGATTAATAACATGATTTGCTTTCTATCCACCAAGGCTGAACCAGGTGGGTAGCATGCCATCTAGTTGGTAATATATCAAAGCAATTACTTCTTACATTAAGCTGTCTCTGTTATCCCACAAATTTGCTGATTATGATGCATAACACAAAATATACTCAACGTGCCCGTACCCATTACATGAGTAAGTGGCAACTAGCCTTTTACTACACTTAGCATCAGCAGTCTTCCAAACATTACGAACATACTAATCTATTAAGTAGCAAGTTATGTATGTTGAAAGTATATTTTTTACAATGATGCAAATCCACATGCAAATTTTAATATTTTAGTACCTCTTAACACACACCAACAATTTACATCCTGAAATTATTATATGAATCTAGTAAAATCTTGCACAAACATTATCTACTATTAGAACCTACAGCATGCATGCTGAAACTGCCATTTACACATGGTAAACTGAAACTTCCTATTTGCTATCACTGCGAACCTATAAGGTTTAGGTTGAAGCAAATATTTTTCTCCTAGCACAGAACTTTAATACTATGTTTTCTGAATGGCAACATTACCAGGCTAATACCAGCAGTAATATAACTTGTAGGAAAATCTTTTTGTCCCTTGTAACGCTTTACACAAAAATATAGAATGATCTCAACCAGATTCTAAAACCAACTATGCTGAGAACTTTTAGTAGAAGAGCTAAAAATGGTCTTCAAGAATATAAGATTTCTAATGAAGATACGTATGTACCAGCACAGTAACTTCTGCTGCATTGAACCATACAATAACACCTCACATGGTCAAACCACCATAACCCCCCCCCCCCCCCCCTCCCCTGTTAAAAAACATTGGGCACTCCCTCCTAGCAAGAATGGACAGTTAAGTAGGTAGCTACAAGAATGCAAATCAGTGAACTTAGGAAGTGTCTTATGATTCTTTTGTGTTTATACTGAGAATGTGCGTGAGAATCATGAACATCTTTGGTTCCTACTGTGGACAAGGAATGATAAACCCTGAAAAATGAGGAGTCCTGAGGGAGTGCATTGATAAGCAAACCTCAACAGAGATCCTTTAATTTTTCAGTCTTCAGTTACACGATTCAGTAACACCACTATCTGCAGCTTGGACAACATTACAAGCTGTTTTATCATGTCTGAACGTATGATCAATCAATAATTTAATAATAGGAATGAAAAATTCAGCAAACCCAATCTGTTAAAAGTGGTATCAAACATATTTTGAACTATCCTCTTCCAGTGAATAAAACCAACACCTAGACAACTTCATATTTTCTGTCAGCGATACTAAATATGGCTAATACGTTTTATAACATATCGCAGCCAAATTTCCAAGTAATAAAGAAGCAAAACATTGGCAATGCAACAATTTAAAAATCAACCATTCAGCTGCTCAAAACCCTTATGTATTCACAACGTAAATAACCCAAACCAAAATGGCCACCCCAGATTCGCTAAGTTCCAGATTCCTGCAGCTGTAAGTATAGCATATGATTATTTTCTGTATATCCTTCTATAATAACACAGTAAGTTGATTCTGGTGACGACATCTTAACTTGGGACCTTATGTAGGAATAGGATTTGGTTGTTGACGGTATGCAAATGTGTATAAACACAGCGGTAGGATTAAACAGATTGCTCAAGCTAAGTGAATTCAGAATGCAATTCAGGATTTATTAAGGACAACTACGTGCGTATGGAGCGTTTTGTATGGTATCTTTAGTGCACTGGTTAGTTCCAGATCAAGTACCTGTGGCAAAATCGAAACTGAAGATAAAAAGTCTCCAGTACAAAAATCAATCGTGTACAGGCGGCAAAGAGGTCGATTGTAGAAAGTTACAGAAAACAACATGTCAATCAAATACAAGACCTAGGCACTGATCATACCTTACCACACATCTAATTTGAGCAATGAGGACTGATTCAACGGTATCACAGGCAAACCTCAATCAAGACATACAAGTGAAGACGCGGCATCCTTAACATATACTGGAACAAATGCTTGACCAAAGGAAGAAGAACATATATCCCCACAGCAACACACAGTGAAAGAGGAATAGAATACTAACGAAACTGCGCCCAAAACCCAAAACCCTACGGTCGGTCAATACGATCGATCTAGGTAAATTCCGTCGGACGGCACCCAGCCAGCACAAACCAATCATCAATCAATCAATTCGACCGAAACCTAACCCCCAGAAGGACAAGATAAAAAGCAGGGCGAAATCGAAGGACAGACCTCTCTCACCGTGCGCGAACTGCGCCGCCGGCCCAAAGAAAGGAGCTTTTTCACCAGGCAACTAAACCCTCGCGCCATACTCGGTCGCAATGCACTCGGATGACCCCTCCCGGGAGGAATAAATAAAACGTTCGCGGCAACGGATTGCGCGAGAATCGGCCGCGATGGTAACGACACGAACTAACTAACTAACCAACCGGGGGAGCGGATTTACAGAGGCGGGCGGGTTCGGGTTGGGTACCTGGCAGCGCTGGCGCTTCTGCTGCTGCGCGGAGGAGGAAGAGTCCCAGCCGGCGGAGTAGTGGGCGGCGCGGCAGGACGAGGCGGCGGCGGACCCGCTCCCCTGCATGTGCGGGTACCTGACGAAGATCAAGAAACCCGTCGGAACAAAACCACCGAAGAAGGAGGGGGAGAAAGAAAAGACGCCGATTGTTTTACTAGACTAGATGGGGAGGGAGGTGAGAGGCAAGGAGGAGCACGAACCCTGCGGCGGCGTCCATGGCGGGCAGCGGCAGCCAATGGGCGGGGGCGGCGGCCGGAGCCGGGCGGAAACCGCGGTGGGTGGGTGCGTCTGGTTCTTGGGAGAGGAGAGGGCAGAGGAGAAGGAAGATGAGAAACAGAGAGGCGAGACGACGCGCGTGGCGATTTATCGCCCGACCGGGCCCACTCCCTCCTCGTTCCCCGCCGTCGCTTCCACGTGGGCCCCGCGGGGGATCGAATCGGGCGTGGCGGCAGCGCCCGTGGAGGCCCACCGGTCAGTGGGCCGGGAACAGGAGGCAGCCAGCCCACGGGATTGCAGGACGCGGAGGGGCCTTCTTTTGTTTTTTTTTTCTGTACTTTTTGGTGACCACGACTGACGACGACGACTCCGGTTCCGTTCCAACTTCCGGTGGGCCCGGCTGCTACTGGGAGCAAGGAAGTCAAAGTGGGCCCGGCTTGTCATTGGGCGGGGCAGTGGTTCAGGCTGCGGGTTGTTGGACGGTGAGGGACGACGCGTGGGCGGCGCCTGAACCCCGTCCATTGAGCCTGGCTTGCTGGGGACTACTCTTCTCTCGGAAGCCATCGTGAGTGCTCATCACTTCTGGCTTAAGGATGGAAGCCACCGGATCAGGCAGGAGAAAAACAGGCGTACCCATTCATAAAAAATGATCACATACTACGTGTTTACTCCAAGTTTTTATGAGGATAAAAACACCGCCTTATTTAACTACTTCCAAACTTTTTCTAGAAAAAAAATAATATCGATATTTCAGGTTCTGCATCGACCAATACAAATAATTGTTTCACGTTACACCACAAACACTTCAAAACCACGCAATCTCTAACGTAAAGTTTTGATCTAAAGAGAAAAGATAGGTTTTTAGCCTTGACGTGTAGAAAGCAATTCTACTACTAAACCTCCAACCGTGTCTTGCAGACAATTCCGTCCTTATTGTCTCAATATTCATACATCCCGTTGTTATATATCATTGGGTGATCATCCTCCTTCTAAGGCCTTGTTTAGATCGTCAATTTGGCATGTCAAATTCAGCGTTTCACACACCGTAAATAAGCCTTTTGAAGAATTTCGCTTGTATTTGTGAAATATTGTCCAAATATTGATTAATTAGACTCAAAAGATTCGTCTCACAAAGTATAATAAAACTGTGTAATTAGTTTTTGATTTCATCTATATTTAGTACTCCATGTATGTACCATAAGTTTGATGTGACGGAGAATCTTCTTTTTACATAGTATCAAAGTTGGGAGTTTGGGGTGATCTAAACAAGGCCTAAGAACCTTATTCAATAGGTCTCCTAAAGCTAACCTACAAATAAGATGCTAATGTGGCCTTGTTAAAAAATATATTATTTTGGGCTAATCATATCGTGCGCCCACAACAATCTTAGATTTTATTTTTCTTATTAATCCTAACCAACCAGCCGGTAAACAAATTGCAAAGGCTAGTTGAAGGTATTAAATTAAAGAAAACATAAACAACTCGCCACGCGAATTTAGCAAAATGATAGTCAAAGAATAGACATGGTATAGACTCATCAGAAGACCAGAAACAACACTATCTGTCTTTTTACCATTGTCGCATTGCTAAATTATCCTTTGTTATTAAGATTACTCCCTTATATAAGTATCACAAAAATACTTTTTAACTTTGACGGGTAGTTTTAGTTTCCATACTAACGTGTTACGGTATAGCTTCAACTCCTAAAACGGCTCTATACATGGATTTCACTAAAACAATTCATTCTGATGTAGCTCCCACATAAAACGATCACCATAGTTTATCAACTATACATCTGGAACCATAGCGACCACCACGTGCTATGTTTGCAAATTAACACTTACTGGAGATCTTCTGAAAGCCACATTCAACAGTGTCGTAGGAAACACCATTCTTACAGATGCACTTTTCTTCGTAACAAAATTATATAGTGCGAGAAAGAGAGATTTTAAAAGGCATGGTCTTTTTGAGCTAATAAAAGGCACGGTCTTATCCACTAGTCCTCCCAAAATTGCACTTGTGGCTCGCCACCTAGATTAAACTTACCTTACAATATGAAGTTCTCCTTGACCTTCAAGAGTCTCCAAGAATGTATTGACCTGTGTCAAAGTTTTGTCTCTTCAAATATTTGTTCCTATATAAGCATTGTTGCCTCACCCCATCTTCATTATGTAACCTAAAGAGCCATTTGCTCACGAGACATCTATTATGTATGCCTAGGTTTAGGACTCCCAATCCCTCTTGATCTTTTTATATCGAAACTATCTCCCACTTAGTCAATCTATATTTTTGATCATGTTAACATACAATTTCAAATTTTGAGAACTTAAAACAAACTTTTGGGACTCTAAATAGTTTTAAACCAAAAATGTATCAAATACACTTGTATATCGCCTTGAGATCCGGATTTTATGTAAATTTAATTTTTATTCGACTTTATATGGAAAAACTTGAAACTTTTTTGTGCAACTATTTCTAAAGCAAGTGTCCTAGAATATCTACCTCTATTAATCACTACTACAGATAAGCGATCACTGTCCCTACTTACACTGCCACGGAAGACAAAAGCGATAATGTGATTCTGCCATTGTCAGTTCAAGCTACGAATGGGCAATAATACTCTATCACTACCGATTCTAAAACAACTAACAGTGATTTCTAGTTTTGTAGTATATTCAGTTCTTAAACATTATTATCTAGCTCATTTTCATTCTAGAATTATTAAATCAACCCTTTCATTTCTGAAACTTTGATTTTAAGCTTAATATTATCCATGAACTATCAAAATAGTTGTTTCATTCTTTAATTCCTTTTTGTTTTCAGCTGAATCTTGTCTCTTGTATTATGTGGCATGTCACGCTATCCTTCCTCGTCAACATCATCACCAAGTGGTCCATCATACATTCCACTGCATGAACGAAAATGCAACCGTTGTTCTTTGAGGCACTAGCTAGCACCTCTAGCTCCAAGTTCATTAACTCATCACTAAGACTTTGCTGCCATATAGAATTAATTAGGTCAAATGGGTAGTTGCTGATTTCGGTCGTCCATGCGCTGTGAGATGCAATATCAGGCTACAATCCAAGTAGGCACGCCATAGAAACCAAATGCAATTAAACTCATGATCGAGACTTTCTCTCCTCAAAATCTGCATTCTGCAAAGAACAGTAACCTCATCCGGGAATAATGAGAATGTTTCGTTCTCTGCTTCTCGTACTAGCTTCCAAGGATCGTTGTCACACTTGGAAGGGTTAGTAAACTACAAAATATCTGCATACATCTAACTAACATTAACTCTTTCACTACCCCATAAACAGTAAGAGCAAGGATAATAACCCAGCCAGCAGCAGGCTGCTAGTAGGCGTATACCAGATCACTAACCGCCTTCACTAATAGCATACCGTATAATAAGGCCAGTCTCAATGCAAGGTTTCACCTCACAGTTACCAAGACGTGACACTTTAGAATGAAATAGAGCTCTCTCACACTGCATAGTTTCATGGCACGCTTTCACAAAATTTTCTTCAATACCTAGGGGATTGCGCGCGGTGACCTTGACTTGCGATTGGGTATTTCATGGGATGAAACGTCTCAGTGGGGATTTCATCCGGTTTCACGGCCTAGGAAACAACGCCCGCAGCGTTTCACCATGGTGAAATTCATTCATTCTCTCTCCTCCTCATTTCATGCAAAAACGGTATTTCTGCTGATGTGGCAACCTAATAAATGTGCATGACACCCTGGTGAAACCTGCGCTGAGACTGGCCTAAGCAACCGAAGAGTTGGATGTAGGCATTTATTGTTTGCATGCGCGCAGTGGTCAGTTATTTGCATGCGTCGGCTTCTCGCTTGCATGCAGGCTGGGAGAGTAAACTTTTTTCTCCTAACTTCCGCTTGAGCCGGCGAGAAGGGAAACGCCCGCTTCACAGTCTCTCTCCTAACGTGGCACTTTAATTGATGATGTGGAGTTCTCTTCGCCGGTTAAAAATCGTTATTATACTTGCTCTAATTACTGCCGGTTCAAATCTGGCTTTCATTGTTGGGTTTCTCACCAAGCAGCGATGTCTATTTTCACACACACAAAAAAAAGGAGAGCATTGAATTCTCCCTGCACCCACACTGTCGAGGCCACCGCCTCCGCCTAGCATAGTCAGGGGAAGATTCAACACATCACCAGATTGATTCGTCCATATGCATATCAATTCATCACAGAAAAGGGAGAGGTTAACTCATCGCAGATCGATTCATCACATCACAGAGAGTGAAATTAAAAAAAATGGTAGATTTGAAATCGAGATTCAACATATTGGGAAGTTCTATTGGCCGTGCACGCATATGGTAGCACCATCGAATAGGTAAACAACCCGCGCCCAGAATGAGTTGCCATAGAGGCTATTTGTCGGCTTCTGTGGGGGAGGGGAGAGGATAGTTGTTAGAAGATGGACGCCTTGTTCGCTTGGCTGATAAGCCATGGCTAAAAGTATTGTTGGTTGATTTGTTATGAGAGAAAAACATTGTACCATGACTGATAAATTCAAACGAACAGGGCTGGAATCGCCCGGGTGTGGGAGAGTAAGATGGAGAAAGAAGGAAGAAAGAGGGGCGGGGATCTTAAGTGTAGAAGTTATACATATGAAACAAAATTTCTGAGTCTAAACAATACTGTAATTATCCATCACTACAAGTTGTTCTCAAAATTGGCGATGGTAGAATTGTGTCACTTACAATTAGGCAAAAGTTTTAAATTGTTCAGCAGTGATGATTCTCTGTTTTGTAGTAGTGCTTAAAGAGTTGACCGCCGCATGGTATGTACAGAAATTACAGAAGCTTTTGTCCTATAAATATGCTGTTCACTTGTCTCTAATGTCCCTCACTTCCATCGAGACGTTCTCATTCCTCTCGAGTCGATCGGAGTCAGGAGATGGCCGTGTCTCGTGGTGAAAAGCTTGGTACTATTGTTTGTGTTCTGGCATCATTGGTGCTGGTGCTAGCGCCGTGTGTGTGCAAGGCGACTGGTGACTACGGCCGCGGCCTCTCCGACGACCACTACAGCGAGTCCTGCCCGGAGCTGGAGCTCATCACCAAGAAGTCCCTGGCTCCGATCTTCGCCGTGGACATCACCTCGCCGGCCGCCCTCCTCCGCCTGCTCTTCCACGATTGCCAAGTCCATGTACGAGAAAGAGATGCGCTCCTTCTAAGTCCATGGATGAATGACACGGTATCCATCGTTGGTGTATGCGCATGGCTGCAGGGATGCGACGGCTCCATATTGCTCAGCTCCGACGTGCGCCGGCACATCACCTCGGAGCTGGACTCACGCAAGAACCTCGGCATCCGGCACGTCGGCACGATCGGGCTCGTGAAGGCGGCCGTGGAAGCGGCCTGTCCGGGCCTGGTGTCCTGCGCCGACATCGTCGTCCTAGCGGCGAGGGAGGCCGTGGCGCACGCCGGCGGGCCGCGCATCGCCAGCGTGCCCCTTGGTCGGAGGGACGCGACGTCTACCAGCACGCAGGCCGCTGATGCGCAGCTTCCGTCCAGTTTCCTCGGGATTGACGGCGCGCTCGACATCTTTACCAGCCACGGCATGACCGTCGAGGAGACAGTCGCCATTCTAGGTTTTATTTTCGTACCATCCAAAACTTTGCTCCTATGGTGGCTATAAATTAAACATACTCCAACTTAAACATTGATGTAAAATTTTCTACAAAAGTTTGAACATTTTCTCAATGTGTGTGATCGTGTGTTCTTCTTCATATATGCATTCATGCAGGAAGCCACACGCTGGGGAGTGGCCACTGCATCAACATAGACACCGGCCGCGAGCGGCGAGACAAGGCTTTCGAGGCCCTGCTGCATCTGCAGTGCCCCAAGATCGCGCCGCCACTGATCACGGAGGCCATCGTCGTCGTCCCCAGCGACGTGACGCCGACATGGTTCGACACCCACTACTACTGGGGCGCTGCCGCAGGTCGTGGGCTCTTCAACGTCGACGCCGAGGCTTCCACCGACGCGCGCACGGCGGGCTACGTGCGGCGGTTTGCTCACGACAGGGATGGCTTCTTCGGGGTCTTTGCCTCGGCGTTCGTGAAGCTAGCTGCGTTTGGCGTGCTCACCGGTGAGGAGGGTGAGATCAGGAAGGAGTGTCACGTCGTCAACTACTGATCAAACTACTACTATATATGTATATCGTTTGGTGGTCGAAAGCTTTGGAATAATCTTGTGACTGTACTGTACAGTTATGTGGAACAACAGATTGAAATAATCTTACTTTACCTTCACGAAGTTCCCTGTAAATTATGTTTCTTTTAAAAAAATCCCTGTAAAATTCGAGATTCGGTGGCGGTTAGACTAAAATCCATTATTTGTTTCTTGAAATTTTTAGATTTTAGTTAACTAAAGGCCGTGTCTATCAATCAATGTTGTTTTCGGTCCAAAAAGGTTGCGTTTACAAATTACAAGCAAAAGTTTCACTTGACCTAGATCGTTCATTCGATTTTCTTCTTCAAAGTATGAAACCAAATATCTCACACCCTTAATAACTATAACTACTGTATCTAAGAGCATCTCCAACAGTTTGGCATATTGCTTCCCTATTCTAATTTTTTTGGCAAAATCAGAAAAAACTATCTCCAACAGTTTGCCATCTCACTTGCCAATTTTTACCAACTTGGTAAAAGTTCCTCCCCAGCCGTTGTCTCGCGATGACCATCTTCGTCCTCCTTCCGTTTTGTCTCGCGATGATGATCTTCGTGTGCTCAAGCCCGCCGTGCCACCCGCCGTCGCTGTGGTTCGGTTACTCCGCCACCACCGACGATTCGCAATCGCTCAGCGTCAGCCTGAGGCCGTGGAGATCGCATCTGTGAAACGCATTCGCCTGATTCGTCCGTGCATCAGCGTGAGCCCGTGCGATGGCCGAAGACCGGCCGGCGCTGCTGCAGGCAATGCCCCGACGACACACGCAGCAGTGCCGCACCACAGCGATCGTGTGCAAACACCGCCCGACGGTCGGCCTTGCCGTGGCGGCGACTACGTATGTACGACAAGAGTAAGCTGAAGGGTGAAAACACAATTTCATTTCTCTTTCAGGGTTCCTAATGTAAGTTTGCCAGAGACAATAGTTTTTAGATATGGGTTTAGTTAATTAGTGACATGTTGGGTTCTCGTGTAAAAATATTTTTCTTTTATGTTCACGAAAAATAAAAGTTTATGAGGAAAATTAGATTTGGGAAGTGAATTATACCAAACTGTAGGAGAAGGACACTATTTTTACTTGGTATATATTTTAGCAACTTGTCAAATCACAAGATTTGCCAACTAATTTTTGACAAACTCTTGGAGATGCTCTAATAGTGGACAAACCACACCCCTACAGATGGTTTTGTAGCATATATGGGGCCACACGTCAGGCATCCTACTACGTGGCTTCACATCGCACCCTAGAAGATAAATTGAACTACATCAACAGTTTAAGAGTCAAATAGACCTTATAGAAATATTGTAGAAATAGTTTTTTCCCCAAAGTTAGCATATTCTAAAATTCATTGCAAAAAAGGGTTAAAATTCTAAAATATTATTATCTTAGAAATTCTAGACAAATTATTTTTGTTTTAGCTTGAAAAAAAATGAAACAAAAATCTTTTTTACAAAAAATGCACTTGATCTTTTAGCAGATTGGAGTTTTTTTAATTCTCTAAGGTCTATTTTTGTGTTTATGTGCTATTAGATGCAAGATTATTATCTGTCATAACTCATCAAAGTTGTAAAAAAACAACATAAGTGTCACTCGATCACTTGATCCCCACAAATATAATAATGTGCCATTTGAAAAGCACATCAAAATTTTACCACTACTTGATGTGCCTAGCTCTTGATCAAGTGATACTATGTCTTCATTACATCGAAATCACTTGGTGTTTACATAGTCTACTAGGTTATCAACGTTGGTTAATTATAACATACAAACAACGGATCTACTTAACATAAAAATAAAACCATAAAAGAATTGAAGTCACTCTAGCGCTAGAAAACAAAACATGTTTTTAGGAGAAAAAATCTAAATCGGTTTCATTTTTTTCCAAATTAAACTTAATTTTCTATTTATTATATATATTCTAACATCAACCAAATTTTAGAATTTTTAGTTTCATAATTTTTGTAGAAAAAGGTGTTCGGATAAATTTTATTTGAAAAATATTCGTCAAAGTTTTGGACAAAGTCTATTTTATCCTTGACCTCAATGTTGATGTGGTACTGCATCTACACAAGATGTAATGTTGTGCCACGTAGACTGAAACCACTGTCTGAACCTAGCTAGGAGTGTGATTTGTATTTTGTTGAGGAAATCAAACGAAGTCAGTAGTTAGTGCTTTATTTTGAATCGTCTTTGTATATGTGGTGCTATTATGTATGTGGGCTGGCTTCTGGCCCATTTCTTTTTCAGTTAGCCCGTCCCGTCGATGATCATCCAATGCAAGTTGGCCCCCCTGGAAATCAACTGGGCTACGTTTAACTGAGCCTGGATACGCAAACACAGTTAGTTTGGTGGTGGAACCTATCCACTCAGGTTCAGTTCTGACAGATGCTTGTATTTTTTAGGATTTTCTAGCATTATGCTTTTAAAATGGTAAGCTACGTTTCGGTTGACAATGAGACGTCAATGATGATTTCAGAAATCTCCAGATTATATGCGCGTATGTTGTTAGCGTCTACATTGTAAGCTAGGAAACCCAGTATGGTCTCTCATTCTTCATTTTGTTCTCGGTTTTTATTTTTTTCTTAATAACAAGTTATATATTTTTTTAAATAAGCAAACACTAACAAACACACGTCATACTTCTATGAGACACCACTTACGAACTCACGTAGATACACCCTATTTTCTATGAGCACATCCAAGGATTGGACCATATACAAATACAACTACTTGCTATAGTGAAAAAAAGACATATCTAGAGCCGTCCAGAGCTCTACAAAACATGGCTTTATTTAACTCCCTACAAGCGAAATAACAACCACCACACTTAGAATCTCCTCGTCGCCACCTCGGTTCCCCTCCTCTCTCTTCCCATCGTCAACACCACCGATGGCCTAAGGAGTGGGATTCTACCCATCATGGTTTTAGTTTTTTTTTCCTTGGTCCCTAGTTTAATTAAGGGTTTGGCTCCTCGGGCCATAGCGATCAAGCGATGGTGATGGCATTTATACCTTGACGTTTATTTTGACATCAAAGAAGGGCTAGTGAAAGTATGGTCAATTACATCCACTTAGTAGTTGGTGTGTTCATCAAGCGAAGCGGTTGATTGGGTTGTAATGGGGTGGTTTCAACTTCTTTCCGATCTGTTCTACAAAAGGTCTGGTTTCTCCATCACCCTTTCCTAATGACGAAGGATTGTAAGCCAGTTTTCCATAAAAACTCCTCCAGCTAATCTTTCTTTCACTTTGTGCCTGATTACATTATCAGCGAGTGGTTTTGTGGTCTTCAAAACCCTGCTTGCACCAGAGTATTTGCATGTGTACCTTCTCCTTATTGTCTGCTTATTGTCAATTCAGTTCGACTCTAAAACTCCAACAGGCGGTTGATGACCAAAGGAAGAAGATCTGCTGATTTTTTTATGTTTTATTAATTTTGTTTTATGCCAAGTGATCTATTGTTTTTGTACTATATCAACTGTTTTGATCGATGAATATCATACACGAGACACTTTTTAAATGTCTTTATCACTTTTTTTTAAAAAAGAACCATTCAGAGTGAGAGAAGAACCAATGTCTTTGGATTAATTCCCACTCTTGTGCTCTTGAGATCCAATGCACGTGCTCTCACGACATTTGCTGGAGCACTTCCACGCCTTGCTCTGCATCACGGCCGCGCCACCATTGGTGTTTCGCTCATCCAGTGTCCCATCTTCCCATGGCACGTCACAGTCCCACACGGGTATATGGTCCACGGTAGGTGACAAGTCGTTTTGCGTTCCCGGCACAGACTGAAACCTGATGATAGAATTGGAGAATTGTTGTCCTATGGCCAATGGATGTCGAAAGAATCCAATCCGGAGCACGCTGTGTGGTCCGGTACTTTCAGCTGAGGGAAACGCAATGCACGCAGAAAACGTGGCTGTTCCAATGAATGGAATTCAGTTCAAACGCACCTTTCTACTTGTAAAGTTCATGGATCATTTACCAGGTCTGCAAATTCCAAACTGCGCTCAGTGATTGGGTTTGTTTTTTTTTTTTTGAATTCTGGGTGTCATCTCATTACTCATTTGCTAACGAATCGTTAGCAACGATTACAGAAATGTTCTCGGGTACGGAGGTTGTGATCACCTCTTCACCCTCATTACACAAATGACCCAGTGCGGCAAGCTCATGTGCTGCCCTATTACACTCTCTAGGAACAAACTCACACGAAACTTGAATAAAGTTCAAAGCTAGCAAGGACTTAATTTCATCTATAAGGTAACCTACTGATGAGTCATCATAATCACTGGACTTGATCGCCTTCACCACTTCCTGAGCATCCGTTTCAATGATGATACGGCCAATGCCCATGTTTATAGCCATCTGAACCCCTTGTACGCAAGCTATCAACTCGGCATGAAATGGACTGAGGAGATGATTAACTTTTCCTCTCCCCGTCAACACAACGTCGCCCTCCCAGTCCCTGATCAGCGCGCCCCAGCTGCCAGCTCTGGTATCAGGAAGATGGGATGCATCGCAGTTCAGTTTTAGTATATCATCTGGTGGCTTCGACCATCGAGCGCCAGCTCGCCCTCGGTTTACTCTTGTAGCCTGTGTAGTGTCATTCAGATTCATCTGCTTGACATAAGATTCCACACTTCGAACAAGAACCTGGGCGCATCGTCTCTTTCCCTCTTCCCTAATCAAATTCCTCTCGGACCAAGTGTACCAGAGGGCAGTGATCATAAGGAGCTTCTTCTGTTCAGTAGCTTTCAGTACAAACTCCAATGCTTCACTGGCTGAGTGGATGGATGCCAATGTTTGCCTTTCACCCTCCAGCCCGAGTAAGAACCAGAGTTGCTTTGCTACTTTACACTTGAAGAACAGATGACCCCCATCCTCTCCCAGGTGATTACAAACGGGGCACCTTTCGGTGATCTTCATTCCTCGACGAACAAGGTTGCATCTAAGCGGGTGGCTATTATGCGCAAATCTCCACATGAAATGCTTGATCTTGTTTGGGCATTTTACTTTCCATATATCTTTCCATAGTTTGGGCTCGGAGCTACTGCTTCCTCCTTGCTGTCCGTTGGAGGTTTTGTTCCTCAGAAACTCAACCCGGGCAACCTTGTATGCTGTTTTAACACTAAAAACCCCATGCTTGTCATAGTGCCACGCAGCAACGTTGTCCCTCCCTTGGTGAATCGGCATTGCTAGGATAAGATCAGCGTCCTCGTCCCAGAACAGATCATGCACGAGTGCTTCATCCCACCGTCCTGTATAGGGATCGATCAACTCATCAACTTCCGTCAGAATGCTTTGACCGCGCGGAGTGATCGGCCGTCTCGACCCGTCCCTCGGCAACCAGGGGTCCGACCAGATGTTTATTCCTACTCCATCTCCAATCCTCCATATCATCCCTTGCTTCACAACTTTAAGGCCTTCAAGTATACTCCTCCATGAATATGACATCCCACTCTTCGGTTGCGCCTCTAGCACCGAGGTATTAGCAAAATACTTAGCTTTCAGCACCCTTGTACACAAAGACTCGGGGTTTTTCAGTAGACGCCAGCACTGTTTGGCAAGCATGCCAAGGTTGAAAGAGTGTATATCTCTAAAACCCAGCCCACCCTCGTCTTTGGACTTCATCATTTGCTCTTTGCTCAACCAGTGAATCTTGTGTTTTCCTTCCTGGTTGTTCCACCAGAACCGGCAAATCATAGCTCCTATCTGGTCACAGAGGGTTTTTGTTAGATCAAAACACCCCATGGCAAATGTAGGAATAGCCTGCGCCACTGCTTTAATAAGGATCTCTTTGCCCGCCCATGACAAGAATTTTTCATTCCACCCTTGCATCTTTTTCCAGATTCGATCTTTAAGATATGCAAACGTGTTTGTCTTTGATTTCCCTACGTGCACAGGGAGTCCCAAGTACTTCTCATTCATGGTCTCCTTGGTAACTTGTAGCAGGTCACATACCTTCTTTTTCTCCTCTGGTCTTGTATTCTTGCTGAACAGAATAGCAGATTTTGCCTTGTTTATAGCTTGACCTGAACAATCTTCATACAATTGGAGAATACTCTGCAAGTGCGCGCAATCCCCCTCATTCGCCCGAATCAAAATTAGTGAGTCATCGGCGAACAATAAGTGTGATATGCTAGGTGCACTATGGCAGATTTTTACTCCCGCAATCAGACCATCAGCTTCTCCCCTTTTTAACAAGGCTGAAAATGCTTCGGCACACAATAAGAAAAGATAGGGGGATAGAGGATCCCCCTGTCGTAAACCCCTCTCTGGTGTAAATCTTTCTGATAAGTCACCATTCACTTTTACTCGGTAGCTAACTGTTATGACACATTCCATAATCAAACCAATCCATCTCTCATGGAACCCCATCCTTCTCATCATTTTCTCCAAAAAACTCCACTCCACCCTATCATACGCCTTGCTCATATCGAGCTTGATAGCTACATAACCCATTTTTCCTTCTCTCTTGTTCATCAAGTAATGAGTTAGCTCGTAGGCAATCAGAATATTATCAGAGATCAACCTCCCCGGGACGAAGGCGCTTTGGTTAGGAGTGATAATTTCAGGCAGAACCACTCTCAACCTGTTAGTTAGCACCTTTGAGATCACTTTGTACACTACATTGCACAAGCTGATTGGCCTCAAATCAGTGACCTTTTCTGGATGCTCCACTTTGGGAATGAGGGAAATGATTGTGTCATTCCAGCCATCATGCATTCGGCCTCCACTTAGCACATGCTGCACTTCCTTGGTCAATTTCTCCCCCACTACGTCCCAGTATTGTTTGAAGAATAGAGCTGGCATACCATCAGGGCCAGGAGCCTTCAGGTCACCGATCCCATCTAGTGCGGCCTTGATCTCATCATCTGTAAAATCAGCCGTGAGCAAGTCGTTCATCGCTGGCGTTACACTGGGGTGCACAGCAGCCAAAATCTGCTGCAAACGGCCCCCATCAGCCGCTGCACATGACCTGAAAAGCTGAGAAAAATGATTAGCAATAAACTCCTTTTTCTCCTCTTCTTCCTCCACCCATTCTCCATTTTCTTTTTGTAGTTTCCCTATTCTATTCCTCCTCCTCCTAGCCGAGCACGCGTTATGGAAGTATTTGGTATTGCGGTCTCCATATTGCAACCAATTAACGTGTGCTCGTTGTTTCCAATAAAGATCGATTTGTTCCTCCAACCGATCAACCTTGAAACTCCATACCGCCTCCTTCTGAACTGAATCATCACTGATCGGTTTTCTTCTCCAACTCTCGAGCTCTTTTTTTGCCTTCCATAGCCGTTTTTCTAAATCTCCCAAGACGTTATCACTCCAATCTTTTAAGCTAGTGGCCACCTCACTTAAGCTTTCTCCCAAACTCCAATCACTACCAGCCCTCATCCCCCATGCATCCTCGATCACCTTGCGGCACCCCTCCTCCCGAATCCAACTCGCTTCAAATTTGAACCCACCGCCTCCTCCTCTACTTCTCATAATCACCTCAGTTTCGATCACCACAGGTCTATGATCGGAGTGATATGGGTCCCCATTTTTGACATTCATGAGAGGAAATTTCATACGCCAGCCTGCATTTGCCACCGCTCTGTCCAATCTTTCTCTGATGTGTGTTACTCCTTTTGTTTGTTTATTCCTCCACGTGAAGATATCGCCTGAGAAGCCTAGATCACTTAGTTCACAGGTTTCTAGAGCACATTTGAACCGATCTAAACATGCTTGTGATCTCGGCACCCCTTCCTTCTCGTGGTGGAACAAAATCTCATTAAAGTCGCTGCGCATAGCCACGGCAACCCTTCTTGGTCTTGATCCTTTAGCCACTCCATCAACTCCCAAGTTTTAAATTTCAACTCGGGCTCCCCATACATCCCCGTGAAACGCCATTTGTCCCTTCCGGTCTCCGGATCTCCAAATCAATGTGATTTTTTGATTTACTCTTCATAACCACATTGATCCCATTCCTCCACAACACAGCAAGTCCACCTCCCTTCCCTTCGCAATCTACCACCGTCATGTGCGCCATCCCCAACTTCTTTTTGAACAGCATCATTCTTCTCTCGTCCATTTTCGTTTCGGGCAAGAAAAGCACATCAGCTCCTTCGGCTTGGTGACACCGAAGAAGCCCCCGAACTGCCGGGTCGTTTCCCAACCCTCGGCAGTTCCACGCCGTTAGTTTCATAATTTCTTGCAGGACCAGCTCGCCTTACAAAGTTTTTAAGGAAACAGCAACACTTATCAAATTTTTTATTTTTTTTATTTTTTATTTTTTTTTTTTTTTATTATTTTTTTTATTTTTTTTAATCACCGCCTTGCACTAAGGGAAAACAAACTTGTTAACTACAACACCAAAGCCTGGACACAGCTGTTTAGAGTGGACTCCTCCAGAAGAATCCTTGTTTTGGGGAGAGAGAAGCTTCGTGACTCCCCGAGTACACTCTACGAGTTTCGTCTGGCCGGCGCGGAGGCCCCGCTCAGGAAGGCGGCGGCCTGCGTGGAGACCCGTCACGGGGTCCCGGCGCAGAGACCTAGCGCGGAGTCGGAGCCCCGATGCGGTGGCGCGGAGACCGGCGCAGAAGCGCAGCGCGGCGGCGCGGAGGCCGGATGCAGAGGCGCGTCGGCCGGCACAGAGGTCGGTGCAGAGGCACAGCGGCGCGGGGGCGCGAAGGCCCAGCGCAAAGCTGCGGAGGCGCAGAGGCCCAGCGCAGAGGTGCGGCGGCCTACGCGGATGCCCACGGCGGCCGGTACAGAGGCCCGACGCGGAGGCGGAGGGAGAGCGGGGAAAAGCGGCTTGCAGGTGCGGCCTGTCTCCCGGCCAGTCCCCACCGGAGCAGCCTCTGCTCACCGCGGCCGGACGGGTCGCGATGAAGTGGCCCAGGGCGAGCTCCTTCCTGGATGCGCACCCTCGAGCTCCCACCAGGCTCCACGGCTTAGATTCCGGTGAGGCGGAATAGATCGAGGATGAGCTCCGCTTAGGTGGCTCCAAGGCCAGCGGGTCGACGGCGATCTCAGGAGCAGGCCTAGCAACGCGGTGCACAGGCGGAATCCCCTCGCACACGAATTTGCGCAGAGCTTGGCGACTAGGGTTGGGGTAGGACGGCGTCAGCGCTATGGGGAATCCACCGGAGTGGCTGCAGCCGGAGGATGGAGGAGGAAGAACGGAGGAGGAAGATGGGGAAAAACACCTCGAGTCGCAGAGCGCCGAGGAAATCGCCTCGAGTCGCCGTAGCGCCGAGGAAAAGTGGAACACGGCACTGGCCGGTCCAAATGAGACTCGCCGCGGAATACAGTTTTTGATTGGGTTTGTTCTAATACTGCTTGAAAGAGAAGTTTTTACTCTGTACATCCAATTTCATCTGGAAGGCAAAAATACCATAGTACTACAATGTACCTGAGACAACTTCAGGTCCCAACTCCAACGTATATCATTCTCTACTTTTCTACTACGACAAAGCTAGCTAATAGCCTTAACAAATCCTTGACTGAACCCAGCCCTATAGAAAAAAAAAAAGAATTCCTTGGAATCCTACCAGGGGTAACTATTTTTACAGCAACCCTCTCTAATTACCTTGGCCAACATATGTATCATCATGCTTGTAGATACTGAACTATTTTACACAAACAAGCATGAACCAAGAACCATTGCTGACTGCCCACCCACAGAACCATTGCTGACTGCCCGCCCACAGCGGCCACCGATGGTTCGTCAGATGTCTGCATTGAGCAGCGGCTCGTGCGTCTTGTTCACAATGAACAGCGACTCGTAGACGAACCCAGCCAGGGGCCCGCCGAGCAGCGGGCCGATCCAGTAGACCCAGTGGTTTGTCCAGACCCCGGTGGCGAGGGCCGGGCCGAAGGACCGTGCCGGGTTCATGGACGCGCCGGTGAAGTTGCCGCCGGCGAGGCTGTTGGCGCCGACGATGAGGCCCGTCAACAGCGGGCCGATGGTGCGGACCTGGCTCCGCGGGTCCAGGATCATGGCGTAGGTGACGAAGAGCAGGGAGAAGGTGAGGATGACCTCCATTACCAGGCCCTGCATCGGGCTGATGCCAGCGCCCAGGGCGTGCACCGGGGTCACCTGCATTCCATGTTTTACACATTTTTGTCAGTACTGCAAGCCTGATTGGATGATGCTGGACTAGTACTAGTAGTCGTTTTCAGCAGCTTCCAGTCCTAATTCATGATAGAAAAAGTGACATTAAACAAATATTGGTGAGTTCACTGCCGTCATAGCAGATAATTATGATTTAGTCCATCTCTTGGCTTTACTCGAACATGTGATTGATTGGTAACTTCACGACCATGTAAGTACTAACTCTTCTAAATCTGAAAGGCCACGTTTGATTTGTAACTTCACGAGCAACTGTTATACAAACCCTCCAAATCTGAGTATCCTTTGAGTGACTCCTAAAACGCAGAGGCTCATGAACCAGATAAGTAGGTAACACAGAATGACTTAGGAAATCACATCATCAGATAAAATTCATGGTCATAAACACCAAGCATCCACAACCTCGTTGAAAATATAGTTAACAATGGAAAATTTTCTAAAAGTTTCTATGAAACCTGAACCTCAACTGTACAAGCATTCATGAAAATCTTTGTTTACGGACGCATTCATGATAACTGTCAAGCTCAAAATAAGATAAGACTCGATTGACATCCAATCTATCCTGTTCTGCAAATTCTGAACTTAACAGATGCATATGCAAGTGATAATTACTGTTCTTTTTTTTAGTTCATTATATTACTTCTATTACCAAACAGTAAACAGCACTGGGAAAAAACTTCAGTTTTTTTGGTTGTGTGATGAGTATGTTTCCTTTACCCTTTATTTGAGGTCAGCATAAATAAACAGAGTGAACTAATAATAACAAAATTAATTAATAAAGGAAATAATTTTCCATAAGCCCACAGAAGCCCAAGGGCCAGATCCACCACTATAGTCCATAGAGGCTGCGACACGTTCGAGCCCAACCCAAACTGATCTGATCTGAGCAGAGCATGGCCGGCCAAAATCTGACGAAACAATCGCCATCAGTTTTGGGTCCCCGTTCTTCTTTGTTGTACCGCGTCGAATTCGTCAAGGATAGCAGTAATTATTACGCAGAGTAAAAACAGACAAGTAGTACTGCTCCTAGATGAGATGAGATCCATGGATGGGCGGCGCGGGTGGAGGAGGACGCGTACGTACCATGCCGCCGCTGAGGTAGCGGAGGAGGATGCAGGCGAGGGACGACGCCAGCACCTGCGCGGCGACGTAGAGCACCGCCCGGAGCTTGGCGATGTGGCCGCGCGCCAGGAGCCCCACGGTGACGGCCGGGTTGAGGTGGCCGCCGGAGACGTGGAAGCCGGCCGTGACCAGGACGCCGGCCGCCAGCGCGTGCGCGATCGCCACCGCCGCCAGCGTCGCCATCGGCATCGCCTCGCCGGGCTTCACGCTGGATCCTGTCCCGTGCAGAAAGATTAATTAGGGAAAAAAGGTTTTTTTTTCTTTTTCTGGCCAGAGGAGACGGTCCGGCAGCGGCGGGCCGTGCGGATGCGTGGACGTGTGTGTGACGTACCGGCGGCCATGGCGGCGGAGACGCCGGTGAAGACGAAGAGGAAGGTGAGGACGAGCTCGGCCAGCACGGCGCGCACGCAGCCGACGTCGGTGACGTCTTGGTGCTCGAACGAATCGACCAGCTTGTTCATGAGCTTCGCCATGGACGAACGGATTGTCGCGAGGAGGAGGGGGAGCCCTGCTCCTGTTCTTGGCGGGGAGGGGAAAGCGCCGGTTCCCTCGAGCTCGAGGGAAAAAGACTCGGAAAAGCGCAGCGAGATATTTTGAACGACAGGAGGAGGAGGGTGGGACATGCATGGGCTCCGGCCGACTGGCAAGCCTCGCCATGGTTTTATAGAAAAAATGGTGCCACGAGGCGTGGGCAAATTGGTCCGGGTTTTTCGTGGCTGTGGGGGTCGCCATCTCAGCGAGGAAAAGTTGCACTTCTGCAGTGAAAGTGTGCTGATGAGTGATTAGTGATGAGGTGTGGTGTGGGCGGCTCCAGCTTCTTCTTATCTTATCTTAATTCCCTGGGTGACCCGATTGATTTGGACGGCAAAGTTTGTTTATTAATCGCCTTAAGTTTCACCAGTGGTGTGAGCATCTTTGTAGTACGTCTTTCTATTTCTCCAATAATTTTGGAACGTGATGTGATACAACCTACAAGGCGAGCTCACGAATGGATTCGCGCATTGCGAATATTGCTGTTACGTCGTGGAATTGTTCATCACTTCTCGCCCATTTCACGTAGTTCTCAGTTATCAAGGGGGTGAAAAAGAACCTTCTGAGCCCCAATCTTGAATACTTAATAACAAGTAGAGCCTATAGAAGCACCACAATTCTAGTTCCACAATGCCACGTGGCAGCTAAAGTTGGAGCATTTTAAACCAGCACGTTTCAAATTTATGCCAACTGGCATCTCTTGTCCGTATAAACCGATGCTAAACAAGATTAAAAGGCCCCACACTACGCGCCATATGTCCTAAGTGGCTTGCCCACCTCAACATCTTTCTCCAAATTCCGTAAACGCCCTTCATTGCTTAGCGGCGACTCCTCTGGTCCTCTTGAACATTTTTCTCGGCTGCACCTGGCACCTGCACTTCATTCCAGACGGCCGGCCTACCTGTCCACCTGTTGCTCGTACACGTCGGTCTCCCCGGGCACACCTCACAGTCCACGTCACTGTCCAGGACCTCTCTAGTCTTCTAGTCTAGCAGTCTCCAGTGAATGAAAACAAAAACAAAACAAGTGCAGTGCTGACCTACTTACGTGCTTTAGTTTATTTATTTATTTATTTGTTTGTTATTATTATCTCGAGACCAAAAGAATTGCACGCTAATATATAGTCGCTTTCGTCGCTGTTTTTCGTCGCTGTGGAGTGTGATGCATTTCCAACTTGTTAGCTGTTGCCGGCCTTCGTCCCACTGGTCGACAACGCTTTATGTCATTTACCGGGTTCCTCAGTTGTCAAGGCTTTATACAATAACCTACAGTGGAGCTGCATGACACTATCGTTCGCTCGTGTCCACATCAGCTTCTACGTGAGCTAGTTGGCAACGTAAATTAAACGCGTGTGACTGTAGTTTGACTTTATGCGTGGTGGAGAGCGCCAATGGTCTGTCGATATTTTCCTGCGAACGGAGGAGCGGCTGTGGTTGATAGTCTTCCATTGGGACAAATTAAGCATTGTTGCATTGCATGAGTCCTTGCACCTATGGTAGGTCTTGACGCGTCGACCACATTATAGTTAGGACTAGCTTCTGGCTCGACGCTGCGGGTAACCACAAGCTTTCTTGGTAAGGACCAGCGAGATTTACAATCAAACCATCAAAGAATGGCCAATCACAGTTACATGTGACGAAAAACGTCTTAGGGTAAGGTCATTATCGAGTCGCCCTAGGTGAAAGGTCACAAAGGCTAGGGGAGGGGGGGGGGGTGAATAGCCTAATAAAATTTCTAAGACTAGACAACCAATGAAGTGCTTGGACGACAAACGCAAATGCCTAAAACTTCGTCTCTACTCTATGCAAGTTCGTCCTAAACAATGCAAGGCTACTCAATCCAATTACACAATCACCCACGGTGATCAAGCTACACAATGTCGGTTCACCAATACCGAACAAGCAATTCTACCCGCGGGATTTGAGCTACACAAGGAGTGGTTTCCGACCGACCACAACAAGCAATTCTACCCACGGGATTTAAACTACTCAAAGAGTGGTTCCCGACCGACCACAACAAGCAATTCTACTTTGCGGGAAGTAAAGAGGGGATAGAAAATTATACCGCCGTGAAGAGTAGAAGATAGCCAATCACCGGTGTAGAAGCCAATCACCTAGAGATGCTCAAGCACAATCACAGTGGAGGTCGAAGCCTCGGCAATCACAAATCAACACAATGATTTTTTACCGAGGTTCACTTGCTTCCCGGCAAGCTAGTCCTCGTTGTGGCGATGCACTTGCTTGGTTAGTTGCCCGCTCAATTGGCTCGGTGCCAAAGACCCCAATGGGGAGCCGCAATCTCCACACAAGACAAGGATCCACAAGCCACGAGCAATCCACTAGAGTATCCTTTCGCGAACTCCGCGGGAAGGATCAAGAACCCTCACAAGAACCCGGTGTGGCCTCGAACAATCACCAAGTCGAGCTCAACCACCACCCGCTGCTCCAAACCGTCTACGGTGACGGGAATCACCGAAGAGTAACAAGAATCGGTAGCCCACTCGAAGAACAAGTGCCTCTAGATGCAACTCTCAATGCAAATCACTTGCTCTCACTCAAATCTCTCTCAAGATTAGCAAAGGAATCAAAGAGGTGAGTGGGGGAGGAGCTCTCTTGCTCAAAGTATGCTCAACTATGAAGAAATCGCGAAGAGGCCCTCCCCAAACCGTCACACCTTCTATTTATAAGCCAAGGGAAAATCCAACCGTTACCCCCTCGGGCAGCCTGCGCAGCACGCGCCGGACGCGTCCGCTCGGGACCGTCGGACGCGTCCGGCGCCCCTCGGCTCCCGACCGTTGGCTTTGAATTGAAGGTGACGTCAGCGTACAGCGCTTCTCCAGCACGTGCGTCCGGCGCCTTCACCCGGACGCGTCCGGCGGCCCGGCGCGCGCGCAACACACGGCTCCAGAACTTTCTGGTGCGTGTCTGGCGCACGCCGGACGCGCCTTCTCGGCGTCCGGCGCACAGCACGCCCCGGCCAGCCGCCCGCACCAAGCCACCACGCGCCGGACGCGTCCGGCCCGCCTGGCCGCGCGTCCGGCCGCCGCGTCCGCTGCTCGCGCCAGCCGAGGACCTCTCTGGGTAGCGTCCGACGCTCACCAGCCGCGTCCGGCGCTCAGGCCAGCCGCGTCCGGCGCGCCCAGAGAGCTCCCATTCGCCACAAAGTCGTCGTTGTCGCGCCGTCTTCGATCCAATGTCCAAACCACTTGTCTTGGGTGCCAACTCCACAGAGTAGATCACATCTCAAGCACCGGAGTTAGCGTATCATTTCATGATCACGTCGACAAGTGTTAGCACTCTAGTTAGCCTCTCATGCATCATGCAAAGTCACAACTAGAGGCACTTAGGATCGCGAATGAACCGAAGAAACCCCTCTTGATAGTCGGTTATCGATCCTAAATGTGGTCACACTCGCTAAGTGTCTTGACCACCAAACGGAAAACCCTATCAAGTATACCTTCGCCTTGATCTCCATGGGCCTCCGTCGGAGCTCGATCACATCACATCCACCATGTTCATCACCGTGATCGCCATGCTCCATCATCCACCGTCACATTGCTATGTGTCTAACCACACTTAGAGCAAAGCATTAACAACGTTGAGTGTCATTAATTACCAAAACCAAACCGGAGCTTTCAATCTCCCCCTTTTTGGTAATTGATGACAACCCTTCACACAACTCACAAAGATATGGAAATTGAATTCAATATGAAATTGAATTGCTTGCCCAAGACTTTTTGATCATGAATCTTGGATTGGACAAGCATTTCAATTCCGGTTTTGGTAGTGGTAGCTTCCCCTACATGTGTGCATCAAATGTTTGGTCGATTTTTAAGCACACATGCATAGATGAAACTTGTGTGAGAGTTACCACAACGAAAATGGTACTATGGTTTATAGAATTGACCTTTGAAGCGTGATACCAATCGGAGTGCGATAATAAACCTTCCTTAGCACCATGGGAATCTAGACATCCATCAAAACTCAAAATACCTCATGAGATCACATAATAAGCAAGGTACTTTGAACAAGAGAAACTCTATGTCTAGAAACCACCTATGCATGCTAGTACTTCATTTCATCAATCAAATTCTATACTAGCAATACACCAAACAAGCATGAATATTGAATTTAGCTTGCAATGCTTCATATCATCATGTATGCACACACAATATGCAACAAATAGTCTATGAGCTTGCTCCCCCTATTTGTGTGCTCATGGTTGGGTCATATCATAAAAATTGATCCCTTCCATTGCTCTTTGTGACTTATTTCTCCCCCTTTGTCAACAATCACCAACAAGGGTGCATAAGATGAGAGAAACAAGTCAATCAACTATGGCCAAATCTAAACCACATGCCTAGAAAATGTATCTCGGTTTGAACCAAGGGCAAGCTTCTTCACACCTCATAACAATCAGGGTTATCTTGACCATGTTGAGATACATATCATGAGCAAGTGCTAAAGATTCAACACTAGGTTCACAAGCTCACAAACAAGTCATATGCCACCACTAGATCAAATCAAGCATAGAAACAATAGTGGTGCCATATATCCTTCAAATTCACTTGATTTGCAATGAATGAGCCTAGCAAGATCCACATGTCTTCATGTCTACACAACTAGCAAAGGATGCATGAGATGCAACAACCAACTTTACCTTGCTATGTTGGAGGAGAGGCATGTCATATATGGGGTGCATCAATCCATGTTGGAGAAGCTAAGTATGTTCAACTCATTCCTGAACTTGCAAAATCTTTTCTCATCAAGAGGCTTGGTGAATATGTCGGCTAGTTTATCTTCGGTGCCAATGCTTTCAATGCTCACATCTCCCTTTTGTTGATGATCTCTAATGAAGTGGTGCCTCACATCAATGTGCTTGGTTCTTGAATGTTGAACCGGATTGTTTGTCATCTTGATTGCACTTTCATTGTCACAAAACAAAGGCACATGCTTGAACTTGATCCCATAGTCCTTCAAGGTGGCTTTCATCCATAGCAATTGTGCATAACAATTCCCCGCACTAATGTATTCGGCTTCGGCGGTGGAAAGTGCCACACTATTTTGCTTCTTTGAAGACCATGACACTAGAGATCTTCCTAGCACTTGGCATGTTCCACTTTTGTTCTTCCAATCAATCTTGCAACCGGCATAGTCAGAGTCGGAGTACCCAATCAATTCAAAGCTTGACCCCTTGGGATACCATAGACCAACATCTTGAGTACCCTTCAAGTATCTCAACACCCTCTTGGTTGCCGTCAAGTGACTCTCTCTTGGAGAAGCTTGAAATCTTGCACACATGCACACACTAAACATGACATCCGGCCTTGAAGCGGTCACATATAGCAAGCTTCCAATCATTGATCTATAAAGATTTTGCTCAATCATCTTGCCACTATCATCAATGTCCAAGCCACCATTGGTTCCCATTGGTGTGCTAATGGCTTTAACATCTTGCAACCCAAACTTCTTAATCATGTCCTTGATGTACTTGCCTTGACTCACAAAGGTGCCATTCTTCATTTACTTGATTTGAAGACCAAGGAAGTAGCTCAACTCTCCAAGCATTGACATTTCAAACTCACTAGCCATCATTTTAGCATATTCTTCACAAAAGAATTGATTTGTTGATCCAAAGATGATATCATCCACATAGATTTGCAACACAAACAAGTCATCTTCTATCTTCTTGGTGAAGAGAGTGGTGTCAACTTTGCCCATCTTGAAGCCTTTGGATATGAGAAAGTCCCTCAATCTTTCATACCATGCCCTTGGAGCTTGCTTCAAGCCATATAATGCCTTCTTGAGCTTGTAGACATGGTTGGGCTTCTTGTCATCCTCAAAACCAGGAGGTTGTGCAACATACACTTCCTCACTGATGAACCCATTGAGAAACGCACTCTTCACATCCATTTGATAGAGCTTGATGTTGTGTGCACAAGCATAGGCTAATAGGATTCTAATTGCCTCCAATCTTGCCATCGGTGCATATGTTTCTCCAAAGTCGAGACCCTCAACTTGTGTGTAACCTTGAGCCACTAGTCTTGCTTTGTTCCTCACAACTAAGCCATCTTGATCTTGCTTGTTCTTGAAGACCCATTTAGTGCCAATCACATTGTGCTTCTTTGGCCTCTCAACAAGCTCCCACACATCATTTCTAGTGAAGTTGTTCAATTCCTCATGCATGACATTTATCCAATCCGGATCCTTCAATGCTTCATCAATCTTGGTTGGCTCAATGAATGACACAAAGGAGTAGTGCTCACATATGCTAGCCAATCTTGATCTTGTTTGTACACCTCTTTGAATGTCACCAATAATATGATCTAGAGGATGATCTCTTACAATGTTTGAAGGTTGAAGAACTAGCTCATTTGCATTGCTTGCTTGACCTTGATCTTGATCTTGATGTTGAGTACCACTTGTGCTTGCCTCATTGGAATCATCAATCACAACTTGAGTTGGCACTTGCACCTCATCACCATCATCCACTTGCCTCGGCCTAATGTCACCAATGTCCATGTGTCTCATTGCATTACTCAA
This sequence comes from Themeda triandra, assembly GCA_018135685.1. Taxonomy (NCBI): domain Eukaryota; kingdom Viridiplantae; phylum Streptophyta; class Magnoliopsida; order Poales; family Poaceae; genus Themeda; species Themeda triandra. The sequence continues at coordinate 280,641 of JAENPR010000228.1, forward strand.
TTGATCTCCACCCACATCATCTTGATTTTGATTTCCATCTTGAGAGCCTTGGGTTTCATCAAATTCAACATCATGAACCTCTTCAACTAGCCCACTAGCCAAGTTCCACACTCTATAAGCCTTGCTAGAAGTAGAGTAGCCAAGAAGAAATCCCTCATCACATCTCTTGTCAAACTTGCCAAGTCTTTGCCCCTTCTTGAGTATGTAGCACTTGCAACCAAAGACCCAAAAGTAAGCAATGTTGGGATTCCTTCCATTCAAGATTTCATATGGAGTCTTCTCTAACTTCCCATCACAATAGAGGCGATTGCTATAGTTGCAAGCCGTGTTGATAGCATCACTCCAAAACTTTTCACTCACATTGTACTCAAGTAGCATAGTTCTTGCCATCTCAATCAAGGTTCTATTCTTCGTCTCAACTACACCATTGGATTGGAGAGTATAGGTTGGTGAGAATTGATGCACAATTCCAAGCTCATCACACAACTCTTCAACTCTTGTGTTCTTGAATTCACTCCCATTGTCACTTCTTATCTTCTTAATGGTAGTGTCAAACTCATTTTGCACCCTCTTGACAAAAGACTTGAATAGATCATAGACTTCACTCTTGTCATAGAGAAAGAACACCCAAGTATATCTAGTATAGTCATCCACAATCACAAAGCCATACTTGTTGCCCCCAATTGATGTGTAGTGAGTTGGGCCAAACAAGTCCATGTGCAACAACTCAAATGCTCTTGAAGTTGACATCTCATTCTTCTTGGGATGTGAGTTCCCATGTTGCTTGCCGGCTTGACATGCACTACAAGGTCTATCCTTCTCAAATGTGACACCATTCAAGCCTCTCACTAGATCATGCTTCACCAATTTGTTCAATTGCTTCATGCCAACATGTCCTAGGCGCCTATGCTATAGCCATCCCTTGATTGACTTGCCAATCAAACATGATGAAAGTTGAACTTCACTAGCATTGAAATCAACCAAGTACAAGCTTCCATGCCTAAACCCTTTGAAGATGATATTTGCATGATCCTTGCTCACCACCTCAACATGCTTGTCATCAAATATGCACTTGTAGCCAAGATCACACAATTGTGCCACCGACAAAAGATTGAAGTTCAAAGTATCAACTAGCAACACATTGGAGAGATCCTTGTCATTGGAAATTGCAACCTTTCCTAGCCCCATGACATCACCCTTGCTATTGTCACCAAATGTGATGGAGTTGAATCCACCATTGTCATTCTTGTCAAGTGACTTGAACATACTATCTTCACTGGTCATATGATTTGATGCACCACTATCAAGCACCCAATGCCTCCCTCCGGCTTTGTAATTGACCTACAAGAGGACATCAAGTTTTAGGTACCCACTTTTGCTTGGGTCCTTGAAGGTTAGTCACTAGAGTCTTTGGCACCCAAATAGCTTTCTTCTTTGAGCTCATCCATGGTGTACCAATGAATCTAGCACTCACACCACACTCACTCTTAACAAGCATGTAGGAAGCATTCAACTTGTAAGAGGAAGCACTAGTGTTCTTGTTCTTGCATGCATGCTCTAAATGACCAACTTGCTTGCAACTATTGCAATAGCTACCATTATTCTTCACAAAACAAGTGTTGTGAGGAGCAAAAGCGGCCTTGCCTTTCTTGGGGTTATAGCCCAATCCCTTTTTGTAGAGAGAAGCTCTTTGGCTACCCAAGCACATAAGCAAGCGGTCCTCACCACCATAAGCCTTAGCCAAGGTGTGATTGAGCTCCTTGACTTCCTTCTTAAGAGACTCATTCTCAACTACTAGTGTAGAATCACATGAATGACCAACACTACTAGATGAGGTAGAGGCATGAGAGCATGAAGGGTCAAGTGATGCAACAACAATTGAATCATCAAGTGAATCACATGATGTAGACACACTTTTCTTTTCTATGATCACCACTTGTGATTGCTCTTTCTCTTGCTTCTCAACTAGAGAAGAATGAGCTTTTTCAAGCTTGGAGTGAGCAATCTCTAGCTTCTTATGGTCTACCTTTAGACTCTTATAAGAGGCCCTCAACTCCATAAGTTCTTGTTCAAGGTTTTGCTTATCCTTGCGCAAGCCCCTACATTTCTTCCTAGAGTCATTGAAAGCACTCTTGCAATCCTCAAGCATGACAAAGAGTTCTTCTTTTGTGGTCTCATCATCATCATCACTCTCATCATCACTATCGGGTGGAGGTTTTACCTTAGTGGCCTTGGCCATGAAGCAAGATGATGGAGCACCAAATAGAGAAAGCTTCTCTTGAATGGCAATGCTTGCGTGCCCCTTCTTCTTCTTCTTCTTCTTGGAATCTTTATCATCATCACTTGAGGAAGATGAATCACTCTCCCAAGTTGCCACATGAGATTCACCCTTCTTCTTGTGATGGGAGGAGTCTTTCTCCTTCTTCTTCTTCTCTTGCTTCTTCCTCTCTGGCATCTTCATCATCACTTGCATAGGGACACTTGGCAATGAGATGATCCTTGCCATTGCACCGAAAGCACTTCATGGGACGGTCACTAGACTTGGATGAGCTTCTCTTGCCCTTGGACTGGTACCCCTTCTTCATGAGCTTCCCCATCTTCTTCACAAGAAGTGCCATTTGCTCATTCATTTCTTCTTATTGTTCACTTGAGCTAGAGCATGGCTCATCTTCACTTGAAGACTCTTCCTTCTTCTTCTTGCCCTTGCTCTTAGATGATGTGGCCTTGAATGCCACACTCTTCTTGTCATCATCCTTCTTCTCATTCTCCTTCTTCTTCTTCTTCACCAACTCTTCCTTCTCATGATCTTCTCTAAACTCATCATCGGCCATGATCTCTTGAAGGACTTGGTTGGGAGTTGGCTTCTCCCGCATGGTTGTCTTCACCATGACGGTTTTCAACATGTCAAACCTCTTGGGAAGACACCTCATGAACTTGGTAGAGAATTGTGTATCTTTGATCTCTTCTCCAAGTCCCTTAAGCTCATTGACAATGACTTGGAGCCTATGGAACATCTCCGGCACACTCTCATCCTCCTTCATTGAGAAGCTTGCAAACTTCTCTTGCAACATGTAGGCTCTTGCGGTCTTGATACTTTCGGTGCCCTCATAAGCTTCTTCTAGCTTCTTCCAAATGTCATGAGCCACCTCAAGGTTCTTGATGAGCTCAAAAGCTTTATCATCAAGTGCCTCATGGAAAGCACTCACGGCAACATCATTGGCTTGTTGCTTCTTCTCTTCGGCCGGTGTTGGCACCGCACCCTCAGCAAGCTCAAACTTGGTTTCCACCACTTTCCACACCTCAAGGTTGATTGACTTGAGATGACTCTTCATCTTAAGCTTCCACTTGGCATAGTCATCGCCACAAAATGATGGTGCCTTCTTGGTGTTGTTGATATGCAAAACCAATGCCATTGCTTCACCGTAAGATGTTAATCCAACTCAAACAAACGGTGCCCGGCTCCGATACCACGTGAAAGGTCACAAAGGCTAGAGGGGGGTGAATAGCCTAATAAAATTTCTAGCAAGAGCACTAGACAACCAATTAGCAAGCTAGGCGGCAAATGTGCAAAGCTAAAGCTTCGTCTAGTCTATGCAAGCCGTCCTAAACAATGCAAGGCTACTCAATCCAATTGCACAATCAACCACGGTGATCAAGCTACACAATGTCGGTTCACCAATACTGAACAAGCAATTCTACCCACGGGATTTAAGCTACACAAGGAGTGGTTCCCGACCGACCACAACAAGCAAATCTATCCACGGGATTTAAACTACTCAAAGAGTGGTTCCCGACCGACCACAACAAGCAATTCTACTTTGCGGGAAGTAAAGAGGGGATGGAAGGTTATACCGTCGCGAAGAGTAGAAGATTCTAATCACTGGTGTAGAAACCAATCACCTAGAGATGCTCAAGCACAATCACAATGGAGGTCGAAGCCTCGGCAATCACAAATCAACACAATGATTTTTTACCGAGGTTCACTTGCTTCCCGGCAAGCTAGTCCTCGTTGTAGCGATGCACTTGCTTGGTGAGTTGCCCGCTCAATTGGCTCGGTGCCAAAAAACCCCAATGGGGAGCCGCAATCTCCACACAAGACAAGGATCCACAAGCCATGACCAATCCACTAGAGTATCCTTTCGCGAACTCCCGCGGAAGGATCAAGAACCCTCACAAGAACCCGGTGTGGCCTCGAACAATCACCAAGTCGAGCTCAACCACCACCCGCTGCTCCAAACCGTCTACGGTGACGGGAATCACCGAAGAGTAACAAGAATCCGCAGCCCACTCGAAGAACAAGTGCCTCTAGATGCAACTCTCAATGCAAATCACTTGCTCTCACTCAAATATCTCTCAAGATTAGCAAAGAAATCAAAGAGATGAGTGGGGGAGGAGCTCTCTTGCTCAAAGTATGCTCAACTATGAAGAAATGGCGAAAAGGCCCTCCCCAAACCGTCACACCTTCTATTTATAAGCCAAGGGGAAAATCCAACCGTTACCCCCTCGGGCAGCCTGTGCAACATGCGCCGGACGCGTCCGCCGCCGGACGCGTCCGGCGCCCCTCGGCTCCCAACCGTTGGCTTTGAATTGAAGGTGACGTCAGCGTCCGGTGCTTCTCCAGCACGTGCATCCGGCGCCTTCACCCGGACGCGTCCGGCGGCCCGGCACGCGCGCAACACACAGCTCCAGAACTTTCTGGTGCGCGTCTGGCGCACGCCGGACGCGCCTCCTCGGCGTCCGGCGCACAGCACGCCCCGGCCAGCCGCCCGCACCAAGCCACCACGCGCCGAACGCGTCCGGCCGCCGCGTCCGCTGCTCGCGCCAGCCGGGGACCTCTCTGGGTAGCGTTCGACGCTCACCAGACGCGTCCAGCGCTCAGGCCAGCCGCGTCCGGCGCGCCCAGAGAGCTCCCTTCGCCACAAAGTCGTCGTTGTCGCGCCGTTTTCGATCCAATGTCCAAACCACTTGTCTTGGGTGCCAACTCCACAGAGTAGATCACATCTCAAGCACCGGAGTTAGCGTATCATCTCATGATCACATCGACAAGTGTTAGCACTCTAGTTAGCCTCTCATGCATCATGTAAAGTCACAACTAGAGGCACTTAGGACCGCGAATGAACCGAGGAAACCCCTCTTGATAGTCGGTTATCGATCCTAAATGTGGTCACACTCGCTAAGTGTCTTGACCACCAAACGAAAAGCCCTATCAAGTATACCTTCGCCTTGATCTCCATGGGCCTCCGTCGGAGCTCGATCACATCACATCCACCATGTTCATCACCGTGATCGCCATGCTCCATCATCCACCGTCACGTTGCTATGTGTCTAACCACACTTAGAGCAAAGCATTAGCAACGTTGAGTGTCATTAATTACCAAAACCAAACCGGAGCTTTCACTAGGTTAGCTAGCGACCTAGCTAGGTCGCTATCCTTGGCGCCTGGTCAAGTGATGAACAACAACACGAGGTTGGAAGAGGTCAGAACAAAAGGACTAATAGATGCAAAAAATTGATTGGTTGTTGGATGTACTCAATCGACCATGATAGTATATATAGAGGAGTGATCTATCTCAGTAGGAGACGTTTCAAAACTTATTTTCCATGTTTCCTACGAGTTTGAAAGAGTTCACATCATAAACCATAAGGTCAGATCCGAACAAGATCTTTTATTAGGTGTGTGGATTGACACTTGCTGGAACTTCCGATGTGGGGTTGACCCCGGCTCTAAACAGGTTCCCAGGTTTCTCAAAAAGTTCTGACCTCCATCGAAACTTCTAACAACGAAGCATCTTTCCTAGGGCGTAACTCCTTCATTCAGACTCTGAATTGGATGTTCCATATGTGTTTTTTACCATCTCGATGAGAGAAACAAAATGGTGGGGTTCATCTCACATTGACAACCTCGCAAAATGAAAAAAAAATGGTTGTCAACATATGTCCCTATTTTCATGTGAGGTTTATGCAAACTTGAATGAAAGTATACAAGCATTAAATAGCAGTGATGCACAACTCATAGGCTATTTAACCGCAATGGGACGACCGTTGCTTGGGCATCACTTGGGTTTATCTTGTTACTAAATTACCCTCCAATATCAGAGACTAATGCTTGGGGGAGCCAACATGTTAGCCTTTCTATTTTCATATGCAATGGTATCAAGGAACTTGTAAGAGATATGCAACACGTGATCCTCTAAAACCTTGAAACAAACCAACAACTATATTATTACTGAATAATGGTCCTGGTAGACAATGGCGGGATGTTAGATTATTGGCTTACACCTTTGGCTTCTTCTCTGTTGTGATTGTAGGGGGTTGTAAGGATATATCACAACTAGGATTACGATGAAATGGACATAAATGGGTGGAAAACTCCCTCCTTTTTTCTATTTTTTTTTGGTGGAAATAGGACTAGGTTCAGAAAAGCCGTAACCATAAACATAATCGAGATATGGGGATCATAAACGGATAGAGGACCAGAAATTTATGTTAGGATTGCATGATCTAATATTGTCAATTATCCATGTATGAAGTCACACAATAAGGTACACATATGAAGATCGGCCTAATATTCACTTGGATGCCACGTGTGTTAACACATTAAGAGTCGGTGATGCTATGTTGATCGGTAGAGCAAACATAACTTGAGCTGATTGTAGATGAGATCGCACCTAATTCTATTCCCCCTATGGGAAGGAAACAGCTTACATAGCTTAATTCTACTACCTTTCAACTTGACGTGATTGTAAATCGCGACAAGGTAACTGTCTTTGTTACTTGTTAGCACATAATTTCGTGAGATATTTCTTCCACTCTATACCGTCATATTTGAAGCTGAATGTAATACTCAACCAGAGCTGGGGACAATGAGTGATCATTTGGAGATAGAGAGATCGAAAATGATCTATTCACGCGAGCTTTGCCGTGTAGGATGGCAATGCATCTAGACAGGATGACTATACATAGAGATTTAGATCCCTGTTTGCGCCATACTGACTTAATCTGGATTACATGTTAGTATATACTCTACATAGATTAAGACGGATAAGAGCGTATCCGAACAAGCTCTGAATGGACTTCATTCTCAAGTTTAATTAGTGTCATTCATTACTTTCATTTTCATGATACTTGAAATACGATTTGCTTATTTCGAATGTTTCAGAAATTAAGAAAAAGATAAAATAGTATGATTACAGTAATGAAACTACATCACTATAGCACATTCAAAATCATCCTGATCCAAAGGTAAATGCCAAGCCAGCTGTGGTGTCAATGTCAATCCTTACATGCATATTGCTTTCATCTTACCCAGCTGTTTCCATATGCAAAGAAGGTACAGAAGCCACAATTGTCGCATTATGATGCACAGTCAACAAAATAGTGTGAGGTTTCCTCGTCTTTGCAAGTACAGAAGTGCACGGTCTACAAATATCTTGCCGGTTCTTATCCACATAGTAAATGATGAATGAGTCTTTGAATCCTGACGATTTTTCTTGGAATCCCAGAAGGCTCACTCTCCATCTCCTGGTCCCCGGCGGCGACTGCCCAGCGTCCAATAGTGCTAAGCGTAGGAAAGGGAAGCGGTAGCTGAAAATATCTGGAGTTGGCATGTGTGCTCTGATGGGCATCGGTCTCTCTCTCTCGCTGTTGGAAATATCTTTCTAGCTTTGTCTGTCCCTGACTAGTACTACGTGCAAGTTGTGTGCCAAGTTGAGTGTGAATGGAATTTTCATGCACTTCGAAGAAACCTCTCACTGTTGAGGAGAATAATTTTGAAGTGTGTATAGCTACCAAACTGAATGCTATGCATACAACTCACCTAACTGCGCATGGGAGGATTGACTATATTGTGATTTTTATGCGCTCTGTCATTCACAGTGTAGGACTTCTTTTCAACTGTTTTGACTGAACACATATCAACAAAAAAAAAAAAACTACGGTAATGCTTGGGCTCGGCCGTCCGACGCGTGTCGGATGAGTGGCACGCGCCCATTGAACCGCCCGCCGCGCGCGTCGAACAGCCCTGCCTCCCCCCTCCACACACACACCCGCGACACGCATGCTCCGCCCCTCCCCCCCGCGTCATCGCCGAGCCGCCGCCATCGCCGCGCCCAGGCCCCCTCCTCCCTCGCCCACCACCTCCACAGTGCCAACGCCCCCAGCTCCTTCCCCGCGCCCACAGCTCCTCCGGCGGAGGCCATGCGGTGCCAGATCCGACGGCAGCGGCCGCGGATCCGGACCAGGTAGGCCTCCTCCTCCTCTCTCTCCTCTCTCCTCTCCCCTCCTCCTCCAACTGCGGCTAACATATATATCAAAGGTTGACTACATAGCCCTCTTGACTATGAAACTCGAATCGTAGTCCATAAAACATCTAATAATGTTCCCCAAATGGTTTTGAGGACTATTTCGACACTGTGTCACAACACACCGGTCTAAGTATATATAGAGGCGGCTAGGATGAGGCACTTTTAATCAGTTCTAGAGAACCAAAAAGAAAAAAAGAAAAGTTCAAGTCATTCTTAAGATTCAAAAAGTCACGACATTATACCAGAGGGGGTATTTAATAGCCTATATAATTTTCTTCAATACCACGATATACTAGGCAAAAGTCATTAGTACAAGAGAAAGCCTTACCTACAAAAATATATAGTAGCAAGAATTATAATAAAACTAACCGAGGCAAGCTACAACACTAGTCGATCGAGCTAAATAAGTATGTGGAGCAGAGGCACGCAATATCTGACTGTTAAGAAATATCTCCCTTGTCTTACTGGGGAGCTAAATGATCTGACTTTAACTGACAAGGCTGGCAGAGTGATATGGGAGCTGGACAACAAGAAGAAATACACTACCAAATCTCTGTGGATTCTTATCTGATATGGGGACAACTAGTAGGGTTGCTAAGTATGTGTGGAAAGCTAAAATCCTTTTGAAAATCAAAGTGTTCTTGTGGCAAATGATAAGTGACAAACTGCAAACTGCTCAGAAGCTTGTGAAAAAAAGTGGGAGGGGGATGATAAATGCTGCTTATGTGGGAAGCTAGAGACTGTAGATCATCTATTCTTTGGGTGTATTATGGCTAAGTTTGTGTGGAGCTTTGTTAGGGGTGTCTTTGACTTGAATGAGTATCCTCGACATATGGAAGATTTCTGTCAATCTTGGCTTAGAGGGGGAATTAGTTTGTCAAACAAAACGATCATTTTCGTCTTTGCAGGGATCACTTGGGCTCTTTGGCTGTCTAGAAATAAGATGACCATTTCCAAGCTTATGCCAAAGTCATCTACTGATGTTATATACCATGCTATCTCACACATGATGGAGCGTAGCTCTCGGAGATCAGGATCAGGAGAAATTCATGAAGATAAAGATGGTGGCCATGGACGGGTTGAAGAACTTCAAACCTAATGACACAAACCTGTCGGATGTGGTCGAAATCTAAAGTTGGAGTAGAGGGAGAGAGTCTCTAGCCAGGATGTTTTAATCTGTGTTTTCGTTTTTGGTTCCTGGCTTCGTCCGGGAGTTTGGACTTGTTTTGCTCGCTGGTAACCCCAGCTTTACGTTTTCTTTTGTACTAAGACATTGGCTTTCAATAAAAAGTCGAGGCAACTCTTTTTTTTTAAAAAAGAAATATCTCCTTTGTTTGTCTTCGACTGCTTGCAAGTTGCATGCCATGGAAATGGAATGAATTTTCATTGATAGATAATTTTCATGCATCTTTTTTTTTTCTCGGACACGACTTCACGTGTCGTTTCATTAAGTAGAAGGGGGTCGAAAGAACGGCAAGTACAACACGACATGAAACAGACACCATAGAGACAGTGACAGCACAAACACAAACAAACACAATGAACATGAGAGGAAGGAGCCCAACACCACGCATAACAATGGATTAGAGTTCGTGCTTCGCGGCCACAGCGGACCGGCAGGGCCAGGGCACGACGTCGGATCGGAGCTTCGAGGGTGTATCAACGGAGCCTTCATGAAGGAGATGACGCCCACGGGTGCCAACTTCGTTGACGATGCGCCCTAGGGAGCTTTTGCTCCCGAAGTGGCTCCCCCAGCAGTGGTCGGCGAGCGGAGAGCGACGACGCCTTCAAGAAGGTGATGATGCTAACGCGCCACCGTCGTCAGACCCAGCCGCGAGGGCCGGGAAGGGGTTTTCATCCATGCTGCCAATGACCGCCTGCTGGTCGCGGGGGACGGCCATCACCGGGGCGGAGGCCCCGCGGCTTTGATGCCTCAGCGAGAGCGATGGACGCGACGATCCCGGGGACGCCGTTGGATGTCTTCGTGTTGCCCGCCGACCAAGCATCTTGTTGGCGGTATGCATCTTGTTGAACCCTTTTTCACTCTTTACTAATTTATTAGTAATAAGAAAAATAGTTGGCAGTATGCACCAGATTGATTGCAACACGCACCTCCCTCACATTACACTAACTGCAGTCTTTGAACAAGCACCGTTGATTTCTTTATTTTTAAGGACAAGCTTATGACTAATGATTACTACACAAACAATTTCGTTTATGTGTTTGAAAATTACAATAGCATGTAAGCATTTTTAATACAAATAGAAAGACACTAAGTTATATTAATATTGTAAATTTATCAAACGTCGTTTGCTCCAATAAAATGAGACAAGCCCTATAATTTCAAACGGCAGATATCTAATTGACTGTCGCAATTGTGCTATTTGTCATTTATGAGGACTTATCTCAAATGAGCTTGACCATAAAAGAAAAAAAGAACTCTGGGATTTTCGATTTTATGTGGAACTCCAGTGTTCTTAACTATCACTACTCATGATATTTCTTCCAAGTGAACTCCAGCTAACCTTTGTGGTCCATATACCAAAGTCAACGCGATGTCGATCCGGGCGGCCAGCGTCACCATGCACCTACAGTTGTTCCTAAAGGAACGGCAGGTCGTTGTTATTGTGATCGTCTTCATCACGACCACACCACCGCTTAACCAATGAAAGGCCTCATTGTAGCGAACTTATGGTGGAGGAGACGGCACGTATTACCGAATCATCCTCAACGATCTCCTTTGGATTCTAAACCTCATGCTCCTCAGCGATCCTCTCATCTTCAGTGTGGTCGATCTTGCTCGTGTACTCATCATTGGAAGAGGCCGGGTGAAGAAACATCTTCAGTCTGAGACTTGCAGTAGTTGCTGTCATGGTTTTCCACTTCGTGGCCAGTATCACTACTATTGTCATGTTCCTCCTCTTCGCCATCGTCGTTGCACTCTTCCCAATGAATGAAGCGGGCGGTTTGTGTAGTGGCGGAAAAGCAGACAAATATATAGCTATGAAGAAAGAGGAGGATGCCATGAGAAGTGTGGATGGATGAGAACCAAGTAGGTGAGGAGGGTGGTGAGGAGGGTGAAGAAGCTATGAGAGTGGGAGCAGGAGAAGGAGAAACTAGTAGGTCATTCGGTCAAAAAAAAAATGACAATGGCAATCGTCCCTATTTATTTAAACTTATCAGCCCTAATCGATACAGTGGTTTTCTCCCACACAAAAAAAAAACATCAACCACTTTATCAGTGACAAAAATTAAACCATGAGCCAAACAACATGAACTCACAAACAGACCGCTAGGCTCTGTCTCACACGTCATGGCTAATTAAACGAATAAACTGAAGAAATAATCCGTCAAGCTGATGACAAGCCGTTGTGTTTCGTCGAGCAACGGGCTAACGTTTCAAGGTAGGAACCGACCAACCAGGATTGTCTGATGGTTGGAGATGATAATGCAGAGGTGTAGACAGACAGCTCACTCTCAGCTCCATCTGATGGTTGGTTGGAGTATTTCTTTTGGAGCACACGAATTTTGGCCCTGTGCCTAATTTTTTTTCTATGCTTGTAATTGTAACAAGTATACTCCTGTAGTAAACTTGTCGCCAAAAAAAAGTATACTCCTGTAGTAAACGGTGTTTTGTATAGTAAAGCTGTGGGACAGACTTGCGCTTCCGGTTCCAGGCGCGCCTGTGGCGTTCCGCGACTCGGTGCCCATGGAGTGGAGTCTGGACACTGGTTAGGAGAATGAGAGAGTGTTGCTGACTTGCTTTGCCGCGGAGCTGCTTTGCATTTGCGTGTTTCAGGCCACAATCACATGCAGCTTGTACGAGCATTATACAATCAAGAATCGACACGTAACGATGGAGAGGTTCTGGAGTGACACGTAAATCGATAGTTATCTCATATTTATTTTTTGAATCTATATATTTTATTTTCATCTTTCTTACAATTCTATGTTAAATTCTACACATTCTGGTTTTTAGCAAACTTAATCCCACACCACCACGATATCATTCTCCCTCTCCTGCACTTTAGCATGATGCTCTTTCTTATCATTGATCACATGAGAGAATTCTTAAAGACACAATTATCACATCGTGAGACCAGAATATGACTCATTAAGTCACTTCTTTGTTTCTTACTTCTCCTTGAGCATTTAATGTCTCTTGCAGCAATCCAAATTCATAGGAATAGCCATATGGCTGTCCACCAAACTGATAGGAATAGCCATATGGACCTCCACCGAAGCTCATTTGGTCATTTCTTCCACTTCAACTTTCGCTTTTCTCTTTCACTGAGCACAAGATGAGAGTGGGAGATTCTCTAAAAAATTTCCTCAAGAAGTGAATATATCAGTGTCATAAATCCATCCAAATGGGTGCCTAATTTTTTTCCACAAAACTCATACGAGCGGCATGATGCCACAAACTTGTTAGATTTTTTCCCCCACGGAACTTGTACGTCCCATTGTTGGACAGCCACAAGCACATGATCCACAAACTTATGTTTGATCTAAGGAAGAGGCGCACCTCACCCTGGAGCGGTCGGAGGAGACGTCGGGTGGTTCATGGTGGACCTGCCCTGGCTGGTGGCCCTGTCCGCCGTCGGCTTCCCCGACGACCAGTGGAACGAGGCTGGGATCAAGTCGGCGTTCCGCAAGATCGGGCCGGTGGTGGAGATTGACCCCACCTGCCTGGAGGCCAACCGCCGCCTCTTCCCCGTCGACCTGGCCTCCGTCCGGGTGGTTGTGGCGCGCAACCGCCCGTCCGGCATTCCAGAGGACATCGTCGTCGGCTCCAAGGAGGGCAGCGAGCACGGCCAGGCGCAGGCCACCTCCTTCACGGTGACGGTCCTGGACGCCTGGCCCCGCACCGCGCGACTAGATGCTGCCGGCAACCTTCGCCCGATCTTCCCCCGGCCTCCTGGCGCGGGAGGGGACGACGCCGGCAGCGACCCGGCTACGCAGGCCGGGCGGCCTGGACGCGCTGCCTTTGGGCCGCCACCTCCACCGGCCCAGTGGGGGCATGCAGGCTGGGCCTTTGGTGGGCTGGGCCGCTATGGTGCGGCTTTCGGGCCGGATATGCTCGACTCGCTGCTGGGCCACCCCTTGGTGGGCCTGGGCCAGCCTGCCACAGGCCTCAACGTCTGCCGCCTGCGCCTCGAGCCCCCGGCGCCCGTCACCGGCTACGTGGCGCCAGCAACCACGGCGCTGGCCCTGCCGTGGTACGACGACGAGCTCGCCCCACCTCCACTGCCTCCGCCGTCACCTGAGGCCCCTGCAGTGGCCCGTGCCCCACGCAGTCGACCACGTGGCCGCCGCCCCGCTGCAGCGGCTCCGAAGCGCGCGAGTGCCCACCTCTCCATGAAGGAACGGGCTCAGTTTGTCCCGGTGGCCTCCCTGGCCATCCAGCGCAAGGCCCTGAAGGAGAGCCTCGCCTAGTGCTCAGTGTCCCTCAAGAAGCACGTCACCGGCCGCAACCTGCTGGGGAGGAAGAACCCGCTCGGCGCTCTGGACCTTGGGCGCTTGGCGCGCGCTGCCGGGCTCTCCGGCAAGGATCGCAGGGCGGTGGCGCTTGCAGCGACAGCACCCACCTCCCCCCCGTGACGCCACACCCCCTGGAGGTCTGGGCGCCGGGCGGTCGCCCCTGCATCAACCACCGCCTAGTTACTGTCTGTCGTGTCCTTGGGCCGCGCCCCATCCTCTCCGGCTGCGTCCGTGAAGATGGTGTCGCCTGCCCCTTTTTCTGAGTCACCATGGCTCGCGCGTTGGGCCGCCTCAGCTTGCTGTTAGTTCGGGTCTACGCCTGTCAGCGTGCAGGACTTTTTCCACCATCCGCTCCGGCTGCGTCCCTGAAGATGGCCGCTACTGCTCAAGCCGCTGCCCCCTATCTGTTTAAAATGAGTCATGATCGCTTTGCTTACACGTTAGTGTCATGGAATGTCCGCGACCTCGGCCAGCAAGACAAGTGTGACGCCGTGCGTGATACAATCTCTCTCACTCACCCCCACATAGTCTGCGTGCAAGAGTCCAAGCTCGAACACTTCGATCGCTTCAAACGCAGTGCAGCATTTCCTCCCTACCTCTCCTCCTTCGCCTACTATCCAGCCTCTGGCTCCAGGGGTGGGATGATCACAGTCTAGAACCCCTCCGTGCTCACCGCCGGCCCGCCTTCTCAAAGCGAGTTCACCCTTTCCATCCCCTTCACCTTGACCACCTCCGATCAATCCTTCACCCTCACCAATGTTTACGCCCCATCCGATCACCGTGAGACAGACAACTTCCTCTCTGACCTCATCTCCATTGCCCCCACATCCCCCACCAATTGGGTCACCGTGGGCGATTTCAACCTCACCAGAAATGCGGCTGAAAAGAACACCGGCAATTTCAACTCCACCCTTGCCGATAAATTCAATCGCACCATTGATGCCCTTGGATGGATTGAGATTCCTCTTCTAGACCACCTCTTCACCTGGTCCAACAAGCGTGCGGCGCCGACGCTTGCGCGCCTGTACCGCGTCTTTGTCAACAATGAGTTTGGCATGGCGTTCCCGAACACCACCCTCTCCTCCCGCCTAGGCTCCACCTCTGATCACGTGCCACTCACCCTCTTTATCCCCACTATGACGCCAAAATCCAACCGTTTCTGCTTTGAAAACAGTTGGCTCAAGAACCCGCAGTTCCTCCCGGCTGTGTCCGATGCCTGGCGCCTTGCCAGACAATCGGCTGACGCAGCAGGTAGCCTTGTGGCCAAGGTGAAAGCCCTTCGGTGCGCGGCGAAAACCTAGGCGTGCGCGACCTACCGGCCGCCCACCGCTTACTCCAATGCTTCCTTCACCGTGCTGCTGCTCGACCTCTACGAGGAACTGCGGAACCTCATGGCCGATGAACGGCTGCACGACTTGTGCAGGGAACAAATGGCGACAACGATCGCCCTTTGGGCTGCCTACTGGAAGCAGAGAGGCAAGTTCAAGGCACTCAAGGAAGGGGACTCCAACACCCGCTTCTTCCATGCTCGCGCGTCGTCCCGGCTGCGCCAGAACGGGATTCGCGCACTGGAGATTGACGGGGCGCCGGTCTTGGCCCATGACGCCAAGGTAGCCGCTCTCACCTCCTACTACTCCAACATTTTTTGGGGGAGGGAGCAGCAGCCACATGGGGGTTCGACCTGCACGTGCTCTACGCCGGACACGCCACCGCAGAGCCGGCCCCCCTTGTTGCCCGGTTCACTGAAAAGGAAGCTCTCCAAGCGGTCCGTGCCATGGACAAAGACATCACTCCGGGCCTAGATGGCGTTGGGCCTGGCTTCTATACGGCCGGGTGGAGCATTGTCAAGGGCGCGGTTATGGAGTTCCTCCACGCTCTCCACAGTGAGCGTGTCGACCTACAGCGTGTCAACAGAGCCCTGATCGTCCTCATCCCCAAGTCCCCGGCCGCCGTCACGCTGTCAGCCTTTCGCCCTGTTTCGCTGCAGAATTGCCCTGTGAAGATTGCAACGAAAATGCTCACAATGAGGCTCCGACAGCAGATAACCTCCCTGATTGATGTGGATCAAACCGGATTCATCAAAGGTCGCTCCATCAGTGAAAATTTTGTCTATGCAGCGGAATTGATTTAATGCTGCCATAAGCATCGAGCTCCTACACTTGTTGTCAAACTTGACTTCTCCAAAGCTTTTGATTCCGTCAACTGGGAGAGTCTGCTTAGACAGGTCCGGGGCTTCCCTGATAAGTGGCTGCGCTGGATGGAGCTGCTGCTCATGACCTCCAAGTCTGTGGTCCTTGTCAATGGCATACTGGGGCCCTGGATCACCTGCAAGAGAGGCCTTCGGCAGGGGGATGCTCTATCTCCTTACCTCTTTCTGCTCGTGGCCGATGTGCTCCAACAATTGCTCAAACAAGACGGCGGAATCCGGCACCCCCTTGATGATGCTCAATCTTGCACTGTGCTTCAATACACTGATGATACAATTGTGGTGACCAAAGCCGACGATGTCTCTGCACGCCGACTGAAAAAGGCTCTAGACATGTTCGCCTCTGCCACCGGGCTCGCCATCAACTTCTCCAAGAGCACGGTCACCCCGATGAACATGGACGAGATCCGGTCGTCATCCCTTATACACACCTTGGGCTGCAGCCGAGGCTGTTTCCCCCAAACCTACCTTGGGCTGCCTCTATCAAACATCAAGCTGCGACTGTCAGCCTTTGCTCCCCTTATTGCCAAGGTGGACAAGTACCTGGCGGGATGGAAAGCGTCGCTTTTGACCCCCGCCGACCGCGTCGTCCTTGTCAATGCCATCCTCAGCAACTTGCCCACCTACGCAATGGGGGCGATGCAGCTACCGCCCGGGGTCTGCGACGCAATTGACGCCAAACGGAGAGCGTTCTTATGGGCGGGGACTGACCAGGCTTCTGGCGCCAAATGTTTGGTCGCCTGGGAGTGCGTCTGCACGCTCAAGGAAGATGGTGGCTTGGGTGTGAAGCGCCTGGACACCCAGAACGTGTCGTTGCTGCTCAAGCTAATGCACCGCCTACACCACCCAGACGGATCGGCCTGGGCGCACTGGGTAGGCTCCCATGTGACGGCGCACAACCTTGGCGGCGCCCTACCTGGAGAGCACTGGAACGCCCTTCGCAAGCTGCTGCCCGCGTACCAAAAAATCACCTTCGTTGAGGTCGGCAACAGGCTCTCCACGGACTTCTGGCAGGACACGTGGTTAGGGGATGCTGCCCTGTGCGATCTCGCCCCTGCTCTCCACAGCCACAGTGTGGTGACCGCACCCTCCGAGCGCGACGTCGTCGTGTCTGGGCTGCGCGCCACTGTCCACACTCGTCTCTCCACCCAGGCGACGTGTGAGCTGGTGCAGCTAGAAGCTCTCTTGGCCTCCGTTGAACTCTCGGACTCACCAGATAAGCGTGTCTGCTGCTTTGAATCCCCTGACCACCGCTTGCGATGGGGGCTGATCTACAAAACCTCCATGCAAGCAGAACAAAGCTGGCCGTCTTTCCACTTCGTCTGGAAGAATTACGCCCCCCAGGGTCAAATTCTTCGCTTGGGTCCTCACGAAAAACCGCATCCAGTGTAAGGCTGTCCTCCGCTCCAAGAACATTCTACAGTCCGCCACTTGCGACATCTGTTCCCTGGACGACGAAACTGCTGATCACCTGATTTCTGGCTGCCCCTTTGCCAAAGTCTTCTGGAGGCGCGTCGGCTGGGCTCCCACGTCGATTGCACCGGTGGCAGAGCTTTGGAACACCGTCTCCCCCGCTCACATCCCTGCCTCGGCCAGAAATACCCTGCTTCTGCTCTTCTGCTGGCAACTCTGGAAGCACCGCCACGACGTCGTATTCCGCAACCTTCCCCCGGACATCAATAGACTAGTTGCAACTTGTAAGGAAGTAGCTAGTGCGTGGAGCTGCCTTCTCCCCAAACGGGACTCAGCCCTCGCCCTATTTTGGAGCTCTATCGGTGATGTAATTCTTCCCTCTCCCCCCTACTTTGTAATCTCTCTTGTACGGATAGGCATCCAAAATGCCCTTCCACCCCCTAGCGTTTTCGCTTGCATCGGTGGAATGAAAATTCAGGTGGGGAGGATTTTCCCCCCCCCCCCACCCCGGTGTTGACTTTAAAAAAAAGGAAAAAGTCTAGTTTCCCTCCAACTATTACGAAAATTAGTTTTGCCTCCCTCAACTGTAAAACAAGGCAAAACACCTCCTTCAACTTTTCAAACCGTGCACTTTACCTCCCGAAGTGGTTTTAAAGGCAGTTTTGTCTTTTTCTTCTTTATTTATTTCGATGAATCTTTGAAAATCATAATAAATCATAGAAAAATTATAAAATGGAAAATTCAATTTTTTTTACTCCACATGAGTACATCTACACAAATGATACATAATATGGTATACTTTAATATGAAGTTTTTTGTTGTAGATTTATATCTACTTTTTTCTATAATTAATTAAAATAATTCATAACTGCAGTTGCTAAGGTTCAATTGTGGTGAAACTTCTATGATAGCCTAATTATTGTATTTTTAAATTATAGTAAAAATTTCATACTCATTGGATGGTGCATAACTTGGATATAGATTTGTTTAGAGTTTATGCTTGTTAAATATAAATAAAACTATAACTAATTTGTACATGATCCATTGAGTATGAAATTACAATAATTAGGTTACTATAAAATTTTTACCACAGTTGGACTAAAAAACTACGGTTATGAATTATTCTAATTAATTATAGAAAAAGGTAGATCTAAATTTAAGTAAAAAACTTTGTACTAAAGTATACCATATTGTGTATTTATTGTGTAGATCTACTCAAGTGGAGTCTAACAAAATTAGATTTTTCATTTTATGATTTTTTTATGATTTGCTATAATTTTTCAAAGATTCAACCAAAATAAATTAAAAAGAAAAAGACAAAACCACCTTCAAAACCACTCCAGGGATGTAAAGTGCATGGTTTAAAAAGCTGAGGAAGATGTTTTGCATGTTTAACAGTTGAGAGAGGAAAAACGGGCTTTTGCAATAATTAGGAGAGGAAAAGTAGACTTTTTCCTAGATCTAATTAGCAGCAAGTGTCCTGAGCTTGTGGGAAGGGCTTGTAAGGCGCACGCGCGCCGCTATTGTTACCGGAGCTTTCGTAGAGCTTGTGGTTGTCCATTGATAACCCGCCCGCCCCGCCAAGTTAAGCAAAATACAACGAAGTTTCATCCTTCTGCCTCCATAGCTTTAATGGTTGGGAGGATTATACCTTCTATTACCCTTTTCTTTCTTCACTTCTTCTGTCACTATTGGTGCTGGTGAGTACATAATGCACCCATTACCCATACGGACATGACCTAACCCCCTTTATTTGGACCAAGATTGCCGTCACCGTTCTTTTATGATCCTCGGCCCTATTCAAGAGGCAGAGAAGTTTCTCCGTCTCTCTACTACGAATGCAAAGAAGTTTCTTCTCCTTCAAAACCTTCAATGATGACGTTGTAATGTGATCCGGCACCAGCACAATAATTAACCAATATATGGAGGCTCCTTGATCCTTACGTATTGTTTACCATTGGCAGGGTTTGTGAATGTTTGATACTGTACATGCGAAGCCCAAGTACTCAGGTTGAAGCATCCACATACTTGACAGACAGAATATGGCATTTACACTACAAGATAAACAGTGGGTAAAATTTTTGTACAGATAGTGGGCTCCACTCCTTATTCCTTAACAGACAAAATTTACTAAAAGAAGATGAAAATTGTGAAACATAAAATGGGACTAGAGAGGTAAAAAAGTTTATATGAGCACTCAGACATAAAAACACAAGACATAGTTTGCGACTTGAGAGTCAGCACACAATTTAGACTCAAAACGGCAAAAGTAACATTGGCACCTCAAGGCATACATTCAAATATTGCATCAACCTAAATTATTTTCCAAGTAAGTTAACCTTAGTCCAAGCATGGTAATTGCATAGCTTCAAAAAATGATGGAGAAAGTACATTTGCTGTGGGCTGTTTTGCATTTACCAATTACCACTGCTTCATGAAATCTTTTGATGCTTCCAATGCTACAGCCTCTGATGAGGACCAAAAGTAGGTATTTCAACTTTAGCATGATCATTAGCAAAACGAGCAATAAAAGGTCCTTAGGGTCCAGCTAAGAATAATCCGACACCCCAAACTACGACATAATGAGATGACTGCTTGGCTATTTACTTATGTACAGGTCTGGTGGTCTGGTATACAATGTGTCAATGTGACATCTCCAAACTGACCAATGCCAGAATAAATAGGAGCACAGAAAACAGCATCACAAATCAGAGAGCATTCCAAATTTTCAAGGCATAACAAAGAGCAGGTTCCACAACCAGATCCCATCAATGACCAGTACAGTTACCCACTGCTCTGTTTCAAATCAACAAATCAACTTTGATAAATTTTTTCCTTGCGTTTATTATATACTGATCAGTTATAAGGGAACTCCGATTGTTAATAGTTTATTATCACAGTATCATATTTCAATGTCCATCAACAAACCCTATATGTATCAAGAATTCAAGATTGATATTTTACATAAAAGAGCCATCATATCCACAGTAATTTAAATCCAATCAAAGAAAAATGGGAAGCCTCGTGCATAACTAGCCAAATGGCCATCCAGTTGGCATTCAAAGCTGTAGGAGTTTCACGCTTGCCATTACAGGCAAAGCCCAGTGTTCATAAGCTGGAAGTACATCTACATAGAGATACCAATTCAACCATATAGCAAGTCGTAGGTTCAGGTCTCCAGATCCTGCACGCTACACCTGGCAGACCATGTTCTAGTAATATCTACAGAATGCATAGGCATCTATAAGATTGCTATGAACTGCGGTTATCAGGTAAGATTTGAAGGCCTTTACAAGCTGGATACCCGGAAGGCTTGTGCTTCTCTATCAGGCCAGTCAGGGCGGCATTGAGGTCCTTCTCCACCTCCAGCTCTTTTTCCATGCACTCGTTCTTGAGCTTCATCTTCTTCTTACCATGGCATTTGATCAGCTCGTCCCGCTCAGCCTCAAACTCTGCCACATCCTTGACCTGACAATCGATGAACTTCTGCACCCGTTCCTTCCTGTAAAATATATGATAGAATCATATAAACCATCAGTTGTATTTGCTAGCAAGTTTAATGCTTATTTACTGCTTGCCAGCTGTGTTTATTATCTACCGACTTTGCCTGTGATTCTCCCTGGGCATGTTGCCTGAGGTTCTCTCCCTTACTTAATTGTTAGCTTAGTTTCTCCTATAAATCCTTGTATGTATCAATGAATGAAATATATACTTGAGCCTGTTTCAGCTCTAATAATCTTCTTTAGATGATCAAAAGAGGAAACAAAAGCACTCTTGACAAGCGATGTATTTAGATGGACAATTTCCATCCCCTTCAATAAATGTATTACCATTTGTATTATTCATAAGACCAATTACGGATGAGGCATGATACATCCAACAGGACATTAGTCACACACCTTAGCAAGTGATCTTCATTACTTCCAAAGTCCACATTGAAGCATATAGCCTTTGAGCGCTCCTCTTGCAATAACTTCTCAAACACTTTTTCATTATCCTCTATGGCCCAACAAATATTCAATTTCATTATAGAAAAAATCCTCCTGGTACTTCATCTGCAAAGCATGGAAATAAGGTCAACAAGAAGATGATGAAATCAACATAAGGGTAACATGAGATAGATGGCAGCATCAATTTTTCCACAAATGTTTCAATGTGAAAATATAAGACTCCCAGCAACTCCTGATCCTCTGTTACTTTCGTAGTGACTTAGGTGAAAACATATTTAGTGCACAAATTTGCATTGGTAGGAAACCCACTAATGCAACCTTTACCTCTTGCTCATACTCTAAGTGTTTTTCTTTGGCTTTACTCCTGACAAAAAATATTCTCTTCCAAAGTCTCCCAAAGCTTCTGAGTAATAACACCCAAGGTTTCTTCTATTGCTTCAGAGCTCTGTCTTGACTCTTGACCACCTTGCTCCTCAGATAATTCAGTTCTTGGTTATCTTCATTCATATGTTTCATTTGGATCAGCACAATCTCATTGTAAGACCGGTTGGGTTGGTTTAGATTCCTAGGGTGGGAGGGATCCTCTCGGTCTCGGTACAACTGGAAGGATGAGGAGCGACTAGGCGACGAAGCGGGTGGCGCCAGCCCACCACCGGTGACGGAGGAAGCGCTGGAGGCTGGCTCGCCGGGCCGGTTGCTCAATACTTGGTTCAGGTGCCAACAGAGTTCAGATTGCAGACTGAAGATAAGTTCCCTGTGAGGGATCTAAAGCTCACACAGACAGGATCTAACACTGTCGACTGTTGTTAATAAATATTTGCAGGAACTCACTCAAAGTGAGTCAAATTTCAATACAGTGAGATGATGTACTATTGAAAATATTCGAAGGCAGGTAGTAGATGAAGAATTGAAGACGAGCATTTCCTTTGAATTATCCTCTGAAAAAGTGGTGTACTCATCATGATTGAGATGACTGAATGGACAAAGTTTATACGACAAAAACTGGAGCTTAAGTCAGATCAATGCATGAATTTATATCCTCAAATTATCCGTACATTTCTTTCTAGAAAGACTATCAGTCAACACAACCAATGCTAATAATTACTATCCTTATCTTTTATTTAAAAAATCTATTAATTATTCTATGTGTTTACAGTGTAGATCAATCACACTAGTCACTTAGTCATCTCTCAAAGATAAAGAGCCCATTTGGCACCGACCTCGTTTCTCTCAAACATAGAGGAGGCAGTAAATTGAACTCTAAATGAATTAAAGTTGATTTCTTGACCAAATAAATCTTGCACAGCTGCTGAACAGACCCTTTCTTCACCTAAATATATTTTACTGATGCTGAAATATGCAGAAAATTTATGCCAATTTCCGCTATTTTTATTTTCAATATGCAGGGCCAACAAAGCAGTAGATTCTCTAATATGTTCGGTACACAAGAGAAGTGTGTAGTTTGCAACAAGACTTTAAACGCTTGACAAGACTGTGTTAAAATTTCGATCTCTACACCACAAGCCAAAGTGATGGTGTGCTAAGCCAAAAGTATGTGGTACGTACCTGCATCTGAACTTTCTGGGCATTCAAGAACTTTTTTTTTCGAAAGGCCGGCAAAAGCTTTGCCGGGATTTCTATTAGACGAAGAAAAAAAAAGGCAAGTGCCAGCCCGGTTTTTTGACTGGAAACCGGGCCAAAAAACCATACAAATCGGAGGGTACCCTACTCCAGCGCACACATAGGTACCATACAACTCGACTTGGTCAACCGACCCAACTATACTACTCCACTACTCAACTACAACAACACGGCCAAAAAGCCCCGTCAACTCCAAGCGACGCACTCCTGGTCACCGATCTCCCAGCTACGACCAAACTCAGATAGAAACAGAGGAGCGTCCCAAAACCGCACCAAACACACCCAACAAACGAAACTCCACCCCAGATCCCGGATCTCCAACAACAACTGACAACTTCCACTCAAAAGCGCGTCGGATTGGGACATCGACCGCCGGACCACTCGAAACTACTACCACTGTAAGGATCACCGAGGTCTCGAGCTTCCTCCGCCGCCGGGGTGACAAGATACAGCCGATCGACTCCTCCGTCTCGCCCTCATCTCGCCATCGCCTCAATCACAGCTGCCCAAAGAGAATGAAACCCAGAGCTTCAGGGAGAAAATTCAGCGCATTGGCCAACGCCTCGCCCGGTCGGATTGGGGCATCGACAACGAGCCTCGCCATTCCTTGCTCGGTCGGATTGGGACATCGACACGAGCCCTGCCACTATCTACTATCCCCCCTCCGCCGACCACCACCGCAACCCAATGCCGGCCTTCGCGCACTGGACCGAGAATCACGGCCACCTGACCCAGCAGTCGGGAGCCCCAGACGCGCCACCATGGCACCCCTGACTCCCAGCCTGGCGACTGAAGGCCACGCCACCACGGCGTCGCAAACGAGGCCAAGCACACCGCCGCCGGCCGCACCACCACGGTGCCGCCACGCCCTACTGCCGCCTTCCGTAGAATGGGGACTCCTCGTGACGACGCCTCCAAGGAGGGGAGCGACGTTCGGAAACGCCGCCGTCATCTTGCCGGACGGACCGGCATATGGCTTTCACCAGAGAGAGTTCCCGGCCAGCAAGGAGCAGCAGAGGGTCCTCCACCCCAAACCAGCCTCCGCAGGGGGGGTGTGCAGGCGGCACCACCAGAAGGAACCAGCAGGGGCACCCACTGCCATTCCCAGTCCCCCGCAGACCGCCACCGGTCATCGCCGCCAAGCCGGTGGCGAGACCAGCGCCACCACCACGCCATCACCACTGAGGGAGGGCGGGCCGGCGCCATGGGTCAGAACCCACAAAAGCCGGCAGCAGCACCACGTCCCCCCCCCAGATCCGGCCGGCAGCAGCCTCCCCCCGCCAGATCCGGCCACGAGCCGGCCGGATCTGGTGGAGGAGCAGCCGGATCCGCCGCGCCACCGTACGAAGAAGCCGACCCCGCCGCCATCCCCAGACCACACCACGCGACAGCATCAGGGGGGCGACGAAACCTCCGGCGACCGAGGAGGGCGGAGGAGGAGGGGCCGAGGCCCCAGATCCACCGGACCCCGGCCAGGAGGAGGAACCGCCGAACGCCGACGATGCAAGGCCGCCTCCACCAGCACTTGCGCCGCCGCCCAAACACCCGCCACCGCGCCACCAGGGAGCGGGAGGGAGAACGCCCCGCCGCCGCCGTCCTCGCGTTCAGCCGGCCTCCGGCGTCCTGCTCAGGCGGCGGCGAGGTTGGATGGGAAGGGAGGGGTGGGGGAGTGGCGGCGCTAGGGTACCGCCCGAGTCGCCCCGGGAGGAGGGGCGACGCGGGGGTCTCTTCGCACAATGTGGAATTTTCTTCAGCCAAGCGGCATTCAAGAACTCTATTGACTAAACTGGCAGTATAGTTAATCTGTGACAGAGCAAACAGGTTGATAGATATCAGGATGATGTTATACAAATATATGGAAATAAAAGGTTTTTCCATTGCTCTCTTTATGATTAGGATAACCTGCATGTGTAGTAGTAGAGTTGATATTATAGTCACTGAAGGAAAAATACAAGGATGATATCATATATAGGCATTATTGACTGGCATGATTATTTTACAGGCAGAACTGAGTATCCGACATAAAAAAAGTGCATCATATTCAGTTCAACTGGTCAGTTCAGATAAACTCAAGGATGTGCACACCTTCATATCTACCATATGAACACCCACCAAATATAAATTGCTACAACATGAACTGTTGAATTGGAACAGCCTATGTTGCAGAGTTAAGAGCTCAAAGAAAATGTTCCCCTATTTAGAAGATCAATGTATTACATTTTGGAGGAAATCAATTGGGCACTTAGGTTACAGTGTTGCACATGTCATCCAGTACAGATTAGCAGTTTGAAAAGATTAACAATCCACCACAATAATAATAATAATTCATCTAAGGTAAATGAAGGTTCAGATAAACTTGCAGAAGTCGAAATTTAGAATGTCAGAGCTTTCACTACAAATCACTAAAAATGACAAGCTTGGTCTTGGATTCTTACCTTATCATGATGAAATGCCATCCCCTTAGGGATTAAATCTCCAGTGGAAGGAAGGTGGAAAGAATCAGCAGACCAAAATACTCTCACCCCTCAGCACATGCGACAAACACATAAAAGACCAGCTTGGACCCGCGCAATTCATCCAACGGCCTGGATAAGCCTGGTGTTCACAATGCCATGCGAGCCTGCTTTTTCGGCAAGGAATCAGAGGTGGAGGAGCAAGAACAGCTAGGGTTCGGAGAGAGAGTTCTTGGACAGAGGTGGAAGACGTCGAGTCTGTTCTTCTCTTCGATGCCGACGTCTTTTTTTTTTTTTTTTTTTTTTTTTTAATCGTACCTGTATTATATTATAGTTAAGGAAAACGGATACAGACCATACAAATACGCCCTACAAGGATACAGAGTACAGCTGTCCCACCCATCTTTGCAGAAAGGGCCTCAAGGAAAATAAAAATTACAATAAGGTCCTTGACCCCTTCCACTCCCCACTCCGGCACCGGACGAATCCGCCGCCGCCCGGACCTGGAGATGCTCCATAGCACGAAGGCGTTAGCGAGCCGCAGTAGTCGCCCGACGTCAAGGCCGGGACGATGTCGTCGTTGGAGAAGCATCGGCCGGGGACGCGCCCCAAGCATCCCAGATCTTGGACCAGAGCTCGTCGTCGACGACGGTCGACGGAAGACGAGCTCGATCCACCCGCCTGCAGTCCACCACCGCAGCTTCCTCCGCACCTTAAAACAACAAGGCCGACTTTGGGCGCCGCCACCGAGAACGACGCACCGCCGCCGACGGACTCCGGAAGAAACCTCCCCGGTCTCGTCGCTGGCACCGGAGGCAAAGACCAACGAGACGAAGAAGACCGGGAGGAATTATTCGACGACGCCGCCGCCACCTTCGCCATGCCGACGGCGCTCGAAAAGACAAGCCGCAGGGACACAGCATCACCTCGGCAAGACCTATCTCCACCACCAAGCTTCGATGGCGAGCAAAAGCTAAGCCTAGCTACGAAACTAACTAGCCTATACACATCCGTGCGTCGATTCCCCAGCTCTCCTCCCCGTCCGGTGCCATGGCGGCCGCCGAAGAGGGAGGGAGCCGGCGAAATCGACGCCGGCAACGCGCGTCTCCTTCTTGTCGCCCTTTTCTCCTGTAGCAGGGGAAGGGGAAAGAAGGAACGAGAAGCGGTGGTTTGTTCTTCCTCCCTTTTCTCGGCAGCACAGGCTGCTTCTTGTCTCTCAGTGGGCCTAGGGACAGCCCGGTCCATGATGAAAAAGCAGCGGGGGGTTCTGGAGGGTTGGTCCGGAACTCGAATATTCAAAACAGATCGCCCCCATCCATAAGGATATATAAACAGGTCACCATCTCCTGCTCGCCGCCGCCGCACCATCTCCTCCGTCTCGCCGCCGCCAAAAGGAAAAGATGGTCCACGTAACCATCTCCTCCCATGCCGACCTCCAAGCCCTGCAGGACCGCTCCGATGAGGGCATGGTTGTAGAGCTCGCCTCTCTCGAGTCCGTGCGCATAGCCAGCGACTCGTTCCTCCGCAGCCTGATTGAGAGGAGGAACTGGCGATGCCCCCAGATGGATCTCCTCTCGCTCATGGCAGGCGTGGCGCTGGAGCTCCACAAGATGAAGCATGATCTATTTCCCCTCCTCGTCTCTCTGGACGCCAAGCTGGAAGCAAGGGCCTTCGTGAAAGCCCTCCTACCCCTGAGAAACTCGGCAGTTACGCTCGTATCTCTGGCGAAGGACGCTAAGGAAATATGTGTCGGATCACCTGTTGAGAAGGATGTGCTCTTGGGCAATGTTGAAGCTTTGGGCGAAATTGTATGGGATTTCTTTGGTCAGTTAATGGACGTTCGCGACTTTTCATGGTTTCAGGAACGTGTCAAAAAAAAAAAAAAAAAAAAAAAAAAACAATTGTCAAAAAAACAGAATGAGAGAGGAAGTTAGTCTGTAGCGTCGACCGCCGACGCGCACGCGCGCGGCCTCGCCGGCACGCCTGCGCTCGCTTCGCCCTGTGATCCCCGCCTTGCCCCCTGCGCCGCCGTCCGTGCTCTCCCTGCACCAGCACCACCGTCCGTGCTCGCCGCGCCGCCGCCCAAGTCCACCCTCCGTCGCCACCCCTACGCGCGTCCTGCCCCTGCCCTCGCTTCTGCGTCGACGTCGGTCCGTGGCCGGCCTTCCCATCCTCAGTGGCGAAGAAGGTGTTGGACTGTTGGGTTTCGAATCTCGGGCAGCCTCTCTGGCTCCAGTGCCCACTTCTGTATGCTGTTAGCCGGTGGCCGCCCTGTTGCCTGCAACCTGTTCGATGTTTGGCCGAAGTGGAAGCTGGTGAAGGCAAGATCATGGCTGAGAAGGACGGGATGACTCTGCGACACCATCACCGCCTGCCGCTGATCTCGTGACGCTGCCGAGTCATGGGATCCTCCTCCGACCTCGTCGATCGTCTGACTTCAACATTGGGCTGGAATTCCAAGACAAGATTCGTCGACGTCTCCGGTCGCCGGTACACCACCCCCTACCCACTCCGATGGCTCGTTCTTCCTTCTTGCAACCTTCCGTCGCTTCCTCTTTCGGCTCACGGAGGAATCAGTTTCTCTCGCCTTGCAATCCTGTTTGGGTGGGCGTGCATCGGATTTTCATGTGAAGTTTCTCAGCAACAATCATTTCCGTTTCTCGGTCTTTTCCAAAGATGTGGGCTTTCAAGTCTATAAATTGCGCAGAGTGATCACCAAATCTTTTGATATCTATTTTCATCTATGGAACAATGGCACTCCTCACTGGGAGAGGAAAACGTGCATGGGAGATTGAACAAGAAAAAGAGTGGACAAAAGTTTTATCCAGGTCTGCAAAACGTGAGGCAAAGAAGCAAGAAAACATACAGAAACATGTCAGGTTTGCCTGTAAGATTGTTCAATCACCCACAAAAGTCAAATCTCAACCGTTAGTTTCTATTTCTTTTGGTTCTTTCACTACACAAGTTGATCCCACCAGTTACTTGA
Source organism: Themeda triandra (assembly GCA_018135685.1). Taxonomy (NCBI): domain Eukaryota; kingdom Viridiplantae; phylum Streptophyta; class Magnoliopsida; order Poales; family Poaceae; genus Themeda; species Themeda triandra. The sequence goes on from JAENPR010000228.1 coordinate 309,074, forward strand.
ATGATCGCTCTTTCCGTGTTGGCGGTACCTCGCTGAAGATCCATCGGCGTTCCTCTGAAACGGAGATCCACAATCACCGGCATGCTCAACTCCAGAACGGTCCTTCTAGTGGCCAGCTACAAGATAACGCGCCCTTCGCGGGAGTTGGAGTCCACCTTTCAAATTCAAAAGTAATGGATCGGTCCACTATGTGCTCCCGATGTCTCAGCAAGGACCACCTCCGATGGGCATGCAAATCCAGAATCCGATGTGCTCGCTGCTTGAACTTTGGCCACATCAGAAGATTTTGCCGTAGAGCACCAAAGCCCATTTGGAAATGGTTGCCCAAATCCATCGCCACTGAGAGTCAGCCCAAGATTATATGGAGGCCTAAAGCTCCACTCCAAGCATCCCGATCTGAGCTCCCGGTGGAGAAAAAATCTCCTGAATATGGGGTATTTCATCTTTCTGAGGACAGTTCAGATTCTAGCGATGCCACCTCCATGCCAAATGAAGAAAGTGTCAGGTTTGAAGCTACTCCAAACAATTGTGCTACCCTCAGTTTATTCCACACAAAGAACATCCCTGGATTCATGCATCCTGGCCCCCTTATGCAGCCTATCACCATTGTCAAGAACAATTTTCTGGGGAGAGATGATGCTCGCAAGCAAGATATCACTGTTGCTGCAGGTTGGGAGATTGTCCCATGGAAATTGATAACCGATGTACTTGCTCTTCAGCTCTTGCCTCTTGTTCTATCAGTTAAATTTAAGGTTCAACTACGGGTGGCATCCCGGGATATAATGACCATCGATCGAATGGGGTGGTCGACAGTTTTGATATAGCACTCAACTCGACAACACAGAACCTGATATTCCAAACTCCCAATCTGAATCTAACCCATCTTATTTTGAGTTTCAAACCATGGAGATGCAGCCCATCCCAACTCCTATAATGGGCCAGAATGGGAAAAACGACATGAAGAAGAGGAAGAACATGGTGCTACCGAGAGGCAGCCTCCAATAGTGATGCTCGCACCCTCCGACTCGGAAGGACGTCGACGCAGCTCTAGGTTTGCGGCTAGAAATGAAGGGTACCGCAATGTTAGAATTGAGAAGGAACCATCCAAGCGATGCAAGAACTGGGTTGTGGAGATAGATGATAAAACGGGGAAGCAAAGCCCATTTCCACTCCTATACTGCTAGAATGGGGACTCAAGTGTGGTGTTGATCCTGCGGATCTCACCGATGACGCGCTGATGCAAGCGCCTCCAACACATGTTACCAATGATGAAGAAGCTGAATGATCATCGATGGGTAGCATGGGTAGCACATGAGGTGGTACTCAGCAGCTGCAGCAACCTTATTGCTATCATTTTCTATTCCCCTTTCAGCTCCTACCTGGTTGTCCTAGTGTCCCCGGGTCTGCTCCCTACCATCATTTGTTTCATCAATGAGTACACGTAATTGGCACGTTTTATGCTTGGAACATACGAGGGATCAATGCCACTAAAAAATGGGATGCGGTTAGGGAGAAAATTGAAGAAAGTTCGTGCTCGGTGTTGTGCTTGCAAGAGACAAAACGTGAACACTTTGACACAACCTATATTAGAAAGTTTGCGCCTCGTCGCTTTGATAAGTTTGATTACATCCCATCCGAGGGTGCCTCGGGTGGAATCTTAGTAATCTGGAACAGTGCAATTTTCAGTGGCTTAACATTGGATAAACAGTCATATGGGCTGACAATTTGCTTCACTTGAGAGCAGAATAATGAGACTTGGAAGCCGACTACGGTATATGGACCATGTCGGGATCCAGCCAGTGTCTGAATTCATCAATTGGTTCAAGGGGCACGCAATCAGTGACTCGAAAATTGGATATTCCTAGGTGACTTTAATTTTTATAGATCATTGAACAACCGAAACTTGCCGGGAGGAAATCTGGCTGATACTCTTATTTTTAATGATGCCATCGGTCACTTGGGTCTTGTTGAACTACCACTGAAAGGAAGAGCATATACATGGTCTAACATGCAGCAAGATCCATTACTTGAGCAACTCGACTGGTTCTTCACATCTCCAAACCGGACAGTGGACTACCCAAACACAGAAGTACTCCCCCTTGGAAAAATTACATCGGACCATGTACCATGCAAGATTGCAATAAACACCAGCATCCCATGTGCCAATGTCTTTCGTTTTGAAAACTATTGGGCTGAGCAAGAGGACTTTGTGGACACAGTTCTAGGCTCTTGGCTATCGGTTAACCCATCCATGGATGCTGCACACACAATTTCGTAAAGTTCAAACAGCTCGGATCAAGATTGAAAAGCTGGAGCAAAAAGATATCCAACCTCGAATACTCATTGACAACTGCAACTCAGTCATTACCTTTATGGACAACCTAGAAGATATGAGAAGATTATATAACCCGGAGGCAAATCTTAGAATCCTAGTCAAAAGGCAACTAGAAACCTGGCTGCACTACAAAAATTTATACTGGAGGAAAAGATACACTGTCAACAGAATCAAATTTGGTGATGAGTGCACAAAATTTTTTCATGCCATGGCAACAATATCTTATAGAAGAAACTCTATTTCTCAACTCAGAAATGAAGAAGGGGTCTGGATACAGGACCATGCTGGGAAGGCTGGTCTGCTGTGGAACTCATACAGGAACCGAATGGGAACAACAACCTCACCAACAATGCTCTTTGATCTTGCAAATCTTATAAACCCAATCCCAGATTTGGAACGCTTGGCCAACCCATTTACCACTGATGAAGTAGACGCCATAGTGAAGCATATGCCCAATGACAAGGCACCGGGTCCTGATGGCTTTAATGGCCTATTCCTCAAGAAGTGTTGGCAACATATAAAAGGCGATTTCTACAGGCTCTGTTCAGATTTTTTTCAAGGCAAAGCTAATCTTGAATGCATAAACACATCATATATCACATTAGTTCCCAAAAAAGACTCCCCAGAAACTATCAATGATTTTAGACCAATATCCCTCATGAACATCTCCCTAAAGCTTATCACAAAGCTTCGGAGATAGGCTACAACAGGTGATACGAAGCTTGTGCACAGAAATCAGTATGGATTTATTCGCAAAGTAGAACAATACGGGATGCCTCGCCTGGAGTTATGAATACATTCACCGGTGCCACCAATCTAAGAGGGAGATAATGATTTCAAACTGGACTTCGAAAAAGCTTTCGACACAAGAGAGCATTCAACTATCATTGAAGTTATGACGCACTTGGGACTACCAGATAGATGGATCCTTTGGGTGAAACTCATTCTCTCTTCCGGTTATAGTGCAGTGTTGCTAAATGGAATCGCAGGAAAAATTTTCAAGTGCAAAAGGGGAGTTCGGCAGGGGGATCCCCTATCTCCTCTTCTATTTGTCTTAGCGGCTGAGCTCCTGCAAATACTCATCAACAGAGCAGCACAAATGAATTTACTTATAAAGCCTATTTCTCAGCCCACTGATGACTTTCCCATCGTGCAATACGCTGATGACACTTTGATGCTCCTCCAAGCAGATGCTACGCAACTGGTTTTTCTAAAATCCCTCTTACACAACTTTGCTGAATCAACGGGACTACGAGTCAACTATGCAAAATCACAGATGTATCCTATAAATGTCTCCCAAGAAAAAATGACAAATCTAGCTGCAGCTTTTGGTTGTGACATTGGGTCCATGCCTTTCACATACACGGGTCTGCCCATGGGCACCACAAAACCAAAATTTGAGGATCTCACCCCTATGATGGATAGAGTGGAGAGGAGACTTTCAGCATGTTCGTGTGGTTGACATACAGTGGAAGACTCCAGATGATCAACTCCACCATCTCACCAATCACAACCTATGCCATGTGTACTATCAAGCTGCCAAAGGGGGTAATAGAGAATATTGACAGAGCAAGGAAGCAATGTTTATGGCGTGGAAATTCGAGAAAAGAGAGGTGGCAACCTTGTCGCTTGGCCCGTAGTAATACAACCGAAAGACAAAGGTGGAACAGGAATCATAAACCTACAGTTACAAAATGATGCTTTGCTCCTGAAGCACCTTAGTAAATTTTATAATCGAGAAGATGTACCCTGGGTACAGCTAGTATGGAACAGATACTACAACAACCGAGTGCCTCACGCTTGTAGAGAGATAGGCTCTTTTTGGTGGCGGGACGTGTTAGGACTTAATGGCTTATTCAGACAAGTGAACAGATGCACAATTGGAGATGGTTCTACTGCCAGTTTTTGGGGGGACTATTGGCTAGATGGCATCCTGATGTATAAATTCCCAAGGCTGGCCTCCTTTGCTCGGAATCTAGAGATATCAGTATCACAAGTTATGCAGGCAGAGGATCTAGACACACTCTTCATACTACCATTTTCTCCACAAGCTCTTGAAGAACTAGACCTGCTACAAAGTCAACTTGCAAACACCGCTTATGACCAAGAAGCTATTGATAAATGGACACCGATCTGGGGCAACAAGTACACCTCCCGGCAGTTCTACAAATATGTTTTCAAAGCAGTTGAGGTGCATCCAATTTATAAGATAATTTGGAAATCAAGATGTATCCCCAGGATCAAGTTCTTCGCATGGCTGATTCTTGTTGATAGACTCAACACTAAGACAATGCTGCAAAGAAGGAACCTAAATGTACAAGATGGCACGACATGTGTCATGTGCAACAGTGGTGAGCAGGAGACTATAGAACATCTCTTTTTTAGTTGCTCTTTTGCGCAAAGTTGCTGGACAAGAATCGGAGTACAGTGGGATCTAACACTGCAACTGCATGAAAGATTAGCACAAGCAAGGTCCAGAAACAATGTTCCATGCTTCACGAAGTGACACTAACAGCAGCACGGGAACTATGGAAGGTAAGAAACGACAAGGTCTTCCAACGGCAGGCACCAAGTATTAATAGATGGTTTAGCAATTTCAAAAGTCAGTGCCTCCTCCAATCGGTTAGATTAAAAGAGGACATTCGGTCATCTTTTTGTATTTGGCTTGATGCATTTAGTTAATTGCCCCTTGTAAGTATGTTCGAAACCCTCTTTTAAATATCAATGAAATTGGCTATCGCTGTGGGGATCTCCCCCACAGTTTTTATTGTCAAAAAAAGGTCGACGGTCTGTTGTCGAGTCCGTTTCATTTCCCTGATCCTGAGCAGACTATCAGCTGTGCTAGGATAGCTAGGATAGACCTGTCAGATGATCCGATGGTATTCTGAGTTGTCTCTTGGATGATCAGATGGTATTCTGAGCTCTCTGTACTTTATAGAGCATTCTTAATCTGTATCAAAAATAGGGCGCATATTTAATAACGAATGAGACATTTCTTATGTTTGTGATGCTTAATACTATTTAATAATGAATGATGCGTTGGTGTTGATGCGTCTGTTCTAAGTTGGATCTCGAAAAAGTTGGATTAATTTGCTCTATGACTCTATCTCTTGATCGTATTTGTCATTTTTTTGATGACAAATCTTAGTTTTGGTGTGAGCTCGCGGCTGCGTTGATGACTGCTAAGATCTAGACTGCAAGTCTGCAAAATGACTGCTAAGATTTAGACTGCAATGATGCTGTGGGTAACATCTTTGAGCTGAGTATATCTATTGTAAAATTACAAGCCTTGACCATAAAAAACAATTATAGGCCTTTGTCTTATTAGAGAGTGGTTCTGGTCTGTTGTAAAGTATGAATTATCCACTACGTTGGCCATGAACAGATTGCCTCTGTTTTGTTCTTTCTCATGTTGTAGTATTATGCAAATGGAGGCTTCAAGACTTGCCTGGTTGTTCAGTCCCAAGATCCTACCCCGGAGCAATTGATGGGTAGTAAAATTGGAAATTTTCTGAACGAGTGTGCGGCAATCTCTCAGCCATAAAGCTGGAGAGTAGTAAGGTAAAATACTTTGTTGAAAGAAATCAGTTATGTTTTAAAATTGTCATATTTTGGAATATGTCTTTGATATGGAAGAATGTTTTCTCGTTGAATCATTTGCTGCTTGAACCCCTGGACCGGATGAAGAAGGTAGATGCTCAGGTCAATTTTACTCAAGATCCTTGAAGGGGTAGGTGATTACTTTTTTCATTTATAGGAGGTAGGTCATTTCTTTGCTTTATCATGTCTGGTGAGGATAAAGCATCATTTTGGTTGCTGCTTTCCTTGTGACAGATTGTAGGAGAGGAGCTTGGAGTTTTACCTGGAATGGATCCGATCTGTTCAGTCTTAGCTCTTCAGAAGCTCCTTAACTTCTTTTCAGCTGGGAGTAATTCACAACCAGAATTTGATGTGATCGTGTATGATTGCAACAATACTGAGGAAATTCTGCAGCTGATAGGTGCTACTGACCGAGCAAGGTATATGTTATCCTTACTTGGCCATAACCTTGACTTCAATCAGGATTCTGAATTCCCTTAAAAAAAAGGCTGGATTCTAAATTTAGTTTTATGCTCCACAAAAGAAAAATCTTACTTGAGGTATGTGAGGGACCTTAGCTGAGAAGACTGACATGGGAAGACTTGCTTCTCCTTCATTACTGAAACAAATATATGATTCTGCAAGGCCAAATGGCAAAACTAGTGAGGGGAGACTTAGTACAGAGTTATGGAATGAAATTTTGACAAGAAAAGACTGTGGAGAAGATCCCCACAGTACTAATTTTTTTTTTAGAAAATAGGCACCCAAATTCGCCTTCCGATGGGATTTGAACCTGGGTGGCTAGGTGTAGTGCCACATTGAGTCACCTAGCCAAGTGAGCCAGGCTCACTTCCCTGTTATGGAATGAAATTGAACAACTACTTAAGGTAAAATTTTCTCGTTCAATTCAGTTAAAAGATACTTTGGGTCTCAGTATGTAGAAAGTGCATTTAATTTGTGATATTTTTACTTAAAAGATACTAAATTATGTAGAAAGTCTCAGTATGGTTTGCCGATTCTTCAAAACTTGCATGCTTCCTTATCATGGATCCTAGGAGATGAATCTCTGTATCCTCTGCATTACGATACTGGGGTTGTACCACTCAAGCTGGCGGTCAAATATGTGGGGCATTTGGATATACTGAAGACCCTTCTGAAATGCACCAGGAAGTTGCTCAAAAGTTCTTGCCATTGTCTTTGTCGTTTCTGCCATTTATCCCAAATGATTCTTCTGCAGATTGGAGCAGAGCACTAAGCTCATTGAGCCAAAATGCAAAGGAACAGCTGAGGAATACGTCCACCTGGGTGTATCCTTCAGTCAGTTTTGATTCTGTTCAGAAATCTGTAACCCTTTTCGTGCCAGGCTTTGATAAGTCTGAAATCAAGCTTTATCAAATAAGACGATTGATCTCTCTCTATTGCATATGTTGTGTAACCATCAAATTCTTGTAGCTTTAATTATCCAGAAATCATTCTTTCTTGATGTAGAGTTTTAGTCTTCACTCGAGCCTTTTCTAACAGCAGATGCAGAACCATAAAAACAACAGACAAGACTAGAAGATTTGTGATCTGAACTTCCTGAGTACTATCCATTTAGTGGCGCCTATACACCGTTATGTGAACCAAGAGGAAAAGCTGATTGAAAGTGAATGAGAAAATTCTAATGCACTAAATAAAACAAAAAGTAAGAAATAAGCACCTGTTTTTGTATGCACTAAACTACTATAGCTTCGGCCCTATAGTGTATGAACACATCAAAACTGTTAAGTAGTTTGATTGCCCTTTATGCACAGCAAGAAAATAATATATCTAATTCAGTGATTAGGCTAGCAATTTCATCTCATTGCAATGGTTGTCAACTCATTGTGATCCTCTGCTACTCATCACCTATACTAGGCCAAACCAATTGGATGGCTGAAGAGCACAGATAAATTGGACAACTGGAGAAAAGCTGATGTCATTAGAAAACAATCGAAGACGTGAGTTGCGACTACAGCTGGTCAAAAGAGCATAAAACTGTTATCCGTGAAATCGAAACATGTGCTGAACTATTTGGCAGCAAAGTGGGATGGACAGCTATGGTAACCGGTCTGAAAATATAGAATGATTAGAGCATCTCCAAGAGTTTAGCTAAAAAGATTAGCCAAATTTAGTGATTTAGCTACTCTCCAAAATAGATTTTATAAGAAATTATTAGACTACTCCAACAGACTCTCTACCAGATGGCTAGTGAGACTGGTTATCCAAAAGTAGAGAGCGAAAGAGGTGGAATGGAGAGTTTCTAAATTTAGAGAGTCATTTGCAGAGTCTGTTGGAGACGTTTTTCCTTCAGCATTAGCTAAATATAGTTTTAGAAAACAATTTAACTAATCTCTTGGAGGTGCTCTTAGGTACGCTTTATTGTTTGCTGCAAAGGTTTGGGAAACTAAAGGTGTCAAATCAGGAAGCAAATTTGGAGGGGATAGTCCCTACCGCGTCCCGTGCGGACATACCGTTGATCACCGACGCGTGTCTTGCCCTGGCCCCTGAGATCTAAACGCACGCGTTTGGGAGAGACGCTCCACTCGGGCACTCGGCTCAAGACGCGCAGCACGCCGGCTCAGACTCCAGCGCCCGGCTCGCCGCCCCAGTGTTTCACATGAATCTCTCGTCCGCCGCCCCGCTCCCAACTCGTCTAGTCAGCCGCTGCCGCCGCTGCCGCCGCCGCTTGCTTGTTCTCTCCTATCCAATTCCACCTTCGTTCTGTACCACATCGCTTGGACATGGAGGATAGAATCATCGCTGCCCTGCACGGTGCTAGGTTGGTCATCGTCTAGGTTTGCAGCCTCCGATCCTGTGTTGGGCATCATTCTAACCCCACAAGGAGTACTCGTGGTGCCGATGAATTTAAAGATCTGATATGTGATTCTACAAGCTGGAGCAGTTTCAGACAGTCATATACACTACAGGAATCCGGCTGTTCGCCGACAGCCCAGAGGTTTGCCGACAGCCAGGATCTGGGATGTCGGCGAACCAGCTGTTTGCCGACAGCCGCAGTCCGCTGTCGGCAAAGCTTACTTCGCCGACAGCCACGCCGTTAGGGCTGTCGGCAAAGTTTGCTGACAGCCTCCCCAAGCTGTCGACGAAGATCAAGTTTGCCGACAGCCTCTGTACGCTGTCGGCAAAGTCTAGGGTTTGCCGACAGCCTTTTTATGCTGTCGGCAAACTAAGCTCTTTGCCGACAGCCTCTGTTTGCTGTCGGCAAAGATAATTTTTTTTTTCGAATTTTGACATCAAAATTTTTTTGTTGCCTAGATACATTGTTTACAATCACATGGTTGAATTTGGGCCCTTTTGGCAACATTTAGCAATATTTCGTTAATTTTTTTACTTCACTTGAATTTTCCCGTATTTTTCAAATTTGAACTGCAGGTACATGAAATAATGAAATTTTGGCCTTGGAAAAATGATATTTATGGTGGGGAGTGTGTTTTAAGGCCGTGTACCAAAACTCACCCAAAAGTTTCAAGTTCTTGTCCACGTAACACGACCATCCACGAGTGGTAAAAGTGTTTTTTAATTATATAAAATCCAAACGAAGTTGAAAAATCACGAAACTTGACGGGGTGTCGTGTTATCGCATGTGGAGGCTATGAAAAAATTTAAAAAAGTTTGGAGCAAGTTGCGGCGTAACATGCTCAAAACCCAGACATCTCCACACATCTCACTTGTGATCACATGTGGAGTTGTCTGGGTTTTGAGCATGTGACGCCGCAACTTGCTCCAAAATTTTTCAAATTTTTTCCATAGCCTTCACATGCGATAGCACGACACCCCGTCAAATTTCGTGATTTTTCGACTTCGTTTGGATTTTATATAATTAAAAAACACTTTTACCACTCCTGGATGGTCGTGTTACGTGGACAAGAACCTGAAACTTTTGGGTGAGCTTTGGCACATGGCCTTAAAACACACTCCCACCATGAATATCATGTTTCAAAGGCCAAAGTTTCATTATTTCATGCACCTGCAGTTCAAACTTGAATAATACGGGAAAATTCAAGTGAGGAAAAAATTAATGAAATATAGCTAAATAACTCAAAACCTCCCCAAGTTTTGAATTTGAGATGTAATTATGGAAGGAAGGACCCAGAAAAAATAGATAAAAAAAACAAAAATTTAAAACTTTCTTTGCCGACTGCACTTGGATGCAGTCGGCAAAGAAAGTTCGCCGACAGCCTTGGAGCACGGGCTGTCGGCGAAGAGGATTTAAAAAAAAAAGAATTTTTTTGCCGACAGCCGCCCGGGGCGGGCTGTCGGCGAACCGGCCCAAATTAAAGAAAAAAATAAAAAGGCCAACCCTAACCCGCCGGCCCATCCCCATCCCCATCCCCACCCTCTCCCCACCCCGCGGCCGCAGCCGCCACCCTCTCCCCACCGCGCGACCCGCCGCGCGCCACTCCGCCCCGCGACCCGCCGCCGCCACTCCGTCCCGCCGGCCCTCCGCCCGGCCATCCGCCCGCCACTCCGGCCCTCCGCCCGGCCCTCCGCCGGCCTCCGGCTCCGCCGCCGGCCGGTCCTCCGGCTCCGCCGCCGCCCTCCGCCCCGCCGGCCCTCCGCCCGGCCGCGCGCCTCCCCGCCTCCACCTCCACCCCGCTGCCACCTCGGGCGGCGCCGGCAGAGGGTGGGAGCCGGGCCGCCACCTCGGCCGCCGCCGGGCAGGGCCGCCCGGCGCCACCTCGGCCGCCGGCCGGTTGTCCCTGCAGAGAAGGGAGGAGGAGAGGAAGAAGAGAGGAAAAGAGGAGGAAGAAGAAGAAGAAGAAGGAGGAAGAAGAAGAAAAAAAGAAGAAGGGAGGAGGAGGAAGGAGGAAGAAGAAGAAGGGGAGAAAGAGGAGGAAGAAGAAGGAGAAGGGAGGAAGAAGAAGAAGGAGAAGAGAGGAGGAGAAGGAGGAGGCTGTTCTTTGCCGTTCGTCCACGCCGGCCATCGACGTTCGTCCCCGCGTGTCGCCGGAGGAGAAGGTAAAGCTCTAGGTTGTCGGCCATCATGCCATGGCCATCGTGCCCCAAATGTGGACGTCGGCCTTCGAGCCGATGTTTTTTCTTGCAGGTCTTGGGAACCTCCCCGTACAGGGGAGGTTCTGCCGAAATTTTCAACTAATAGTGATGTCTTTATTGTTTTGCAGAGCAGGACTTGTCGGAGGGGACCTTGACCGTGTTCGTGCACCTACCCGCCTCTGCGCCGCCACCCTAGGTATAAATCACCTCTGTGTCTTATAGCTGTTGTAATTACTTTGCGTAACCGAGTTAGGCGTCTCCCGTCCGAAAGAGATTCGCGGTCGTTGGTATGCGGATCAGTGCATATCTGCGACGGTGTCTCTTTTGGATTGTCCACATTTTTTGGACAGCCCGAGGATGCGTAGATGGGTTAGCATCCATATTTCGCCCCCGCTCGAGTCGGAGTTTCGGCAGCCCCTCCCCGTTGTTCTCCGGATGCACACTCTCCCAGTCGGGACGTGTATCGGGAGAACGGCGGGGAGGTGCTTGCCGAAATTCCGTCTCGGGACGGCGCGGAGCATGGAAGCTAACCTCATCTACGCATCCTCGGTGGGATTAGGACCTATCCTTCACCTATTAGATGGTAGGAACGCCTTGTAGATGCATATGCTTTGGTTTTATTGCTCGCTTACATTGGCGCATGTCGAGGATGGCTGACCGTGAGTGGATGTACACCGGGCCGGACAAGGGAGAAACAGACCACCGAATGGATTAGGGGGACCAGTGCTTTCCTGGAGGAGGCATTTGACCGAGCTGCTAGAGGGTCGATTTGGATGCGGTGTCCGTGCAGCAAATGTAAGAATAAGAAATGGAGAGACAGGCGTACGGTTATGGAAGATCTTTTCAAGTACGGATACGTTCCAAACTATACGCGCTGGGTCCACCATGGTGAACGAGATCTTATTAGGGAGGTGCCGGTGAGGCAGCTCCTCGAGGACCTTGATGCAGATGCCGGGATGGCAGATCTGATGGAAGACTACCAGGAAGGGGGGTTCCTGAAGGAATAGAGGCGGAGGAGGATCCGGAGAAAACCGCAAAGGCGTTCTTCGCCATGCTGGAGGCAGCACAGAAGCCCCTTCACGAGAAGACACATATTTCGTAGCTGGATGCCATTTCTCAACTAATTGCGTTGAAGTCATCACTGGGCATCAGTCGAGAAGGTTTTGATCTCGTGTTGGCGACGGTTGGCAACTTGCTTCCGAAGCTTCACGAGTTGCCGAAGAGCACGTACGAGTCACAGAGGATGCTCCGAGCACTCAAGATGCCGTACGAGCCGATTCATGCTTGTAAGAATGGGTGTGTCCTATTTAGGGACGACCACGAGGACGCAATACACTGTCCAAAGTGCGAAATCTCTAGGTATGTGGAGGTAGAAGGCAGTGATGGCATCAAGCGACAGTCAAAGATCCCCGAGATGGTCATAAGGCACCTTCCTTTCACACATTGTCTCCAACGGCTGTATATGACAGAGGATACCACGAAAATGATGGTGTGGCACAAGAAAGGCAAAAGGTACACTAACAAGATGGTACACCCAGCGGATGGTGATGCATGGAGGCACTTCGATGCCATGAATCCTGAAAAGGCTGAGGAGGCTCGGAATGTACACGTAGCGCTGGCAACAGATGGGTTCAACCCGTTTGGAATGATGGCGGCCCCGTACACTTGTTGGCCGGTGTTCGTGATCCCCCTCAATCTTCCCCGCGTCATGTTTGAACCCAGGAACGTGTTCTTGACGCCGATAATACTTGGACACCCGGGCAACAATATGGGTGTGTTCATGCAGCCAGTGTGGGATGAATTGCAACATGCTTGGGACGAGGGGGTGCTGACGTACGACCGAGCTACAAAGAGGAACTTCACAATGCATGTGTGGTACCAGTATTCATTGCATGACTTCTTGGCGTATGGCTTGTTCAGCGCGTGGTGTATATATATGCTATATTGTTGTTATAAATGTGATCTGTGGTATATATATGCTATAAATGTGGTTCGAATGCAATGAAACAGCAAAAAAAAAAAAATCCCAGCTTTGCCGACAGCTTTGGCCATAGCTGTCGGCAAAGCTGGGCAATTTTTGCCGACAGCCGGCCAAAGCTGTCGGCAAACAGGTGACTTTACCGACAGCCTTCACGACCTGGCTGTCGGCAAACAGGTGAATTTGCCGACAGCATTGTTGACCGGGCTGTCGGCAAACAGGTGACTTTGCCGACAGGAATTTGACCCTGTCGGCAAAGCTTCGCCGACAGCCTTGTTGACCTGGCTGTTGGCGAAGCGAACGGCAGCCGAGTTGACGGCGCTGTTCCTTCGGCGACAGACCGGGTGGCTGTTGGTGAAAGTACGCCGACCACGGCCTGATTCTTGTCGGCAAAGTCCGATTTGCCGACAGGATTTTTGCCGACAGCGGTTTGCCGACAGGAATAGGCAAATCCTGTCGGCAAACCCTTTGCCGATAGGAAACAGGTCTTCGCCGACAGCTTTAAGCTGTCGGCAAACCCGCGGTTTCCTGTGGTGATAATCAGTTCTCATCTTCTGTTCCTGCAGTACGGTAGCTAAATCATGGCTGCCGACTTGATAGATTCTTCATTTGATCTTGTACAAGCGGTATAAAAATTTGTTCTCAAGATTCGTGTGGCAAAAGAGACGTGTTCAGTAAGATAAGTGTACTGCACCACTGCTACTACTACTAAAATTGTATCGCATTTCTGAACTTATCACTTGAGAATTGATCTACACATTGTAGATGAGATGTGTTTAGTACCAAATTCTTGTAGTCATGAAGAATGTACAACCTTGTTATTGAAGGTGACGGCTGTGTCAGACTGACCATCTATTTTGGCAAAGAATGCTGCTCAAACTGAACCAGCCTTATATGCAGCTAACTGAAGATAGAAGAATGCAGAGGTGGACCAGCCTTCTTTGTTTTTTTTTTCCCCGAACGGACGACAAAGCTGCCACATTTTATATTAGAAGAAAAGACCAGCCTTCGTTGTGATGTCTTCATACAATTGCTTATACAGGTTCACAAAAACGTTGGCCTTGTCGTTGACTTCTGTGATTTCTGGAAATGGTAAATTTTAAAATTGTGAATGTTTGTCCTAATCTCATATTCCCTTTAAAAAAATGGGATGCAAATACACTGGAATGACATAGTCTTGTTAAGCTGAAAATGGGATGTTTCAGGTGCAGTAGAACAGAAACTTCAACACTGTAAATCGATTGTATTTTTCTGTAACACATTCATCACACTATAAATTACAAAGGGGCTGAAATTGCCATATTTATTCCAGATAAAACATCATCTCTCCAACTACAGCAGCTGTGCTACTACCTCCTACAAAGCAAGTTCAGAAAAAAAAAATGAAAAGTTGCCCAGATTGTTTCTTCAAAGCAACTGTACTGCTAACTCCTACAAAGGAAGTTCAGTTAAAGAAATAAAAAGTTGCATGGATTGTTGCAAGTTCAGTAAAAGAAATAATAAGTTGCATGGATTCTGTTATGGTGGGAAACACCTACCAGAGGAGGAGGCCACGCGCTAGTGGCTAGCATCGGGCGCAGCCAAGGCGTGGTGACCACGGCCACCGCAGGAGATTGGCAACCGGACTCTTAGCCTGTTTAGATTTGGTAGTCAAGTCCTAAACAGTCTTAGAGTTTGTTAGCAATTCCATGTTTTTAGCAGTTTGTAATTGCCTTTAAAAGGCCACTTATCGTTTCAGTAAAGGATTAGCCTGGGATTGTGTCATATAGACACCCTTGGGCGCCCGACGCCGATTGCATCTACTATTCTCAAGTTCTTGTCGCTCACCTTCGATCACGGCGCCAACTCGCCGGGATCGATCTCCACACTCTCTGCCCTATTCTCTATGAAGTAAAGCTCGGCATCGTAACAGATTCTTTCTTCAAAGCCACTGATCATTCTGAGATACAAGCCAACATCCACTTTGCAGACACCACAGGAACATGGTTGAAAGGCACACAAACACCACAGCGACATCGATCGGTGATCAGAGCTATGACCATATCCCTCAATTCGTAAGTAGTTTGATTTAATCAAAGCATAATGCCTCCATTGGCATGGTGACTCTATAAGAAAAGGAGAGTTTATCTCTCATTAGGAAAGACTAATCCAACTTTGTGAAGATCGAAAACACATGGGTAGAATGATGATAATCCAAGCATGATAAAACTTCTGCAAGGTAGACAGTAAGAAATCACCTGCCACGAGCATGTCTCTCTTTTCTTGATTCTTATGCATTTCTGTGTAGCCAAAAGGCATATGCCCTAGATTATTCCAAAGAATCTCCAATGGTACGTTCGCGCTGAACCAAGACACTATATTGACATGGTAGAAAGGACACAGAATAAATATGGAGCCAAAATATGAATACTATTATCACAACTAGTATAATGCTCGTGCTAACGCTACGGTTTTATCTTGGGGATGCTTACAAAATAACCAATTTTTGGCATAATTTAACTTTTATACAATTGTATTTGAGCCTATATACAATTCGGTAACACTTTTGCATACAAGAAGACAACAAAGACAATGCAATCTGCGAGAGAGCTAAGCATTATAAGATACCCATAAATAAAAGGGTGAAATGTCTAGTTGATAACAAAGAGCATGTCAACGACATTGTGATCATTAATCCTTATATATGGGAGCCTAGCAATTTTAGCAAAGGCCAAGCGATAAGTCTCCTGAAGAAAAAGCACTTTGCATTTACCATTTTCATCTACAACTCAACAATATTGCACAGGTCAGTGTGGTTTATAGTTGTCAAAGAAGGTTCCCTTCAGGGTCATCTCGTTCAGGATGTTCAGTGTGTTCCAAGAATGTCCTGGAGTGGCAGTTCTGCATCATCGCCATCCTAATCACCACCACCCTCTGCCATTATGAGATCGTGAAACCATTCTAAAAACAATAAAATAATCAGTTTAAAGAATCAAAACCACAATGAGAAGGCATGCTAATTTTCATGAATCAAAATAAAACCAATAATTGTTAATACTTTTTTTCAAAGAAATTAGATTTACCAACATCTGTTTAAAGAACTCACGACCAGCACGCCCATGAACCCTCTTAATGTGTGTTTCACATCTGGAAGAGCAAACAAAATGTCAGTTCAAATAACCATGTCAAGAACAATAAAACAGAGCTGGAAAACTACCTCCACAATTAATAAAGTCACCATATTAATTGGCATTCAGGTAGCAACATTCACTCCACAATTAATAAAAAAATGGTGATGCAATATTGTTGTATAGTCAAGTAATTGCAGACACACTAAAAGATAGTTGAAAAGGTATTAACAAGTTAGTTTGCCTGAAAATTAAGGGAAATCACAGTAGCAACTTGCAAACAAAATTTGCTTGAATTTTTTAACCACTATCAGCAATAAATTTGTACTGTTTGTTCCATACAATGACTCGGAATCATGAATTAGACAATTACATCATATCGTTTGTATCTCTTGGCATGGACATTGAGTTACTGTATCCTGTAGATGATCATGCAGGACCTTCGATCATGCAGCCGGTTGTAAGTAGAGAGTAAGAAAACAAATACAGAAAAGACATGATGAACTGAGAAGCTTGACTGAATTGCAAGATAAAAAAATAGCACAACAAAAGCAGCGGTCATAATGCTCAACTGAGAAGCTTGACTGAACTGCAAGGTAAAAATAGCAGCAGTCATAATGTTGAACTAAGAAGGTTGACTGAATAATAGCAATAAATAAAGTAGTATGTAGTAACACATAACACATCATCAAAAGTAATTTGTAATTAATAGAGTGAGCAGAGTTGTAGCAAGAGCAAAGATGTTTGGGAGCCTAGTAATTTCAGCAAAGCTCAAGTAACAAGCCTCACATCAGTGCGTGGTTCATAGTCATCGAAGAAGGCTCCCTTCAGGGTCCTCTTGCTCAGGAAGTTCAGTGTGTTCCAAGAATGTTATGAAGGCATCATAGCAGTAGAGGATTCAAATAAGCCATAGGTTCAGTGCAACAGGAGTTCTTTGAACCAGAAGGAAACGTGTAGGCAAACTATATATGTCAAATCTTGAAATCATATTAGATCATGAGATGCCAAAGCGAGCGAGGATGGGTTAACAGACCTTATATATGCTTATGCTTCAGGAAATGGACCATGATATCCATTAGAGAAATGAATGGCCATTAGAGCTTGCTCCATGAATACCCAGTTCAGACAGAACAACAGATATGCAGGTTTTTCCTTCATAGCTCATAAAAAACATAGATTGTGATCATAATACGCAATTTGCAAAATAAGTGGACTCTAGATAGCATACTGGGGAACGGAACTGAATGGAGAGTAAAACAACCATTTCCAAATCTGGTTCAACTTATGCTGAGAGAAAATCGAACCCATGGCGGTCTATCCAACTAATCCAATCAAATGAAATATGAATTCAGTTTGCGTACCAAATGTCATGGGTTCTGACTAATCCAATCAAATGAACCTCGACGCTTGCCGTTGCCGACCACGACCGCCTTCCTTGCTTCGCCCATTCCCCAGCGCAGCAGGACTTTTTCCTCGATGCCCTAGATGGGCGCTCACCGAGGCCGCCGTAGTGGCCCAGCTCGCCCGCCGCCGGGTAGCTCTCCTGATTCTGTCGCGTCGTGCACGTGATCGACCCTGCCGCACGATCTGGCATTCTGGCACAGACCCACGCCACCATCGCGCACGTGCACGCGTAGGCCCGCCACCGGACCCCGCAGGAGCCAAGCCGCCTCAGGCGCAACCTCCGTCACTCGTGGCCCGGAGAACACGGACGCAGAAGCGCATGTAGCGGTTGCAGGCGGATCAGATCCAGCCGCCGCCGCTGCTGCCTGGCCATCGGGCGAGCGCGAGGGTCCCGGGCTCGGTCATCAGCCGGCCAACCCGGCTGCCCTTTTGGCCTTCTCCGCTCTGGTTGGCCACGGGGCACGGGCCGAGCGTGGGGCGAGCCGGCCGGTCGCCGTTGCTACCGCCTACAACAACGGGGACAGTTGTAGACCCACCCAGCGCCGCCGGCTTGATCGCCGAGGAGAAGGGCATGGGCAAGAGCGCCGCAGGCCTGGCCGGCTGCCGCCTCCTTCCTCAGATGATCCCTAGCTGTCCATGGGGGCTTATCGAGAGAAGATGGAGAAAGTAAGATCATTTTACGGAAACAAATCGCTGGGTCGTGGGATCGACCCCTGGTCGAGGAGAAGAGGACGCGCCTTGGTAAGGTGCAGGGGGTGAGTTTTTGTCTGCCTTGTGGGTCCGGTGTAAGGTCGCAGGCTTCTTACGCTTGGAGAAGAATTCAATTATAGTATAGATAGCTCCAGAAGGAACAGAGATACGAATTACATAAGGAGCAATTTTAGTCCCTTAGCTTAACAAACATGTCATGAAAGGAAGTCAACAATAGTGAGTGCAATTTGGGTTGGCATCTTAAAACTTGAAAGGAAAGTAGCAGATTACCAGAATTCAAAAGGAACTTAAACTTGAAAGGAAAGTAGCAGATTACCAGAATTCGGAAAAAACTGGCTTCATAAGGCTTTGAACCAATCAATCGCAGGAACTATGATATCATCATGTATTATAATGGGACTAAATGAAGGAACAAATGGATTATATTACAATCAAAATTAACACAAATTTTAGGAGTTTAATATTTTTCATTTTTTATCATCCCAGTTCAGCTACAGCTAACTCCATATATACTCTCTGTATCGGTGGTTTAATCTAAAAATGCCTTCTTACATAGGGAATCTGCTACAATGAATTCAAATAGACGAATCTGAGGCACTCTTAAAAGAATGCATCAAATCGAACTGAAGTTCTAAGCCAAAAGAAAAAAGGAATATCAATCTGAAATCCGTCACAAGGAAATGAATGCCAAATGCAGAGGCAGCGCCCACCCAACAACCAAAATGGGTGAGAATAAAGATGGGCAATATGTAACAGAATAGCAAATCTGCAAGGTACAAAGAATACCACCTTTGTAATCACAAAGCTAATGCTTGAGCAGTCTGTAGGCAAGGCTATTTTTTTAATGTTGGTAGGAACAATTAGCATTCATTAAGTGCAGCGAAAACATCAGAAATAAGAAGGGTATGAATTCAGAAAAACCAACACAATTTAGCATGTGGGCAGATTTCCATTGGCACAATAGAAATAACAGGCATGCTAACTTCATGGTCAGTAACCCATTAAGAGATGCCATGCTAATTTCATGGATAATGTTTTTTTGTAGAACACAACATTCTTATAAACTGTCAGCATAATTGAAATTTAAAGCAAACTGCATAATGGCTAATAATGACTCATTTAACTGAAAATTGGTTACCGAATATGAACTCCTTAAATTACCATCATATGGGATCACAATGAATCCATATGTCCAAATCAGAAATTGCCACAACCATCGCATATCCTAACCCTAGCCACCCTGGAATATCCAAATCATGAATCATCACTCTGCAACTTTTTCGCGACTAGGGAATATAGCCCCTTTTTCATTAAGATGAGTGAATTACAAGTCAGCTATGAGAGAACCCTCATAGCGCAAATTACGCACCACTAAGATAGTAGTGAGCAATCTGGAATAAACAAACAAAAAAAAGATACATAAGCGACTGCCCTCAACACCGAAACCTACAGCTAGAATGACGACTATGCGTTGAAATAAAAGCCAATGCAATGGTTCCCTATGCAAAAGAATAAAAGCCAATGCAATGGTTCCCTACGCAAAAGACCGAACCGCGGTGGCAAAGCATCCACCGAGAAAGAACAAACATCCAGTAGCAAGGGCAGCAAAGCATCCGCCGATGAACCACGGCGACAAAGCATCCGCCAACGAACCATGGTGGCAAAGCATCCCCCAACGAACCATGACGGCGAAGCATCCACCAACGAACCGAGCGACCACAACGGCAAAGCATCCGTCAGGAGAGAAGAATAGCGGCAAAGCATCCGCTAGCAACGACGCCGGCAAGGTCATGAGCAGCAGGACAAACTATTGCAATGGGACACATGAGGCATAACAGGCACAGTTAGGGACTTCTCCGGCAACCAACGGCAGGACGGGAACCAGGAACCCAGGGCGGAGGGTAGTGGGCAGCGGGCTGCAGCAAGTGCTCCAACAATGCCTCCAAGAAGGGAATTGACATCCGCGGACGCCAACCATGTTGGAAGAAGCACATGAGTAGGACTTTTGTCCCTAGCCTGCCATGGGCAAAGACGTTTCAGCGACGCCTAGGTGACGCACACTGCGCCACCGTCGCCGGCCCAGAACCGGGCATGGTTTTCACCTTATTCTTGCCATAGACGTGGGCACTCGTGGCACCCGTAGCATCAACGACTAGGAGGTCGAAGTCGCGGTGCGGGCACACAGGCTGCAGCACACCGCACCACCAGAGTGCTGACTAGCGGCACCTCAGCAAGCACAGACCCCACAATTCCCAGCCGCACCAGCCCAACATGCCCGAGGGGCGCCGGAGATGGATGGTCGTCCAGCCACCCCAAGCATGTGTTGGGCAGATCTGGCACTGCGTGATTGCACCGGCAGCTCCAGCAGGCACTAGCTAGATTCGACCCTAGCCAAATCTGGTCACCAGTTGGGGGGCCGCCACCGCAGAGCCGATATTAACCACATCAAGAGACGGTAGAAGCCACAGCCAGAGCTGGATCGAGCAGTCTGCGACCAACGCAGAGCCGGAGGGCACCCGTAGGCCGGCCCGGAGGACTGCCGCCAATTAGATGGGTTGAAGATGAGGTGGCGCTGAGATGGGGCAATCACTGAATTTCGGGAGACATGTCTCCAATAGATGGACAGGGGTGAACATAAAATTCTAGGGGTAAATAAATTCGAGCTGGCGTTTCGTCGGATCCTGTAGAACTCCACCCGTAGGAAAACCACGCAGCGCTGCCTTTGGTTCAATCCTCTGGGTGCCTCCCTCCTCCTCGACTCCATCGCCCCATTCCCAAGCACCCCGCAGCTCTCTCGGCCTGCGCTCACGGCAGGCCGACGGCGGCGCTCCCAATCCACGCCGCCCCCCTCCTACCCTGCCGCCTGTCCCAGCACGGTGGCGCCCTACGCCGCAGTACAACGGTCGAGACGTGGCAGCGCTGGTGGTGGATGCGTGGTGGCGGGGGTCCTTCTTCGCCTGAGGTCGGCGCTGGTCCGGAAGCAGCGGAGGCGCCCTCTCGCCCGCCGCCCCGAGCCCGTGCGTCGGAGGTCACGGCCATGCATGCTGCTGTGGCAAGCAGGGAGGACGAGACCGTGGGCGGCAACGACGAAGTAGAGCCGGCCTTCTCGTTCCACGCGCGGAGCATCTGGAGCGTGGAGTCCTTCCCGCCAGGAAAGTTTCCTCAAGTCCGACTCCGACCTCATTTTCGTTTTCCTACGAAATACTTCCTTTGTTTCCTATTGAGAAACGAATCCTACAAAATTCCTACGTTTCACGTGTGATCCAAAGGAGCCCTAAATCCCATCTAACGGTAGAAAACAGATCGCCCCCATCCATAGCCCTATATAAACAGCGGCTGGCTTGATCAATATCGCCGCCGCCATCTCCTCCTCGCTGCCGCCGCATCTCCGTCTCGCCGCCGCCAAAAGAAAAAGATGGTCCACGTAACCATCTTCTGCCATGCCGACCTCCAAGCCCTACAGGACCGCTCCGATGAGGGCATGTCTCTAAAGCTCGTCTCTCTGGAGTCCGTGCGCGTAGCGAGCGACTCGTATGAACTCCTCGAGCGGAGGAGGGACTGGCGATGCCCCAAGACCCAGATGGATCTCCTCTCGCTCATGGCATGCGTGGCGCTGGAGGTCCACAAGATGAAGCATGATCTGTTTCCCCTCCTCGTCTCTGTGGACGCCACGCTGGAAGCAGGGGCCTTCCTGAAAGCCCTCCTACTCCTGAGGAACTCAGCAGCTACGCTCATAGGTCTGGCGAAGGACGCTAAGAAAATAGTCCAAGGATGTGTGGGATCGCCTGTTGAGAAGGATGTGCTCGTGCTCTTAGACGAAGTTGAAAATGTGGGCGTATATGTAGAGGATACCTTTCGTCAGGTAATGGAAGGTAATCGCAACTTTGCCTGGCTTCAGGGACGTGTCCCGAGCATCCAGCTCGATTTGGTCGACGTTCTGTTGTCGACCCCGGTTCATTTCCCTGATCCTGAGCAGACTATCAGCTGTGCTAGCATAGACCGGTTAACATTGGATGATCCGATGGTATTCTGAGCTATCTCTTGGATGATGGTATTCTGAGTTGTCTCTCTAGTTTATAGAGCCACTACCGGAGAGCGAGTGTTTGCCGATGGCCCATACGTTTGCCGATGGCCAAGGAATCTGCCATCGGCAAACATCCCGCTCTACCGATGGCAAAGTGAAGCCATCGGCAAACACATTATTGCCGATGGTCGGGCCATCGGTGAACAGCGGCCATCGGCAACACGCCTATTTGCCGATGGCCAGGCCATCGGCGACAAAAAGCCATCGGCCTAGAATTGGTTTGCCGATGGCCGAGCCATCGGCATATCGACACCATTGGCAAACTATGCCAGGACCTGACGGCGACCGACGCCGTCCGATTTGCCGATGGCTTCCGCCGTTAGGCCATCGGCAAACTATGGCTTTTGCCGATGGCCACGGCCAACGGCAAACCGTGGCCACGTAGCAGCCTGGGCAGCGCCTAGGCCCACTTTGTTTGCCGATGGCCGGCCATCGGCAAACCCTATTTGCCGATGGCTTTCCAAGGCCATCGGCAAACAATCCTTTTTTTTTGTTTTTTGCTTCCTATTTTTTTCCTGGTGTCTTCCTACCTCACATACAAGCCACCTCCAGAATTTGGGACATTTTTGAACTTTGTAGCTATATTTCGGGAATTATTTTGTTTTCTTTGAATTTTTCCCGCACCTCAAAATTTGAACTGCAGGTACATGAAATAATGCAGACTTTTGATTCGAAAAATGATATTCATGATTCTCGGAGTAAGTTGAGGCCATATCCAGGAGCTCGCATGAAATTACGACCGTGTTGGCCTCGTAACATGGGTAGTGACGTGGCGGGAAAGTGTTTCTAAATTATATAAAATTCAAACGGAGTCCGAAATTGACGAAACTTGAGGAGTTGTGTTGGCATGGCATGTGTAGTGCGTGGTAAAAATTTCAAAAAGTTTCGAGCCATGATCACATGTGGAGATGTCTGGGTTTTGACCATCCGACATCACAACTTGCTCGAAACTTTTTGAAATTTTTACCACACAGTACACATGTGATGGCGAGACAACTCGTCAAGTTTCGTCAATTTCTGACTTCGTTTGGATTTTATAGAATTTAAAAACACTTTCCCCGCACGTCACTACCCATGTTACGAGGCCAACAGGGACGTAATTTCATGCGAGGTCCAGGATACGGCCTCAAGATACTCCGAGAATCATGAATATCATTTTTCGAATCAAAAGTCTGCATTATTTCATGTACCTGCAGTTCAAATTTAGAGGTGTGGGAAAAATCCAAAGAAACCAAAATAATTAACGAAATATAGCCAGAAAACTCAAAATTGTCCCAAATTCTGGAGGTGGGTTTTATGTGAGGTAGCAAGACACCGTAAAAAAAATGAGAAGGAAAAAAAAAAAAAAAAAATTCATTGTTTGCCGATGGCCTTGGAAAGCCATCGGCAAAGATCGTTTGCCGATGGCCGGCCATCGGCAAACAAGGTGGGCCAGGGCACCGCGAGCTGCCACGTGGCGCCTTTTGCCGATGGCGACGGCCATCGGCGACATAGTTTCAAAAAAAAAAATAAAAAACGGTCGGCCCCCGCCCCCGACCCCAAACCCTATCCCCATTCGCCCGCCCGCCGCCGCCACTCCCGCCGCCGCGCCGCCATTACCGGAGACCCGAGCTACTCCCCGCGCGCCGCCCCCACTCCCCGCTCCGCCGTCACTCCCCCCCCGCCGCCGTCCTCCTCCCCGCGCCCCGCCGCGTTGCGGCCGCCCCGCCCGCCGCGCCACTCCTAACGCGGCCGCCGGCGCGACTCCCCGGCCGCCGCTCCCGACCGCCACCTCCGCCATTCCCCGCCGCCCCCACTCCCCAGCTCCGCCGCCGCCCGAACCGCCGTCACCGCCGCCCCGATCCGGCCCCCATTCCGCCGTCGCCGCCGGCCCCTGCTCGGCCATAGCAGCAGGGGAGGAGGAGAAGGGAAGAAGGGAAGAAGGGAAGGGAGAAGGAGGAGGAGGAAGAAGGAGAAGGAAGAAGGAGGAGGAAGAGAAGGAAAAAGGAGAAGGAAGGAAGAAGAAGAAGAAGAAGAAGAAGAAGAGAAGGGAAGAGGAGGAGGAAGAGAAGGAAGAAGAAGGGAGATAGAGGAGAAGAAAAAGGAGTAGGGAGGAAGAAGAGAAGGAAGAAGAAGAAAGAAAGAGGAGGAGGAGGAAGAAGGAGAAGGGAGGAGGAGGAGAAGGTTCGTTGTTCGTCCACGTTCATCCGCGTCGTCGACACCGTTCGTCCACGTTCGTCCTCGCGTGTCGCCGGAGGAGATGGTAAAGCTCTAGGGTTGTCGGCCATCGTGCCGTATCTGTGTTGACGGCCTTCGTGCCGGGTTTGTGGTTGTGTGGGCCATCGTGCTCCCGATGTAGACGTCGGCCTTCGAGCCAACGGTTTTTTTGCAGGTTTTGGGAACCTCCCCGTACAGGGGAGGTTCTGCCAAAATTTTCCACTAATACTGAAGTCTTTATTGCTTTGCAGAGCAGGACTTGTCGGAGGGGACCTTGACCGTGTTCGTGCACCTACCCGCCTCTGCGCCGCCACCCTAGGTATAATTCACCTCTCTTCCTTATAGTTGTTGTAAGTACATTGCGTAACCGAGTTAGGCGTCTCCCGTCCGAAAGGGATTCGCGGTCATTGGTATGCGGATCGGTGCATATCTCGCGACGGTTTCTCTTTCGGATTGTCCACGTTTTTGGACAGCCCGAGGATGCGTAGATGGGTTAGCTTCCATGTTCCGCCCCGTCCGAGTCGGGTTTCGTCGGCCCCCTCCCCGTTGTTCTCCGGATACACACTCTCCCCGTCGAGACGTGTATCGGGAGAACAAGCGGGAGGTGCCGCCGAAATTCCGTCTCGGACGGGAGCGAGCATGGAAGCTAACCTCATCTACGCATCCTTGGGTGGGATTAGGACCTATCCTTCACCTAGTAGATGGTAGGAACGCCTTCTAGATGCGAGATGTTGGTCTTATTACTCGCTTACGTTGGCGCATGACAGAGGATGGCTGACCGTGAGTGGATGTACACGGGATTCAAAGACAAGACCAATGAATGGGTTAAGGGGACCGGGGACTTCTGGAGAAGGCATTTGGCCCAGCTTCTAAAGGGGCGATTCGGGTGTTTTGTCCCTGTAGCAAGTGTAAGAACCAGACAAGGAAAGAGCAACGGCAGATGAGGAATGATATTTGGGCGAACGGGTATGTTCCAAACTATACCCGCTGGATCCTCCATGGGGAACCCCAACGGGTTACGGAGGCGGTGGTGAGACCGGACCTCGAGGGGTTTGATCAAGATGCCGGAATGGCGGACTTGCTTGAAGACGTTGAAGCCGTTCAAGGATTGGAGGTGGTGGAAGAAGATCCAGAGGCGACCGCAAAGGCGTACTACGACATGATGGAGGCGGCAAAGGAGCCCCTTCACGAGAAGACCCGCATTTCTAAACTGGATGCCATTTCACGCCTAATTGGGTTGAAGTCGTCACTGGGCATTAGTCGGGAAGGTTTTGATCTCGTGTTGGCAACTGTTGGCGGGCTACTTCCGGAGGAGCACTGCCTGCCGAAAAACACGACCGAGTCATAGAAGCTCCTTCGTGCACTCAAGATGCCTTATCGCCCAATCCAAGCTTGTAAGAACGGGTGTGTCCTGTTCCGGGGAGACCACGAGGCAGCAACACACTGTCCGGAGTGCAAAGCCTCTAGGTACGTGGAGGTAGAAGGCAGTGATGGCACTAAGAAACAGTCTAAGATCCCCGAGATGGTCATACGACACCTTCCAGTACTACCGAGGCTGCAACGGTAGTACATGACAGAGGAGTCCGCGAAACAAATGACTTGGCACAAGAATGGCAAAAGATACAGTGACAAGATGCAGCACCCGGCGGATGGTGATGCATGGAAGCACTTTGATACCATGAATCCTCGCATGGCCGAGGAGGCTCGAAATGTACGCGTAGCGCCGGCAACATGAGATGGGTTCAACCCGTTTGGAATGATGGCGGCCCCGTACACTTGTTGGCCCGTGTTTGTGATCCCCCTCAATCTTCCCCCGCGTCATGTTCGACCCCAAGAACGTGTTCTTGACGCCGATAATACCCGGACACCCGGCAACAAAATGGGTGTGTTCATGCGGCCGGTGTGGGATGAATTGCGTAAAGCTTGGGATGAGGGGTGCCGACGTATGACCGAGCTACGAAGACGAACTTCACGATGCATGTGTGGTACCGTACTCAATGCATGACTTCCCGGCATATGGCTTGTTCGGCGCGTGGTGTGTTCACGGGAAGTTCCCTTGCCCAACATGCAAGGCAGATGTGATGTTCACCTGGGCCGGTGGCAAGTATTCTTCTTTCGACAAACATCGTCAATTCCTAAAGGAGGACGATCCACCGAGACTTGATAAAAAGCACTTCACGAAAGGTGTTCAAGTCACCGGCCCCATCCCTAAGGAAAAGAGCCCGGTGACATCCTTGCACGAGATAGAGGCTCTCGAAATTGATGACAATGGTGGTTTCAAAGGATATGGTACCGACCATATGTGGACTCATATATCGGGCTTGACTAGGCTCCCCTACTACAAGCACCTTCTTCTTCCACACAACATCGATGTAATGCACACATAAAAGAATATCGCCGAGGCACTTTGGGCAACACTCCTGGACATTGGCAAGAAGTCAAAGGACAATGTTAAGGCTAGATCTGGACATTGAAACGATTTGCGATAGACCAAATCTAGTGATGAAGACCCTGCGCCGGGCAAGAGATGGAAGAAGGGCCCGGCCGATTACATCCCGAAAAGGCCGCATAGGAAGGAAGCACCGGAGTGGTTGTCGAAGCTAAGGTTCCCCGATGGGTATGCGGCGAATCCGAGCCGGGGAGTGAACTTGCCGACCGGCATAGTCTTAGGGATGAAGAGTCATGACTTCCACATCCGGATTGAGCGGCTCCTTCCCGCGATGACCCGGGGATACCTACCCGAGCCGGTGTGGCGCGTCCCGGGCAGAGTTGAGCTTTTTCTTCCACCGCTTTGTTCCAAGGAGTTGTCTCGGGACGTTTGTCTTGAACTGGAGGAGGCTGCACCTAAGTTGCTCGCAAGTTGGAGATGATATTTCCACCGGGCTTCTTCCCCGTCCATGCGCATATGATTTTGCACCTACCAAGGGAGGCACGGTTGGGGGGCCGTGCAAAGACCGTTGGTGCTATCCAATCGAGAGGTGTCTAAAGCTTCTTCGAAAAAGTGTAAAAATAAAGCCAAAATTGAGGCTTCGTGGCGGAGGCATTCATTCCGGAGGAGGTGTCCACATGCACACGGGCGTACTATACCGAGAAACTTACGAGACCACGAGATCCAATCCCTCGTTACAACATCGACGAGAATTCATGCACTCTCGGCCTTTTCGGAGGGGATCTCGGAAGAGCGGGAGCGGGGACCCCTCGTTACTTGCGGCATGATGAGTGGCACACTATCATGATGTACTTGTTGTTGAACCTTGAGGAAACGATTGATTATCAAGAGTAAGTTCTCGATGAGCTTGTTCCATACGTCGCCACTATCCTCCACCTATTGATCCGACCCCTCTTGTCTATTGTTTCTCCGGGGATTTTATTAATGAACACCGGAGCTGCAAAGTAGGGCTCCTACCGAGGATGAGAAAGACCATCTTCTCGACATAATACGCCCGATTTCGTCAATTGGTTCAGCAAAAAGGTAACTATCTACCTAACCTCGATTCCACTTTGCTCCTATGAGCGATTAACTTAACTATCCACCCGTCCTAACCGTGCGAGGCTAATTGTGATGCGGAAATGAGTCCCGCATTGAGATGTGTGGGCCAAACCTTCGATCGACATGTCAAGTCATTCGACGTTTATGACGTGAATGGCTATCGGTTTCGCACGAGAAGCTACGAAGAGAAACGGGGCAATCTAAAAACCACGTGCACCGGAGTTCGGACTCCGGCACGGATGGGAAGGACTATTACGGCATAGTCGAACAGATATTGGAGCTTGACTTTGGCAAGTTCCTAGGTTGTAAGCTTTGTGATGTTCAAATGCCATTGGTTCGATCCCCAGGTCACAAAAAAGGACCTTAAGATTGGGCAAGTCGAAATCCGACAAGATTCCAAATATGGAGGAGACGATGTCTATATTGTTGCTAACCGAGACGCCAAGCAAGTTTATTACCTCCCATGGGCAAACCGAATGACAAGCGCCTTGCGGGTTGGAGCCTTGTGCGTTCGTATCGCCACGCGGTAAAGCGGCGGTCCCGAACGATGATGATTACAACTTTGACCCAAGGGCGAGATGAGTTCTATCAACCCGAGGGGCTAGAAGGTAAGTTGGAGATAGACATTGATTCGTTGATGAGTATGGAAGTAAACAACGACATTGATGAGGACGAGGGTGATGAGGTGCACGATGCTGAGGACTAAAGAATCCTAGATGCCTGGCAGACATGACGCGATGTAGAAGTTGGGGAACATGTAGCGCCTAATGATGAGGACTTAAGAGAGCTCGACAATATTGATAGTGATGACGACGATCGATGACGAGGATGAGCGCTCGCAAAGCAATATTGCCGTTTGCGGAGATAGTTTCTAATCCATGTAATATTGATACTGTTATTTATATTACCTTACATTTATGTTTTCTTTACAAGTACTTGCAATCTACTAACTGTTTTAATCTTTGTCATTGCAGGCACTCGACAAAATGCCAGGCGGAGGACGGTCGCGCCGACAGAACGTCAGGTCCAAGTACATGCACCTCGGGCCCCAGCAGGACCACGTGGAGGCCGGCCACCACGAGGAGCACGTGGAGGCCGGCAACCACGAGGAGGAGGACGACGAGGAGCTTGAGGTGGAGCCGTCGACCAGCAGGGGTGGGAGTAGGCGGAGGACTGCCAGGATGAGGCTGTTTGAGGACGAGGCTGTTTGTGCCGGCGGCGGTGGTGACGACGACGACGACGAGGAGGAGGACGGCGGCGGCGGCGGCGGTGGCGACGACGACGAGGAGGAGGAGGAGACTGCAGGCACCTCGGCTTCCACAGGCACCGCGAAGAAGCCCTTCCAGCGCGGGCCCGCTAGGCTCCCTGAGCACTTGCCGCGCCCTGAGGACCGCCCGCAGATCGTGATCTCTAGGACGTAAGTATCCATTGTTGATTTCTGTACTTGTTCTTATTTCATTTTCGAATTAAAACTGCATACTAACAATTGTTGTTTATGTGCAGTGGCTGGAGAAAGGTGTCGGCCAGGAAGTGTTCGCCCCATGTCACTAGCATCCAGGGGCGAGTGATTAAGGCAAACTTCCCTGGCTTGGTCACCATCGATGGGAGGACGATCATGCCCGACAAATGGCCATACTACTTCCTAATCAAGGACGCACGTGGGGAAGTCCTCGCTGAGAAGATCAAGAGGGAGTTCTGGGTGAGTCTTTCAATCGCAACGCATATCTCAATACTACGCATTTGTTGGACTTTTCTCAAACAATGGAATGATGTTTGATGCCTGTGTGCAGTTGTACTATAGGTTGGCGGAGGGCGGGACCCCGATGTGGCGGACCGGCATCGGGACAAGGTGTGCGAGTTGTGGATCAAGGACATGTTCTACGAGGCGCACACCCGGTGCCGTCATCTCCTACTACGCCAACTTCGGGGGTGAAGGTGGATAAGACCCGGGCCGGGGAGCTCATATGTGAGCCGGAGACCGACCTCACCGAGGAGCAAGTACATGCGAGTAAATAAGTAGGAAAACATCCGCCGTGATTCCTTATGTGACACATTCAACTCATTATCCGGAAGATCTAATACTTGAATGTCATGCGAGACACCTCCGGGCTGGTGCGGCAAGTACGCCGACCGCCGGCGTACGATTGTCGAGGGTGGCAAACGCCGGCGGCGTACGTGGAGCACGAGCACGTCGGGTGAAGCGCTTGGAAGAGATGGCGAGGTCCGGGGTCTCACACCACCGGGGAGCCAGAACCTCAGCGAGTTCATGGAAACATGGGTATGCTTATGTTCAACCATTTCTTATAGCGCCGGATTTCATATATCTCTACTTGTAACCATGTTTTCTGTTTTCTTCGCAGAGGGAGCACCACGACGGGCAGCCCATCAACGAGTACATGGGGTGGGCCCTTGCTCACAAGGGCCCAGCGAAAAGCGCCCTCCACCACGTACAGCTCTTCGGACGGGCCCGAGAAGTACACCAGCCCAGTCGTGTACGACAAGCTCACCAAGTACGCCGCCGCAGCTCGAGAGGCCCATGGCGACACCTACGACGTCACCGCCGAGCCCATAGACCCTCAGCTCGTGATGAGGTTGGGAGGAGGGAAGCAGCACGGCCGGTTCTATATGGCCCACAGCGCCATTGACCCGTCCTCTGTCCCGACGCTGACCGAGATCCGTGTTGACGGTAGTTAACGTCAATTTTTAACCGTCAACATAGCTTCTATAACTGCAAAAAGATGTTCACCAGTATAGGTCTAGAGGTTTGAGCTAACAAATTCCACGAGTTTTGGTGCACCTATGTTTTGCAGGGCTTATACAGGAATAGAGCTAAAATGGATAAAGTCATTGAATAAAAGTATCTCAAATGATGAATTGGACTACACCATTGCGAAGGGCTCGTCGCGCTGATCGAAACGGATATATTATTTGCTATATTTGGAGTCCGGAATAAAAAGATATGAGGGAAGGAAGAAATCACATGAAATGGTACACCAGCAGACACAAACTGACGGGCGGGACCCACGGTGTCAGCCGCTGCCGCCTCTGACAGCAGCAGGCGCTGACAGCGGGCCCCACCAGCGTCAGCGGCTGTCGCTCAGCCAGGGCACACGCTCCCAGGCCAGCCAACCACGCGGCGACACGTGGCGGGCTTGTCCCCCACGCGCGCGCGGGCGACGGCGCAAGGCGGGAGCGGGCGCGCGGCGCGGTCCGCCCTGACCGCAGGGACAGGTGGCGGCGTGGAGTTGGCCCGTGGGCCGATTTCTCCGGTTTGCTGGCGCGGGGGCAGCTGGGCCGGCTGAACCGAGCGGCCCAGTTGGCCGGAACCTTCCAGACTTCTCCAGAAAATGCACCAGCAGCGGTTCTAACCGGTTTAGGTCCGGTTCAGGCCCTTAGAGGCCGGTTCTTGGCCGGTTTTCTACGCAGATCTTCAAGGGAATATTCCAAGATTATGCTGGTGATCTCCACCGCCCATCTAGGTCGGTTTCATCCAATGGTGAAGAATAAACGTGACGCGGATCGATGACATGGCGCCTCACGCGGATCAATGACGTGGCGATGCCTCCCAGGGCTATATAAGGAGGGCCCCCTAGGGTGGCCATCATATCTCTTCTACAAGATCAAAGCTAGGGTTTCAATTCTCCATCTAATTAGAAGAGGGTCCCTCTAGTTCATCTAGTTCTAGTTAGTCATCTAGTTCTAGTTCTAGTTCGTCTAGTTGTATCTAGAAAATAGGGAGAGAGAGAGGAGGAGAGAGGCGAGGAGGAGCCGGATCTGTCGGATCTTCCTCAACATTGTAAAGTTGCAGCATCTAGTTCGTCTTCCAGCTACTCTCCAGGTTCTATAATTATTATTTCTAAGTTCAGTTCTTTATTTAATTATTACTTTATTCTATTTACTTGATCTCTGCTCGTATTGAGTGCTCTAGTTATTCTAGATAATTAGAGTAGTAAACGCTAGTGTAGACGTGGTGTCTAGGCTATAGTTTACCTGAGTTTGCGCCCAATCCCACGGATAGTTGTGGTAGCCCCAGAGGTGACAGCTCTGTCAGGCCTTTGTATTCCACCACGTTCGGGTTGGTGTTTCGTAGAGCTTTAGGCAGCCTTCTCCCAACTACTATCTTCCCAGTCTTTTCGAGAGTTGGAAAGGACCTGCTGCTCCATAGTAAGTATAGTATAGTAAGCCTGATTTTGATCATCCAATCAACTTAGAAAACTCTAGAAGGTTCCTCTCTACCCACCAAAAATATATATATCTTTCTTTTCTTATCTTTATCCTTGGACGGCCTTGTTTCTCTAGTACACTTCACGTTCCCCGTGGAAATCGATACTCTGGAATACTCCCGGGTGAAAGCTACATCGGTATCCGTACGCTTGCGGATTTTTCTGTGTGCGTTTAAAATACCCAACAAGCTTTCTGGCGCCGTTGCCGGGGAACGGTAGCTGTGCTAGTTTAGAACCAAGTTCGCCCGTGTATCCTTTTTCATTCTTTCACCACCATTCTCACCTCACCACAAACATCAACCACCACCAACCATATGGATTCCACTCCAATTCATAAATTCTCTGCACCAAAGGCTGAATTCCTAGAGCCACCACAATCATCGAAGCCAATCACAGCTTCTAGCTTTAAATTCAAACCTGGCTTTATAGCCATGGTGCAGGCGAACCCTTTCTCTGGGATAAAGGATGAAAATCCTTATACCCACCTTAGGGAATTTGAGCACTTGTGTTCCTGCCTCACCATTGCTGGCATGGCACAAGAGACCATTAGATGGAAACTGTTTCCATTCTCTCTTGAAGGAACAGCGAAACATTGGTATGCTCATTATGTTGGAGGAGTAAAGGGAGATTGGGATGAACTTCGAGACAAATTTGGTCTCGCTTTCTTCCCATCCAAACTAGTTAATGCCCTTCGGAAAGAAATTATTAATTTTGAACAAAAGGAGAAGGAGACTTTAGGAGCAGCCTGGGCTAGGTTCACAAGTCTTAAAAACACCGGCCCAGACCTCTCTTTGCCTGACCATGTCCTTCTAAGTCATTTCTACCATGGTCTTAGCGAAAAAGCTGCCCTCTTCCTAGACACATCTTCTGGAGGATCCTTCATACACATGTCCTTTAGTGAGGGGGAAGCTATCCTAGAGAAAATTCTTGAAAACACCCCCTGCACTGGCATTTATGATGAGTTTCCTGAAGAGGAAAAAGAAGTAGAGCCAATCTCTGACCAGCAAGAGGACATACATGCAACCGAATCTCAAATTCCTTTAGATCCTTCTAATGATCTGGTTGCCAAAGAATCTCCTACTATGGGAACACAACCCACATTGGAAGTTGATGAGCCTCATCCTTCCACGTTCCTCTCAGAAATCGAGGTAGATCTTTTTGAAGATTTTGGGAATGCCTCGAACTTTCCAGTTCAAGTAAAGCCTATAGTGCACTCTGCACCATTTGAGGATAACGATGGTCCACCTAATGATTCCTTCTTAATGGAACACATTAAAGGTCTTTCGGCCATCATGAGCCATGAGTGGTTGGCAGAAATAGAGTTGTCCATAGAGGTAGCTCGAATCACTGCCCCCTCAGAGAATTTTTGTTGCAACCTCAAGGGGACCACCATAGAGGCTTATTATAGTCCTACCGTTGGGATGAACATTATGTCAAAGGCTGTGGCCGAACAACTTTGCCCCAATGAGTCATTGATCCCATCTCATAAGCTTTTAAGAATTCCTTCTGGAGTTACTCTTGAAAGTTATGGGGTCATCAAGACTATTATGTTACGCATAAGAGGCTTTGAGTATTTTCTAGATTTTCATATCTATGACATCTCAAACACATCCCTCTTGATTGGTGTACCTTTGGGGACACTCTTTCAAGAGCGACCAAAACAAACTCTCTTAAATTTAAAGCTAGGGAACTCTACTATAGATGTCTCACTTGCGCGCTCACATAATGCGATATTAGAACCCAAGCCTGAAGAAGACCCTATTGAGGAAGTCTTAATGGCATCTCTAGAAGACTTAGCTCAACCTCGTTTGATACGAACACTTCATTGAAGAAGAGGAAGAGCTAGCGAACCTATAGAGTTAGACCCCTTCGAGTTGCCACCATGACCCCCAATAGAGCTAAAACCTCTTCCTCTTGGCTTGAAATATGTCTTTCTCAATAACAACCCGAAACACCTGTTATCATAAGTGACAAGCTTTCCCAAGAAGAAACCAACAGACTTGTCACTGTCCTAGAAAGACATAAATCGGCCATAGGCTACTCACTCCATGACCTCAAGGGGATTAGTCCCGCTCTTTGTACTCATCGTATCCCTACGGATCCCGACATCTCACCAACAAGAGAACACCAACGCAGGCTTAATAATGCTATGCGAGAGGTTGTTCAGAAAGAGGTCCTTAAGCTTTTGCACGCTGGGATTATTTATCCCGTCCCTCATAGTGAGTGGGTTAGCCCTGTCCAAGTTGTGCCAAAGAAAGGAGGAATGACGGTTGTTAGAAATGAGAAGAATGAACTCATTCCTCAGCGCACTGTCACAGGGTGGCGAATGTGCATAGACTACCGGAAACTTAACAAGGCTACAAAGAAAGACCACTTCCCGTTACCCTTCATCGATGAGATGTTGGAACGGCTTGCAAAGCACTCTTTCTTTTGTTTCCTTGATGGGTATTCTGGATATCACCAAATCCCGATCCACCCTGATGACCAAAATAAGACTACTTTCACATGCCCGTATGGAACTTTCGCATACCGACGCATGTCGTTTGGATTGTGTAACGCTCCGGCTTCTTTCCAACGGTGCATGATGTCTATTTTCTTCGACATGATCGAGAAAATCATGGAGGTGTTCATGGATGACTTTACTATCTATGGCACAACCTTTGATGATTGTCTGGAGAATCTAGACAAAGTCTTACAACGATGTGAAGAAAAGCACTTAGTACTGAACTGGGAAAAATGCCATTTTATGGTTCGGGAAGGAATAGTGCTAGGACACAAGGTGTCCAAACATGGGATAGAAGTGGATAAAGCAAAGATCGAAGTTATTGAACAACTTCCACCTCCCACAAATGTGAAAGGAATCCGAAGCTTTCTAGGCCATGCGGGGTTCTACAGGCGTTTTATCAAAAACTTTTCTCAAATCACTAGACCCCTCACTAGACTATTAGCTAAGGATGCACCTTTCATCTTTGACAATGAGTGCTATGAATCTTTCCAAACTCTCAAACAAGCACTCATTTCAGCTCCAATCATCCAGCCACCCGATTGACGCCGCCTTTCGAGATCATGTGTGATGCTAGCGACTTTTTTGTTGGTGCCGTTCTCGGCCAAACAAAGGATAAAAAGCACTATGCTATATCCTATGCTAGCAAAACCTTGATCGGGCCACAACTCAATTATGCCACCACCGAAAAAGAGTTGTTGGCAAGTTGTCTTTGCAATAGACAAGTTTAGATCTTACTTAGTTGGAGCAAAGGTAATCATTTATTCAGATCATGCCGCGCTTAAATACCTACTCACTAAGAAAGATGCTAAACCTCGGCCTGATCCATTTGGATTCTCTTACTCCAAGAATTTGATATAGAAATAAGAGATAAGAAAGGAGTAGAGAATTCAGTAGCCGATCACTTGTCTAGGCTCCAGTACAAGGAAACACATGAGTTGCCCATTAACGACTACCTACGGGACGACACGCTCCTCGCAGTAACGCACTCTAACCCCTGGTACGCAGATATTGTGAATTATATAGTTGCAGGTTATGTCCCACCAGGAGGAGATAAGACAAGCTCAAATATGATGCTCGGTGCCACTTATGGGATGACCCATATCTCTATCGACTCTGTTCTGATGGATTATTACGGAAATGTGTCCCGATGGATGAAGCGATGAAAATTATAGAGAGATGTCATGCATCACCCTATGGAGGACATTATGGAGCATTCCGTACGCATGCAAAGATTTGGCAAAGTGGATTTTTCTGGCCCACGATGTATCAAGATACAAAGGAGTTTGTCAGAAGATGGGCCAGATGTCAAAAACATGGAAACATCAATGCTCGGAATGCAATGCCTCTCCAGAACAACCTACAAGTAGAGTTGTTTGATGTTTGGGGAATCGACTATATGGGACCATTCCAAAAATCTGGAGATGCTGAATACATCTTAGTGGCAGTTGACTATGTGTCCAAGTGGGTAGAAGCAATAGCATGTCGAGCTGCTGATTCCAAGAACGCCAAGAAGATGTTCCATGAAGTTATATTCCCAAGGTTTGGCACACCTAGAATGGTCATAAGTGATGGAGGATCACATTTCATTGACAAGAGCTTCAAACAATTCCTGACAGAATATGGAGTTAAGCATAATGTTGCAACTCCATACCATCCCCAAACAAGCGGTCAAGCAGAAACATCAAATAAGCAAATCAAGAACATCCTGCAGAAGACCGTGGACGAAATGGGAAAAAAGTGGAAGTACAAGCTTCATGATGCACTATGGGCATACCGGACTGCGTACAAAACACCCATAGGCATGTCACCTTATCAGCTAGTATATGGAAAGACATGCCACTTGCCTGTTGAATTGGAATTCAGAGCTCACTGGGCAATCAAGAAATGGAACATGGATCTCCATCTAGCTGGCAAGAATCGTCAGATGCAAATATCTGAGCTGGAAGAGTGGAGAGAAAAGGTTTATCATAGCTCCAAGATTTATAAAGAGAGAACCAAAAGGTGGCATGACAAGAGAATCAAGCACAAGGAGTTCAAGCCTGGAGACAAAGTTCTATTATTCAACTCAAGAGTAAAGCTCTTCGGTCATGGAAAACTTAGAAGCAAATGGGAAGGACCATTCAAGGTGGTTGAAGTTGCATCTCATGGCGCTATCACACTTCAGGATGATTCAGGTAACATATTCAAGGTAAATGGTCAACGTTTGAAAGTTTTTCTTGAACCTGAGAAGATAGAAGAAATTGATGTGATTGAATTCTTACAATTTAAAGATCCAATTTAAAAACTGTTCCATAAAGACTCTAGACAACTAAGGCTCGAACACCTAACACTTAATCTGTTCCACGAGTTTTGTTGTCTATTTGAGTTGTGCAGGATTTGGAAGTCGAACATGCAAATCACAAGAGTGAGAGATTATGCCAACATCCAGCTTGGGGGAGAGCACCCCCTTGTATCTAGCTAAGTACTTCTTGTTCCTTTCTTTTATATTTTAATTTGTTTGTTATATATATTTAGTTCTATTTAAGTTGCTAAATAAAAGGAGGGTGTATGAGTTTTTGCATGCTCAAATAAGTTCCTAGAATAAACTCTTTGGAAATGATGAATAGTTGCTCCGCCGTAATTCCTTTCAAGTGTCCTGTTTTCAACCTAGAACTCTCCCAAGTTTTGGACACACTTTGTTTTGATCTAAGATTTGCTCGAACCTAAAACTTGTGGGTAGCGAATGCTTGATCTAAGTCTAGGTGGTTGACGGGTATGATATGGGAAGGTCTCGAGCTGTTGTTTATCTTGTTCTAAGTGATACTAGAGTTCGGAGAATTTATCTTTTGAAAATTTAAACTGTTGCATGATGAGTTCCTGTATGATGAGAGTTTGAATTCCTACCACAGCCATATATACATGCTTACTAGACTAGGAAGTCCACTTATACTTACTTATGCTTTGAGTGTGGTCGATTGTGTTGACCCTTAGAAACTCGTCATACAGTTAAAGTCAAGATCACACACATGTACATCATGCACCCCTCGCTACTTCTACCCTAGAAGTACGTGCCACCATATTCATCCATTTAGACACATCCTAAAATTGTTCTACTCCTACACTGGGAGTGAGCATCAAATATCCCTTCATCCATTGCTAGCCCTTTGTTATCCAATAAAGCTCCAAGGATACGTTTGCTGCTACATCCATCAATATTTTCAAGGAAGAGATCAAGGTGCTTTATCATCATCAAGAAAAAAAAAGAAGAAGAAAAAAAAAGAAGAGAAAAAAAAGGAAAAAAAAAGAGAGAAAGAAGAAAGAGAAGAGAAGAGCAAGAAGGAATGTCCCAATAATGTTCCATCATATGCGAGATTTTCAGCTACCCAAGTTCTCCCCAAATTCTTCATAGTTCAAGGGAGGTAATTTTAAATTTGTCCAAGTTCTATCCAGATTCTTCATGGTCCAATTTTAAAGGAGGTATGAATTTCTTCAAGGAGCAAAAGTAGAAGTTAGGTGTTCACCACTATCATCCCTTTTCCTCCTTCGTTTCTTCTTATATCCATCATCACCATTTTCCACTACCACCATATATCCACTTAACCCATATATAGGACCACACACATGCACATCTTGATTTGATTGTATGTCAAGTTTCTTCGGATCCATGGTTTGACTATGCAACATAGGTATAAGCTCCCACCTACAAACTCTACATAAGCCTATTAGAGGTAGGGTGAGAGAGTGAAGGCACAATGTTACTATGCCTTATGCCAGAAATACCACATATCATGAGTGAAGAGAGAAGGCATACATCATCAGTGCCTTGGTAAGGATCCAGAAATACCACATATGAGAGATTTGAGAGGATCATACAAAGGAATCTCTGAGTTTTATTTGAAAATCTTGCAAAACTCCGGAATGAAGGTAGATCAAAGAGCTAGAGACATAGTGCTTGACTTGACCGTTCTGTCTTTCAACTGCTCAAGACCCAAGTGAAGGCTACAAGCCCCATGGTGGAAGGTAATATGGGTAAGTTGGAAGTCAGAATAGTTTACTCTAATCCGGAGGAGAGTTCTTGTTTGAACGCATGTGTACTTGTGAGGCGTAAAAGCATTGTAGCAACTCCTGATCCTCTGCTGAGTTTAGCTTTGCTCAGGGACGAGCAAAGGTTTTGCTTGGGGGAGTTTGTTGACGGTAGTTAACGTCAATTTTTAACCGTCAACATAGCTTCTATAACTGCAAAAAGATGTTCACCAGTATAGGTCTAGAGGTTTGAGCTAACAAATTCCACGAGTTTTGGTGCACCTATGTTTTGCAGGGCTTATACAGGAATAGAGCTAAAATGGATAAAGTCATTGAATAAAAGTATCTCAAATGATGAATTGGACTACACCATTGCGAAGGGCTCGTCGCGCTGATCAAAACGGATATATTATTCGCTATATGTGGAGTCCGGAATAAAAAGATATGAGGGAAGGAAGAAATCACATGAAATGGTACACCAGCAGACACAAATTGACGGGCGGGACCCACGGTGTCAGCCGCTGCCGCCTCGACTCGAAGAAGAAGCGCGCGGGCCCGGCCCCACCGCGCGCCGGCGGCGCTCGCTCGCCCCCGGGGCACACGCTCCCAGGCCAGCCAACCACGCGGCGACACGTGGCGGGCTTGTCCCCCACGCGCGCACGGGCGACGGCGCAAGGCGGGAGCGGGCGCGCGGCGCGGTCCGCCCTGACCGCAGGGACAGGTGGCGGCGTGGAGTTGGCCCGTGGGCCGGTTTCTCCGGTTTGCTGGCGCGGGGGCAGCTGGGCCGGCTGAACCGAGCGGCCCAGTTGGCCGGAACCTTCCAGACTTCTCCAGAAAATGCACCAGCAGCGGTTCTGACCGGTTCAGGTCCGGTTCAGGCCCTTAGAGGCCGGTTCTTGGCCGGTTTTCTGCGCAGATCTTCAAGGGAATATTCCAAGATTATGCTGGTGATCTCCACCGCCCATCTAGGTCGGTTTCATCCAATGGTGAAGAATAAACGTGACGCGGATCGATGACATGGCGCCTCACGCGGATCAATGACGTGGCGATGCCTCCCAGGGCTATATAAGGAGGGCCCCCCCCCCTAGGGTGGCCATCATATCTCTTCTACAAGATCAAAGCTAGGGTTTCAATTCTCCATCTAATTAGAAGAGGGTCCCTCTAGTTCATCTAGTTCTAGTTCTAGTTCTAGTTCGTCTAGTTGTATCTAGAAAATAGG
The DNA here is from genome assembly GCA_018135685.1 of Themeda triandra. NCBI lineage: Eukaryota > Viridiplantae > Streptophyta > Magnoliopsida > Poales > Poaceae > Themeda > Themeda triandra. The sequence goes on from JAENPR010000228.1 coordinate 348,942, forward strand.
GAGAGAGAGAGGAGGAGAGAGCTGAGGAGGAGCCGGATCTGTCGGATCTTCCTCAACATTGTAAAGTTGCAGCATCTAGTTCGTCTTCCAGCTACTCTCCAGGTTCTATAATTATTATTTCTAAGTTCAGTTCTTTATTTAATTATTACTTTATTCTATTTACTTGATCTCTGCTCGTATTGAGTGCTCTAGTTATTCTAGATAATTAGAGTAGTAAACGCTAGTGTAGACGTGGTGTCTAGGCTATAGTTTACCTGAGTTTGCGCCCAATCCCACGGATAGTTGTGGTAGCCCCAGAGGTGACAGCTCTGTCAGGCCTTTGTATTCCACCACGTTCGGGTTGGTGTTTCGTAGAGCTTTAGGCAGCCTTCTCCCAACTACTATCTTCCTAGTCTTTTCGAGAGTTGGAAAGGACCTGCTGCTCCATAGTAAGTATAGTATAGTAAGCCTGATTTTGATCATCCAATCAACTTAGAAAACTCTAGAAGGTTCCTCTCTACCCACCAAAAATATATATATCTTTCTTTTCTTATCTTTATCCTTGGACGGCCTTGTTTCTCTAGTACACTTCACGTTCCCCGTGGAAATCGATACTCTGGAATACTCCCGGGTGAAAGCTACATCGGTATCCGTACGCTTGCGGATTTTTCTGTGTGCGTTTAAAATACCCAACAATCCGCAAGGAAGACCAGCGTAGGGGCGCACCGCGGGTCCCCATAGCGCCTCGGCAGCCGAGCAGTGCGCAGCAGATCGCGGGTCTTCAGGTAAGTGGAGTTTCATTCGTCGTTCGACCGTTTCACAAATAATGTACCTTGCCTTCAAATACAATCCACCATGCTCGTGTAATATTGCAGGCCACGGTCCGGGAGGTGCTAGCCAACCGAGCGAGATGGCGCTTGCCTATCGAGCACGCGGCCGCGGTTGCGCCGCACTACCAAAGCGGCGTGGTCGCAGATGTCCCAAAGACATGCGTGCCGGGGAATGAGTGAGCCCCAGCCTCTTTCTTCGCTCCACCACCGGTACCTCCACCGCCGCCTTTTCTTGCACCTCGTCCGGTGAGTCCCTACATTGCCTATCGCTTTAGCTTGTGATGCCGGTCTGCGGTACTAATTCCATCACTTGGTCTTTGTGCGGACACGGTCGGAGGGTTCGAACCCAACTCCAGTGCTAGCCCTCCGGTGGGTGCTTCTCCACGGGGTCCGCTCCACGGCCGGTTGGGGTCCTTTCCGAGCCTCCTCACGCGGCCGTTCGTCCGGGTCCTCCACCGACGCGGGGTACTCGTGGCCGCCGCGGGGCAGCCCGGGCCGTCTCGGTTCCCCACGCAGCCGGGGTACTCGTGGCCGCCGCAGGGGCAGCCCGGGCCGTCTCGGTTCCTCAGCTGCGGCAGCTCGGCCCCTTGGCAAGTGCTCGTGGCGGCGGCCGCAGCAGCGAGCCGCATGGGAGTTGGCTGCGTGGGAGGATGCTTCTGGGGGCTCGGGGACCCAAGGGGACGGCGCCACGAGCTAGGTACCTTCTATTGCTGATTTTGGACCTTGTTGTGCCACGTCGGACATGTTTGGCCGATGTTGGCCTTGTATGGATGCATTTGGACTTGTATGCATGAATTGGGACTTCTATGGAGCCATTTCGACTTGTATGGATGATTTCGGACATGTTATGTGGATTTGATGCTATATTATGGTTGAAATGGCGCATTATTGCGAATATATGTGATGAATTGGGGATATGTTGCTTGTGTTATTATGCTTGTGATTATATGTCTTTGGAAATGGAAGAAAACGGGGAAAAAAAGGAAAAAAAAAATTCTCCAGGTTTGCCGATGGCCGGCCATCGGCAAACCCGGGGAATTTTGCCCAGCGTACCCAGATTTGCCGATGGCCGTGGCCATCGGCAAACCGACCATAAGTTTGCCGATGGCCACGGCCATCGGAAAAAAAAAATCAATCAATTCTTTTAAAAACAAATTAAAAAGAGCCGCCGACGGCCGTGGCCATCGGCAAATGAGGGCGTTTGCCGATGGCCACGTGGCGTCGGCCATCGGCAAACCCGCCGTCGGCCCCCGACGGCGGGGAGGCTGACGTGGAGATTTTGCCGATGGGGGCCACGGCCATCGGCAAAAAGTTTTCTGATGGCATCGACTTTTGCCATCGGCAAAAATTTGTTTTCCGATGAGCTTATTGCCGATGGGAGGTTGCCGATGGCCACGTCACTTTGCCATCGGCAATCTCTTTTCCGATGGCATACAGGTGTTTGCCGATGGCATCAAGCCATCGGCAAACACTCTGGGTCCGGTAGTGAGCATTCTTAATCTGTATAAAAAATAGGGCGCATATATTTAATAATGAGTGAGACATTTCTTATGTTTGTGATGCTTAATGCTATTTAATAATGAATGATGCGTTGGTGTTGATGCGTCTGTTCTAAGTTGGATCTCAAAATAGTTGGATTAATTTGCTCTATGACTCTATCTCTTGATCGTATTTGTCATTATTTTGATGACAAATCTTAGTTTTGGTGTGAGCTCGTTGCTGCTTTGATGACTGCTAAGATCTAGACTGCAAGTCTGCAATGTTGCTCCGGGGAACAACAATGATGTTGTGGGTAACATCTTTGAGCTGAGTATATCTATTGTAAAATTACAAGCCTTGACCATAAAAACAAATTATAGGCCTTTGTCTTATTAGAGAGTGGTTTTGGGCTGTTGTAATGTATGAATTATCCACTATGTTGGTCATGAACAAATTGCCTCTGTTTTATTCTTCCTCATGTTGTAGTATTATGCAAATGAAGGCTTCAAGACTTGCCTGGTTGTTCAGTCCCAAGATCCTACCGCGGAGCAATTGGTGGGCAGTAAAATTGTGTCGGATCACTTGTTGAGAAGGATGTGCTCTTAGGCAAAGTTGAAGTTGTGGGCGTACCGGTAGAGGACACCGCTCGTCTGGTACTGAATTATACTCGCAACTTTGCCTTGGTTAGGTCACGTGTCCCGGTCTTGCTCGAGGTGGTCGACGTTCTGTTATCGACCCCTGTTTTCTTGCCAGCTTGTGAATGTTGTGATCAGTATTTTTTAGGGGCGTGACAAACAGCTTAGAACTGTAGAGTAGTTTGCACAGCTCTCAAATGTTCCCTTTATGTTTGGATGATGTTAATGGATTTTAAATGATTTGTATTATGGTGTTGTTTCCTCATTTTGTGCTAGGATACAACTTGCAATTACTTTCAGTTAGGATGATTCTGTGGAATGGCAGCTCCACAACCATTCTGTGGAACGGCAGCTCCACAAATATTACGGAAAAGATTGTATCCCTGTGTTTTTGAGCAATCATCAATAACATCCGTTGACATTGTCGTGCAGGTGTGTGATGAGTTTGGACCACTTCTCAGTTTTTTCCTTAATTGCTAGGCAGTTGGATCATATTGGTGTGCTGAAATATGACATTTTCTATGGTATACAGTCCAGTATGTTTCCACAATATATTGCAATTGCAACAAGGGAAGTGATAGCCTACTCTTGCCTACTTCCTTATATAATAAATTTCTAACATTGGAAGATTAGTCCTGTCATATAAATAGCACAGAGAACAAGTCAGTGCTTAGTGTACCTTTAAGGGCCTTTTATTTCCATGGAGAATAAAACATAGGATACATTGTTGAGTTGAAGTGAGCAGAGATTTTCTTAAAGAGATCCGTGGCTCTGCAGCAGTACCCATTATTGTTTCTGTTGAGTATTTTTCTGCATATATCAGATAATGGTTGGTAGTGAAGAAGGCCAGCTGTACCCATTATTATTTCTATTGACTATTTTTCTGCATATATCAGGTAATAATTGGTACTGAAGAAGACCCTTCAGGCTTCAGCTGTAGAATATTAACACAAAAGAAACAAAATGTATGATTTTCATTGCAAGGGCTATGGCTCGATAACGCTTTAGCATGTTTTGATTTTGGCTTTGGAAGAAGGCCGATAATGAGTGCACGCCACCCTCCTGCCTCTTCCCTACAGCCGACATGGGTTCTGAGGTGAGGAATCTTGTTTCATCATCATGCAGATCCAATTTCTTCACATTTTTCTTTCTAAATAAATTTTCACATGTTAATTTGTTCCTGCAGTAAATGAATCTGATCTGAAAGATGGTGTATACAAGATGAAAAGTATTATTGCTGACGCCAGACTTAGCGAGTTAATGATTTCTCCTATAAAGCTTATATGCTTGTCAAATATTACTCAACTGCATACTGCTTTCTCTTGTTTGTGTTTGGTTGCAGAGGAACTGGCCATTAAGAAGGCTTTACTGAAGGTAGCAGCAGAAAATGTTAGTAAGATTTCCTAGCACGAGAAAATGATCCTTCTAATTCTAACAAAATAAAATATATTTTACTACGCATGAGCTAAATCTTTGTTTGATCTTGCATTCAACTCAGAGTCTCAAATACCGGCATGGATAATAGATAACTAACGAACTATGTACTTTTAAGAGCCTGGTTACCATGACCAAATTAAAGACATGGTGCTTTTGTGAGCTTCTGAGATTTAAATGCCTCAATTCAAATGCTATGCCACGGATATCAGTTTTATACAAATTGCTAGCTGCCACTATTTCCCATGCTATACTTACAGATATATATTCCAGTTGGATTTTTTTTTTTCATGTGACCACCTTCATCCACCATATAAAGTATCCATGATGACTAAATTCGTTCAGTCTGTAGTGGTTTTTAGAACTAACTCCTCTATTAGCTTTCAACTTTTGGGCAAATGGTAGTGATTCAACTTTTACCTGATATGTATTACCTTGAACAGGAGAGATGGACTGTAATTTGAGGGCAACACCAAGCCCACTGACGTTAGCAATGGGGGAGTTAAAAACGGCGGCAGACGGGCTCCGGTGGGCAACGCCCACATCCACAGCTCGCCCGGCTGCCTTTGGCGTACCGGCAGAAGCGGCGCGGCATCCCAGTGGCGGAGGCGGAGCGGCGTCCCTGCGCCCTCGCCATCCTTGCCGCCCCCGCCTACCTTGGCGCGCGGCATCGGGTGGAGCAGATGGCACTGGCTGCCCTCGTTCCAAATCTCTCGGTGAGTCCATGATTGCTTTGGTTGGTGACTTGGTTGATTGGTTGGTCGATTGAATCATCTGAATCTTCTTTTTTCTTCTGTAAATCGTTTGCCCTTTGTGTCGCTTTTCCATTCTAGATGCTAAGCTGCCCCTAAAAGATAGTAATAAAGTTGGCTAGATGTTTAGTTATATGCTGGCGACAGATGGACATAACAACAGATTGATGAGTATGTATAGCCTTTTGAGAATCGATTCTCCACATACGTGCATGATCTTTAGTCATTCACAAAACCTATTCTGATATACATATATTCTCCCAAATCACACTTTACACAATAATTCAAGAGGTTCCATGTTCAACCCCAGTCAGTCATCCGTAATGTCATTTGCTAAAGCATCTCCTTTCATTATCCTATTCAGAATTTCGATTAGTACTTCTGTTCATTTCCTACTGTTGTTATTCAGGACAAAAACCAAACAAGTCTTAGCAACAAAATAAGAGCAGTTGGGGAATATACTATACAAGTTGAATTGCTTTGATTAAATATATTGCATTCTTGAAGAGGGAATATGTATGACGGCCATCAAATCATATGGCTCCCACAAAGCATTTAGAGGCTTCCTAAAAAGGGTCTTGTTATTAAACTTGCAAGTTCACATGGATTGTCTAATTCAGAATGAATATGCTTGAATCAAACCTGCAAGTCCTATGCGTTACAGCCGATGGATGTCGATGTATTCCATGTCAATGAATACCATTGCATCACGGAGGAACTCAGTTGTGGGAAACAAAAGTAATAGCATAAATTTGAATTCATATGTATGTTCTGGCTCTTCATCGACTGGGCAAGATCCGTTGATTGTTTCCTGCGTGGAGAGTGCTTAACTTGTGTTGCAGCTACTTGATACCATGGTATGCCATCTTTGTGCGGAAGTGATACTGAATCTCCTCTCCAAATTGGCTCCCTTCACTCCTTTGGTGTTAGCCTAGATCAAGTAGTTTCAGATCGGGTTGGAATGAAGAAGTCGCTACTAATTATTTTAGCTTACAAAATTGGAAACTCCTGAATACAAATGCTACCTGTAACACTTGCGTTGTTCTTTCTAAATTTCTGATATTGAGAATAGAAGTCATATACAGATTATAAATTAAATCCAGTGTGCATCCCTATTGTATATGTTAAGGGATAATTACTCTATTGCCCTTAGGCTAACCCTGGAGGGGCTGCCATATATTGTAGCTTACATGGGCCTCATGGGCCTAATATCACACATACTCCAACACTCCCCCGCAGTCTGAACTACCGGCGCAGCGGAGTTTCAAGACTGGACATCTAAAAGAAAGAGCGCACACACATGCCCCCCACAGCCACAACTAGCCACTGGTGATGTTGAGGCTGGAGCGGAAGTCGGTGAAGGTCGACGACGGGAGGCCCTTGGTGAAGATGTCGGCGAACTGGGAGGTGGTCGGTACATGGAGGACCCGCACCTCGCCGATGGCCACCCGATCACGAACGAAGTGAAGGTCGATCTCCACATACTTCGTGCGCTGATGCTGAACGGGGTTGGTGGAGAGGTAGACCGCGCGACGTTGTCGCAAAGAGACGAGCGTGGCCCGGCGAAGGGGGGCTGTGGAGCTCGGCCAGGAGCTGCCGGAGCCAGGAAGCCTCAGCCACACCGTTGGCGACGGCGCGGTACTCGGACTCAGCACTGGAGCGGGAGGCCACCTGCTGGCGCTTGGAGGACCAGGACACCAAGTTGTCTCCGAGGAAGGCTGTAACAGAACCGACCAATTAATATAAACACAATGTACTTATGAGTTGCCGAAGCAACTTAATTAGCACACTGTGGCTATATCAACCCGGTAGTCCGTGAAATCTCGAAGGATTTCAAACTTTCAACAATACAGCCCAGACCGAATTGAGTTCAACATACAACAGTTCATAGTGATACATAGGTTCACAAATAGTAGATTACATCGGAGTACGAAATAGATATTACAATACCGAGTTCAAATCCAAATTGCGGAAGCAAATAAAGTTTTTGGTTCACAAACGCACACTTAGTTGAAACATAGTGCCTGGTCCAACATCACATCCGATAACAGCATAGAGGTACGATAGATAGATTGATCGTGCCCACGATCTACTCATCCCCAAACGCGGGGTAGAAACAAGTTGGGCAATACCCATAGAACATCTCACCATCTGCAACAACAAGGGGAATAAAACCCTGAGTACAAGAAGGTACTCAGCTAGACTTACCCGTCATAAATAAAAATAAAGTGACACCAAGGAGTATGCAAGGCTTTATAAGTGGGGTAGCTGACTCATTTGACTTGCGATAAAAAGGTGAGCTTATTAATATTCATTTAGTTATAAAAGACTCTCTAGCTTAACATCTTTTAAGTTGGGTCCTGACATCACTAGGTTAGCACCTGTACTACTCCAACTCCAGAGTATGAGCAAACAATGCTATCCTATCCTTCAGGTTGAGCATACCAGCATCAACACATAGAACCATAACCATCCTATTTTTCACAATGATTTGCGACAAGTGCCATTTGCTCGGTCAAGTGTTCACTTGTCCGGGAACGATGGCGATTATAATCGATTGCAAACCAGGCTGGCGAGTATTCCTCACACAAACCACACTCGCCGGCCAGAACGAGTGACGGTCACCTTGGTCTATTCGGGTGGAAACACGGAATTCAACGAATACGGTTGCAGCCAGGGCATGCCCGGCTACCAGGTCTCTCCGGCGCGACCGGCCACTGGCTTTATTACCGCGCCTGTGGGCAACACACTCAACTCCGTTGAAATTCCGGCCCAAACATCCTCAAGGCTTCGCGGTCGGATGATCGCATCCTTCCAGCTATCTGTGAGGCATTGTTCAACATGATCCGAGGACGTACAAAGCCATAGTCCTATTAAGTGACATCGCCGGAGTTCCGTGGTCTAACACACCACAACTCCGACTAGTCGTGAGTTAACAAGGCCACATGGTTATGTTCTCTAACCAACCTCCATAGTATCAACCATAGGGTAGTAACCACCTACCTCGCGGATGAGGGTCAATCACCCGTCTTCTACCGATCTAATTAAGCAGTGCTAAGCATAAGCGAGATCCTGAACTTAATTAGGGTAACAGTATTCAGGTGGATCAAGGTAATCTTAATGCAGTAACGGTTCCAAGTCAACCCCTATTAACTTAATGCATCATAATAAATAAATGACTCAAGTAAAACATTTTGAAAACTGTAGGAGAAATGCTCCGGGGCTTGCCTTTCTCAAAGGAGCTAGGGTGATGGTCAGGGCACTCAGGCAAGTCAGCGTCCGGATCCTCGTCCTGTGCTGCCTCCTGCAGCACTGCTCCCTGCTGCTCCTCTCCTTCCGGCTCCTCGGGAACTACTGGCGTTACTCCTTCCGGCAATCCTGGATGATGCATCGTGCGTATGAATAACGGAAATGCATTACGAAATCAAAGCGTATGATGATAATGATGAACCAATTATGAAGTTACAAGGTAGTCAACATCATCCTAACATGTTACACCATTTATGACCCTAATTAAGCATGGCAAGGGCACTAGTTAACCTAGACATCGATGATTAACCGATCACGATTACAACAGGGCATAACAGCAACCTATAGCTATACTGTTCAGAAAAATCTACAAAAATTACAGTAGCTTAACTAGGTGACATCAAGCCTACCATAAAATTTGCAGGTCAAAACAGTGAACCAATTATTCTATACAAAAAAGACAAGACAGCATTAAACCAAGACCTAAAAATACTTTGCATTATGAAAAGTGTCAAACAACAGATATCATGTGATTAACAGATACTTATAAGTATAAAAACACCCTAGAAAAATTATCAAGCCTAAACCTTACATAAATAATTAATTATGAATTTCCTAAACTCTAAGCAAAGCAAGCACAATAATTAAGCAGGGCATTTTCTTCACATGACATATATAAATAATATTTTTCCTAGATAAAGCATCTCCTAACTAGAGCAACAAAACAAGAATCACATTTTTTCGATGAACCTACAATTTATTAAGCATTTAACAAGATATAAGCAATTAAGGACATTAAATAATACAGCACAGAAAAGTATTTCATAAAAATACACCAATACCATACATGCATAAAGCTCATCATAAGAAAAATATAGAAATTTGAATCACCCAAAATGGACTTAAAATGAGGGAGATATGATTTTTGAAAGATTTAAACATCTTTTCTGAAATTCATTTTTAAAACCGGGAAATTTCCTAAACGCTACGCGCACCCGGGACTTTTTCCACTGTGACTGACACGTGGACCGCGTCTGCTACGCGTACCCGGCGCTGCGCACACGGGCGCCCTACGCGCCGAGGCGGCTGACGACGGGTGGGACCGGCCCGGAGCCCACTGTCGGCCGCCGGACGAGGACCTCGCCGTCGGCCGGCGATAACTCGCCGACGGCGACGAGTCCGGCGACATGGGTGGTACCGGCGTGCTCGTGGCGACGGCGCGGACACGGGGGTGGTGAAGATGGTGGCTATTGCGCACTAGAGCACGGGCGGAGCGGCGGCGGTGAGGTGGCGGCGCGGCTCGTCGGCGAGACGCCGGAGCAAGGCACCGCGCCGTGCTTGGCTATGCCTACGGGCTTGCCTAGACCATGGCGGAGCTAGGGCACGCGACAGAAGGAGAAGATGATGGCCGGGGCGGCGGGACGGCGTCGCCGGAGAGCTCGCCGGAGCTCGGCTCCCGGAGGCGGAGGGGAAGACGGCCAAATTGGCCACTACCTTGGGACAAAGCGAGGCAAGGACACGTGGCGGAGGTGGAGGAAAGGATGGCGAACACGGTGACGCACTCAGGAGCGAAAATGGTTGAGCGGGGTGGTGGCTAGCCGGAGAGGGGCGCGGCGGCGGCCATGGCGGAGCTCTGCGAGCTCTCTGCGGGCGGGGGGAGATGAAAATGGAAGGGGCGAGGTGAGCTGGGAGGCGAGGCGGGGCTTTATAGGCGCTGGCGCGTCCACTCTCGGACCGGGAGGCGCGGACGGACGCGCGGGCGGTCCGGCGGACGGCCATGGCGATGGCGGCCCGGCGCGGCGCGTCTCAGCGGGGCGAAGCAGGGAAGCAGGGCAGCGGGGCGGCGTGCTGGCGGGTACTTGAGTGCCTCGCGTCGCGCCCGTTGCCGTCGTGGAGCGCTTGGCGGCTTCGTGTGGCGCGGCGCGGCGTGCCGCATCGGGGCGACGGCGACATGGCGGCGCAGCAATGGCGGCAGGAGCGGCAGCGGGGCAGCGCGAGCGAGGAGGGGGACAAGCGGGGCAGACGAGGCGCACGCGGGGCGACCAAATGGCCAGACGGGCGGGGGCGCAGCGAGGCGGAGCGGGGCAGCGCTGCGGCGGCCTGCGCGCTGCGGCGCTCTGCGCGCGGGACAGAAGGGGGAGGAGGGAGAGAACGATGACAGGTGGGGCCGGGTGGGTCCCACCTGTCCACTTTGAACTGAAATTTTTGACTGCCCATATTTTCCAAAATATTGCGAATTTGAAAATGGTCCAAAAACAAAATTTTCTCAAAATTAGAAGATGAATAACTTTCATGTAGAAAGTTTTTGTAGATTCTGCCTAGATTTGAAAATAAAAATTTGGGCCTCAAAAATACCTTTAAAATTAATTTTTGAAACTGTTTTTACCATTTTTGAAGCACCAAAAATCATTTTCATAAGTTGGGGTCAAAACAAAAGTTTTTCCAAAAATTCTCCTCTATAAACTTTGTTGAAGCCCCATTTTAAGAAAAGCACCACAGGTATGACTTCTAGAAAACCCCCGAAAACCCCTATTTGCATTTTGAAAATTAGCACTCAAATAAATTTTTACAAAAAAGCCATAATGATGCATTATGTGATGATCATGCTCATGATGCAAGGTTTTGCTAAACCTAAAACTGGAGTTGTTACAAAGACGGCGTAGCCAGAGGTGGACCGGCGAGTGTCCGGGACAAATGCGGCCCAATCGGCGTCAGTGTAGACAACCAACTCTGTAGAGGAGGAACTCTGTAGAGGAGGAACGTCGATGCAGGAGCAAGCCATAATCAGCAGTGCCACGGAGGTATCTGAGGAGCCGCTTGAGAGTAGTGAGATGAGGCTCCCGAGAATCATGCATATGAAGGCACAACTGCTGAACTCCATAGGTGATGTCAGGCCGAGTGAAGGTGAGGTACTGAAGAGCACCAGCAAGACTGCGGTACGCCGTAGGATCAGTCACTGGGGGGCCCTCTGCCTCGGACAGCTTGCTCTGAGTGTCAACTGGAGTGGTGCAGGGGTTGCAATCTGTCATCCCAGCCCGCTCAAGTATGTCCAGAGTATACTGACGCTGGTGAAGAAGAAGCCCAGCTGGATGAGGCTCAACAGTGACCCCAAGAAAGTGGTGAAGTACACCCAAATCCTTCATGGCAAACTCCTGCTGAAGAGAGGTGATGATCCGCGAAGAAGTGACTCGCTAGAAGCTGTCAGGACTATGTCATCCACATAGAGTAGCAGATATGCAGTCTCGGCCCCATGGTGATAGATGTACAGGGACGTGTCTGACCTGGCCTCCACAAAACCAAGGGTCAGGAGGAAAGCAGCAAACCTGTGGTTCCATGTCCGGGGAGCCTGCTTGAGGCCATATAGAGACTTGTTGAGCTGACAGACCATCTCAGAACTGGAGGAGTCCACAAACCCAGCTGGCTGACTGCAATAGACTGTCTCCGAGAGAAGACCATGCAGAAAAGCATTCTTCACATCCAGCTGGTGCACTGGCCAGGAGCGGGTGAGAGCCAGCGAGAGCACGGTGCGGACCATAGCAGGCTTCACCACTGGGCTGAAAGTCTCATCATAATCAACTCCCGGATGCTGAAGCCCCGGAGTACCCAATGAGCCTTGTACCTCTCAAGTGTACCATCAGCCCGGCGCTTGTGGGTCCAGATCCACTTGCCGGTGACGACGTTGGCACCGCGCGGACGGGGCACCAGATCCCAGGTCTGGTTGGCGAGGAGTGCCGCGTACTCCTCTTCCATCGCACGACGCCAGTGAGGGTCCGCCAAGGCCTCGCGGACGGAAGAGGGTATCGGAGAGATCCCCGACTCGCAGGCAGTGGCAGAGAGGGCCTGCGGGCGGGACGCCTGCCTCGTCACCATAGGGTGAGTGTGACGAGGGTCCCGGTGAAGCAGCGGCGGGTGGTAGACCGGTGTGGTGACACGGGCACCCGTCGGTCGAGGCGGCGGCGATGGTGTCCCCGGCGGAGAGGAGGACACCACCGGCGGTGCAGGTGACCCTGTCGAAGAGGGGGTCACCGGCGGAGGCGGCGGTGGTGGTGGCTCAGGCCGGGCACGACGGTGGTAGACGTGCACCGGCTGGGCGAAGCGAGCCGGTGGCTCCTGAGGTGGCGCGCGTGGCGCCTGAGGCAGCTCCTGTGGCGGTGGCTCCAGCCCCCCACCCCCACTCGGCCCCTCCATGGTCGAGTAGGGAGCAGGGTCGGGAGAGACACTGGCCGCCGGTGAGCTGGGGCACGACTCCGGCGAGGAGTGCGGTGCTGGAGTACCTGCAGGAGACAACTGGAAAGGTGGCTCGACCACCGCGTCAGTGGGAAACACAGAGAAAATGTCAAGCTCCTGTGGAGTGGAAGTGGTAGGAGGAGGGGTGGAGAAGGGGAAAACCGACTCATCGAACACCACATGGCGAGAGATGAGAACCCGACGAGAGGTGAGATCACACCGGTACCCCTTGTGATCCGGGGAGTACCCAAGGAAGACACACAAGGTGGACCGAGGAGCCAGCTTGTGGGGAGCGGTGGCGGTGGTGTTCGGGTAGCACGCACACCCGAAGACCCTAAGGTGATCGTACCGAGGAGGGGTACTAAAGAGAGCGTGGTGTGGTGTAGGAGCTGGACAGGCAGCGGAAGGTAGGCGGTTGAGGAGGTAAGTGGTGGTGTGCAGGCACTCAGCCCAGAAACGAGCAGGAAGGGAGGCCTGGAGAAGAAGTGTGCGCATGGTGTCATTGATGGTGCGAATCATGCGCTCAGCCTTGCCGTTCTGAGAGGAGGTGTACGGGCAAGACATGCGCAACTGGACACCGTGAGAGAGGAAGAACGCACGAGAGGTGGAGTTATCAAACTCACAACCATTGTCACACTGGACGCCCTTGATGGTGAGGCCGAACTGTTTGGACACCCAAGCGAAGAAGTGGTGAATCGCAGGAAAAGCATCAGACTTCGCACGCAAGGGAAAAGTCCACAAGTAATGAGAAAAATCATCAACCACCACAAGATAGTATTTATAGCCAGAAATACTGAGTACAGGCGATGTCCATAAGTCGCAGTGTACAAGATCAAAACGGTGAGCCGCATGAGAAGAGGAACTGGAAAAAGGAAGACGAACATGACGGCCCAACTGGCACGCATGACACAACTGCTCATCATGAACTCGAGTACAATGAATGTCTGAGCTATGACTAAGCTGCATCAAGGCATCACGTCCAGGGTGTCCGAGACGCCGGTGCCAAGTAGAAGAAGTAGTGGTGGCGAGGGCAGCTGACGAAGATGGCGAAGAAGCCGGAAAGCGGAGAGTGTAAAGCGGCCCGAGCTGTCACATCGGAGCAGAGGACGCCGGGTAGCCAAATCCTTCACAGTAGGACCAGAAGAGTCAAACTCCACAGAACAAGAGTTGTCAGCTGTAAAACGACGAATAGAAAGAAGATTGTGGACCATCGTGGGTGCAACAAGAACATCAGGAAGGCGAAAAGAGCCATGGGCACCGGCGGTACCCACAGACGTGACAGGAAGACACGAGCCATTGGCAACCATGATAGACGAAGTGTGTGAGGAAGAAGGAGGAGAGGCAGACGAAAGTATACCGGAGTCCGGGGTGGTGTGGTAGGTGGCACCCGAGTCGGCGATCCACTCGGGCCGACGGGGAGGTGTCAAGCCCAAGGTGGAGAAGGAGCGCGCGCGAGCCTCCCGACTCCGGCCCGGCCCCGCCGAGGCGCCGAAGGTGTGCCCCACGGGGTCGCCGGGTGGAACGCCGGTGGAGAGAACGCCGGAGTGGCACCCGCGAACATGGCGGCCGGTGGACGAGGCTCGCCACCGGGGGCGGAAGGGCCACATGGCGCGCGCCGGACCGGGGTTGTTGTAGGAGGGCCGGGCACTGGAGGTCGTGGGCGGGCTGTGGAGAGCCACGGCCCCCCCCCACCACCACCACCCCCGCCGCCCTTGCCCTTCTTCTTGCCACCCCCACCATTGCCACCCCTAGTACCTGCCCGTGGCCCCCTCCACCCCCGCTTGGCCCGGTGGGAAGAGGGGCCAAAGGTGGGGTGTACGGGGCAGGTGGACGGGCGGTGGAGTGGCGGCGAGAGCCGTGGAGGAGGCCGAAGAACTGCGGCAGAGAGAGACCCGGCGGAGGTGGATCCGCCTAGGCCCCCCAGAGTGACCTCCTCCATGAGGAGGTCGTCGCGAACCTGCATGTAGGTAGGGAACGGCCTCTGGCGAACGATCAACGACCGGATGTGGGCGTAGCGGTCGCTGACCCCACGGAGGATCTGGAGGACGAGGGCGCGGTCCTCCACGGTCCAGCCGAGGTCGCCAGGGAGTCCGCCATCGCCTTCATCGTGCGGCAGTACTCCCCAACGGCGAGGTCACCCTGCTCGAAGGTGTGGAAGCGCACGTCGAGCTGCAGGGCCCGGGCCTCAGCATTGCCCTGAAACTGGCCTTCAATTGCCAGCCAGGCCTGACGAGCAGAGGGTGTGTTGCGGAGCATGTCCTGGAGCTCGGAGTTGACGGTGTTGAGGATCCAGGAGAGGACGATGCTGTCGAGGCATAGCCACGACGCAGTCTGGACCCGGCCGGCGGCTCGGCGAGGACGTGGTCGTCCAAGGCGCAGCGGCGCAGGGTGAGGATGACCTGGTCCCTCCAGCGGGCGTAGGAGGTCGACGCGGGGTCAAGGACGACCCGGATGAGCTGCCCGATGTTCTGGACACCCCCAGCCTGGTAGTGGAGTTGCGCGACGAAGGGGTCGGCCGGGTCGTGCCGGGTCACCACGGTGGAGGTGGTGCGGTGGCCCGTCGAACCGGTGGAGGGGGCCCCGGTCAAGGTGCCGGAGGCCTGAGCGAGGAGCGCCTCCGCCTCGGCAATCTGGCGAGCCAAGGTGGCGGCGGCGTCCTGCTCACGCTGCCAGGCCCGGGCAGCAGCCTGGAGACTCTCCTGCCCCGCTGCAGCCGCTGCACGCGCGGAGACAAGGGCAGCAGCGAGGGCGGAGTCGGGCCGGGGAGCGTAGTGGTTGACCGGCGGCGGTGGGGGGAAGGTGAAGGAACCCGCTGCCCGGCCACCAGTAGCGGTGCCCCCTGCCGTAGTCACAGCGGGCTGCCCATCGGAGGTGAGGGCGTCCTCGCTGGTGCTCCCCTGCTGGAAGTAGACGACGCCGTGGGTGGAGAGTGGCATCCCGAGGCCCTCCAGAGCAGCAGCGGCGGCGGTGGCAGCGTAGCGCGCCACGGCCGCTGGCTGCTGGCCTGCTGCCGTAGCCTCAGAGGCGGCGGCCGCATAGGCAGCAGCAGCAGCGGTGGCGTCGAGGCGAGTGGGGATGGGAGAGTCCGGGTTGGCCCCTCCATCTTCCACGGTCGGGTCCGGCAGGGGAGGGGACGTGCCACCCCCCACTGCTCCGCCCCCATCCGCGCCGTCCGAAACTTCCCCGCCAGCCGCGAGCACCATAGCGGGGGGACGAGGCGGGACGAGGCGCTGGCACCGGGAAGCAAGGGGCCGAAGCCCGGCGGGTGGAGCGCGGGCGCACCCGTGGCCGGATCGACGGCGGGGCGACGCGAATCGACGGCGGCGGCGACGCTGTGCCCGCCCATGGCCGCGGCGGCGGCGGAGCCGCTTGATCCGCCCGCGACGGCCGCCCAGGAGGGAGAAGAGAGGGCAGGGAAGGTGTGGAAGTAGTGGGGAGGAGGAGGGGGAGGCTGCCGGCCGGCCATGGCGGCGGGCGGCGGCGGCCCCCTGGCGGTCGCCTGGATCGGGAGGGAGAGGAGGGGAAGACCTAGGCCGATACCATGTTAAGGGATAATTACTCTATTGCCCTTAGGCTAACCCTGAAGGGGCTGCCATATATTGTAGCTTACATGGGCCTCATGGGCCTAATATCACACATACTCCAACAGTATAGACCAGGTTATGACAAGCTTTTTAATCAAGGTTTTGTTGTGTTTTGTTTTAGTGGCTCAGTAACTGAAACAAGTTATATTTTTGGTTATCTCATTATCAGGATGAACTCACTGTAATTATTCTTGATCTGCACATTACACCTACCAACAGATAAACTTTCTTCAAAAATACATTCGAAGTTTCAGACTCACCTTTCAGGTTCAAACTCATAGCTGAACATGATTGACGTGTCCTCACTCTCTAATTTAGTTAGACAAGACACAAAGCACCTACAATATCCGCTTTTTGTTTCAGGAGATGTTTACAACACTTCAATTCACACATTTATTTGGTGGCATAAAGTTTGTTGTGTAACTCTTAAAGTGTCTGCATAATCTGTAGTTTCGCAAGTACTGATGTTAAAATTTAAATGGACATACCCTTCAAAAAAAAGATGGATATTCTTGGGCTAATTTTTTCTAAACACGGATTCAATGCGTACATGTGTTCCTGCAATCTAATGGGATAGATGATTTCAAATATTCTATCATTACATTCCCTGAGAGCTAACTCCTTGAGCCAGTATCAGCTTGTAGTACATTTACTAAGAGATTATATTCATGTGCACGTACATCTGCTCTAGGTTGCAAAACAGTGAAATCAGAGCAGCAAGGTTAGTATTTTGCGGTTTAATCTTTCTTTTGTTTTGAAATTCATGGTTAGCAAAAAATCATATGTGTTGGCTACTGAACCATTTTATGCATTGCATGCCATTCAGCACTGACAAGGCAAATTATAAGTCGATACATGGCAAAAACAATGTATCTAAAAAAGACATTATAATCTGGAAACATGTATGAAGAATAGTACTTGCAGAGAATTTTATCTTTGTTAATTAAAAAGAATAGTGTTCTGTGTGCAGAATTTTGAAAATGAGAAGAAAGAACTTATCTGAAGAGTTTTACAAATTGCTTCAAACATTGAACTCAATAGGTGAGCTTCCGGATCCTTACTTTACTAAGGAGAATATCAATGCTACAATCTTCATGCTCCTGTCGTATGCTTTTGATAATTATAACGAGCGCTGATGATTAATTGTTGTTCACATCATAGTTGGCGCAATACACTATTAACTATTTTGTCCCTCAGAGTGAATATGGAAGGGAATTGCCTCTATTTGTGGTAGAAGAAACTATAGTGCAAGTTTTACTTAAGTGGCTATACTCATGCATTATTGACATGGAACCTGGTTATCCTGTAAATGCGATGGATAGGTCTGTTCATATTGTGCTACTTTGGTTTCTGGTATCTATAACGTGCATTGGATTGGGAATCGAATGCATCATATGCGCATTGCAGAAAACAGTTGTGTCATTCGTTTAGTTTCAGATTATATCTCTGGTGTGTGCCAACATTTTACTGCAGTGTAGTTGTTTTCCTTCTTAGTAACACACCTGTTACAGCATCACGAATTTGACGCTTCCTCAAATTTGTTCTTTATTGTGGGTTTCCTGATTTGTGAAAACTCATACTAATTTCTGTACTTGTCATATAATTTGATTCCATTAGCCTATCCATTTCTCATTGCCCTTTGACTGCATGTTTCCTGTATATTCTGCATGAAAAGGAAAGAGTCAGAAGCATCATGTAGGGAAGATGCCCCACTTATATGGCTGACATTTAGTATTTTCTTAACTTAAAGGGCTGACAATTGGAACTGATGCTGTGTCAGAGGTGTTGAGAGGCTTTTACATTTGTATTAACTAACTTCGTCACATTTTCATTGAAATAGGTTACAAAAACTGCATACGCATCCCCTAGCTAGCCTTGTAAATTCTTTTGACCGAATGAAGGTAGGGTTCAATTTTTGCACCATACATCGAAAGAGGCAGTCTTTTAAGTTCTAATAGGAGCTCATGCATATGTTGACAGGCTGTAGAAATGGTACTGCCATATTAGGTGGTGTTCCAGGCTGTACATATTAGGTGGCCTGGATCAGATAAGTAAACTTATTTGTTCTAAAGATGCTAATTGAATGAATCTTTTTAGAAGTTTTTGTGATGAGACTGTGAAAGTAATGATGCTTTGACTTAGTTAATTTCGAATATGTTTCCAGAAGACCAAATGGTGTTTACTTTGATTCAGATAGAAAAAAGAAATTACTGTTTCAGAGGATGATTGAAAATCTTCAATGAGAGACAGAGGTCAACCTCACCATGAGCCTTCACGTATTGGCACGGCTGCACTACCAATGCATCTCCAGCATGAGTTGAGGGAGGGCGCTGCTGCCTTGGGAGGCTAGATGATCGGGAGCTAAGGAGCTATGGAGCAGAAGTCATTACTCCTTGACGAACTGTAGTTCAAATCAGTGTCACAGCATGTCGATGGCGGAAATTATTTTGCACCCTCTTTATAACTTTGTCCAGAATCTATAGATCAAATTCAGTGCAATGGTGATAACGGTTGAAAGCATTGACACTCCAAGATTACATTGAAAAGGCTAACAAGTCAAGGTCGGAGAGGCTTTCTTCTGGACAGCCATTAGGACTGAAAGATCGAAGCAGTAGTGCCTATTCTGGTGCAGTAGTGCCTATTCTGGTCGCGACCGTCTTAATCTGTTTTGTGTGTAATCAGAGGATTCTGTTTTGATGTGAAACAATTTTATTATCTCATTATATGTAGAAACCAAGTATTAATGTTATATATGCTACTAGAAATTGTCTACTGGAGCCTTTGTTTACCGTTCGTGCAAATTTCAAGGACGTGGCCCAAGTCATGGAATTTGATAAGTCTGACAATGAACGGGTATTAGTTATTAGCATGTATAGTCCAATTGCCAATGTGCTATACTGTGACTGTTAATTTTAGAAACTTTGTTTTTTTATTATACGTCATTTTATTGTTGGTGCCCAATTTTATAATATTGTCATATTATTGTGCGATCTATGTATCTTGGTATAATTTTTTCTGTCCCGTAGCAACGCACGGGCACAATACTAGTATACTACTAAGTGCTACTTTGTGATGTTCACAGACCTGCTGACCCAATCAGTAGTAGTAGCGATGGTTCTTCACGAAACCTTAGCCTTAATGGTTGAATATACCAGCTCATTTTTCCTATCTTGGATCTCACTTTTTCACTATTACACACTACATTAACATTAAGCCTACTCTGCCAGCTTCGCTTTTTCTCATGCGCTCCAATTTTCCACTATTAATTTCTCTTCATGTGTGTCAAGCTCAACAATGGCCTCTGTGTGTATGGACTGAGTGGACTGAGTACAGAATTGTTCTCGCATGCTTATTATTCTGAACACTTGGCAGTCTCATCTCAGGTATGGACCGAGTACCGAATAAGAGGTTGCTCTGAGGTTTTAAGTTCTGATAATCTAAATTTATCTCCATGTGTTATTCTATGTTTGTAGTTTCTGGATTAAATAATCGATTAGAATCATCGTATAGGATTTACAGGACCTGCTCATATGTGCTGATATGATCCTTCGTCAGATCCTTATATGCTTACTAGATTTCTCTCCTTCCAGAGTCTCTCACTGTACTTTGCTTATTTGTCATACCATCTAAACATTAAATTTTCTCCAGTGACAACATCAAGATGCACAGGCTGGACAAGAGTGTTAAGAGATTATCACAGGATCATGTTGATCTATCCCTTCCATCGACCAAATCATTCTGTCTGTGTAGCCCAGGTGAGTCCCTGCCCTCTGTAGTTGCTGCCAGCCAATGATGTTCAGTAGTTTTATTTTTACATTCACTGATCGCTTACACAAAAAAGGAACAACATGAGAGAAAAATAGTTTGCATCTGAAACAGAAGTTATGTATCCCCTACCAACCGTTAATGATATGAGGTCAATAGCAGTTCTTAAAATAACCTTATAAAATTAGGCCACCAAAATATATTTGAGTCTGCCATGGAGATCAAGAATTAGATATATATACAAAACCCTCAATCACCATTATTCATATATGCATGTATGTTCCACTTGATTTTTAGGATGATGTGCAGTGCCACTGGGCGGGGGCATTATTGACATTTTGTATGTTCACTATCAATTGCAGATGAGATTTTTTGTTGAAGGACTAAATTGGACTTTTTGAAAGTTCAGGCCTCTTGGAATTAAAGAACAAAGATAATATGGTCCATGGAATAGCAATGAGTTCAAAACGCCACATTGATATGCAGAATATGCATCCAGACTTCAGAGATAAGATAAAATGGCAGTTCAAACATGACATTACTTGGCTAGAGAATAGTGAGTTACCAATGATATCTCTTGCATGTTACCAATGATATCTCTTGCGAAAAAATGATCTGCATCATAGTAGTATGGTTTGTATAAAAATACCAGAATAAACCAATATCATGTCAATCTCAGTATGAGCAAGTATAAAATACCATATCTAGCCATAAATTTTCTAGCACGTGTAGATATATATACTGCTGAGGAACATCATAGGACATCAAAAAAATAAACAAAATATATGAAAGGAACATCAAAGCTCCTGGAAACATGGTTTTGACCTCAAAAGCATTCAGCAAAATTTCGTGGCCAATAATATTTTACAATCAGAAGGTAGTAAGGAAATAATGCTCTCAAAAGGTGAAATAGCAAATAAGTTCTCACATCTGTGAAAATGCCATAAATGTGATCATATATTTTGCAGGATCTTCCAGTGCACTCCACAAGCTTGTTTCATAAGACACATGTTTCTTCGTAGAGTCTCCCCAGAGTGTCCTGCATCTTTCTTAGAACAACAGCATTACAACCCAAGCCAACAATCAGTGTCCCACCAAGTGTAACGATTACTTTTTCTAGATCTTGATTACATACTGGACATGTGCATCATTCATCTTTCTTAGAACAACAGGCATTACAACCCAAGCCTGCTGTAAACCAATCAGTGTCCCACCAATTGTCAAATTTGTAACACAGTGATAAAATTACTTAAGAG
The DNA here is from genome assembly GCA_018135685.1 of Themeda triandra. Taxonomy (NCBI): domain Eukaryota; kingdom Viridiplantae; phylum Streptophyta; class Magnoliopsida; order Poales; family Poaceae; genus Themeda; species Themeda triandra. The sequence goes on from JAENPR010000228.1 coordinate 370,132, forward strand.
GAAAGAGATTTTCTAGATCTCCATGATTACCAAATAACTTATGGACATGAAGTTTAATTGCATCATTCAGATACTTCACTTTGTTGCCTGCAGCAGTGCTAGCATCAATAGCAGAACAATGAGCATCTTCTGACATATGAACCCAGGTGTTCCCACCATCATCTGTGCTGCCAACTTTGGAAGCTCCTGAAGAAGCATAAACCTTTCACATGGAAACTAACGAAGAAGCCCCTGCATCGACTCAGATAGCCAACATGCACATTGTCAAATTTACGTAACTGGAGATCAAGCGCTAACACAGTGATAAAACACACTGTGCAATTCAATAAAGAAAGCATCTCAAGAACTTAAGAGGAAAAGCTGATCCAAGCAGTTTACTGGTAAGGATGTGCACTATGCACTTGTCCAGGGCCCCAAAAAACCTAGGGTCCAATCATTTTTTAAACTAGTTGTATGAGAACTAATCAGCAAATTAGATGGATGCTGAATACATTAGCAATAAAAAAGCCTTCTTCATCCTTCGGCCAACCAACTCCTAAGGCCCATGTATTTTCCCTACCTCTAATTAATCCCCACTATGTTGGGTCACAACCAGGTATCTCTCTCCCTCTTCCTTTCATCTTTCCAATCAGCGATCGCCGTACCAATTGGGAGAAATTTTCTCTAACAAATTAACTCCCATCTTAGTGCTTGTAGGATAGTACATTTTAGGTAAAAGCAGTGTATCATATTAGTCAATAATTCCAAGATTTGCTTTTGGCAGGACAATGCTAAGATAATATTTTTTTTGAATTTAATGCTAAGATAATATTGTAGTTGCAATATGATTAATAAACACTTGTTTCGCTTCAAAGATTCTCCCGTACATCCCTGACTGTTATTCTACTTCTGCTTTTTAGTCTCTCCTTGAGTGAAAGATTTAACATCGCTTATGACTATTGCGATTCAACTTCATGTATAAAATTCAATTACCTGAATAGGGCAAAAAATTAAAGAAGAAAGTAAGGTACTAAGCTGTATCAGTACACAACGGCTGACAGACAGCAAGTGAATTACTCTAAATCAAGTGAAGCTCTTTTAGATAGATGTTGTAAAACACTTATGATACACTACTACACATAATGGTGAGTTGATGACATATTTTCCCAATGCATGCCTACGGCATGTTCTAGAAAAAAAAAAGATGACATATTTTCCATTATTTCCAACATGTAGCGGGTATATCCGCATAGCTAATTATGAAATGTGGCCTTCACATACTTCTGATAAGCATCAAACGACTCCATGATGAGTTTGTGCTGGGCAGGAGAGGACGGGAACAAGATGATGACCAGAGTCCATAGTATGTCAGGACTGGGGATCAGTCAACCGTAAATGTAATTATCACGCATTAAAGTTGTATAGGTAATAATCCGTTCGTTTCATACGGAAAATTTTAAAACATGCAGAAAATTCTTAAAGGAAGATAATATAAGTAGCACAAAAAGTTTTGAAACAGTAAATACATTAAATATTAAATACTACTACAATAAATCTAAACGTAACAAACGTCCCAAATCTTCCTGTCTTGCTCATCTTTATCGAGAACACTTGCGATGAGACTATTACAGGCCAAAATTTCTTATGAAACACAAGATTTAAGATTTTAGAAATGGAAAAGCTAACAAGATTTGGTAGGCCTTAGAGCAACTCCAAGAGTTATTCCAAAATCAATAGTCAAATTTCATACTTTAGCCATTTTATAAAATAGAAACCTCCTAAAAAAAGTTTCCGACAGCTTAGCTATTTCTCATCTTCTATATTGAAAAAAAAAAGGTTGCCACATCATGCTACTAACACCTAATTTCCACCTGCTCTTACCTACTCTTGGTGTGTGAAAAGGACAACATGAACTCATCACATGTGGCGGCATCCCAGCCGCTCTGCAGTTCGCGTGAATCCATGTCGGTTGTAAGAACATAACACAAGTAACATGGCCTTGTTTAGATCACCCTAAAAGTTAGAATTCTTTCATGATCACCATCACATCAATCTTTGGATGCATGTATAAAGCATTAAATGTAGGTAAAATATAACAAATTACACAGTTTAGTTGTAAATCACAAGACAAATCTTTTGAGCATAGATAGTCCATGATTAGACATTAATTGTCAAATATAAACGAAAGTGCTAAAGTTAGAAAAATTCTAACTTTTGGGTATCTGAACATGGCCTAAGATGATGAATTGAACATTCAAGAGTACAATAAAACTGAAAATGTTCAACATGTTGTCAAGTACAAGCAAAAAGACACAAAGTTTCCTTGAATTTTACAAAAAGGACAAGACACAGATCTTCTGCATTGAAAGGACCATATGTTATCAAAGAGTACAAGAATGGCTAACAATCAAATAATACAAATTACTATTACACAATACAAGCTCTGTCAGGCATTAAACAAATGAAGTGATGTTAACCGTTCAGTGATGTCAGAAATGTACAAATTGGTTCCCTAGCAGCAAGTCAGATACTATTTTCACAGTGAAGTGATGTTGCCTGTAAGACTAGCTGCAAAGGCATACAAACAAGAAAAAACTGAAATCGGAAAATAATTTAGGCCATACTGTATTAGCAGTGCCATACCAAAAGTAGAATAACGCCTCTTCAGTACTTCAGTACTATCAGACCGGCGTCCATTGTCGTGACAAAAAGTGCCCCCAGAAATTCATAGTCTAGATAAGTCAACACATACTCTATGAATTAGCAGACCAAAGATATACTCTACAACTACAGCCATGCTTTGACTTATCAAACAGCTGAAATCTACATGTACAGAAGGAGCCTGGCGGTGGTGAATCAATCATTAATATTCAGGTAGTGCCAATCGCTGCCGAAACAAATCCCAAAAGAAATATGTTTGGTATTTACTAAAGAACAACACAAAGAATTCAATTTTAGTTTAACTATAGTATCAACAACACACTAACAATAGAAGTAATCTCTCTAGGACTACCTCATCATTACTGGCCAGAGGATGGATGCAAAACATTAGAAGTTATGGCTAGAGCAGTCATAACTTTGTTGTAAGTGTAGTGCATTTTCAGCTAGTAAGTCATGGTAACACAAAGTTTTTTTTTTTTTTTTTTTTTTTTTTTTTTTTTTGGCTTACTAGGTAGCAGTACCATTCAGTTACATGCTTACTACTCCTATGCAGCATACTATGAAATATTTTTTCTTATGAAAAAATAGTAAAGGAGATGCATGGTTAACAATTAGATGAAAAAGATTATGCATTAGTTCAGACCTTGTATGGCCAAAAAAAAATGGTGGTACCCAATATAGACATATTTAGTACATGTAGAATGCACACAACAGCAATTCTGGAACTGAACTAGACTCATATCGCCTCATCAGGTTTACAATCCTGTTGCATAAATGACTCAAAACATCATGCAGTTTTATCACAACAAATGCCCGAGATCAGTGAACCACCCATTGACTGAAAACATTCAGTTTTGGTCAAGACATGACTAAAAAACATGCAGTGAAGTGAAACCACAAAGTTAAGGATGTTTGGCATCTAAAATCTAACACTATCTTATATCTCTAAATAAGGAGAGTAGCAAAAAACAGTACAATGTTTTCAGTTCAAACTAGTAACTGCAAAAAAGAATCGTCAAGTAAATTGCACAGTTCAAGCTGGAGGCATCGTTCCACAGAATCATCATCCTAACTGAAAGTAATTGCAAGTTGTACCCTAGCACAGAATGAGAAAACAACACCATAGTACAAATCATTTAAAATCCATTAACATCATCCAAACATAAAGGGTGTTGCCACTCCAATAAGTATTCTAAGCTGTTTGCCATGCCCCTAAAATAACACTCATCGCAACAGTCACGAGCTGGCAAGAAACAGCTGATAGTCTACTCAAAGACCAGGAGGAAAGACAACCCGGGTCGACGACAGAGCGTCGACCACCTCGAGCACGGACGGGAGACGTGACTGAAGCCAGGCAATGTTGTGAGTACCTTTCAGTACCAGATCAGCGGTATCCTTTAGCACTTTGCCCACCTCTTCAACTTTGCCTACTTTGCCTAAGAGAAATTTGCTTTGCTTGCCTAAGAGAACTTTGCCTAGTTCATCAAGCGCATAATCCTCGTCCTCCTCATCAAGCGCATCATCATCATCCTCATCCTCATCATCCGATTCGACACAGCTTTCGAGTATTAGACGTACGAGCGCAACTGCTGAGTTACTCAGGAGTAGAAGGGCATTCAGGAAGCCCTCTTCTTCCAGTTTGGCCTCCGAACGAGCGAGGAGAGGATACAGATCATGCTTGATCTTGTGGAACTCCAGCGACACACCTGCCACGAGCGAGAGAAGTTCTATCTGGTGGCATCTCCAGCACCTCCAGTCAAGAGGGCTGGACTTCCGCTCAATCAGGTCGCGGAGGAGTGCACACGAGTCGCTCGCTATGCGTACGGACTCCAGAGAGACCAGCTCTACTCTCAAGTGCTTATCGGAGCGGTCCTCCAGGGCTTGGAGGTCGGCATGGCAGATGATGCGTACCATCTTTCCTTTTCCTTTTGGCGGCGGCGAGACGGAGATTGTTGTGGGGAGGTCCGTGATTGTTGCGGCGGCGATATGGATCAAGCCAGCCGCTGTTTATATAGGCCTATGGATGGGAGCGATCTGTTTTCTACCGTTAGATGGGATTTAGGCCTGCTTTGGATCACATGTGAAACGTAGGAATTTTGTAGGATTCGTTTCTCAATAGGAAACAAAGGAAGTATTTCGTAGGAAAACGAAAATGAGGTCGGACCTGAGGAAACTTTCCTGGCGGGAAGCCGGGAAGGACTCCACGCTCCAGATGCTCCGCGCGTGGACTCTACTTCGTCGTTGCCGCCCACGGTCTCGTCTTCCCTGCTTGCATGCGCGGCCGCGACCTCCGACGCACGGGCTCACGGTGGCGGGCGAGAGGGCGCCTCCGCTGCTGGTGCCGTACCCGGCGGCCTGCTGTGGCGGGTAACCGTACCCGTTGTACTGCGGCGTATAGGGCGCCGCCGTGCTGGGATAGGCGGCAGGGTAGGGGGGCCGGCTGAAGCAGCCCTTTGTTGACCTCCATCCAACGGATTCCGTCGGTGGTAGCTTTAGGTAGAAATATTTGATTTGATTTGCTTTGATTTGAATAAAGAGTAAATGGATAGGTGCTATTATAATTTTGCAAATAAAAAGAGTATTTTTATGTATTGTTGTTTGCTTCCAAGGGTTAGTAAAGGATTTGTTTAAAAATTTTAGTAAAGGATAACTTTCAATGTATATTATATTATGACGTCTTCCTCCGGCATATATTTCACCCTCCTAAACACATAATGTATTGCTCCTTATGACAACATATTGTTTTAAAAAAAAAAATCTCAAATATGTTTATAAGAAATGATACACGTTAGAAAATTAGCGAATGATTTTCTCGTTTTATTTAAAAACATCGGCACAATTTGTCAAATTTGATGAAGGATACTAAATACATTAAAATATTTATTTATGGCCCATGAGGTGAGAGAAGAGCGGTGAAATGTTCATTTTGCTCCTGACTCTTTCTTTTTCTCTCTTCGACCTTAACCGATTAGGATGGTCGATCGAGTTACGATGAAATCTCGACCCGATAGAAACTCATCGGCGGTAGGAAAGCGGCGCTAGTGCTTGCCTGGGCTGGTCGGTGGCAACTCACGGTCGCGGATGTAGAAATCCGCTAAGTTTGCCTATGATCGTAGAAGCCTGTAGTGCGCCTAGGAAGGACCCACCGAAACTGGTCGCGTGAGCAACCGACAATGACGTCTCATATGAGCTCCCGCAGATCGACCTTGTCTGCCTCCTCGCCATACCCACCACCAATCCCGTTCTTGGGGCCCTGCTGGGGCTCGGCTTCGCTAGCGGTGGCATCGGGCCTGTCGTCGGCCCTGCTACTACGGCCCGTGCCGCCAGACCATTGGGGCGTCATGGGCTAGCGGTCCTACCACTGACAGCTGTGTGTGCGAGGAGGGGAAGCTCGCTGTCGGACGGACGGTTCCGTGGTGGCACGGGATGAGGAAGGCTACCAGTCCTACCCGCCGCCAAGTTCCACAAGGCCTGTTGCGCCGGAGGGAAGGCAACTTAGGTGGTCACATTTGGGGAGCTAGAGGATAGCTAGTACAGGAGCAATGACTTCGACGAGGCGTTCGCAGAGCAGGAAGTACATCGTGGTGATGAGGCCGGCGGTGGAGAGGAAGAGGAGAGGAGGACCGGATGCCGCCGTACCACCTTGAGTTTATTATCGAGCTTATTGCTTATTTGGCCCTCGAAAAAAGTTCTGTTACCTATCTGGCCCAAAATTTTTCGAAGTTGCTTATTTGACCTCAAAGTAAATTTTATTTACTTTTCTGGCCTTCCGTTAGTTTTGAGGAGGTAACGGTGTTAAGTGGCATGTAAGATGACCATTTTACCCTTGGGGTCAAAAAAATAAAAAAACAGAGTTTTGCTTGTTTTATGTATATATTAGGTGTAGGGTGCGTTTTATATACTCCCGGGAGTATCTACTCCCTATCCATTTTGTACTACGGCAGCGTGGGCACCTCTGGCCATAACGGGTCCGCATGCTTTGAATCGGACCCAATTAAGTATGTGGCTAAATGCTAATCAGAGCAGGTAATTAAAAAATCAAATAAAATAATATTATTCGCTACATTTTCTTACCGTGACTCTCGGTTTGTTACTGCCTCTCAGTTGATAGGTATGCACGCAATTCAGAGTATATACGCATACTTTTTCGTATAGAAGGATTATATATCCTTACTTTTGGAATGGAGTATGCATCTATACCCATTATTTTGATATAGTATAACTGCATACTTGGACCACACGAGCAGTGTATATGTGCATACATTCACATATGTATTCGTGCTGAGTATATGCATATACTTGACGTACTATGTGTTCGTATATATATCGACCATATACTCAGCAAGCATGCAAGAAACAAATTGAGTTATGTATGTGTACATAAATGATATCAGAGAGAGTGTATATTCATACTATATGTCTGAGAATAAAATACATGGGATATCTGTATATACTTTTCTTATTAAAAAAAATTGTGTATACTTTCATTGACAAAATTACGTTAAGTATGTCCACATACATGGTTAAGACTAAAAATAAGTCTGTTTTTTTATTTTTTTGACCCCAGGGGTAAAATGGTCATCTTACATGCCACTTAACACCGTTACCTCCTCAAAACTAACGGAAGGCCGGAAAAGTAAATAAAATTTACTTTGAGGCCAGATAAGCAACTTCGAAAAAATTTAGGCCAGATAGGTAACATAACTTTTTTCGAGAGCCAAATAAACAATAAGCTCTTTATTATCGCAGCATCCTGTTTCAATGTCCATCAACAAACCCTATAATGTATCGAGATTGATATTTTACTTAAAAAGCCATCATATCCACATTATTTTAAATCCAATCAAAAAAAATGGGAAGCATCGTGCATTACTAGCCAAATGGCTATCTAGCCAGCAAGACAACATCCAGTTGGCATTCAAAGCAGGAGTTTCACGCTTGCCAATTCGACCATATAGCAAGTCTTAGGTTCAGGTCTCCAGATCCTGCACGCTACACCTGGCAGACCATGTTCTAGTAATGTCTACAGAATGGCCTTTACAAACTGGATACCCGGAAGGTTTGTGCTTCTCTATCAGGCCAGTCAGAGCGGCATTGAGGTCCTTCTCCAACTCCAACTCTTTTTCCATGCACTCTTTCTTGAGCTTTACCTTCTTCTTAGAGCATCTCCAACAGCTCCCAATAACAACTTTGTATTCTATATTTTTTGACAAAAACACAAATTCTCCTCTCCAACAACTCCCAAAAGCTACTTGGTAAAATAGGCACTTTGGAAATTCTCCCGTCCGCGCGCGGCCCTCTCCCGCTCGGTCTCTGGTCGTTCCCGCACGCTAGCTGCCAGGTCCGCCCGGCGATGGGCAAGGCAGCGCGCTGGTCCGCCTTCGGCCACGGCCTGAGGAGGAGGTAATCGTCCACCGAGTACAGGATCTCCGGCGCCACGGACCGGTTCAGGTCGGGGCTGTCGATCGAGGAATAGCGTCGACGGCTGCGGCGGGCGCTTGAAGCAGAAAGAGAACCGGATCGGGTTCCCGTTCCGGGTGAGGTCTCGCGCGGTGGTGCTGCCGCTCTCGTGGTCGGAAACAACGGGCCTGGTGTTGATGAGAACAAGGGCGGGGCGTCTGGATCCTCGATGCAGACGCCGAGAGGACCGCGCCATGGTGGTGGACATGATTCCGGCTGGAAAAGGCAAGGGTGCTGTGTGCGGCCACGAGCTAGCAGTACCAGGCTCCGCCGTCCCCCAAGTGCTCGAGCTTGGACAAGTCGCATCGCTGTCGAGCACTGTAGAGAGCTCAATATTTTGATGGGAAATGCTCAAAAGTTTCGCTTTTTCGTTACGATCGCGTAGGATCAAACCTCACCTGATTTGGTGCAGCCGTTGTCGAGAAATCGCGAGTCAAAATTTCCAGCCCGCTGGTGAACGTCGTGTTTTTTTCTTCTCGTCAGCCGAAGTAGGCAATGACATGCGGGTCCATATGTCATCCTCTAGTTTTACCAAGTTGGAATACTAAGTTGTTGGAGATAACTCTTTTTTCACTTGGAAAATAAAATACCAAGTTGCTATAACACAAGATATACCAAGTGAATTATTGGGAGTTGTTGGAGATGCTCTTACCATGGCAATTTATCAGCTCGTCCTGCTCAGCCTCAAACTTTGCCACATCCTTGACCTGACAATCGATGAACTTTTGCACCTGTTCCTTCCTGTAAAATATATGATAGAATCATATAAACCATCAGTTGTATTTGCTAGCAAGTTTAATGCTTATTTATTGCTTGCCAGCTGTGTTTATTATCTACCGGCTTTGCCTGTGATTCTCCCCGGGCATGTTGTCTGAGGTTCTCCCCCTTACTTAATTGTTAGCTTAGTTTCTCCTATAAATCCTTGTACTCTCCGATGAATGTACCAATGAATGAAATATATACTTGAGCCTGTTTCTGCTCTAATAGTCTTCTTTAGATGATCAAAAGAGGAAACAAAAGCACTCATGACAAGCGATGTATTTAGATGGACAATTTCCATCCCCCTGAATAAATGTATTACCATTTGTATTATTCATAAGCCCAATTGTGGAAGAGGCATGATACATCCAACAGGACATTAGTCACAGACCTTAGCAAGTGATCTTCATTACTTTCAAAGTCCACATCGAAGCATATGCCTTTGAGCGCTCCTCTTGCAGCAACTTCTCAAACACTTTTTCATTACCCTCTATGGCCCAACGAATATTCAATTTCATTGTACAAAAAAAATCCTCCTGATACTTCATCTGCAAAGCATGGAAATAAGGTCAACAACAAGATGATGAAATCAACATAAGGGTAACATGAGATAGATGGCAGCATCAATTTTTCCACAAATGTTTCAATGTGAAAAATATACAACTCCCAGCAACTCCTGATCTTTTGTTAGTTTCGTAATGACTTAGGTGAAAACATATTTAGTGCACAAATTTGCATTGGTAGGAAACCCACTAATGCAACCTTTACCTCTTGCTCATACTTAAGTGCTTTTCTTTGGCTTTACTCCTGACAAAAAATATTCTCTTCCAAAGTCTCCCAAAGCTTCTGAGTAATAGCACCCAAGGTTTCTTCTATTGCTTCAGAGCATTGCTCTGTCTTGACTCTTGACCACCTTGTTCCTCAGATAATTCAGTTCTTGGTTATCTTCATTCATATGTTTCATTTGGATCAGCACCATCTCATTGTAAGACCTGTTGGGCTGGTTTAGATTCCTAGGGTGGGAGGGATCCCTCTCGGTCTCGCTAGAACTAGAAGGATGAGGAGCGACTGGCGACGAGGCGGGCGGCGCCAGCCCTCCGCCGGTGACGCCGGCCGCCGTGCTCACTTCTCCCCACCCCCTCTCGGGTCGTCAAGGTTTGCTCCCCCTCCTCCCCCCCCCCCCCCCCCCCCCAACCCATTCCTCCCCGACTGCTGCCCTCCCGCACCGCACCGCTCTCCCAGATCTGGATCCAGTCGTGTCGCCTGCCATGGATGAGAGCTCTCCGTCCCGGGCCTGGCATGCGGGTGTGGAGGAAGTGCTGGAGGCTGGCTCACCGGGCCGGTTGCTCAATGCTCTCGGCGGGGAGCCGGTAGCGTCCCCCTCCCGTCAGGCTTGGGCAGACTTGGGGGATGAGCCGCCGCCGCCACGAGTCTTCTTCGATGGCTCTCCCAGCCTTCTCCGTGAGGTTCTAGACTGCGGTCTGACTCGGAGGACTTCTCGGATTCGGGCTCTGAGCCGGATTGCCAAGATGGTACCTATTTTTATGAAACCACGAAAGCAGAACCATGTTGAACACTATTTGGTAATACCCCATTGGCACTTCGACCAGAGCTCATCGTAGTACAGCTGTTAATTTTGCTGTTGAAATAGGTATGTCTATCGTTGAAATAAGTATAACGAGGCATGAACGAGAACAGATGAAAAGTAAGGGGTTGTACATTGATCTAAGGAGCACAGCACGACAAGCGGCATGAAGGCAATCCTAACAAACCATCGCTGCAGAAGATGGAGTTCGACAAGGCTAATTGAACCGGAATAAACAACATAGGAATTACCTTTTGATGTGAAATAATCAAAATCCATCTTCGATGTGAAATCGACCCGGGCATGAAAGGCCCAAATTTCTGACTCACTTGCTTGGCCTGCACAAAAGAAACAAAATCCACAGAAGTTGGGGTCCAAATCCACCCCCAGCAAACCGCACACGAAAGGCTTACAAAATTTCTGACCTCCACCCGATCTGTGCGCCCACGCCCACTGTCACCCGATCAACGCAATCACGTATTCGATGTGAGTTTTCTTCCACATACTCCGGCAGATATGTTACTACTCTATAGCTTGCTTCATACTATTCTATGCAGGACAATAATTTGCATGTTATCAAAACAGAGCTCACTAAACCAGTTTGGATGTTATACATCATTGAAAGCCTGAGGAAGTGATCTCCAGCTGCTTGATTGTGGATGCTACATCATTTTCTCTAACAGCTCGTCGAGAGTACGACATATGTTAACACGCACGAACTGGAATCATGATCAAGGGATATTGCCTTCCGTTCGTGTTGAAACAATCAGCAGTGCCTTTGTTTCCATTATATACGCCATGTCAAATCAAGGCACTTGGTTGAAATCTTTGTGGTCAAGTCGAACCAGCACTTTGACAACATTTGCTGGATGGCTGGATTACTGTTATACAAATTCCCATTTGCTGAACTTCATTTCTTATTCTGAGATGAACCGTATTTACCGTGAACTTATTATCTTATATCCTTTGGTGTGTGTTCAAGAGATGCCTAGGACTCATCTGAAGCATTACTGTTACGAGGCACTCTTTGGCATAACGTTTGCTTGTGCCGAATCTTAATTATCTCATCTCATCACAACTAAAAAGCAGGAAAAGTTAAAGGAGACTTAGGGTTTAGACACGGAGAGCTCCACCAAGGCGCCGCCACCAGCGAGATACGGAGAGCTCCACCAAGGCGCCGCCACCAGCGATTTGTGCTCCCGCCGGCAAGGTCGGCGGTCCCTTCCGCCTCCGGCGGCCCTTGGGGCCTCGGATGTGTGGGGAACCGCATGACCTTGACCTGCGGTGTAGATTAGGTCCCTTTTCTAGGGTTAGGGTTTCCGGTGGTGCGTGCTTGGTGGAGGTGGCAGCGCAGCCATGGTGGAATAAGGTCCTCCCGGTCTTCGTCCACCTCATCGTCGTCTGCTCCGGTGACGATGGGAGGCCTGTGAGGCGGTGTAGGAGTCTGCGGCGGCTGCTGTTTTGTCATCATGGCGGAGCGGCGGTGCTCGTGCCGCGTTTTAGGTCAAGGCTACGGTGGCGGTTGAGGGCATAGCGGCAAGATGGAATGTGGTGGATCGAACTCGATCTGCCTGTGGCACGGATCGGGATTGAGCGAGCTAGGCTTCACCGCGACGACGGATGCCATCGTCGGCGCCGCTCTCATCGTCCCAACCTGGATTGTGATCCTGACGGATGGGTGCACAAAGACTTCTTCGCCTCCACGAGATTGAGTGTCTGCTGCAGTCCACCTCAACGCCGGTGGTTTACTCCGGCTTCTGGTGATTCAGGTTTGGCGGCATCGGCTGGTGTCGGCGGTCTTCGTCGGCAGCGGATGTGGACGGCTTCCTTTCCCGTAGAATATAGGTTGGACAACTGTCCTACGTATCCTTATTTGGTGTACTTGTATTTGGACGTGTTTATTTTTATTAATTAATATAGGTATACTTTATTAAAAAAAAGGAAAAGTTGTCGTGCACCCGGCTTCACCATGGTGCTGCCCGAACAGCATCCCCCGGCCCTAAAAACAAAATCGTGCCCGATGTCTTCAGAGCCCAATCCCGAAACCACCTGCGGCCCCGCAGTCACATCCCTCCCGAAAATATCTCCTGCGGCACCGCCGGACGCTCCGCCGTCACCGCCGCCGCCGCCGCCGCCGCCGACGGTTGAGACGCCACCTCGAGGGTTTCGGCGGGGGAGGAAGCGGATGGGCACCAAAGCTGGAATGAACACGATTGGGGTTCGAAGGAGCCCGATCGACTGGCTTCATTGAGAACACCTCAAGCCAAAAAAATTTTTAAAAAAATGAGCTTTCACTCGGCTTTTTAGAAAGCCAGAACGGGTTTTGGTTTTACATCCTTCGCTGGGGTTACCAGCCAAACATTAACGCTCAAACAAAAAGGAAAGACAAATATCATCTATCCAATTACAGCTAGGAAGCACTAGGCTCAAAATCAAAGTTCTCTGATGTCTGTCGACTCCAGGCTCCTGGGTGTAAAAGGTTTTAGCCAGTCCCACATCGCCTTCTTCACTTGCAAAATCCTTCCTCGGTCCTCCTCCTTAAGCAGAACCGACCATCGCTGCATAAATGAAATTGCCATGTACAGAACATCAGCTGGCGTTTTAGGGAAGACTTTCTCAATAGCCATTTTATTTCTAACATTCCACAACGCCCAAGCACAGCAAGCAAATATGAAAATGATAAGTCTAGTTGGTAGTGGTCCATTCCCATTGAGCCACACCCCCATCAGGTCATCAATTTGACCTAGGTACCTTCTGTAAATTCCAAATGTTTCTAAACACACTCCAAACACATTTGGCCACGCAACATTGAAAAAACAGATGATTTCCATTCTCCACCCCATCTCCCAGGCAACAAGATGCCTCTCCTTTCCAACCCCTCCTCTTTAGTGATTCTGCTACCTGCAACTTGTTATTGAACAATTGCCATAGAAAGAACTTAATTTTTAAAGGTAATTTCGCTTTCCAAATGTATTTAGCCACCCTGCTTGCTACTCCACCATCAGTAACAAATCTGTATAAAGACCTGGTTGAAAATTTTCTTGTTTTGTCCAGTTCCCACACCACAGTGTCTCTAGTGTCAGTAATCTGGTAATTGTCTAATTCATTCTTTAACACCTCCCATCTCTCAAATTCTATCATGTTAAGAGATCTTCTAAACTGCATAACCCACTTTGACTCTTCCCAACAATAAGAAACTAAGCAGTCTGGATTCCTAACCAGAAGAAATAGGTCATTATAAGCTATTTTCAATGGCACAGGTTTTAATCAACAATCATGCCAGAATCTGCTTGTTTGGCCATCACCTACCTTATAGCTAACTCCCCATTCAAATGTCTTTTTCACTTTATGAAGCCCTTGCCAAAACTGAGAACTCCCTGTACTTTTTGAATCAAAGAAATTACAATTTTTCATATACTTGGCCTTCAGGATTCTATACCATAGGGCATTGGAACCTACCTGAATTTTCCAAATCCATTTAGCCAAAAGACATTCATTCATAATTCTGGTGTTAATGATTCCCATCCCTCCCTGATCCTTTGGCCTACAAACCATCTCAAACTTTGCCATGTGATACCTAAACTTGTCACTGGCCCCTTGCCAGAGAAAATTAGCTCTAATGGTATCCATCTTCTCAAGCCAAAAAGTCAAGATAAAGATGCCAACTTTATTGAGAATAGATACAAACGTGCCATTCAAGCAGTGACGGAGTAAAAAAAGATGAATTAGAATGGTGGAAATGGCGATCTAGTGTGGACTGTTGAAGAATACGTGAGGGTTTCCGGGAGGAAAGTGTCGCCGCAGAGGGTTTTCAGCGCAGAGCAAACTGTGAAATGAAATGAACAACGTTCGCAGCGGAGAACCTAGCCACGCTTTGCTTGGCTTCGTCTTAGAGCATCTCCAACAGTTTGCCAAAATCTACTTGGTAAATCTTGTGATATGGCAACTTGCTAAAACATATGCCAAGTTAAAAAATAGACTATCTCCAATAGTTTGCCCTTGAGACTTGGTAAAATTAGAAAATAGGCCCACAAACTTAACCGACCAACTGAATCTTGTGAACATTTTATTCTGATGTACGTACACATTCAGTACCATGCGGTACCAGACATGGACAAGTACAAGGCCAGGCGAGATATCTTGTCCATTCATCAACAAGGAAAACAAGGCAGACATGGCATTCATGTTCCATGAGCACGGCACTCGGCAGCAACAGGAAATCTTGACTGTCCCATGTAGACGACGCCGGCTTTCTGAATACCTGACACAGATGCAGAGGTCGCGGCCACAAGCCATGAGCAAATCTTCTCTGTCCAATCTGAAGCATTTGTCGACAACAGGCAGTATGTGTTGGCCAACAGTACCATGCATAGCATAACATTTTTGCCATCAACAGGAGCATGCACGCGTACAAATTACAATGGAACAAGACCATACATCATAACCCAACATTCAGATGAGTAAATTCTTGTATACACTTGATACGATATCTGTTGCAGTTCAGATGCCTAAAACACAATAGATTTTTCAGTCATACAAAAATTACAGTCATGGAAATCGATCGTTCGCATGATTACTTGATGAACATATACGAAACTAGTTGAACGCGAATCAGCAGCAGAACGCGAGGAGGAAGCCGGGCTAGGAGATCAAAGGCATGGAGATCGACGGGAATAGATGAAGCACGTACCTGATCGCGGCGGCGGCCGGGTTCTTGGCGCAGGATCTCCTTGTCACGACGGCGACCTTGCTTTGGCGCAAGACCTGATTGCGAGGAGGGAGCCTGGGCACTCGCGAGGAATCAGACCGATCGTGCGCGCGATGTAGGAGGCCGCCGGGCTTGGCGCGCAGATTTTTCCACGCGCGGCGCGGGAAGGCATCGGCCGCACGAGACCGCGATGCGCAGTCGTATACGCGCGTGGAGGGGTTGGATGCAAGTTGGGAAAAATAGCAACCTCATATGCCAAACTGTTGGAGAGCAATTTTTTCTTATTTTGCCAAATTTTTAAGGATAGCAATCTTGTTTGACAAACTGTTGGAGATGCTCTTAGACAAGACAAATCTTAGGCAAAAAAAAATTTAGGCTCTACATGTCATACAGAGTATAAAGATTCATTCGGACAAGGCAAAGTGTGAGTGAGGTTACTAATTTCTTTGCCACACCTCGCCACACTTGCTAAAAATTAAGTTGTGCTAGATTATGTCCGGGAAAACTCCCTCTCTCCTAGAAATAAATGGCCATATCCATTTTATTTTTGGAGGTTAAAACTTTGGCCCTTCTCAAGATGACATTTATTTTGCGTTTTTTTTTTTTTTTTGTTGCTGAGCAAGTACTCCCTCCGTTCCAGAAAACATGTAATTCTAACATAGTCCCCTGTTTTAGTCCACCAAGTTTTACCAATTATAAATAAAAAACTATAAACAATTATAATATCAAATAAATATCATTAGACTAATTACGAAATATTTTTTATAATAAAATAATTTAAAGTCATAAATATGAATATTATTTGCTAGAAATTTGGTCAAATGTGAGCTACTTTATCTCGACGGAACCTATAGTTGCATGTTTCCAGAACGAAGGGAGTACATAGCAGCAGCACACTCCAACAAAACTTTCTCTCACAACTCTATTGTTTTTGTATTTGTGTGCTTTCCACCTTTTTTGTCGTTTTTGCATGCACCTCAACTCGCGACTTAGTCATCCTGTTAGGAACACCCTAAGACATAGTCCCTTTCTCTTTGGTTTTGAAACGTCTATTCTACCTAAAGTTATGCATGTCACATGACCCAAGATATCTCTTCAAATATGTAAAAGCAATTATCTTTTTTTCTACAACGAGTCAAACAATTATCCTTCCTAGTGGATATTATTGACATATACAATCTAATTCGAACATTGTAGTTTTATTGATAATTTTCAATAAGGCATTGGATTCAAAAATGAGATTCTCATATTTCTCGCAAAAAGGGCTTCTCTATAAATATGTTTTTTCACATTATTTAAATTTTATAAACTCCTCCATACTGTAATTAAAGTCGTTTTAGACGAGGCTTATGTCAAACATTGGGAATATAATCATGAATAACTTTAAAGTTGTTGAGTTTGGAGATGTAAAATCACATGAGTAGATTTGTCCTCGGTACTTTCATAAAATTATACATATATCATGTTCAATAAATATTTTTATAAAACTAAGAGATCAAAATTATGCTTTGGAGACTCTATCTCTGTCTAAAATGATTTGAATTACCAATATGCAGAGAGTAGGTTTTAAGGTATAGAGTTTTATACTTCCAACGAATCATACAACCTCGTGAGCGCAAACATAGAAACATCGAGATATTTTTTTCTTATCTAAAATGAAGGCATCATTAGGTAGGGCTTCTCCCTAGTTCTGGCTTCTGTGGAGGAGTTCTACCAAATGGTTTAGTAGGAGAAGCAAGCAGCTCTGGCTACTCAGTATGAGCTCTTGTGGAGGAGCCCTACTAAATAAAACCTTAAATAATGATATGTTTATGTAAAGTTTTTCATTGTAGAGTTTTTGTGAACTCAAATACAAATATTAAAATTTGGTGACATAAAAATTTGTTGACACATTTATAGGATAATCGAGATGTTATCGCTCTTTGAAATTTAAAATTTGAATCACAACTAGTGTAAACACCCGTGTTTTGCATCATGTTAAAAACACTAAAAATTGATTTTTTTTTTTATTTACAACAAATTAAAACCTTGACTATTTATTTTCCACAAAACCCCTTTCGAATGTATATTTCCAAAACCCTTGTAGTAAAACTCACCATATGCATCCATGCATTTTTTAGTGTTGAGATGCTTGAATGCTTAAAGCTTGGTTGAAATGAATGAGTAACTACTTGTTTGATTTTTTCTAGATTTTATTTGGCACCAGGTATTCGATGACATATTTTCCTAAATAAATTCCTTTGACCATCGACCATTAGAAACCCTCATTCACCTTTCTTGTAAATTCTCCAACCATCCAACTTTCATTGTTTCCTTGAATTCAAATTCAAATCATTCAAAGATACCTTAGTTTACTTTCTAGAAAATGAAATAGGATTTCATAAATGAAAAAGTCCATCATGCTCAATCTTGCAAGGCGACTTCGAGGGATATCTAGGGTTCATCATTTTAGGCATTTCCCTAGTTATTTCTCTCATGTGATGCTCAATCTAGTTCCCCACATGTGTCTTATTTTGGCTTGTCTACTCCTATTGTATTCGTTCTCACCGATTTGTTCCTTATTACCTATGGATTTATTTTTTCCTAAATGTTTAGATGTATTTTTGAAATGTTGGATATGTCATTCGACAACGATGTGTGATGGTCTTATATCAGTAAGGTTTGTCCATTTGTTCTTTTGCAAACCTCTTCCTATTCACCTACCCAACCAAATCCTTTTATCATCCATCAGGATTTGGTAAATATCATATGGTCTAAGAAACATTAGCGAATTGCATATGACTTCCTCTAGGCCATATTTGATTTTTGCTTCAGATTGCGGGAATGGTGGTATGTTCCTCCGATTATTATTGATTGTTTTGTATAGTTTTCCGTGAATTTTTCTTGCAGACAACTTTGATGGAATCTATGTGGACTTTTGTGCCTAAAATTGTGTAATCTTTATTCATTCGATGTGGAGCATATGTTTTTTTATCCATTCTATTATCAAGATTCTGATGTGGTTATTGTTTTAGGTGTAAGCAAATATGATTCTACTGTTGATAGGAAATCTTGATGGCAATTTGTTGTTAAAGTGTTCATATAGTTTGCCTTCTGATTGGCATTTTTTTGTTGTTAGGGTTGTTATTGTAGTTTGGCCCTTAATTGACAACTTTTTTTTTTACTATTGTTGTTGTTATTGTTGTTATGGGTTGTTTTATAGTGTGACCCCTGGTTGGCAGCTTGCTTTTTTATGTTGTTAGAGGGTTATTTATATAATTTAGCCCTCGACTGCACTTGTTATTTTTTATTGTTTTTGTTCAAGTTTGTTTTTTTCTAATTCAACTCTTAATTAGCACATTTGGCGGTTCGTGGGAGTTCGTATTATAAATTGGCCTACATTTGGCAGCTTATCCTTTTATATGGTTACTTCAACTACAATATAGGAGTTTGTATTTTTGTTCCTTGTAATTGGTGCCGCAATAGGTATAATAATTAGTGGTATTGATTTTTTTCTCTTATGTCTTAGGCATTGTTTTCTAATTTATGCACATTTATTTTCACGTAAGTATGTTTTTCTATGCTGCTCTGATTAAGTGTGTATTTGGTTTGCGAACGAGCCTCTACCTTAGTGATTAGAGCACCTCGGCACCAAGCAGACCGGGGTTCAACTCCACGTGAGAGCGAATTTAAACAAGTCAAGTACTATTAAAAAATAAAAAAAAAATAGGCTAGGGTTTTCTTTGCTGACTTCGATAAAAGGGTGTGTTTTGTTTGCTGGACATCCCGGGTGTATAGATTCCCTGATAGGATAATATTCTCTCATATGCTGGATATCTATGCCATCGAGAAAATTGCCTGGCGAGCTCATCCATGTTTTCTAATCTATGTCATTAATAAATAACTAAGGATTATTAGTATGTTATATTATTGCTTAGTAATTATGATGTCAAGATTAACCTTGATAAGTGCTAATATATTATCTAGTATATGTTTTGTATGCAAATTAGGATAATTATGGTGTAAATTAACATATTTTATTTGCAATTAGTGATTATCATGACAAATTAGTGTTGATGTATAAATATTTAATTCATAATTAGTTGTTACTTCTTAATATTATGAATACAATTAGTCAACTATCCTCGTCTGATCCACCCTTATCCCTCAACTAAACAGAAAAATAGTTCGAACCCCATCAATCCATCTAAACAAATAACATGGATATCCATATCTATCCGTGATGGATGGTCATATCCTATCCACCTTTGTCATGAAACCAAACACACCTTAAGAACGTCTGGAGCAAAAAATGGAACGACAAAATATAATAGGATATCACATTGAAATATCATGTGTTATACAGGTACATCTGTAACCCCTCAATCGCCTTGTTAACTTTGAATTTATCGGTCGCCACAGTGCGGACGGAACCATCCGAATTTCTGTTTTGTGTCGATTTGAGTTGTTTTGAGGCCTGAGAAGTGAGAACACTCGGTCGTTGCAGTAGCTGCCTTTGAACACTCCAACAAGACAGTCCAAAAAAATTCCTATCCTATTCTATCCATCCAAATCCAGAGCCTTTTACCTGTGAGCCATTATGAAAGTTCACTCCGACCTCTATGCCACAAAAAAGTTCGGGCGTACCTGTGAGGACAAGTTGAAGTTCCCTTTACCCTCTGCGCCACTCCGTCCGCATTCTGTGAGGTTCTCGCCGTTTGGCTGCACTTTCATGTGGGCCCGGCCCATCAGAAAGTCCATCATGCCCTTCTAGTCTTTCCTCGTTCCCCTCTGTCCCGACTCGGAGCGCTCCCCGACTCGACCGCTCATTCTGCTCCCTCCTCTTCCCGAGAGCGCTCGCACACCGTAACCCTAGCAGCGGCGGCGGTGGGTCCCCGGCGGCGGCGGCGGCGGTTCCCTGGCGGCGGCGGATCCCGAGTGGCTGCGGTTCCCCAGCGGCGCTTCCCGGCGGCGGTTCCCCAGCGGCGGTTCCCCAGCGGCGGCCGTACCCCAGCGGCCTCGGATCCGGGAGCTGGGTGCGGGGGAGGTGATGGAGGTGAAGCAGCCAAGGCGGGGGAGAGAAGCAGCCAGGGCATGAGAAGCATCCAGGGCGGCGGCGGCATGGTCCAGGGCGCCGGTGACCGACCGGACGGGTAAGTGCAGTGCCTGCTACCCCTTTTTTTGGTTTGTGAAGTAGTCTTGTTTGTGAGTTTGTTTGATTCCTTGTGTAGGATGGAGCCAGAGAATAGGTTTACCTTAGAAATATGGCTTCTTTCTCACAATAGTCGTGGTCCGTGGTATGAGATAAGCAAAATTGTGGATGCTAACCGCATCAATTTGGAAAGCCTAGTTGCTGAAGTTGTCGAGAAGTATTCGCCTGGCTATGGAGAGTTAGTCAAGGTTTTTTATTTCTGCCCGCTTAAAAAGGTCAACATTGAAGTAGGCACCGACCAGGATTTGCTTGAGATGTTTGCAAAATACAATGTTTCCAAGTGTTGCTTCATGAGTTTTGCTTATTATCAGCCCAGTATTGGCCCCCCATGATTCCAGATTAGGAGTTTGTTAGTACAGAGGAATCTGTGCAACCCCCAATCACACCTTCTGTTTGTTGTCCAAGCTTAGGAGAACCAAGCCACAGTACACGCACTGATTCTGAGGTACATGAGTTCCTGGCTAACCCCAACCCAATGAATGAACATGTGGGTGTTGATGATGAAGGGCTATATCTAGATGACCACCCCCTACCAGCACAAAATCCGAAAGCTAGGGCTGATGAGAGTGATGACGATGAAATGTATGCATCCTCAGTTGACAGTTCTGATGATGAATCTGATGATGAAATGGTCACCGACAAAGGCCCTGAACCTATGCCTGATGCTAATTATGACAAGAAGAACCCTCCCATGGTTGTAGGAACCTTGTATTCAAATATGGATGCCTTTAAGATTGCTTTAGCTACTTACTGTAAGTTCAAGGAAGAGCTTTGTTGCCGATGGAGGATTCATGCCTCAACCCTCAAGGACGGTGTGACAGTTAAGGTAATATGCTCATGATTTCATTCTAATAAGCTTTCTTATTTAATGTGCTCATGATTTCATTCTAATAACCTTTCTAATGTTTTATGTGCTCATGATTTCATTCTAATAACCTTTCTAATGTTGTACAGATCAAAAGGAACCCACATGACCATGAATGTCAGAGTGATAGAAGGGTAGGAGTCTGTGTGGGGATCACACAATTTTGAGTTTGTGACAAAGTGCTTGATTGGTTGAAGGAGGATGGCACAGTCAAGATTAAAGAACTGACAAGGAGGTTGAAAGAGGAGTACAAAGTGGATGTGCCATATAGGAGAGTATATAAAGGTAAGAATCTGGCCATGGATAAGATTTATGGGCCTTGGGACAAAAGTTTTAATAATTTGTTCAGGCTGAAGGCACAGATAGAGCAGTCTAGTCCAGGTTCAGTTCTTATCATTGATCACCACACAGTCAATGATAAGATCACGTTTAATAGATTATTCTTTGCAATGAAGCCCTGTATAGATGGATTCCTTAGGGGTTGTAGGCCATATCTTGCAGTAGATAGCACTTTTTTGAATGGAAGGTTCAAGGGGCAGTTATGTATAGCTTGTGCAGTAGATGGACATAATTGGATGTACCCAGTAGCCATTGGTGTAATTGACTCAGAGACCAATGAGAACTGGGTGTGGTTCATGGAGAGGTTAAAAGAGGTAATTGGATTCCCAGATGGCCTTTGTTTCTGCACAGATTGTGGCCAAGCAGTGATGAAAGGAGTTAGTGAAGTATTTCCTGATGCTGAACATAGAGAGTGTATGTACCACTTAGTACAGAATTTCAAGAAGAGGTGGAGTGGGAAGATTTTTTATGATCATTTGTGGGCAGCTTCATACTCTTGGAACCCATACAACTTTAACAAGCATTACACAGCCATGGGTACTGCAAAACCAGAGGCAATGGTGTGGGGGGGTGACAACCACAAGAAGCTTTGGAGTAGGAGCCGACGGAGACGGGGTCAAAGGTGGACTATGTCACTAACAACCTGGCTGAGTCATTCAACAACTGGATAAAGCCTGAGAAGGGGAAGAACCTTGATGATTTGCTGGACACAATAAGACAGAAAATCTTAATCAAATGAAACCATAGGAAGAGAGTTGCCATGAAGTTTAATGGCAATATTCTGCCTCACATTGAGAAGAAACTTAGGGAGGACAGTTTCAATCTGGACATTGAAGTCATCACACACTCTCCCGATGGTGTGGCTGAAATTTCAGCAAGGGCGACGAGTCTTCTACATTTGTGGTCGATTGGCTGAGAGAACATGTACTGTCGGGAATGGCGGGGACAGGAATCCCTTGCGCAGACATGCCATTGCCTACATTACTTCAATCCCTGGTGCAAGATTGGAAGACTTTGTGGATGATTACTACTCTGTCAACAAATTCAAAATTGCTTATGAAGGTTCAATTCCTTGCATTCCTGATAAAAACATGTGGCCACAGTCCACTCATGGCTTCTTCATGCATCCTCCCTTGCTGAGGAAAATAGCTGGTGGAAGAAGGAAGAACAGGCTGAAATCATTTCTTGAAGGTGGCAGCCAGGATAGAAGGCACAAGTGTGATATATGCAATCAGAAAGGGCATCACTGGTATACATGCAGGAATGGGAATCCTGAAGACATTGCTGCAATGGCTCTTATAAGGTAAAAATAAACTAAAACCCAAGTACATTTGTTCCATTGATCCATTTCTTACTTATAGTATTGTGCTTGTTGTAGGGGGTTTGCCCAAAAAAAGGCAGAAAAAAGCAGAAAAAGAAGCCTTTCTTTCGCTGACTGTTCTGTGAGCAAAGTATTGTGCTTGTTACTCCTCGGTGATGCAATTCCCAAGAATTGAGGCGTGGAAAAGCAGACCAAGAAAAGAAGTAAGAAGGCATCATCTTCTACTTCGGTGCAAAGAAGAGCAAGGGGTCAGGAACAAGTGCATCAAACAGGTAAGCTTATGGCATCTTGGTTCATTTCATTTGCTATTTCATTTTCCATCATCTAATATTTCCTATTTGTCACAAGGTCTGGAACTGGCTCCAATGACCCAGTTATACAGCCGCAGCCTCTTGTCTTGGGTTCTTTTCCTCAGACTTCATCTCCAACAATTGAGGCAACCCAAGTCCAAACTATCTTTGCGAAACCTCGCTACACCGAGGACCAAGATGGCAGCTAGGAAGAAGCTGACACCAAGGAGGGTGCCAATGCAGGCAGCCAACCAAGCTACTCCAGCCAGCCCTGCATCCAATACCAGAAGCAAGAAGAGGCTGCAGCTGCAGTGAGAAGGGAAGTCCATGTTTACTTTTGGGAGCTCTACTTTTGGTCCATCTAATGAAAACTCCTTATTTTGCCTGTGATATGATGAAAACCGCAAGTTTGGATGGATGGCATGTACTTTTGGATGAAACTGGTTGAAAACTCCTTAGTTGTAATATGTTTCAAACTCGTTGAACCTTAGTTGTAATATGTTTCAAACTGGTTGAACCTTAGTTGTAATATGTTTGAACCTATTTGTTGGGTTATGTTTGCTGAGCTCATGTTAGCCTATGATGTGATGAAAACAGCAAGTTTGAATGTTGACCAAACATGATTACTTTTATGCGTTCAGCCATACGACTTGTCATTCTTACACACATATATGTTTGCTGTGCATTCTGGCGCTAACACCAGCTCATTTGGCGCCAAACACTAGACCAATCAGTGGCACAAAGGTAAACAAGTGAAGTTCAACTCTCTTGCACAGCTAGGGGTAGTTTGGTCCTTTTCCAGCACACTTAACAGACGTTAGCATACAAATTGGACGGAGTGGCGCAGAGGGTAAAGGGAACTTCGACTTGTCCTCACATATACACTCAAACTTTTAAGTGGCGTAGAGGTCGGAGTGAACTTTCTTGATGGCTCACACGTAAAAGGCTCCCAAATCCATGGCACCGCGCTCATCTTCTCCTCGGAGCGTCGGCGCCTCGAGTATCAGGATCACATCACCCGAGCAGGTCATCTCTAGCAGCAAAGATGGAAGAAACACTTTAGGCGCGCCACCTCTCAGAAAAGATCGAAGCTTTCACCATGGCCGTCACATCCATCAAGTTCGCGCGCCTCACCGCCCTCGCGCTCTTCTCTCCGACTCCAACGCCCTCCGGTCCCAAGTCCACCAAGAAGCACAGAGCTAGAGCCCCACCACCCATCTCCATCTCCATGGATCCGGCCGTCGTGGACCCGACCCACCTCCAGGCCCTTATGCTCGCCTGCGCCCACTCCTGCGCGCTCCGCCTCTCGCCGGCGCTATCAGGTTCCGCCGTCGAGCCGGTCGACCTCAGCAAGCTACGGACTGCACTCGCGCACAGCTTCATCGTCGTATCCGTCTTCTGCGGCGCGAGGTTCTTGACAGACGACGGGGAAGGGGAGGGGCAGGGGGAGGGACAGAGATTCTTGGGCTTGGAGCTCGGGCTCCAGCGTCAGGGGGAGCGCCGGCTTGTCGGATTCGGGCGCGCCGTCTCCGACCTCGGGCTCACTGCATCCGTCCATGACATCGTGGTAATCTTCTCTCGATCTTGCAGTGAAATTGGCCATGGGAGCAAACCCTGATTGTGGGCAGAAACTGTTAACTGTTTGAAACCCCTACTTTTCTGTTCTGTTCTTGAATCTTGATAACCTCATAGGCATTGAATTGTTTTCGATCTGACATTTCTTGTAAAGATTCTGATCTTTTCTTTTGAATTCGTCAAGACATTTCCATATATTAGTATACCTGTTCAATGGTGTAGATGCTACATTGCCACTATGCTAGAGAAAGTGTTTACTTGATTGAATACCATGGAACATTAACCGCTTGTGGATTTTAGCCTGCAGGTTGTTACAATCTGCAAGTTGAAATAAAGCAGGCATAGATTCTATCAATCCACTGGCCACTGGCCAGATTATTTTGATCCAACAATCTGCTTCCTACAAGATGTAGAATGCAATCCACAATTTGCAAGACAAACAAACTGGACCTAAGAATACATATCCTTGTAGAAATAAACAGTGCTTTTCTCGCAAACTTGCAATGTAATGCCTAATGATTGGAAAGTGAAGGATGGAAGAATACTTCTTTCTTTGCTTATACGTCAATAGTGCTATCTTGTACAAATTAACTAACTGTAGGTGAACTTTTTGTGCATTTATATTGGTCTATTTTGGATGAATTGTAATGGAATTTTGGGCATCAATGTGTTTGGCATGTAATGACTAATGTGACAGTGTTGCTTTGATATCTCCTTCTATTCCAAAACAGGAAAAAGGAACTCATAGCCCTGTCACATGTGTTCATATAACTATTTTCAGTGACTTACAGGTACATCCATCACTACAGAGGAGAGGAATTGGCCGAAAGATAGTGAACAAAATTACAAGGTAACTTGCTGATTTTACCATAAAAAAATGTTACACATGATTATACTAAGTAAAATTTTGAAAGTAGCAACACCAGAGGATCAGTGCATTATGTTCCTATTACAGATGCTATTGATCACATTAGTATGATAGGTCCTAGGTATGAAGCATAATTGGTTGTTGCCTACAGAAACCGAGTGATTTTTCTAACCATATATGTGTTTGACTCAAATGATCAATTATTTGGAATTAAGTAATTGTAGATGACGAATACATTCAGTTTAAGATGCTTCAGCGATTAGTAAATACTTGTATCTGTGATGATTGTTTTCTGGTAAAACGTTATGCTTCATCTGATTCATTGCTTGAAAATATCTGCAGGGTACTTCATAGCAGAGGTATATATGACATCTCTGCATTATGTACAGAAAAGGAGAGGTATGCATTGTTATCTAGTTTTGCAGACATCACGTGAGTTTCATTGTTTTCTGTAGTTTTAATGCCATACCGTTATCACTAGATATAAATATGTGGATTGCTTAACCTTCACCAATATATGATGATATTTATTCATATATTATGATTCCTTTTGTAGGCCCTTTTTTGAAGCTTGTGGATTTGGTGATGATATGATGGGTGCAACAACAATGTTGTATACTAGAAAAGCACACAGATAGAGTTCATTAGAAAAAATTGCCAATTGACATAATGTCTTTGGTTCACATGATTACTTATATGTTAGTCTTCACTGCTCATATCTGAAAGCATTACTGCCAGATCGAGGAGGGAGATATGAGATGCAGCAGTTATCTCAATGTGCACACCTATTGGAACAAATAACCACAAGAATTTGGAGAAGCCATTTTATGCCATGTTAATATGTGTGCAAAATAGCATTACTTAGTGTTTTTAGCTACCACAGACTGCAAATTTCACTGCAATTTAGAGAGAATTAATTGTGCTGTAGATATGGACATTTTACCTCTTTTCACAATTGTTTTGTACATGGTACCACAACTGTTTACAAATATTCTTGAACAAAGAGTATATTGATAAGGAGCAAACTCTGAATTGTGCGTGCGTGCGTGCGTGGGTGCGGGTGCGGGTGCGGGTGCGGGTGTGCGTGCGTGCGGGTGAGGGTGAGGGTGTACGTGCGTGTGCTGGGGGGCGCTTTTACTCCAAAATAGGCTTTTTCTATGAGGATTTTTTTTATGATGATTTAGGACCCAATTGAAATAAGCCCTTACTGGCATACTGCAATCTCCTGTGGTCAACTGCTGCTATAAGAGCAGCTCCAGTGTATGCATCGAACCAAGACTGACACAGGTCTAGCTGAGAATCGATCTTTCGTATGGTTTGGTCTCTCTAGTGTATGCATCGTTTGTTAGGGTCCACTAAAATATTAAAAAGTACACTCCAGTGCTCTCTGCATGCTTTTTTTTTTGCTTCAGCTGCATGTGCATGTGACTTTGGAAGGTGTGCTGCTATTTTATATTGCCTTTTCTATTGCCTACGGTTCGAACCGAAAGGAAGAGTCAATTTTCGTCTGACACACCATGGTTCGATGCTTCCAGTATGCTCGGTTCGCTAGTTGAACCTCTAGCTCAGCTCACGGTTCGATTTGAACATACACTGGAGCTGCTCTAACAACAACAACAAAATGGTAGAGGAATGAACCAATAAAATTGCTTAATCAAGAGAGATATAATGTACATTTCCAGCTACATTCACAAGGATTGAAGGGAGAGATCAATTATTCTCTGTATGGTACCAGTTCTATGAGATATTTTCTAAGAAATTATTCTACAAATCGAACAATGCAATAGAGTTCCAATTAGAACCCTAAATTTTCCACAACTAAGAGCTGCCAGTCTATAATTATTGTCTTGTGTTACTACAATTTCTCTTCTTATCTCCAGCCTGTGATTCTGTGTTTGCATGTAGAGATCATACAGAATTCATCATACAGCTGCTTGAAATACTTGTTCATTTGGATTTGCAAACATTGTCCGTAGAAATTTTTCAACGACAGACAGGAAGTCCTCAGGTCTTTCCTCCTGGGGCAAGTGACCGCAACTCTTGATCACCTCAAACGTTGCTCCGGGTATAGCGCGTGCTAGACGCTCAGCATTCCAAGCAGGAACGATGCGGTCAGTGTCACCTGTCACCACTAGCACTGCAATGGTATGGCAAATTATCAGAATTCAGGATTTTTTTTTTTTGAATCATGTATTACATTGCTCTGAATCCTTTTCTAGAGTTTTTTAGAAGTATCTTCACAGAAATACATTACCACAAAATTTTGTGAAGTGGTAGAACTAGTTTCTCTTAGATGTGGGTTCTCAAAAGTCAAAAGAAAGAAAGAATAACCTGGGCATTGGATCTCAGAAAGCCTCTTTGAAACTGGTACTCTTGATGCAGACACAGAATCTATGATCATGGATATGGTGTGCTCCAGAAGAGCTGTCTCCCAACCCTTGGATTTTAGAGGCTGAAAAGGCCAGCAGAGTTTTCACATGTAGTACAACACAATTAAGAATTTGATAGATAGTGTGTATTAATTAAGGTGCAGAAATCTCACCTTTGTGTAACCTTGTATGACATGATCAGTTACTTTGCTTGGGTCATACCATGCATTCCGGACGCCCAATACACCAAATTTGTCCATCACCCATCTTACCTAGGCCACCGAAGTCCAACCATGAAAACGTAAAAAAAAAAAATGAACGCGCCCATGAACATATATCGAATAAACATCTTCCTTTGTGCACAATTTAAGAATCCAAAACTGTATTAGTTTCTAGCAGCACTGATCATCCGGAAAGTAATCAGACTAGTTAGGACTCAAACAGATTTCAGCTTATCATAAACCAAGTAAATTGTGCAAGTGGAGCATCTGATCAGCTGTTGGCTTCAGAGTACACCAATAGTTGCTGAAGTCTAAAACAAATTAAATTTGGGATTCTATAATTCTAAGCCAGTAAACCAAATAAAAAGAATTGCTTGTTAAATTTGCAAGTAGGTTAGGAATTAGCTCTACCAAAAAAAAAAAAAAAACACTTACCACTGCTGCACCCAATGATGACCGAAGAAAGGCGACGAGGGCTTTAAGGAAGACAGACCGAACCACGTCTCGTATTGCTGTGATCATCTTGACAGCAAGCCCTGCAATGTGCTTCCATAGCTCAAGAAATCCTCCCCGGATCTTAGCAAACAAATCTGGAGGCGAATTTTCATCATTGGGAACGTTCTGTGTTTGCTGCGCCTCTTGTCCCCCTGGCTGATTCTCTTTGACCACCTTCCTGGGTGCAAATATAGCCGGTGCAACTAGCACAAGAGCAGCCACCCGTTCCGGGGCCTCAAAGTATGCATCCACTGCTACAAGGCAACCAGCTGAGTGCCTGGGGGCAATGATCATCATCATACACAGTCTGTATAATAATCACACGAAAGCAATGCAGATAGACAACAGAACCAGCTAGAGAAGGAAGCAAGCAGCAGACAATTCAGAGTTGGGGATTAGTGTACCCACCCAACAAGTATGGCCTTCTCAGCGCCAAGGTAGTCGATGAACGCCAGCGTGGCCATGACCGAGAACGCCATGGAGTAAGGATTGAGAGGCCTGGTGTCATCAGCAGACGCAGACCAGCTGGCCCCCCGGGACGTCAGCCCAAACGCCGGCCGGTCGAACGCAAGAACCTTGGCACGGACAAGGCGGGCGAGAGGCCGCATCACGCGGCTCCAGGAGAAGACCGACGCGCCGAAGCCGTGCAGCAGCAGTATGGGCACGCCAACAATCTGGCTGCTCCGGACAGCGTCCGGCGAGGCAGCAGTGGTGCTGCTGCTGCCCGAGGGTTGGCCGCTGGTGGAGTCCGAGTCCTCGTCCTCGTGGCTGCAGACCTTGTGGTGCAGCCTCACGCCGTTGATCTCGTAGAAGCTGCTGTCCGGGTCGGCAAGCGCGTCGGGGTCCAGGAGCTCATCCTGGTCGATGCCGGCCACGCTCCGGCGCCGCCGCCGTCGGGGCCGCATCTCAGCGCTGTCTGGAACGGATCCTGCAGCATTTGCTCCGGGGTTCAGTACGACAGTTGGGGGTTTGTGATTGGGAAAAGTGCAATCTTTTCGCTGCCGACAGCGACAAAATCGCGTCCCATCTACTTTTCCGGAGGAAAATGGAAATGTGAGAACATTCTTGATCCGAGAAGACTACACCGTCTTCCTTCCTGAGCACCTATCTATGAATCCATTCCAGAGTTCCTCAAAGCAAGAGAGAATGAATGTTACCTGGGAACTCAGCCGAGGCGGGGGCGGAGGCGGAAGCTGGAGGAGGACCGGCAGGCCTGCGCGCGACGAGCAGTGGCGTCCTGGCGGGTGGAGCAGCGAGGAGGTGGGCGGCGGCGGGTGGGGGCCGCCGGAGGGACTGCATCTGATGGATACGGCGTTCCGGCGGCGGCGGGAAGCCGTCTGCGAGGCAGCGCAAGAGATGGGATTTGGTCGGTCCCACACTGCAGCCACATACACGCATCCAGTTGTCCGAAAACTAGCCATACATTATTACTAGCGCATTATCTGAAAGAAAGAAGAATTATGTTATGGATGGCAACAGTTATCTGTTGCTACCGCAGATTATGATGGCGTGAGGTGCCTGCTCATTGCGACAATGCTTGTGCCAGGTGCTGATTGCCTCTGCCTCTGCCTCTGCTATAGATTACTTATTGTCGATTGACTCGGATTGACTTTTGTTCTCTATCATACCATGCGAGTTTGATCCAAAGGAGGAAGCTTGAGTTTGACAACCATGGTAGACAAAGACAACTGAAAGTTGCGTTGTCAGTCAGACATTGGCCCTCTTTGTTTGGAAGGAAATCAAACCCACGGTTGCAAGAAATTTAGTTGCTCACATCTACTGATATAAATTTAGGAGGTAATGCTAGACTAGTTACAAGAGAGAATCAAATAGAGATTTACATGCAATACTTAAACTGCTCGCTACTTCTCTAACATCAGCAATAATCCCCAAAGCTTCACGGCTAGCTAAGTTGCCACAACGGCATATAGGATACTGATACATGAGATTGTCAAGCTAAGTTGCCACAACGGCATATAGGATACTGATACATGAGATTGTCAGATAGGCAGCCAAAAAACTGTTCCAAATGCAGTTCCTGGGGCAGATCATCACGATGCATCAATCAGTCCCGAAATGCAGGGTTCATTACTTATCAATCAAAATTCAAAAGGGGCGGAACCATCAATTATCTGCTTTATCACCAGAAGAGCTTGTACTTACTGGTCACTGACCGCATCGAAGTCAATCTTTCAAGAAATGCCTGGGCTGAGTTTTAAGACTTTGAGAGATGGTCTCAAAGGTGCATCTGGGCATGTGGATGCAATGCCAGTAAGGAGACGCTTCGAATCAGGTGTCTTAAAGCTTTCATGTAGGCTTGTGTTGACGCTAAAACACACCGGATAGGGAGCTTGAACGCTCGATGTAGGGCAAGCCGAATACGGGGATCGGCCGGCGCCTGATAGACGTAGGGCAAGCCGAATACAGGGATCGGTCGGCGCCTGATAGATGTAGGGCAAGCCGAATACGGGGATCGGCCGGCGCCTAGTGGATGTCCACACCTGGACCTTGTGCCTCCAGCGATGAGCGCGATACGCAAGACACGTCGCCGGAGGAGCCTCGTCGGGAGCGTGATACGCAAGACACGGCGGCGAAGTCTCTTGAAACCCGAAACCCCACACGCCCGGGACGGATCCCGTGTGGACGTGCGGCGGCAATGAGGCGCCCTAGCCGGCCTGACCGCTCTAGGGCTTGTTGTCGTCGTCGATCACCTGTTCATGGCAGCGGCGACGGAGAAAGAGGTAGAGGAGGAGATTAGGGCTAGAGGTAGAAGAAGATAGATTAGATCATGTTTGATCGTGTTGTGTTTTGTCGATTGATGTGCATGGAATCAATCGGCCATGATCCTCTCATATATATAGAGGGGTGGTCTTATCCCGGTAGGAAACATCTCCAAAGTCTATTTTCCAAGTTTCCCACGTCCGAAATTGACCAAAAACCGACTTAGAAACAAGCCGGTTCGAGATCTAGAAAATTCCCGCAACAATCGGAAGTTCCGGGGTGACTACCGAAAGTTCCGATGGTCACAACCCACGCACAACCGCGCGTCAGCATTTATCTCCGGCGTCTGACCGGAAGTTCTGGTCTCGATCAGAAGTTCCGGGGTGACTTCCGGAAGTTCCAATGGTCACAACCCGCGCTCAACCGCGCATCAGCATTTATCTCTGGCGTTTGACCGGAAGTTCTGGTCTCGACCGGAAGTTTCGGTACCCCGGACCGGAAGTTCCACCAGGTCAAGTGACTTTTCTCGGGTGCATAACTTTCTCGTTCGAACTCCAAATTGGACGTTCCATATATGCTTTTCGATCGTCTCGACGAGAGGAACGCAATGGTGAAATCCGTTTCCACTTTCAACAACTCACCAAAATAGTCATTTTTACCTTGGTCATTTTTTAGTGTCAACACATGCCCCCCTGTTTTCAGGTGAATATGACGTTTGAACCTGAAAACACTCCTTGACCTATAACCGACTAGCAACGATACCCATCACATCGGCTAGCCAGTGACTAAGGGCGATGTATACATCGGCCATTTTGCTCTACGGGCGATACATGTATCGGCCATTGCTTGGAAGAGCACTATGCTTCTTGCCAAACACATGTAAAATACCTCTTAGGCATTTTTCGTTGATTGCTCTTGGGAGATTTATCAACTTTGCATCATCTCCAGCTTATATGAATTTCTACATCCTTTGTAGTAACGGAAATAATCGGCCATCATAGTGAGCCAATAAAACCGGCCATTTTCCAAGAACCACTTCATCTCTAAGGCCGATTGATAGGTACCATAAATCCCTTCATGGATTTCTCCCATAGCCACTTTTGCTTGATCAAGTCCTAGGCATTTGAGCAGTGAATCATCATAAGTCCTCCGATAGAGTTCACCTTGTTGCAAAGTATATTTAAATGCAACTCTTCGGATGCTCTTATCAATTTGAAGCTAGGATCCTGCAAATATCTTATTAAGAGAGTCTTCTAATTCCCTAAATCGGCACTAGAATTACCAAACTTTGAACTAGACCGATTTGAGAC
This sequence comes from Themeda triandra, assembly GCA_018135685.1. NCBI lineage: Eukaryota > Viridiplantae > Streptophyta > Magnoliopsida > Poales > Poaceae > Themeda > Themeda triandra. The sequence goes on from JAENPR010000228.1 coordinate 402,849, forward strand.
GGTGTTTGAGAAATCGCGGCATATGCCTCGGAAGAATTGGTTAATCCGATTACGGTCGGTTGAACCAATTTACTTGTACTTGCATAGAAAAATATGCATCGGCTATTCTTATATATGAATGTTATATCCACCAATGCAATAGCCAGATGCGTGTTGAGCTTTATCATGTTTGGCCTTTAATTTTCATGTCTTTGGCCTCAACATGTTTTACCGGCCTGGAGTGCAATAAACCCAAGCCGAATGAAAGAACTTCATATTCGTCTCTAATGTTCGATGCAAATATGGTTTTAATCGGCTTGATGTCTCAAATAATGCACCACTATAAATGATCATGCCAACACCTTGGCCTTATTTGCAAGTTGATTAATTAAGATTAAAGCCTCCAATGGGTAACAAACATGCTCAACAATAAAATCAGCAATGACTTGACCTTTAATTATTTCTAGTGGCTCAAGAGTCAAATCATATTTCAGCAAAAGTGTATGCCCACTTGCCCATCCTAACATTGAGGATTAGCCGATATAAAATGCACACACCGGCTTGACATGCAATGTCACATATATTTGACAAGGAATAACCCAAGTACATAATACAGTGACATGCATATATATTTAAAATATGGGCATACCTCATCTTGAGATCAAGAAAACTTTAATCAATGATAGAACATCTCTTTTTCTTGTCTTCTTGAATCAAAGCAACACTATTGCAATCACTTCGGCAATGATATTAGATGCACGAAGAACAAGTAGCATTGACAAAGAATCCATGAGAAGCTCGATTAACTAAATTATAATCGGCTTCTAAATTTTTTTTAGTATGCATCGGCCATATTATTCTAACACCAACTTGCTTACGTAGATTGGCCGATGTTGTTCCCGTTCAAGTAAAATTCATATGATGATATGGAACCGATCGTTGATCGGCTCTAGAGAGACTGGAACATGACGTCCTCTATAAATTCAACATTAGTAAGATCTCTCCCTGACAAGCATGTCATATCACCATGCCCCCCATGCATAGGGGCATCAAGCATAGCATAGGTGAATAAATCTGTATGAACAATTTCAACTTTGTTATCCACCCACTGAATGAGGAACTGGTACAAGCTAGAAGGCACACATTGATTGCTATGAATCCAATCTTGCCCAAGGATCAAATTGTAGTTCCCTTGCACCTCTACAATGGAGAATTTGGTGGCTAATGTCTTGCTTCCAATAGTAAGCATCATTGAAGCAAGTCCTTTGATCAAAGTAGGTTTTCCTCCTCCAATTCCATTGATCTTTCTTTTAGTTTTAACTAGTTCCTCATCAGATCCACCAAGCTTCTTGTAAAGCGAATAAGGCATCAAATTCACACTAGCCCCGGTATCTACTAACATGTGATTGACCAAATTGTCATTGATATACCCTGTCACATGCAATGCTCTAAGATGTTTTATCGGGTCGGATGGCCTTTTGAAAATAGCATCCTGGGGTATGCAATCACCGTGACCTTCAGAAGGCTCTACATGCACAAAAGCGAGATCATCAATAGTGGAAACCGAATCAACCAAAATCTCATCGGTAGGCACTGCAATAAGTGAGTCCTCCATGCATCGAGTACGCTGAAGTTTACGCTTTTGTGTTCTTGACACGCCCGCAGGGCACCATGGTGGCTTGAAATTCTTAGGAGTTGATGCTTTGCTTTGAGCTTCATGACTGCTAGCACTAGTGCCTCTTGTCATCTTCTCAATATTTGATTGATCCAGATCATCAATGATAATTGGTCCATCATTCTCTTTGGTTGAAGCACCTGTAGAAACAATTTTAGCAACAACTCGCTTATTGATCTTTTGTTGGACCTGATTAGCAAGTTTGCATGGAACTGGCTTAATCGGTCTTACTTTGTTGAGGCTTGATTGGCTATAGCTCAATCGACCATTTGAAACGTAGTGCTGCGTTTTCCGCTTATTACTAGCTTGTCCGATTTGAGAAATCGGTCTTGCTGATTTTTTCTGCTTAGCACTATTAGAATCGGTTTGGCCGACTTTTAAAGTCGGCTTATTCACTATCTTTTGCATAATAGCATTACTAACCGATTTTTGCTTCTCCACGGGAGTTTGGGCTTGCCCCCCGAGCCTGGAAGACTTGATAGTAATCTTGAGATTCTCCCGATTGCCATTGGACTTCTCTAGCACCACTTCACGGTCCAAGACCTGCTTTCCCTTCTTAGGCTCCCTTGGCTCGCCGATTATCACATTCTTCCCAATAGTAGAATCGGCTTGCTCTGGTCGGATTAAGAGGCCGGATTATTTATCTTCAAAGTTTCAGCCATGGAAAGCACTCGATTGCAGGGTGAAGGATTAGCATCTCTAGGAAGTATAGCGCTAGCCTTTTCTAAATTGGTCTTATCGATTTCAGACACCGAAGGGACCAATTCAGGATGCTTTCTAAAAACAAGCTTGCCCTGTCGATCAATGAAACAATAGGACAATCTCATATCGGGAGATATAATGTTAGTCTTTCCCAAACTAGTCTTATCGGTTTCAGACGCCGAAGGGACCAATTTAGGATGCTTCCTAAAAACAAGCTTACCCTGTTGATCAATGAAACAATAGGATAAGCTCATACTGGGAGGTATAACGTTAGTCTTTTCTAAACTGGTCTTATCGGTTTCAGGCGCCGAAGGGACCAATTTGGATTGACCTTTGGCCGATGACTTAATTGTAATCGGTCTTTTTTCATTGGTCTTGCCAAAATGTTTATAGAACAACTTTACTAAACAAGACCATGATCCAACAGAATTTTCTGGTAAAGATGTAAACCATACAAAAGTGGTACCAGTAAGAAATAAAGGAAAATTCCGCACTTTCATATAGTCTTCTTTACCTGCACCACTTAACTGCAAATACCCAAGGTACCAGCGAACGTGTTCAGAAGTAGTATAATCATCTTCACCACTAAATTTGTCAAACTTTGGTACAGTCCAACCACTAGGAGACTTTAGATAATCATAATGTAAAGGGTATGGCCTATGATAAGCGGGCACTTTCCATTGAGAAGAGCCATATGGATTTTTAGTGTGGGCTAAATCCTCTTCGATTCGGCTAAAGCTACAAGTAGCATATGAAGCCGAATCGCAAGTAATGGCTCTCTTACACTTTGCTGAATTCTCATTGATTCGGCTAGATTTAGTAGTAACATACGAAGCCGAATTATGAGAATTGCCACTAATGCACCTTGCTGAATTTTTATTGATTCGGCTAAAATCATATGAAGCCGAATTATGAATTTCAATATCATAAGGTGCTAAGTCTTGAGAGTAATTGGCTAAATTATCATCATAGCCAATTGTCTCATTCATCGGCTCCTCTTGTGGTGAAAACAAATAATGTGAGCTATTAGCCGATGAACATTAATCTACATGTTGCATGTTACTAAAGGAATCAAAATCATCAAACATCGGTTCTTGATCATCTAAAGCATTAACCAATGCAAAATATCTATTATCATCACGGCTAAGCGGCATCAACATTGCAATTTGTATCACTTGCAAAATAATTATAAAATTCATCATCTGAATTTGCAAGTTGTACCTCGGAGTAATTGTAGTAATATTGCGATGATTCCCCAGCGGAGTCGCCAAAAAGTGTGTTGACGCTAATTTAGGCCAACACACCGGATAGGGAGCTAGATCGCTCGATGTAGGGCAAGCCAAATATGGGGATCGGCCGGTGCCTGGTAGATGTAGGGCAAGCCGAATACGGGGATCGGCCGGCGCCTAGCGGATGTCCACACCTGGACCTTGTGCCTCCAGCGATGAGCGCGATACGCAAGACACGTCGCCGGAGGAGCCTCGTCGGGAGCGCGATACGCAAGACACGCCGGCGAAGTCTCTTGAAACCCGAAACCCTACACGCCCGGGACGGACCCCGTGTGGACGTGCGGCGGTAATGGGGCGCCCTAGCCGGCCTGACCGCTCTAGGGCTTGTTGTCGTCGTCGATCACCTGTTCATGGTAGCGGCACGATACGCAAGACACGCCGGCGAAGTCTCTTGAAACCCGAAACCCTACACGCCCGGGACGGATCCCGTGTGGACGTGCGGCGGCAATGGGGCACCCTAGCTGGCCTAACCGCTCTAGGGATTGTTGTCGTCGTCGATCACCTGTTCATGGCAGCGGCAACGGAGAAGGAGGTAGAGGAGGAGATTAGGGCTAGAGGTAGAAGAAGATAGATTAGATCATGTTTGATCGTGTTGTGTTTTGTCGATTGATGTGGATGGAATCAATCGGCCATGATCCTCTCATATATATAGAGGGGGTGGTCTTATCCCGGTAGGAAACATCTCCAAAGCCTATTTTCCAAGTTTCCCACGTCCGAAATTGACCAGAAACCGACTTAGAAACAAGCCGGTTTGAGATCTGGAAAATTCCCGCAACAATCGGAAGTTCCGGGGTGACTACGGGAAGTTCCGATGGTCACAACCCGCGCACAACCGCGCGTCAGCATTTATCTCCGGCGTCTGACCGGAAGTTCTGGTCTCGATCGGAAGTTCCGTGGTGACTTCCGGAAGTTCCGATGGTCACAACCCGCGCTCAACCGCGCATCAGCATTTATCTCCGGCGTTTGACCGGAAGTTCTGGTCTCGACCGGAAGTTCCGGTACCCCGGACCGGAAGTTCCAGCAGGTCAAGTGACTTTTCTCGGGTGCATAACTTTCTCGTCCGAACTCTAAAATGGACGTTCCATATATGCTTTTCGATCGTCTCGACGAGAGGAACGCAATGGTGAAATCCGTTTCCACTTTCGACAACTCACCAAAATAGTCATTTTTACCTTGGTCATTTTTGAGTGTCAACACATGCCCCCCTGTTTTCAGGTGAATATGACGTTTGAACCTGAAAACACTCCTTGACCTATAACCGACTAGCGACGATACCCATCACATCGGCTAGCCAGTGACTAAGGGCGATGTATACATCGGCCATTTTGCTCTACGGGCGATACATGTATCGGCCATTGCTTGGAAGAGCACTATGCTTCTTGCCAAACACGTGGAAAATACTTCTTAGGCATTTTTCGTTGATTGCTCTTGGGAGATTTATCAACTTTGCATCATCTCCAGCTTATATGAATTTCTACATCCTTTGTAGTAACGAAAACAATCGGCCATCATAGTGAGCCAATAAAACCGGCCATTTTCCAAGAACCACTTCATCTCTAAGGCCGATTGATACGTACCACAAATCCCTTCATGGATTTCTCCCATAGCCACTTTTGCTTGATCAAGTCCTAGGCATTTGAGCAGTGAATCATCATAAGTCCTCCGATAGAGTTCACCATGCTGCAAAGTATATTTAAATACAACTCTTCGGATGCTCTTATCAACTTGATGCTAGGATCCTGCAAATATTTTATTAAGAGAGTCTTCTAATTCCCTAAATCGGCACTAGAATTACCAAGCTTTGAACTAGACCGATTTGAGACATTGTTTGAGAAATTAGCGGCATATGCCTCAGAAGAATTGGTTAATCCGACTGTTACAGTCGGTTGAACCAATTTACTTGTACTTGCATAGAAAAATATGCATCGGCTATTCTTATATATGAATGTTATATCCACCAATGCAATAGCCAGATGCGTGTTGAACTTTATCATGTTTGGCCTTTAATTTTCATGTCTTTGGCCTCAACATGTTTTACCTGCCTGGAGTGCAATAAACCCAAGCCGAATGAAAGAACTTCATATTCGTCTCTAATGTTAGAAGAAGAAGCGATGGAAAGAAGAAAAATAGAGAGAAAGAAAAGTAGAAGAGATTAGCCCCTCGCACCCCCTAACAATCATGTTTTGCATTCGCCATTGGCTGACTTTTTACCATTTAGCGCTTAGAAAACCATTGGTTTGCAAGCAAAGCCCGTGAGACGTCCTAGCCACTTGGAGAACTTAGTTGAGTTTGTAAATGTTCTATGCACCCTTGTAAGGCCTGGATAATAATTTTGCTTGTAATTTAAGGACTAGGGGTGAAAGGGGGGAAATAGAGAGGAAGTCCAAGACACCCTTGCCTATATATATCCTCTAACAATGTACTATATAGATATGAAATAAATATGCAATAGAGTAAAATTTAATTCCACCACAGATGACAATGTTTATGTATTAATTTATCCAAAAATAAACTTTACCTTCCCTTACTGAAAAAATGTGACGAGTATCCTTAGTTTATCCAAAAATACCGTCCCTCTCCCATGAAAGTGTGGCGAGTAATCCTTCTCGATGGATGTTCAATGTCGTCAACGGAACACAGACAAATTTAACCAGGACCACTGTACACAGCAAACAAAGTGGGGAGTATTTATTGTAGATTTGTAGATGTTTGATTTGATCTAAACAATAAACTTGATCAAACTTACAATAACTTGATTTAAGATAAACTAGAGATAGTACATCATAAGCTGTTATATATTTTTGTTCGTTAGAATTTTTCCACTCTAAATACCAATTATGGTTTTGTTTCTATGGTAGGTTCAGGTTTCAAAATTTCAGTGTAATTTCATCGGAATTTCATAAATTTTGGTAATTTAAACGGTGGCCAAAAGAGAAATCCAAAATTTTCAATAATACATTAAAGTCACGTGCTATATAACTTTAGATTCATATACATTCAGTGTTTATGTTGCATATTTTTCTACTCAATAGAGGCGCAGTCATAAATCATACTAACATTTGTTTTCATAAATCATGCTAATATTTGTTTCTTTGTTTACATCTATTTTTTAGAAAAAAAGACATACTTGTGCATACTTTATGGCGATCTTTTTAATATAGCCAAATTGAAAACCTTGGGTCGATTACATTACAAATACTGTGTAGATATTATATATTTTTTTGTTCGTTAGAATTTCTCCACTCTTTATTGTGTGGTAGAATCATTCAGGGTTTAAAGTCTCAACAAAATTTTGAAAAATGTTGCGAACTTTGGTAATTTCAATGGTGGCCGACCCAGAAATCTAAAATTTTGTAATGATACAAGTATATAACTTTAGATTCATATACTTTCTAGTGTTTAGTTGCATATTTTTCTACTCAATAGATGCGCATTCATAAGTCATACTAATATTTGTTGTCATAAGAGTATCTCCAACAACTTGGTATAATTTACTTGCTAAATTTTGAGTTTTAGCAAGTTGCTATTTTATTTGGCAAGTGAAAAAAAGCTCTCTCTCCAACAATTTGCTATTCCAACTTGGTAAATCCAACTACGCGACCATGATAATTTAGCCGGACCACTTTGCAGATTAATCTCTAAACTTTTCCGAAATCAACCAAGAGCATATCTATAACTCTCTGTGTCTAGTACTTTTTCAGAAAAGTCTGGAAAAGAAAATCTATCATATACTGAGTCCCCGCGCGAAGGAGCAGCGGGCGGGCTCGCGAAGGGGCCGGTGAGGGAGCGGCGAAGGAGCGGCGGGCGGCCGGCGTGAGCGCCGACGCTCCTCCGCGCGGGCGCCGGGCGGCGCTGCTCCTCCGTGCGACGACGAGGGAGCGGCGGGCAGACCGACGAGGGAGCGGCGAGCGAGGCGCGGGGCGGGGGGCGCGAAGGGCCGGCGAGGGAGCGGCGGCGGGCGGCGGGCGGGCGCGAGCGCGGCGGCGGCGCGGCGGAGGAACAGGTCGGCGGGGCGCCGCATGGGGAGGCTAGCGTAACGTCCCGCCCCTCCGAGGCCGGCCCGCTTACATCGGCCGCTTAACTAGGATATAGACTGCCCTCACAGGCCAACACCAGTTTTTTCTGCGCACTTTGTCCTCACTCATGCACACCCGGGAAGAACTTCCCGGTCGGTCACCCATCGCTCCAGGCCAAGCACGTTTAACTTTGGAGTTTTTACGAGATGGGCTTCCGGAAAATAAGTTGCAACTTGTTGATATGAGTATCCTATTAATCTTGTTAAGCTCTGGGCCGGGGTGTTACATTCTCACCCCCTTAGAAGACCGACGCCCTCGTCGGTCAACCCTGCGCCCAGACCGCCCCTTTTGGCCACGTCCGTGTGTCCAGTGCGGCGCATGAGCCATGCGGCGAGCGACCACTCCGGATCCACACTAGCCATGCGCACCACGCTGCGCAAGAACGACACGCGCCGTGAAACCGCAAGGGTCGGCTCCGATACCATCTGTAACGTCCCGCCCCTCCGAGGCCGGGCCCGCTTACATCTGGCCGCTTAACTAGGATATAGACTGCCCTCACAGACCAACACCAGTCTTTTTTGCGCACTTTGTCCTCACTCATGCGCACCCGGGAAGAACTTCCCGGTCGATCACCCATCGCTCCAGGCCAAGCACGCTTAACTTTGGAGTTTTTACGAGATGGGCTTCCGGAAAAAAAAGTTGCAACTTGTTGATATGAGTATCCTATTAATCTTGTTAAGCTCTGGGCCGGGGTGTTACAAGGCCCGCCCGTCCGCGCGCGCAGATAGCAAGTCCGTCCGCGCGCGTATGTTCTCGTGCGCGGCACCCTTGTTTACGCGCTTGGGAAAAATAGCAAGTAGATTTGCAAGTTGTTGGAGATGGTTTTTTTATGATTTTGTCAATTTTATAAGAATATCAAGTTGAAATACGAAATGGTTGGAGATGCTCTAAATCATGCTAAAATTTGACCTTGGGTCGATTACATTACAAATACTGCATATATATACAGTGGTATGTACAGTAATTCTAAAAAAAAGTTTGTCACCTCGGCGACCGGTGACCGGCCCCACCTGGCAGGCACACTGACGGCCCCGACAGATCCATGCCGCGACCCTGACGTCATTCCAAGATAGACTCGCGATTCCCCCCTCCCGCCGTGCTTCTCGTCGTCTCCAAATCCCTCGCCAGTTCGCCACGATGGCGCGCCTCCTCCTCCCGCTCCCCTTCGCGGCGGCCGCCGCCGCCTCCGCCTCATCGCTGCACCTCGCCGCCTCCCGCCTCCGTCTCCCCGCGGCGGCCTCCGGTACGCACCCCGCATATCCCTATCCTCACCCCCCTCGCCGGCTCGCCGGCTATCTATCGACCTTGGGTGCCCCGTGTGACGTCGTGCGGTTCCTGTCGTTTCAGTCTTGCGGCGCGAGTGCCTCCTCGGGGGAAGGGTGGCGGGAGGAGGAGCGGCGGTGAGGGCGCCCGCCGCGAGGCTCGCGAAGCGCCGCGGGGTGTGCGCCGGCGCGGCGGAGGCCGGCGGCTCGGCCGGCGCCGGCACCGTGGTCGGGCAGGAGGAGGCCGTGGAGTGGGTCAGGAAGGACCGCAGGCGCCTGCTCCACGTCGTCTACCGCGTCGGGGACCTCGACAAGACGATCAAGTAGGACACGGTGGATTGCTCTGGGGGTTATTGCTGTCTGCTCCGAATTTGGATGAGATTATTATTATCGTTTATATATGTGTAGGTTCTACACGGAGTGCCTGGGCATGAAGCTGCTGAGGAAGAGGGACATTCCGGAGGAGAGGTACACCAATGCCTTTCTGGGGTACGGGCCTGAGGATTCGCATTTTGTTGTGGAGCTCACTTACAGTAAGCTTCTTTGCTCAATATATACCTTTAAAGCATCTCTGTCAATCAGATAACTGCACTGCCTGTTGTGATTTGTAACATATGAAAAACCCCTGGGGTACTTTTCCTGGCAGATTATGGTGTGGAGAGCTATGACATTGGGACTGCTTTTGGCCACTTTGGAATTGCTGTTGAGGATGTAAGCAGTAAGCTTATATCTCTATGGACATTCTTTGTTTACTCACTGACGTTCAGTTCTCTGCTGATGTAGTGTAATGTTGTTTTTCAAGTTTTCTTGAGTCAGTGATGTTGCATAGAGAATTATGGAGAGTTTGTTATTGGCTTGGTTTGCTAGGATTGGCTCCAAGTTGCCTCACGCTTTAGCTTGAAACACAACCTGTATTTATTTTTTACTTTCAAGAAAATAATTGAGACCTAATTTGGGATTAATCCGTCTGAAATCTAGACATAATCAAAGACTTATCCCCCTGGCCCCCTGAATGTCATTTTTTCGATACGAATAGATTTGCATACTCAATCGGAATCTCAGTACCCAGAAAATGGATATTGCTTCCTCCTCATATAGGATTTCATATAAATATAACAACATAAATGATAAAAGATACAGTTCTCTCACAAGAAAAAAAGGCTACAATTGGTTGTTGCCACTTGCCATTTGCCCATTTACGTGCATAAATTAAAGTAAGAAGCTAATTTTAATATAGGGATTTAATTATTTTATTTACTATAACATATGTACTTACAACACAAAATCTACATGTATGCATGGAAAGTATTCTCTGTGAGCTATAAAGATGAAACTCCTGTACGCTAATATAACACCCATGTCCTTTACTGAAAAGCTAGTCATGATGTATCACCCAAGTTATTACAAAGAATTGGACATGCTATATTGCTAGCCATTGACAAAATCTTTGAGACTCGAATATGAACTAGTTTGGCACCTTGAATTTCAATGCTTGAAATTGCAGGTTGCAAAAACGGTGGAACTTATTAAAGCAAAAGGAGGTACAGTCACAAGGGAGCCAGGTCCTGTCAAAGGCGGGAAATCAGTAATTGCCTTTATTGAGGATCCTGATGGTTACAAGTTTGAGCTTATAGAAAGAGGTCCTACTCCTGAGCCTTTGTGCCAGGTAATGCTTCGAGTGGGAGATCTTGATCGTGCTATAAATTTCTATGAGAAGGTAACTTATCTGCGTGAACTAAAACTGATATTTAGTCTGCTCATTTCTAATTTTTGAAACAAGTCACTGATTCATTCTGTAATATTACAAAGGCATTTGGCATGGAACTTCTTCGCAAGCGAGACAATCCTGAGTACAAGGTTGGTACATTTCAAAACCACCCATGAACAAACATCATCACTTTTTGTTTGCTAAGAACTTTATGTGGAGCTTGCTGATAAAATACATGTGTCTTACTCTGAAAGTACCAGAAATATATCAAATGTAGATGGGTATCTATTAATTGAAGTTCAGTATAATACAGTACCATTTCAGCTACTAGATATTTCATAGTTTGTGACAATTTTCCCTTTCTTTTCTGGAATTGATTTAGGCTTGTGATATAAGCATGCTTATGATATACGCATCCTCTCTTTTCAAGTATATGTTGCATGTTTTATAATATACATGTGATGTAGCTTGGTCTACTTGAAGGTTTAAATGGTAGCCACTATCGACGTGTTGCCTCTTTTTGTTGTGATATGTTTTTATGTTCTTTAGCATAATATAGGGTGGTAAACATATTTGACAAAGTCGGTCCAAGTTTTGATAATGATTTCAGCCTGGATTGCAGGAAAACTTAATTTTCTTAGACTTTTTTGCATTAGCTGAATGTGGTTTAAGTTCACACTTATTTACTTGTCTGTCCAGTGTATATGCCTGTTTAACATGTGATACTATTCATTTAAGGAGAAGACCCATCTGTTATTTACAATGTCAAGTTCAACAATTAATGTCTCTGCATGTAACATCTAGCAATTTACTGTAGCTGCTCAGTTTCATTCGTTTCAAATTGACATTTGGTGACAAAAGTTTGTAAGGTTACAAAAGACAAATACCAGCCTGCACCAAGATGTTTCCATGGGTAATGGGTTTAAATGAGCTTGATTGGGTTTGTTAGAAGAGTCAAGGGCCTATTGGGCCTTAGTCCATTAGGGTTGATTAGTCTCTTGCTTAGGAGCCAAGTATGACCTCTCTATATCATGAGAGGAGATGTATCAATCTAATCAAGCAAGAATTAAGAAGGAAACCTCTTCCCTCTTGCCCGGCCGTGGGCGAACGCCCCGCGGCCGGATCTCCTCTCTGACATGTTGTGGTATTGTTCACTATCTTATGGCAGCAGCAGGGTTGTTTTAAATCTTTGATGCACGCACCGCTCTGGTAGCAGCAGCACTGTTCTCAGTTCCCTTGCTTGCTGTACCAATTACTCGTATCACTTTTATGATTTCTTCCTTCAGTTGGACTCAAGAACAAGCAACACCTCAAGAGCAAGCAACATTTGACTAAGAAGCCATCACAAAGCTGCAGATTGCCATGGATGGGGTTTGTAGTTTGGATGATAGCTTTAGGCTCGATGGAGCCATTGCCTGGTTTATTAAGGATTTCTCATTATTTATTTTGGACACCAGAATCACTGCTAGGGTTCCAAAGTTGTTGATGAGCCTTCTACTAGAAGCCATCCAATCACATGAAACCAATCAACCCAACATGATCTTCCAGCTGATTTCTCTCCCCAGGCTATTGAAAACCAGCCCAGCCCACCCATTATGCTCGCCTTATGGGTTTGACCAAAACAAGTTAGATCTTTGTAAGTGGGGCTGTGTTTCGTCAACATAGGTGTACAACCTAATTGCCATGGACTTACGATCCACATATTGGTTTATTTAAAAAAAATGCTAGGAGGAATTAGGTGGCACTGTAAATAAGCAGACGCCTGAATTCGAGTTTGAAGACGACGCAATTACACATTCATGGGTGATGGGGGCGTAAACCCACACCTCCCACTGCTACATAGTATTGGTTTGAGTGGAACAGTTTCCATGCATGTCCAATCATCATGGGATGGATCATGATGGTTATCTACAAGCTTCGATTTTTATTTCATTATATTCCTCATCCAGTTGATCACTTCTAATGTTATCCACATACTATTCATATTTTTCTTTAGTATACAATTGCCATGATGGGATATGGTCCAGAAGACAAAAATGCTGTATTGGAGTTGACCTACAACTATGGGGTGAAGGAATATGATAAAGGAAATGCTTATGCACAGGTATATTTTCTTTCATTGTTCACATTTGAACCTTGCTGTTCTGTACAATAATATGAGCATTCTTCAATTGGCCCTTTTCCTCTTGCTACATTTATGGAGTTTGGTTATTTTTCCTTCCAGATTGCTATTAGTACTGATGATGTCTACAAGACTGCGGAAGGAATTAGAGTAAATGGTGGACAAATTACTCGTGAACCTGGTCCATTACCTGGCATTAGCACCAAGATAACTGCATGCACAGATCCAGATGGCTGGAAAACAGTATGTGCCTTCTCCTTTTCTGTTAGTGTGAAAACTACATTTCTACTCTTCTCTTTTCCTTTGTGGAGGGGCTGAGGAAATTGTATTTTTTTTAAAAAAAAGGAAATTATTACAAAAGGATGTTTGTTCCTAGGTGGCATGCTTGCTTATAGTACCTTTGTCCATTTTTTCAGTAAAAATCAGGATAAGCAAAACTGATAGATTACATATTCTTCATTCCATTTGATGACATGCATATCATGTAATTGTCATTCATTAACAGTAAACAACCATGTGTAGTTTGCCTCCTAGCATGGCCTCGGGCTGCTGCATTGCATGGGCCCTAATGGGTTGATCATAATGATGAATTACCCATACCCAAACCTACTAATTGTCCATCCCCCATTTATCCATCTCGAATGGATTGGATAATACCCAACGGCTATAGAAATTCAATGGGCAAGAGCATGTTGATCGCAGCAGTCACAATCCCACACACATATGAGCTAGCAGCCGAGGATGTGCTGCTGGTCACGGCCACACTCAGGGCTGGGCTCTTCGGCGCTTTGCGTTCGTGGACAATATTGAGGTGAGCGTTAGGTAGGCCGACTTGAAGTCGTGCATGAGCTCAGAGGGAAACTGTGATGACAACAACCGCGCCACCGCTGGAGAGAGATCGGCAATGGTGTCGCCGGACACTTTGCAGACCCAGGCGCAGAAATGATGATGGTGGTGATGGCTGCCAAGAGAGCATAGCCAGCGAGAGCAACATGGGTGGGCATCTGGTAGCTCTGGAAGTTCTGGTGCTCTGGTTGTCGTATCTCGAATTGACAATGACTGCTCATCAGAATCATGGCCCTGACTGGAAGCTCTGTGCTTCCATGACGCTGACAGTGGTGTGTACCATTTCCTTGTTTTGCCTTGAACGATGGGCTATAGGATCCCTGAGGAGCCGATGGCGCTGAAGACCAGTGAGAAGTTCACCATGTAGGGCTCTTCGGTGCTTGTGTTCATATTTGGAAGCATTGGCAGGAAAGACTGGAGCGGTCGTGCAATGTGACGCGGTGGACAAGATGCATTGGAGGTCAGTGACGACATGTTTTAGTTGGTGGCGGGTCCCTTTATCAGCACGCCGCTTGTCATGGAGCCTGGCATCACTCTCACAAGATAATTGATGGAAGCTCGGCGCGGTTGCTGCTGCATATGGCTTGTTAGGATGGAAAGCAGGTTCTCAAGGAGAGAGAAGGGACAAAACAAAGCAATGGAGAAGAAGATGATCACTTTTCCGCCCTAGGGATGACGGACTGAGTAGCTAACCAATGTATAGCTGCTACTAGGTAAAGGATAAGTGCATAATACCTGCTGTTATCCTACCCATATCCAGAAACAAATGAGTAGCTCTGTACCCTACCCAATCAATATGGGTATAGTTTGGGTACGGGCAATGGGTAGACAGTGGATTTGTACAAAGGTAGAAGAAAAGTTAAGAGTTGCTAGTGGAATCACGAATCAGCCGAGTTAACTTCTGTTGACTCTTACGCCAACGGAGCTCCAAAATCCAGTTGAATAACTTAGTGTTCCCCGTGTCTTTAATGCAGAGTGTTTACCTTTTGATCTTGATGTTTCTTGACTATTGGTATATCCTCATTATTAATAGTTTGTCCTACACAAAGCAAATAACAAACCCATAAAGCATGCCACTGTGAAATAGTGTGTTCTAAGTGGAATGGTAAGTTGCTACATACGAAAATTGATATTAGTGTTACTTGACCAAGTATTGAAGTGTTTAAAGATTGCATATTTTTTATTGATTTATCAATTCTGTAAGTTTTGATACAATTCTTGTGTCTCCACTATTGATTGATTTGAGTTAGATTTTAAGTTATGCAACTTTATTGTGATATGGTCTATTTTTTCTAATTGCTGATTTCTGATGCATCAGGTTAGTTTATCGAATACTAGAAATATATTGATGTCTGTTATTCAAATTGATCATTGAAATAACCCAAAATACATACTGAGTATAGATCATTGTCAGAATGAAAAGATATGCATATTTTATTGGGAGTATATAATGTTGGTGGCATTTTCGTTGTGGACATTCTTGCCAATGATAGACATTCTTTTCAATATTGCAGGTGTTTGTCGATAACATAGATTTTCTGAAGGAGTTGGAAGAATGAACTTTGCTAGAGATCTCAACTTGGTACATCAAGATCCATAGGGTTGCCCCCCGTGAGTTCCAAGCAGAACCCGCAAAATCTTTTGTAAAAGCCACTACCTCAAACAGAGGTTTGTAGATAGGTCGTCCAATCTACGGCATCACAATTGATACTAGTTGATAGAGCACTAGATTTGCCTTGCAGATCTATATAGATGCGCAATCCGTTTTTGTCAGTAAAATCATATGTACAACTTTCCAGTGCACACAAAATAGTCATTAATTGCTCCATACCATGGGCGTTGCCTGTTATGACTTCGGACCACATGGTGCTGTCATGTATCGTGGATTTTCTTACTGAAGTTCAGTGGAAATTGTTCATAAGTGTTCGTTTTTCAAGGTGGTCCGGTAAATATTAGAAGATTAGGAAGAAGGTTATGGTTTAGTCCGCGGCCCAGCCCAATCCTCATTTGATCTTGGAATTCCTTTGATCTTCATGGAGAAAGCCCAGCTGAAGTGCACTGGTCTCTGCTTTTCCTTATTTTACCACGCCTCCTATTTTGTATCAAATCCATGGCACTCCTGTTTTGTATCAAATCCATGGCACTATTTTGCGTCAAATCCATGACATACAAAATCTACAGTGCTGCGCCGAGCTCACCACTTGTGGATGAGGAATAGTAGACTAGAAGAGGTTGAAGCTGAGCTAAAAATGGATTGGCGTCCAATAGCTCATCTCCACCCTTGAATCGTGTTGTAGATGCTATCTAGAGCTTA
Source organism: Themeda triandra (assembly GCA_018135685.1). Classification (NCBI taxonomy): domain Eukaryota; kingdom Viridiplantae; phylum Streptophyta; class Magnoliopsida; order Poales; family Poaceae; genus Themeda; species Themeda triandra. The sequence continues at coordinate 418,822 of JAENPR010000228.1, forward strand.
CAAACTGAGCTAGTGGATATTAAGGTTAATGAAGTTAGCATAGACATCTCTCACTCTCACTGTTAATAGGCATGTTGTCAACCATTTAAAGAAAATCAGTATTAATCCTGAATAAATTCTGAAAATTAAGGACAACCGTACTGATAAAATCCCTTAAAATCCTCTTCAATCCACTCCAATCCCCCTCAACCCCATAGTTTAGGGTTGAAAGACCTCAAGGGACTTGAATCTGGGTCAGCACAAGAACCCAACAAACTGAACAGTTTAGATTGATCGCCTAAAAAGGAAACTCAAAATAAAAGAACTCATTTGAAGATTAGCATGTATTGTATTTTCTCACCCTCATATTTTATTAGGCCGTAAACATGTCCTCGTGTTCCTCGAGAAAAAAAAAAGACTGGGTACAGTCCACATAGGTGTGCATACAAAATCATCAAACAAGTGATGGCTACATAAATTCAGGAGTAATTGGAAATAGAAAGTAAACCTCTTTCATGTGTTGGATGATTGTACATGGACACATGTCGTGAATCTACAACATGTGTTTACAGCTGCTGCATGGGGATAGTCCCCTTCTTTCAGAAGAGAATACAACCTGTGTTTGACCGAATCTAGCCAATTCAAATTTATATAGCCCAAGTTCTATGAGTTTCTCTTGTGTAAATTACAACGAAGCTACAACATTTATTTTGTGTGATTTCAATTTACTATGGAATCTATGTAACCTTTTTAGTCGTATGAAAATGTTGTGAATGCTTAATAATGTGTCAAATTTAACCTTCTCAGGTAAAAACTATTATCAAAGTTGTAATACAGCAATTGTGTGCACGTTCAAACAAAAAAAAAAACTTGCTACTATACAACGTCGTGATATTGTTCAACACTTTGTATAAAGACAAGGAAGTTGGAGATGAAATCCATAGTGAGAAAACAGATCATAGTGAAAAGGGAGCTGCTATTACTCCCTCTTGTGATTGAATAAATCAATTCTTAGAGTCGAGTTATCTATGAACAGAAATAGTAGTTCTTATGATAATGATCTAGCATAAATTCAATAGACACATTTCACCATGGAAAATGAACTACCTTACTGAGTTAATAAATAATACTCCCTTTGTTCTCTTTTACCAGAGGCGTGATAGTAGAATTTCCGGTTACCAAGACACTCGCATAGATAGAGGCTCATATTTACTATCCCTCTTGATCAACACCCATATCGTTCTCCCATTAGTTGCATGTAGCATCCTCTCTCCTCTTTCCCCCTAAAATATGGCAAAACAACCTTGTATGATTCTCAAAAAAAAAAAAAAAAAAAAAAAAAAAAAACCTTGTATGCAAAACAACCGTGAAATAAGCGCAGAAGGGAATAGCTAGCGTCCGCCGGCTTACTTTCTTTGGCTAGTGGAATAGACGGGATAGCCAACGGGGTATTTTAGAAACTCAGATACAATATCTGTTCGAGGGAGTAATGAGCACTACTAATGGAGAAGGACAACAATGAGATGAAGAAATGATTTTGTCATGGTCATTGAGATAATCATATAGCCCCACTTTTCAACCTTGATACTTTGGCATGCTCAGTCATGTTACCGTCCAACAATCTCATAAAATTGTTTGTCAAAAAAAAAAAATCTCATAACATAATTATGGTAATGCTAGATATTTTCAAGACCAATGTTGGTCGAAGTTTTAAGAGTTTGATACATCAAAGCGTCGAATTCAAATATGTTTTTTTTTTTTTCTGAAACTGTCCAATTCAAATCTTTAGGACTGCTAGAGGAAGTCCAAATTCATTATGAACGAGCTTCAAGCCTTCAACTGCGGCTGGTCAGAATTAGAACGAGCTGAGCAAGTCCAAATTCCTGTAAAAAAACTACTCCACATTAATCAATGGCATTAAATCCACACGTTCCAACGGGATGGCCAGGCCAGGGCGCTGCCGATACGCTTGCAGGCGTGCGTGCAGTCTACCCAGACGGTGGGCCCGGGACATCCTCCGGGGCCCAGTGACAGTGAGAGCTCCATTCCCACAGGCGCGTGAGTTCCCCGGTTGCCATCACCCGCACAGCCGCGGACCCTACCCCGACCGCGTCGCCATCCGCACAGCCAGGCATGCCGGGGCCTCCCCCCGCCCGCTTTCCGCGGCTCCGCATCCACCCAGCACCCGTCGCGTCACCGACAGATGGTCCCACCGCAGGCCGGTCCCGCGGGTCATCGGGTGGGTAAGGGAGGAGCCGGGTGGGCTTGGCACCGGGCCCCGCGCGGCGCCATTATTTCCCGGCGGTGGGCCCCGCGGGAACAGGGACGGGAGTGGGGGGTGTCCCCCCACCCGCAGCCACACTCCACTTCGCCGCGGGCCCCACCAACACGGCCGCGCGCACGGCTGGGTCTGGTCACTCGCGCCCCTTCACGGCGACGCGTGTGCGCGCACACGCTGACGCGCGGGGCCTCGCCTCTCGCCGTGGCCCACGGCCAGTGACTCGGTGTAGTCTACCATGGCGTGTCAGTAGCAGCGGCGGACTGGTGTGTGTGGTGGTGGCTGGTGGGCCCGCTGGATGGCGGGGGGTGCGTTGCATCCATGCTCTCCATCATTATGTCCTGAGCCCACCACCGTAGGGCCCACGATCATCATAATTTCATTTCCCCCCTTTTTTTTTCTCCTTCATGATTTCTTTTTTGACTGGAAAAGACAAAAAATGATGAGGTTCTTGGGTTTCACAACAAATTCTGCTGAGTCTGGACGCTGTGCTTACTGTGAGTGAGCGTGGATGTGGATCTCAATCCAATTCCCAAGCAGTTGGGGCCCGGCTGCTTGCTACTTGTTGTTTTGTTCCTGATTTGTTTCCATTTTTTTTGAAAAAAAAATAAAATCTGGACCATTTGGTGCTTTCTTTCTATTAGTTTGTTGGAGAAACTTGAGACTTGTTTGGTGTAAGATAGGAACTAATAAATTTTAACCTACACTGCAATGGTGAGCTTGTAGTTATTCATCATTTCTATTTGCTAAACTATACTTTGGAGGCTACTAATCAAAGGGAGACAAGATCTTGGAAGATCCAAATCCACGCCGAACAGTTCTGAATTCCCATCCATTTTTGCATTTTAAAAGATATAAACCCCATATATTTCACGTGGGGATGGAAATAAAATTATTGCTTCTCCATGGTGGCCAACAGATGATTCACCACTGGTACAAGAGACAGGTCGATGCTGGCCATTTGCAGCTGCCATCATCAGTCGGGGGTCAAAGCTTGTGCAGCAATGCCCATTTTTTGCCTCCTCTTCTGCTACCGCTCATTTTTTGCCTCCTCTTCTGCTACCAGACCTGACATTCTCAAAAAAGTGTTATAAAGCCATGTCAACACTACTATATGGCACTTTGTGCAATTGTGCCTACTCTAGAAAACACTGTTTCCCGTCAGACACAACACAAACCACCGAATTCTACAGAATTGTTCCAACAGTTTTTCGAAAATTCTACAGGACTTCAACAGAATGGCAGAAAGGAATTCATCGACAACAGAATCTTGATTCCATCTGTAGAGGTACTTACGCAATAAGCATGAGAGCAGTAGCACGCAACAGAAATGATGTAGACCTGCAAGACTGACATTTACCGAGGTTCATACCAACCATCATGGTTCCCTAGCATAAGGAGGAAACAAAGGTTAGTAGTAATCACGGTGATTATGCGATAAAATAAGCACGGCCATGTCTCCAGAAAGGTGAAAGTGAAAGCAGTGAAGTAGTCTAAAAAGCTTTCACCATTGGAGGGCAGTAATCTGGAGACAAGGAAACATGTGTGATGGGCAAACCGCCGCATACAGGAGCATAAAAGAACCGCAAAGGCATTAAACTAGCCCCCTAATGCGCGGCTTTATCGGTTAAGAAAGGGATCAAGCAAAGGTTTACAATAACCAGACCGACATGGTGGAGTTGCAGGACCACCAGGAAGGAACAAAGGACTCCAGAGCCTACAAGGTACTGGATGCTGCTGTATAAACTACATGCACAAGTTCAGTGTTACTCCCTCCGTCCACAGATATAAGCTACATGCACAAGTTCAGTAGAAAACAACAGGATATCAAGTGTTGGCCTGTTGGGACAACCATACCATACGATCCAGGATTGCTACATACACTGCCAATCTGCAAGAATTATAAACACTATCCGTCGCTCTCAGCCGATGCGCGCCGCAGTGCTGTTCTCGAATAAATTCGTAAATTGGGATGCGACAACCTGCAGGCTATGAGATAAACAAGTGCAGATGAAGGCTCATTTGGGTTCGTGAAAGATGCCTTTTTCAGCTGAAACATGAACAGAATCAGCATTTTAAGTGGATTCCTTGGAACAAATAGGCAGTGCTCCACATGGACACCAACTAACAGACACCAGTAAGGAGAAAAAGGCACCAAAAAAGGAGAAGAGTGGAGCATAACTTCTAATGGGGGCAGGCAAATAAAGCCTGATTCCAAGGGATCATAAGGCATTGCCATCTCTCTTGAAATCATAATATTATATGGAACCTGAATGATGGAAGCCTTTTTAAAATGAAACTTTGGAGTTGGATCATAAACAACCATCATGACCTTCGGCAGATAAATAACTCAATACACTGCATGTCCCACCAGCAATTAGGCATCAAAGCTGGTAAAAACGGAATCAAAGTTTCCACAAAGAAACTATTGCATTGCGGAGGATCACTGTTTTTAAAACAAGTTGCTTCATCAGATTTCAACACAATCAAGATGAATGTACCAGAACATGTTCACGGATGGACCATACATTTGCAAGCTTCATTGAACATTTATATAGAGGAACAACAAACAGTTCACGGACACTATTTTGCAAACTAGGTAGGAGTGCTCAATCGTAGTAGCAGCACACAATGTACCAAACCATTTACACGAATAACACTCGTACAAAGGCTTAACGACAATCAAATAGTGATTTGTCCATAGACGATGTTGCAAAACTAACATGACAGACGTGGAGTCCTTTACTTGCGCAACAGCAAACCATGTAGTACAGACCATAAGGCAGAATTCCTCTTAAAACTGTTAGACTTTTTTTGGTTTTCATAAAGATCCCTACAGTCATTGGATGTCCCTCTTGCTCTGGACTGTAGGAAGCAACCATTCTAGTTGCGGTTCTTGGACTTATCAGCTGCCCTTGGAGCTGCAAAAGAAAGAAAAAAAAAACACGAGACATGGATTATTCAGGGAAGTCAAAGTAAAAAAAAAGGAGCAAAACCTGTTAGATTAACTCTGTAGTTGAATAAGAATACCTTGTTAGCAAATGACAACTATGATTCAAATCTTCCAATTTCAATATTTAACTATTAGTTTGACACCTATAGTATATAGGTGATACATGATTTTCCCCTATTCTTATGTGCACTCCAAACTGACAATGACATAGTTGATTCTAGAATTTCTAGTGTTGATAACAGTATTAATCAGGAAGCTAGGCATCTCTCATCATGAAAGGCGCATATTTTTTAATTTTCTTTCAGAATCTAATTTTTATGTTTTAATTATTTTGCAATAGTTATTACAGGGTGAAAGAAAACTTTAATCAAATGTTCTTGCTAAATACAACTGATTAGTTTTTGAAATGCAAAGTGCAACTCATAACGTCTAGTTCATCGCACGCTTTTAATTTTGATCCTACATTTGAGTGCTATTGTACAAGAAGATGGCAAATGAATGACCCAAGAGAGCTATCACCACAGATGCAGGGACCATGAATTATGTCCCCTTTGTGAGGAACTCCTAATAAAAATTGCATCATGTACAACTAACCACACAGCCTACCTGGATCTTCATATCATGTACCATCCTACCATATCCACCAATCAACTAAGACAATATCATTAGCACAACAATACACTAAACATAAATAGGAGTACAAACTTACCAAGTCCAATTGCATCTGATCCTTTCATGATCCTGAGCCTGCGGCAAGAGTCAGCAAACATCCTACAATTGGCGTGAAAGAAAATGTGACCGCTAAATATGCATCTAGTCGAGAAATTAGTTTTTTATTATTTTAAGTAAGATCAGTGTACTTACTCCCATGGTACATCGCCGACAAGCATCCAATCTCCATCCTTGTCCTCGTAAGTCAGAACATATTCACCATCCTTGCGGTACTCAGATAAGCCGTCCTTGCCTGATATGGCATTACACCCATACTAACCTGTAAGACCAATAAAAGGAAAGCAGAAGAGAGCCTCTTCTTGTACTAAAATTTCTACTGAAGAGACTTGGACCTCATTTCATTTCCATGATTCTAAGGAAGTGGTGAAAGCTAATGAGATATTAGATATATAAATACAGGACCATATATCTCTAAATTTCAGAAATATATAGCAGATGCCACTCTCATAGTGATTAATAGCTTTCTAAAATAATACTCAGGACTCAAAGTTATCCTCGGATAATCAGGCACATGGAGTCAAAACTTAATTTTCCTTACAGGAAATAATATCTTTCTAAGAAAGACTTGATACGGATGCAATAACTGAACAATCAGCAGGGTATTTGTTTATCAAGGAATAGAAAGTCCATCAAAGAACTACAAAGAGGAGAAGGCGTGCCAGATTGTTTGTAATCATACAATTACTCAAAAATAACAGTGAGTGGAAGCTATTGCTTATCCTAAGAATCAAGTACGATGCTTTTTAAAGGCTTCTTGATGTACTTCTAACACCATCCACATCAAAATGAAACACAATTAAATACTGATATGCCATCCGAAAGAGGGAGAGTAACCCGAGACATCTCACCAGTACTGAAGCCACTGAACATCTTCTCAAGCGCAGTCGACAGGTCCTTGTAGTTCTTGTAAGTCTTGAGATCAATCTTCCTGAGGTACGGCGCGCCATCCATGCTGACCTTGACGTACAGGAACCCCTGGCCCTGCTTGGCCTCAGCATCCTCCTTGCTGCCCTTCAGCTGGGTGGTAGCCATCGTGTTCTTGCGGTAGCTGCGGATTGGTGGCCATCCCACCACCTGAGCTCTGCACAACACACCCGAGCTCAATAATCTTTACAACCACGGAAGGAAGAGGCAGATCAGGAGATGCTCTACCGGTGACAAAATAAAGAAACGATTTTTTGGCGAATTTTAGGACGAAAGTCGCAGAATTTGAGAAAGGTAATGCAACAAGAGCTCGAGCAAGCAAGAAAAGTGAGAAAAAAAAAAACCCAAGGAAGCTGAAGATAAATCGAAGGGCGCATTTTGGAAAGTAGAGAATTTGGAGGAAAAGTGGGGATTTAAAAGAACATCACAAAGCTGCAGCTTTTAGTTTGCCTCCTCTAGGCCCCAAGAAAAACCGAAATTCCCACCCAAAGAAAAGTAAAAACAAATCGAAAATACCAAGCCAAGAGAGATCGATCCCCTGACACACAATCGAGCCCCCTTTCAATTCCTCCAACCCTTTTGTTTCCCTGAAAAGCAACAGAATTCCCAAGATAAATTTCTGTTACAGAACCTGCAAATGTCATGAACTTCCGAAAACCCAGCAAGATTTCCAGAACAGCAGAGAAGGGGGCAACAATCACAGTTTGCAAACCACCAGTGGCCGCAGTCCCAAGAACCACGGAGAAACGCGCGCTGGCAAAGCCCCAAGCTTTCCCTCTTTTTTTTCGTTTGAGGCAGAAAAACCCCAAGATCCACTACCACACTCCACCACCTACTTTGCGGCCGGCTGCGGCGCCGCGGCAACCTTCTTGTCGTCGTCGTCCTCCTCTTCCGCCACCTTCTTCCCCTTCCCGGCAGCGGCGGCGGCGGCGGGCGACGGCGGGGGCGCCTCGTCGGAGAACCCGCGCTTGGCGCCCTTGGCGGCCGGGAGCAGGTCCAGGGTGGCAGCCGCGACGCGGCGGTCCGGCGACCCGGACCCCGGCAGGCCGAGGCGGAGCTCGGTGCCCTTCAGGTCGTCGTCGGCACCGGCAGCGGCGGCGGCGGCGGCGCCTGCGGCCGGCGGCGGCGAGAGGCCTATGTAGTCGAGCTCGAGTGGGGGCGACATGGGGAGCAGCAGGACATGAACCGGAGGGTGGGGGAGGTGAGGAGTGGCTGTTTCTGCGTGGTAGGGGGAGAGTGGGAGTACTGGGAGTTGGGAGCCGGAGCCAAGAGTGGTTTTGTTTCAGAGAGGATCCAGCTGGCTTGGCTTGTGACACTTGGCTTACTGTATCTGTATGTAATCCGGGTGAGGAGTAGTAAGAGCATGTACTATGATCCACGAGAAGCCGGCTGGGATCCGTGCTGGCAGGAGAGAGAGTACGCAGCGGACGACTCGCGAAACGCCGGTCTGAAGCGGACGTCTCGCCCCCATTCGCTGCTGTGCTGCCTAGCTTCGTACTGCATCCGCTGCTGCCGCATTAAATAACTCGCGAAACGCCGGCCAGCGGGCGTTACTTGCTGATATCGCCCGCTCGTCGACGAAATAAAGTACAGCGTGGCGTTCATTTAATGCGGCAGCAGCAACCATAGCAGTGCATGACCACATGCAACCAATACAGACCAAGCGAGGCAGCAAAACAGCGAATGAGGTTGCATACGCGCGTACACCGTCCGCTCCAAGCCGGCGTTTTGCGAAACGTTCGCTGTGCACTCTCCCTCCTTTTCTCTCTCTGCCAACAGGGATTCAGTCGGCTTACAGTCATCCATAATACTTGCTCTAATACAGTATTAGTACTAGGTAGTATGTTTGTTTGAGTTTTGATAATTATTAACAACAATTATAAACTAATGACTTTATATGTAATAAGACATGAAAGGTTAAGTGAGAGAAGTGAGCTACATGAAGAACCATGAATATGAGATGACATAGACTATGTGATGCAAAAACTCAACAATGTGAAAACTGAGATGAAGGATGGAGTGAAGAAAAATGTCAAAAATCCCTTAAATCAACATAATGTACGGCAAAAAAGGGGGGAAACAAGAATCTAAAACATGTTAGTAAGAAAACATGGGAAAAAACAATCATGTACCTGTTATAAAGGCTAGTATAGAGCCTATTCGAGATGTCGATAGTTCCCGAAAACCGAAAAATAGATTCTTTGATTCTGAAGTCCGACGTGCCCAATTAGACATTTATACATTGGAGTGTTGTTTTTTTCTTTTGCATTGGGGTTGCGTAGTTGGTTGCAGGATATCCAAAGGTTGGATTGCTTCTACTAAAAACCGATCCTTCTATCATATTGTTGCTATGGGTGTTTGGTTGATAAATTTGAAATATTTCACCTTCGGATTATATATCTCATTTGATCAAATTGATGTGTCCACTACGTCAATTAAATTGAGTTAGTTCCTCTTTCAGTTGGTTTTCCTTGTCCTGGTATTGTTGCAAGTGGGGATTCAGCAGACTACTGCTATATCCTGAATAATGCCAAGAGGATTTGTTAGTTAACACGTACATAATCTAGCTAGCTGATTTTATCTATTGTGTAATTGGAGAAAGTACATGGAAAAAGCTTTAGCTTATTATTTGTATCATTAGTTAAAGATTGGGTAATTATTTGGAAAATGTTGACTTGTCCTATCAACTTTGCAGACGAATTTGATCACTAAAGGGTGGGTCAGTCAATGGTCAATGGTCGGTTAAGGATGGGCTCGATCACTGATTTGTGAGCTCCGTTAGCTAGCGGTTTCTGCATGCCAATAATATGGCATGCCATTATGCCACATGGCTACTCATAGGGTGTGGCAGCCAACACGTTGATCAAGGTAGAAAAGAAAAGGGGATAAGAGTGTGTTTAGGCACTATTTCTATTTGAGCAAAGTTGTCTCATCGGGTTTGTTCTGTTATAGCTTGTTACCACTCAGAACTTGCCCTGTTACCGCTCAAAACATGGGATGAACGGTCACTATTACATAAACAGTTTTTTTTATAGTGTATACCTATATTAATTAATAGAAATAAACACGCCCAAATACAAGTACACCGAATAAGAATACGTAGGACAGCTGTCCAACCTATATTCTACGAGAAAGGAAGTCGGCCGCATCCGCTGCCGACGAAGATCACCGACACCAGCCGACGCCTCCAAACCTGAATCACCAGAAGTCAGAGGAAACCATCGGCGTTTAGGTGGACTGCAGCAGACGCTCAATCTCACGGAGGCGAAGAAGTCTTTGAGCACCCATCCGTCAGGATCACAATCCAGGTTGGAACGACGAGAGCGGCGCCGACGATGACATCCGCCGTCACAGTGAAGCCAAGCTCGCCTAATCTCGATCCGTGCCGCCGGCACATCGAGTTCGATCCACCGCATTCCATCTTGCCACCATGCCCTCAGCCGCCACCGTAGCCTTGACCTTAAACGCGGCATGAGAACCGCCGCTCCGCCACGACGACGAAATAGCAGCCGCCGCAGACTCCTACACCGCCTCACAGGCCTCCCATCGTCACCGGAGCAGGCGACGTCGAGGTGGACGAAAATCGGGAGGACCTTATTCCACCATAGCTGCGCTGCCACCTCCACCAAGCTCGCGCCGCCCGAAACACTAACCCTAGAAAAGGGACCTAATCTACACCGCCGGTCAAGATCACGTGGTTCCCCACACATCTGAGGCCCCAAGGGCCGCCGAAGGCGGAAGGAACCGGCGACCTCGCTGGCGGGAGCACAAAACGTCGGTGGCGGCGCCTCGGTGGAGCTCTCCGTGGCTAACCCTAATCGCGGTCTACTACGATACGATTCGATAATAGGATAATTATTTTCATTACATAAACAGTTTTTGCAATACCATGTTCACCAACGGACACTGATTTGTGGCTAAAAAGGACTAAGAAAAGAAATTTTGGGTCTATTTGATCGGCTAGCTAAAGCTACCTGGCACTGGCAGTGTCCCCGAGCATCAACTGTGGATGTATGGGTTGAGATCGCTGTATGGAAGAGGGTCAACCAACATCCTCTTTTATGTCCTGATGATCAGTTCATTTAATTTTGTAAAACCCCCAACGGTGTTGCTATTTTATTGTTTCGAGTTTTAGGGCGTGACTGGTTTGCATTCAGAACACGTCGTAGCCAAACCTTGGTGTGGCCAAAAGTTCAAAAAATACGGTGTCAGACTTTTCGCTATCTTTATAGTATAGAAATTAAATAAACTGTATAGTATACCTATTAACCACCTATGGCATGTCTTGTAAAAAAACCACCTATGGCATGCTCCAAGTTTATTTGATGATGAAGCAAACACCTACCCTTAGACAAATTGAGGGACACATTAATGTGTGACAAGCTGGCGCGTTCTAGTAGTCATCAACCCAACACACCCTCGTTCTCACTAGATATAATCCTTGCTTCATGGTTGATTACCCCCCTTGCTACCAGCTGTTAACTGTATGTATTGAAATTGAAACGAGTAGCTATATATGGGGTAAAGGACTGATGCTGGTGCCTTTTGTAAGTTTTGTTGCCTACTAGAGTGCACTAGCTAGTAGTACACCGAACGAGACAGCACAAACTCATTTCGATGTGGCGGCAGTTTGAAGCACAAGGGGCGTGCACTTTTTCAGTACTTTTGTTGCTTCTCCCCTTCTCCATATGTTTCCTAGCTCGTCTCTCCCCACGCGTGCGTGTCTGCCCTGCTTCCAATTAAACAATGCAAAGGGAAGATTCTGTTTTGTGCCCCTTTGTAGCAATGAACTGCACGCACGCGGTGCTCAAATATATAGCGTGCGACGATGTTGCACACTTTGCATGCTATATGTTGGTCGCAGATCGATGCTAGGTTGCTCCATCAGTCCATCCTGTGCAAAGGCAATGTTAAAAAAAATCAAATAGCTACTACATACGTATAGGCCGGTAGTAGGTGGTATACAAGTCGTAGATGTCATCAATCGTGGTTTAGGCGGCCGAACCTTTTTCGAGCAGTAATGATCGAGAAATTTTTGTGTATATAGACCATGCATCTCATGCATCTCAGGCTTATGGGTTTCAATTATTAGTAACGTCCACCTATGGGTATGCAAATTACGTCAAAGAAGTCGGGACGATCGTAGCTAAGGGTTTTCTCCTTGTATTATTAGGATGTCAGATGGCTTAGATAGATGGGTCACAACTCATATCTTCTAGCCGTTCTTTAAGATCTTCAAGATGGCTTAGTAAGTCTATTGTGCGCGTGTAGTGTGAATTCAGATACGACAACTTTTATTCAAAGTTTGAGGTGATCAAAGAAAAACACCAAAACCTAAACAGACCCGATAGCATGTGAATGATATGTGTCTCACATGACACTATATGCAGACGATCGAGAGGCAGTTGCATGATGTTGCACGCACCATGCACCTTGCATGTGTACCCCTATACGCATAGGCCGGCATAGCACGCATGGGATTGGGATGGAAGGATTCCGTGTGCGAACGAACCAACAGAAAAAGGTTGGTTGTCGTCCAGTGTCTCTAGCCTTGGATCGCACCAAGAAAAAAAAAAGTGTCTCCGCTAGCCTTGAACTTGGAACTGCAGTCGATCGTGCTCGTGCCAAAAAGAGGCACAAAAAAGGGAGGGAAAATAAAAAGAGAAGCCTAGCTATACAGAAGTGGCCGGCCGGAGAATATTCGTGCGTTAAATTAGCTAGTCAGTACTGTAGATGCATGCATCGCCCTTTCACAGGTACGGAGTACTACAATAGTAGATGCAGGTTCTCTTGCAGCATATACTTACATGCTGCTAAATTCTTCTTCGTTCACCCGGCCTCTGTATGCTCTCTGCCAAAAGGAACGGAAGTCGCTGGCTATCCCAGCACTGAAGAGAGCACGCGCAGTGCCGGCCGGCGAGTCGGCGAGACCCGGTCGGCGTGGTGGATGCCGTGCCGTCCTCGGCCGCCGGTCGTCGTCTCGTCTCGCACCCGTTGCCCAACCCAAGGGAGAAGATGAGAAGAGAGAAGAGGATTAAAGAGGACAAGGACGCGCGGGGCGTGGGGTGTCGGGCGCGGCGGCGACACGGCCCCGACCGCGGGATCCGCCGGATGGCGACACGCCCCCACGCGCACCGGTTCGGTCGGTTTACGTTTCCTACGGCCGGCCGCATGGGATGGCAAAGGACTGACGGACGCCTGCACAGCTACCGTACGTGCGTGTGTGTGCTGCAGCTGCTACGAACTCCAACTTCCACTGCAAAAGCAACACACAGCAGCGTGCAGCAAGGAGATGGTCTGGCGCGCTACAATGCATACTGTACGCAGCATCTACGGAGATACTCCTACTATACTACTAGTACACTGATACTATACTACTAGTACACTGATGTACTTCATTTTTTTCTCTCTCAAAAGGGACTCTCCGCATGGACGTTTTGGCCTAGCCCAACACGATTTGACGGTTTCCTAAAAAAAACATAGGCAAAAGTACCTCAATTGTCAGCCGTTTTAATGAACCCGCTGTCGGATCGTACTAAACATATAGAAACATATATTTTCTGAGCTGAACAAAGGTCATTTTGAATGATGTTTTTTTTGGGTCATTTTGAAAGATGGTTGAGAACTAATTGGAGTAGCATCTAAAAAGGATGTGCAGCATCTTTCTACTCGGGATATTGTATCTCGAGCAAGAAGGAAGTGGGAGTTCCAATAACTTCCCCAAATTTGTCAACCTAAGGAGGAGGTTTTGCTCTGATTTCTTTAAAAGAGACTGCCATTCCTAACATCTTTTTCAAGAAGGAAGTGGGTACTAGATTACTTGATGTCTCTGCATGGTTGAGGCAATTATAAATGAAATTAGATCAAATCTTTGAACATCCTATGTTGAATTTAGAGTAGCATCTAGAAAGGATGCGCATCATCTTTGTACTCGGATATTTTAGCTCGAGCAAGAAGGAAGGGGAGTTCCCATAACTTCAACAAATTTGTCAATCTAAGGAGGAAGGTTTTGCTTTGATTTTTCTTTAAAAGAGACTGCCATTCCTAACATCTTTTTTGAAGGATTTTAATGGTACTAGATTACTTGAGATCTCTCTCTCTCTCTCTCTCTGTGCGTGGTTGAGGCAATTTATAAATGGCATTAGATCAAATATTTGAACGTCCTATGTTGAATTTAGTAGGCGAACAAGATGCTACTCTTCTTTAGGGGTCATGTCGATTTTTATGGTCTACCACTTTGTTTTTTAAATAGGGGTCAAGTTTGGATCTATGACTAGACTTAGATCTACTCCCTCCGTTTCAAATAATAAGTTGCTTTGACTTTTTTAGTTCATTCATTCTACTATGCATCTAGACATAATAATATGTCTATATATATGCATAGCAAAATGGATGAAAAAACAAAGCAACTTATAATTTCGAATAGGGAGGTATCTAGAAATATTTTTTTAGTTAATTACTAGTTTTTGAAAGGAGATTGAGTTTAAATCAACAACAGGTTGAATATTATTTTTTGTCAATTATTTACTTTTAGTGTGTTGATTACAATCATAAAGTGATTCTCTTCTGACCTCTAGCATTCAAATGTCATACAAATTGTGTGTGAAATAGGTTTCCTACTGAGATAAGACCACCCTTTTTACTTATATGGGAAGGTTACGGTAGATTGATCAGATCCATCTAACTAATCGATGAAAAAACCATCCTACCTTGCTTTTACCCTCTCCTCTACATTTACAATCTCTTATTATTGTTCTTCCTTGGTGCCACTATTGTTGATGATTGTTGATTCAACAACGGTACAACTCCGCGGATCAGGTGGGCTAGAGCAACCCATAGTCGTCGCACCTCCTCGTGAGTGTGTGGGGTTTCAGGTTTTCCAGAGTCCTGGTTAACGTGTCTTGTATATTGTGCGCCCCTATGAGGCTACTAAGCTTGTCGAAATGTCTTGCATATTTCACTTAGAGATACAAAGTGCTTGGGCCATGGCCGACTTCAAAGTCAACTACACTACCAGTAGTGCTAGGCTTATTTTGGCTCATCTCTACCTAGTGTTCTAGCTCCTTGTAGTGTGTGACCAATCAAAATGTCAACACACGCATAATTTTTTTTCCAATTTTCCGTATCAATCACTCATATATGCAGTATATTGTTTCCTGCTATAGTTCACTTGCATATACAGCATCCATGAGAGAATGAACGCCCAAAAGGTCAAGACTAGGATGAAGCACAGCTGCTCTCAGGTTGCTCCAGAGTTAGTTTGTGGCGTAAAGTAACACATTCTGTGACGATCAATCGCATATTCCTATTTATATAATTCATTCTTCAGTTCACAGATTCACCTCTTGCATCCATGATCATAATTACACGACCATTTTTTTTGATTCAGAGGTTGACGAAAGAAATGGCTTGATGTAATTTATATGAAGATGATAAATGGAATAGGACGTGATTGCTGATGCTACAACATATAAACACGAGATAACATGACATGTATAATTATGATATATTAGAGACAACAAATTTTATATATAGGAATCGATTGTAGCTCGCTCTGTAGGAAAGAAAAAGACCTGCTTTCTCAGCACGTCTAATCCACTTTCATCAGCAGCAAAATGTCGGTGAGGGCATCTATTAATAGGAAAAATCTACTTTACATTCAGTGTTCACAATGCACACATCATACACATGTTCACAATAGTCAGCTTAGCTCGACCTCTATCTTAGAGACGGTAAAAAGCCGAGGTTCCTTCAAAAGATTAAAGCGCATTTGATCAAGTCTCCGGCTACATTATTTGCCATGGAATCATGACTAAACTACTTTCAGATAAACTCGGCCATATCTCAATGCAACAGAAGTGAGTAGATGCAATGAGATGAAAATATTCCAGCTACAAATGCTGGGAGAAAATTATTGTAATGGGACTGGAATATTTGTAGACCATCAACTCATCTAGGAGATGAGCTAGCTAGTGTGTTACAGGTAGTGGAGCAGTTTTTGCTGAAACCAGAAAAACACTGAACAAAAAGGAAAAACTGAGAGCTATGTAAAAGAAAAAAAAAACAGAGAGACAGAGAGAAAGATCTGATTTGCACATGCACTTTGATTGACAAGCAAAACCATTTGCACCACAATGGCGTGCCCCCACCCTATGACCTAGCTAGGTTCCAACAAACCCGGGTCATCACCGTTAAATATCAACAAGTGGTGAAGCATCTCCTATATATGTAGTAGACTAAGAGTAATCTGGAGCAGAATTATTTGATGGGATGTGAGTGCAAAATGTAGATATGAGATTTGCATTTAAAATACTTTTTTGGAAAGAAAATTGCATTTAAAATATTTAATCTAGAGTGGGAAGAGTGCTTAGAGTGTTGAAAACTGAATGAAATGAACAGAGATTTGGGAACAACTCATGTCTTTCATTGATCTCATAGATTATATACATATGAAGGGTTGCGTCGAACGGACGCAACTGTTCGGAGGAATAGAACAACCGAAGGGACATGCCCCTTCGGAGATTACTAACTGCTAATCCTATGATTAACTACTAATCCATTCTTCTGGATGAGATCACCATGAAGAGGTGTCTGTTGGAATAGACACACCGTTTCATAACACTCCCCCTTGATCGAATCTTTCTTGAGATCTATGAAATTGTAAGTTTGGATTCCTCGAAAAACCCTGTGGGAAAAAATCTGAGGAATATGTATGTAGAGATATGCTATAAAAACTCCTTTAAACCTTATAGGAAAATAAGGACAAAAAAGCATATATGTGTTCGTGATTTAAATAAACTACTATGTCATTGGTATCCCATTAAAAACCCCGGTGGGGAAAAATATTGGAGATACGACATAAGTTAACTCCCCCAAAAACCTTTTCAGGAAAAATATGAGGAGCAATATAAGATGATATGCCGCAAAAACTCCTATAAAAACCTCGTGGGAAAATTAGGAGAAAATGTGACGACATATTATTGGTATTGCCTCTTGAATAACTCACATGAAAAACCTTTTTCGGGAAAAAACCATGGATGAGTTGTGAGGGCAATATGTGTCTTTGATATTTCCCACAAAAACCCCGGTGGGGAAAATAGAAAATATGACACAAGCTTATGTTAATATTACCTCATTAAAAACTTTAACAAGAAACCTTGTGAGTAAAACTTGTGAAAGAAAAGAGTATAATATGATACTAGTACATGTTAGCATTTAGGAGATGTCTCCCCCTGATTCTTGCAAATTTAGAAGTCGTCGCATACCAACCTTATGTTCAAATTTTGAAACATAGAATTTGGTGAGGACTTAGTAGCTAGGTCAACGAGATTATCCCTTGACTTGATTTGCAAGATGTTTAATTCCCTATTTTCATGGGGATAAAACAACTTAGGGGTAATATGTTTAGTGATATTTCCCTTTATACAACCTGCTTGTATCTATGTAACATAAGCGAAATTATCTTCAAAGATAATTTTAGGTGATTCAGTTGAATCAATACCACATGACTATTGTATGTGGTTAATCATTCTGTGAAGCTATACACATTAGTGTACTGCCTCATATAGAGCAATAATTTCAGAATGATTAGTAGAGGTCGCCATCAAAGTCTATTTAAAAGACTTCCATGAAAGAGGTGTACCTCCATAAGAATATACATCATGTTTGGAATTGGTCATAATGGAGACGGGATAAGTAACCAGCATCCATATATCCAATCATATTGCCACTAAGATATCTGAGGATATGCTTTTCTCTCGTCCAATGACGGTGAGTTGGATTTGCACTATGTATAACTAGTATGTTTATTGCAAATGCGATATCAGGCCTAATACATAGTGCTCCAATGACACTAAGATATGAAACTTTGGTCCCAATATCTTTTCTACAATATCCCTTAGTCAAAATAGATGTCTATTTCTAGAGAATGAACAACCATCGGGATTTTGTAATTATATGATTGGTCCATATTGAATTTCTCCAATATTTTATGGATATAGGCTGATTGATGCACTAAAATCTTTGAAAGACGATGCACAAGTTGTGAGCCTATTTGGTCTTACCTAAAACCTCCATCTCCAATCCATATGATTGCTTCATTATACACAATGTATGTTGCGATTTCTATTTGAATTCAGAATGTGAAGTCCATTGGGACTTATACGTCGAATCTATCAAATTCATTTGATCTGCCAATTCTTTTAATTTGGAAACTTAATTTTCACATATACCATGGGGTATGTTATGCTAGGTCTCTGCGTGAAACCATATGCTACAGGCTCTTATTGTTCACCACCTTGTTTCTGAAAAGAAACTATGTGAGAGAAGATATTATTGTGATAATACTTCTTATCATTGAATAAGAACAATTCTCCTTAATTGCCACCTTTTAGTTTGACCAAATTTGAGTGTGAAGACACTCTGGCTAGCTAGGACTTTTGGTCTAAATCCAATAAGGTGAAGAGCAATCTTTGAGGAGTATATGTCGCGACAATCTGTAGTCTTTAAATGATTGATTCATTGCTTGGAATCAATATAGCAAGTGAAAATATTAACTATTTGGACTCCTAGTCATTTCCCATATGGAGTCAAGGTGTTCCAATGTCCCAGGATCAGAATTTGGGTGCACCATAGATCCGGGTTGTGGATTTGGTCCACTATTAGGTGTCTACCAACTTGAGGTTGGCTTGGATTTACTGATTTGGAGGATTTAGCCCTCGATATCCTTGAACGCTTACTAAAAGCATTATCCTTCTGAGCGGCCATACTTCTCCCCCTCTTTTATGGAAGTGGGAGTTGAATGGTTTTAATTTGGTACCTCCATTTTTTCGGGCGCATTATGAGCAGGATAAGAGGACTTTGTGACACCCTTATTATCAGTAAATGTTTACGGCAGATTCTTTGCAATATGATGCAAATATCAGATGTTCTAAACAATTAGGTTTAGACTCTTTGGTACGTGGATGTGAGGATTGCTCTTTGATTCCGGGCATTCTTTGTGTGGTATAAGTCTCCCCCTAATGCCTGGAATAATCCTCAAATTATAATCAACATACAGGCAACTAATGCCCATTGGTATGTTGGGGTGGTGATATGGGTATGTGAAAACATACTCTATGCGCAGATGGGAAATGTTTGGCTGCGGCCAAAGTTCCACATACATACTGCAATAGAGGGAGTTATAGAAATGCAGTTTGGTGAATTTGAATTAACGATGCAGTGTGTAAGGCCGCATGAAATCAACTTACTGTTGATAAGTTACAATTCTATTTTAATAGATCATTTAATCAAATTGATTCTCAATAAGAGATTCAATAAAACCATTATTGATATGGACATAAGATACTCAATACCCAAAAACCAAACCGATCCATGCAAAATGGATTTGCTCCTGCGTCCAGGATAATTTGCTCTGATTTTAATATTTTGAGCAATGGGTTTGATAAAATTATGGTTCTCTTGACAAAGAGACACAACTAGGACTATATGTGTATGCATAAATGTGCATTACATAGTATCTTTATGGTCCATTAAATGGTAAATAGAGTCACATATATGTTCTTGAATTGCTTCAAAAACATTTAGTGGCCCATATTTGATGTTATGACCAATAGAATTGTTAATAATTCTCAGGTTATCTGTATAATTGAATAACCGAGGCAAATGTGCCAAGTCTTGTTAATATCAAGAGAGAGAATTATTTTATACGCAACATTAGATACGGGTTATGTATGTACAGTCAAATCCAACTAATGGAGTTTTACTTTGCCATATCCGTTCTTAAGAGAAAGTAGTCCTCTTAGTTGTCATCTTGGGGTTTCGATATGAAAAACCACATTGACGGATATCTCTATATTTTAGTCAGGTACATTATGGAATCAGAATTCAATAATGGATTCATGATTACTATGTGTGTACCAATAGGGAATATGACAGTAGAACGACCAAAACCTACTATCATGATATCGCATGAAGCAATTATTAAAATATTTCCTTGTTCTCTTCAAGAGTTTAGGAAAATATTATTTCCCTATGTATAGAGTTTGTGGTACAACTGTCCACTAGGCAAAATTCCTCTTTATATTTGGATCGACTCCCGTAGAAACTATATATAAATAAAGAATTTGATATGAAATTCTTTGATGATATATAGAACACATACTTTATTTATTGAATATCAAACGTACATACAATACATTTATTGGACATCCAATCTAAATAGTGATGACATTATTAATATTTACAACACATAGGACATAAATTGTGCATATTATTATAATCACTAGGACACAAAGATATTGGAATCTAAGAGATTGGGAGCCTAATGAAGGTCTCCAAATATGTCGTTGGAAGTATATTCCACGATCATATTCCCTGTATTATCAAGATCCTCGCCTCCTCGTATGATGTTGTTGCTTGGTTCCATTGGAACTTGTTGCGAACAACTTGACCTCTTCCCTGGTGGTGTCAGGTTGAATGTTGAAGTGGGCTTCATACTTTGTCCTTGTGAAGCACGTCCGCGACCCACAGACTTTAAGTAAAGATCAACAAGATGACTCGGGGTACGACATTTCTTTGTAGTATGGTTATTACAACCACACTTTTGACACACAGGTTTGTCATCCCTGCGTTTGGAAATGTTCTTACCCTTGTTGGAATCACGATTTTGGAATTTCTTGTTACGTCTGCGCTGCATTTTACCTTTCTTGGAATTTCCCTTGTGATAGTTTCTGGAGACCTATCATTAGCTTTGGGTTCATGTTGAGTATATGCATGTACTTCAGGCAATGGAGCAGATCCAACGGGGCGCTACTGATTATTCCAAACCATGAGTTCAGAATGTTTTTCGGCCTCAAGTAACGTTTGTATAAGCTCAGAATAAACCTGGAAATGCCTTTCATGGTATTGCTGTTGAAGAATCCTTTCAGAGGGAAGCATAGTAGACAAAGTCTTTTCTATCTTATCCGCATCCGTAGGTTCTTTATCGCAGAATTGCAACTTTGAGCAAATCCTATGAACAGCATGATTGTAATCACTCACGGTTTTGAAATCACGTAGCGAAGTTGCGTCCACTCATAGTTGGCCGCGGGCAATATGATTGCCTTTTGTTGTTCATAGCGTTGCTTAAGTGAATTCCATAAATTTCGTGGATTTTCTTCCAACAAGTATTCAGCCTTAAGGTCAGGATGAATATGTCTCCTAATGAGATATAAAGCTGTGTATACATGTTGATCTTCAAGTGGTGCAACCCCCTCTTCGGGAGGTAACACCGCTCGATAAAGTCCACGGGACGCAAGACTAACTTTTACGTCCACAGCCCATGTGGGATAATTGTGGCCATCAAGAGCAAGCAAATCAAACTCTTCGACAGTCATTAATCCAACACGAGGCAAACCATCAAAACATTTTAAGTTATTAAAATGTTGAGGTGTGTTGTAATTATGGGATGCAAAATAGGGACAAGATAAATCTTGTATTATTAATGGTGTAAAAATTTCTCATATGCATAATAAGTTACTGGAGGTAGTCGCCATAAAGGTGTAGGCCTCAAATTGGGCATAGTCTGTGTAAACAGTAGATGCCAAATAATTATGCAAGTTGTATAAACACGTCTTAAGGTAGTCATCAAGAATTGATGTAAACCTTAATTCAATTTGCAAATGAATTGGGTACGCACGTTGAGGATAGTCACTAAGTTGTGGACTTAGTGTAGATCCCACAGTAGCAACTATGGTGCTACCTTGTGTATGGCCAATAGGAATGCAAATTAATGGTAATCATCTTTGTAAAAGATGTAGACCAAATGTTCTAACTTGTGGCGTTGAGTATACACATTGAGTATAGTCACTAAGTATTTACTTAGTGTAGATCCCGCGGTAGCAATTATAGTGCTACCTTATGTTTAGCCAACAAACAAGTTAGAACATGCGTATTCTACAATTGATGAGAAAATTACACAAATTGTTGCATCCATGATTTAAGCGCATAGTGCTTTTAAATTTTAAAAAGCACATAAGGGCTTAAATGAAACAATCGATTGCAAATAGATAAATAAATAAATAATTTGCAAGATCAATGGTCGTGATAACAAGGATATTATTTATTGGATTTGTCATACAAGCGAGGACAAATACTTTGAATAATATCAACGGATATTTTACAATGGTAAAACATCATAAGTACAACTCTAAATAAAATCAACGACTAAATATAGGAGTACTTAATTTTGCAGCACATAATTATAAGAGATCTCAAAAGAGTCATATACGAATTACTGCTGAAAATATAAATGAAATAAAATAACAAGAAGCCGGCTGTGCTAATTGGAATTCATGCATGGTGAATTAGGCACAGCAAGCCTGTCCGTGCATGCACAGTGATACGGAGGGTGGCAGAGCGCAGGCCTTTGATGGGCCGGCCCAATTGTTGGCGTAGCACATATGGATCGGCAGTTAGGGTTGAACACGCCGTTCAGCCTGAAGCCGCCGCCGCTAATTAGCTTAGTTCGAGGAGGACTCCCCCTCGACAGGGGAGTAGAGGCCGCCGCCGTAGTCCCTCATGTTGAGCACCTCTGCGCTCGGGAGGGCCTGCGCATTCATGCGGGCAGCAGCCTCCACTCGCGTTGCGGGTGGAGAAGGCGGTGCCATTGCCGGTGAAGAAGCCGAGAAGCCAGTGAACTTCATGATGTAGGGACACCGGTCCTTGCCGCACGCGTTCCGCCTGGGTTGATGAGGTAGCCGATGCCGGGGCCGGTCACCACTTCCTCTTCTTCAACGAGCGGCGCCGGGGTGAAAGGCCCTTGTTTGGTTTTGATAATTGAGTGACAACTTTAGGTGGACTAACATGTGTGATGATTGAGATACACAGGAGTTAGTTCACAAGCACATGTGTGTGAGCAACATATGCCATGGTGGAGATGGTTTGGAGATGTTGTGAGGCTCAACACATGAGTTGATGAAGGAGCTCATTGCAAATGAGACATGACATGGAGTCATGTGACCAAGAGGTGAAGATCAAGATGAGGCTTGGCTCGATGGACCGGTTGCAAGTGTGAAGGGCAAGTTGAGGGCTGAAGCGAAGGACCATGCGATGGTGAAGCTTGGGCAAGACTTGGCGCCGATGGACCGACGCAACGGTGAAGAGCAAGTGAGGTCAAGATCGATGGACCAAGAGTGTCACATGATGATATGAAGTGGATCATATCATTTGATGATCGTGTCGGTGCATGTTGTTGCATTGGCACAATGGAGGAAGACGGTGGAGATGGAAATGCGCAAGGCAAAGGTATAACCTAGGGCATTTCATTTCACCGGTCTAAGGTTGAGTAGAGAAGTACTTGACCGGATTTAGGATAGATGGCCGTACTATCAAGAGGGGTAATCTTGTTTGCATATCGGTCATCTAGTGCCACTTGAGCGATCTAACATTGCGACGTGCTAGGATCGAGTGGCGGTGTGAGATGAAGAGAAAATCCTTTGAAAATGATTGTGAAAATGCTAACACACAAGCACATGGAGTTGTACACTTGGTGGTGTTGGCACATTTACAAAGGTGGCGTTTGGACGCGCTGTGGTTTGTAGGGTTGAGTTGGGCTTGGGTCCCTCTCTCCCTCCCGCCGAGCTTGCGAGGCGGGATTCGGCGCTTTCGGGAAAATTGGAGGCATATTTTCCATTGCGCCGGATGCAAATTGTTGTTGGAAACATACTATCTATGGTGATCAAGTTGGTATACTTGTTGGATAGCATGGTGCAGAAGTTGGCGTTGCGACGCGGCGACGAAAAGACGAAGGCTGCGCCTGGCAGAGGCGCCGGACGCTGGGCGGACGCGTCCGGCGGGCGGCGGACGCCGACCAGAAAGTTTCTGGTTTTCGGCCGTTCGGCCGGGCGTCGGGCCGGACACGGCCGGACGCGCGGCGGACGCAGAGCGGATTCATCTTTGCGTCCGCGCGTGTTGCCGGCTCGGCGCGGAGCAGGTTCGACGAAGGCGGCGGGACGCGGGTGCCGCAGCATCCGGCGACGCCGGACTCGGAACGAAAGTTCCCAGCGCGGGCGTTGCGAGCGGACGCGGCGCGGACGCGCAACGGCGAGCGCCCCGGACGCCGCCGGACGCCGACGTGGCGGCACGTGGTTATCGCGGCGCCAACGGTCATATGGGGCGCGCGCGAGGGCTGAGGCGCCGGACGCGTCCGGCGGCCTACGGCGGACGAGTCCGGCGCATGGCTTCCGAGCAAAGGAGAAAGAGCCGTTGGGCGCCAATGGTTGTGTTTGATTCGCAGGGACACGTGGAGCGCTGAGGAGCGCCGGACGCGTCCGGCGGCTTGCTCCGGACGCGTCCGGCGAGTACTGCGGTGTTGCCCAAGGTGGGTAACGGCTAGTTGAGACCTTGGGTCTATAAATACGTGGTTTGGCCGGGCCGTGGCCGGTTGCCGAGCACGCCCGGCTATGTTGCCTTGTGTGGTGGTGCTTGGAAGCCCTCTAACTCACATATGCTTGGTAGTGACCATCCGATAGTGTGAGAAGAGCGATTCTAGTGCGAGTGCTTTGTGAGATTGCATTTGTGGCACTAGGTGGTTGTGTTGCAAGCGGAGAGCTTGTTACTCTTGGAGGTTGCCACCTCCTAGACGGCTTGGTGGCAAGAGGCTCCGTGGTAGCACGCGTGGAGATACGGTGCTCCAGAGAAGAGATTGTGAGAGGTCGGTACTCACCTCGCGGGGATCGCGAAGAGTAGCCCTATTGGATTGCGCGTGTCATTGAGTTACCACCCTTGCGTGTGTGGGTTTGCTCGGTGTCTTGAGGGGCTCACTTGAGAGTGGTGTCTTGCGGTGCCTTGCGGGGCGTGCCTTGAGGGGCAAGTGACTTGAGGGTCACACCGAAGAACCATCTAGGTGAAAAGACCGGAGGAACCACCAAAGGTGTTGGTCGACACAACGGGACGTAGCTTGGGGGCAACCAAGTGAACCTCGGTGAAAAATCGCCGAGTCATCTTGTGTCCACACTTCGCGGTGGTTTGCAATCGTCACAAGCTTTGTATTTACATTCCTTACATTCTTGTATAGCTTGTGTAGTTGCTCTAGTGATTAGTTAGCTTGTGTAGCTTGTTAATCACCTTCTTGCTTGTGTAGGCTAGAAGTAGAGTAAGTTGCCTTGCTTAGCTTGTGTAATTAAGTAAGATTGAGCTCTTGGGTTTGGCTTGTGTAGCTTTGTCCATGAGCATCTAGTGAGCTTAGGTTGGCTTTGTGCTTTTGCTCATTAGAATTGTGTAGGTGCACACCCGGTTGCTAAAGTACTAGTTGCTTAGGTTTGTGTGACCTTGCAAGCTAGACTTGTTTAGTGTGCACTAGCTAGATTGGCACCTTGTCTTCTTGTTTAGGATCTTTTACAAGGTGCATCTAGAGACATAGATAGAGGGGTGAAAGTCTTGGTTAGGCCGATAGATTTAATTCCGCACCTATATCGGTTAGCCAGAGCGATTAGTTTTAAAAAGGACTATTCACCCCCCCTCTAGTCCGCCATCTCGACCTTACACGGGGCCTCAACCGCTGGCGGCGCTGGGGCTTCAACCGCTGCGGGCGCCGCGTTGCTTGGGCCGGCACCGTCCATGCCAAGGCAAGGGGACGGAGGCTGGCTTTGCAGACGAAGGCCACGCGGAGAAGCATGGTGGTCACGACGAATCGGACTCCATTGGTGGCCGCAACGAGCATCCGTCCGGAGGCTGCGAACTGCGTTGGAGAAGATGCGGCCATAGCCCTCTCCATTGGCAGCGCTATGGCGAACACGAGGCCCAAGGCGCTCGAATATGCTGCGGCGCTGGCCATGGTGGCCACGGTGACGGATGGGGCCACGGCGAACACCACCGATGCAGCGAAGGGCAAATAACAAGCCACGAACGATGTGAGATGGTAAGTCAAGTCTTCCCATGCTTACCGATAGGAGTTCAGAGGCGTCGTTCGACTTCTGTTCGTCGTTCTCCTCTCTGTTTAGGAGAGCAAAGTGACTGATAACGTGTTGAAAACTGAATGAAATGAACAGAGATTTGGGAACAACTCATGTCTTTCATTGATCTCATAGATTATATACATGTGAAGGGTTGCGTCGAACGGACACAACTGTTCGGGGGAATAGAACAACCGAAGGGACATGCCCCTTCGGAGATTACTAACTGCTAATCCTATGATTAACTACTAATCCATTCTTCTGGATGAGATCACCATGAAGAGGTGTCTGTTGGAATAGACACACCGTTTCATAACATAGAGCAGTCGGTAAAGTCTCCAAGGGGTGGAGCAGCCGGTCCGGGGTTCAAATCCCGGCTCCCCCACATTGGCCTTCAGGAAGGCCGCGCCGGTGGTGGCGCTTTCTAAAAAAAAAATATTTAAACTAGAGTGAACGGAGAAGTCAAATATCATGTGATCCAATCATCTTGCAGCAATTAAATGTTTTGCTTAGCCTTGGAAACAACAAAGTGAAATGCTCTATTGCTGGATTGTTTCATGGATGGTTTCATTTCAATCTTGATGACGTGTTAATATGTGAAACCGTGTAAATATACTGTCCATTGAGACTGGCCTTATTGAACTATTCTTAGATTTTCGATGTGAATCCATACATGTCGCTTGCACTTCCCAAGAAACAAATGCCAGTAATTATATATTAAAAAAATATTAATATTTGTAATACATGATTAGTATCATTAGAAAGATCTTTGAATTTAGTTTTTTAATAAATTTATTTGGAGATATAAATGGTATATGTATTTTCTATAAATCAAATCAAACTTGTGGCATGTACACTAATGGCGACAATTAAAAAGGGACAGAGGGAGTACGTACTAACAAAAAAAATTAACTAGGGGTGCAAATGGATGTCCAATTATCCATTTTGTTCAAATTTGTATCCTATAAAATTTTAATATGGACGTCCATATTTGCATTTGTTTATAATATGGATGCTAAAACAGATGTATCAAAATTCACTTATTGTAAATTTTCTCTATCCGATTCGATATCCTTATTCAAAAATTTATGGAATATCCAACCAATCCATATCCTTATTTTGGTTTACTAATGATGTATGCTTTGAAACTATTGAAAGTTATTTATATGACAAATGATTGATGACTAATCTATCTGCAAATATTAAGTTTAATTTTGGTTTAGTTTTGGTTTATTTATATGTATTGGTTTATTTATAATCGTATATTTGAATACATTAGTTTTTGTTGTCAAATAGTTATTACATACTTTGATTTAATTATTTTATCATAAATACGCTTTGTATAACCAATCGACGATGATAATAATTTTCATTGCCAGTTTGACACTGGTGCTCATAATCGATTAACACTAATGATTTTCACCACTTAGGGTGAAAACCGATGGTGATGGTACTTGAGAGCTAATATATGATGATGACATATCTGAGCGGGCTAAGCCGCTACTCGTCTACGCCCGCCGCAACAAAGCAGCACACGAAGCGGACCCCCACGGGACGTGGTCGAGGTCCCTGCGACGGACGCAGTGGTGGCCCAGGGGCTCGACGCGCCGACGGAGCTTCAGATCGAGCGCCATCATCACCGAGGATCTCTGCTTCGGCCCGGCGACGTTTCCAAGCGTTTGCCGGCAAGGTCGTCAAGCCCATACCTGCTGGCATTCTGCAGCGGCCTTCACCGAAGAAGACACTCTCGCCCAAAAAGACACCTTGGCAGAGGCCGCTGCGGAGCCGGAGGATCGCCGCCCAAAGCCTTTCTAGGATTCCGGTGTCAAAGCGCGGGGAGTACCTGATCCTCAAGCACCTTGGACAGGTCTCTCCTCTGACTGAATCCACGGTGGCTAACAAGTTCGACGCTCTCTTTGGCGGGTGCCCGGATGACGACGAGGCTTTCAGGGAACTCTTCCCTGATGGGGGCAACGTCGCTGGGCGCAAGAGGCGCCGCCGCGCGCGGGCTTGAGCC
Organism: Themeda triandra; assembly: GCA_018135685.1. Taxonomy (NCBI): domain Eukaryota; kingdom Viridiplantae; phylum Streptophyta; class Magnoliopsida; order Poales; family Poaceae; genus Themeda; species Themeda triandra. Next base: position 446,637 of record JAENPR010000228.1, read on the forward strand.
AGCCATGGTTATCGCCATAAGTTGGAACGGTTGTTTAGTTAGCGAGCAATAGGATAATGCAGTCCAGTTGTAGGGCGTGCTTTTCTTGTTTTTATTGTTAAATCTTGTAAGCACCCCGGATGTACTAAAACTTTCCTTCTTAATCAAAATACGCGTAAATTTTTTGCGTGATTGAGAAAAGTAATAAAACTTTCTTCATCGCAAATTGTAAGTTGCTGTGGCTTTTTTCTAGATCCATAGCCTTTACTATGTTTGAATACATAATATATATTTAATTGCATAGCAAAAGCTATGCACCTAACAAATTCATAATGCTTTTGAAATGGAGGAAGTAGATTGGTGAAAGAGGCGACTAACCGGGACATTTTGTAGACGGCGTGCATCTGGGCCGGGTGTTAAGACAACTGACTTTAGAAGGGCTACTGAAGAAGGGCACAGCGCGTGATCTGCCTTGTGCTGTTGCGCGCCTTGTGACGTGCTCCGGAGAACAGCACTGCTAGTCACGCAACAAGCGCACGTACTCATCGATCCATGGCCTGGCCCCCATGGGGGTGCCCTCAGCTGAGAAGATCCTCCGCCTACCCATTCGCAGTGACCGCCGACACAAGCAGACACCGAGGCCATGGACCCTCCGGCGAAAACCTGTTCCCGGAGAAAAACCTGGCCATCATAACCCGACGCGAGCTGGCTGGCCACCACCCACCAGTCGCCGTCGCCGTCGCGCCCGTCGCCGTCGTCACCTCCATCCCATACCAGTGCCCGGGCACAGCACGATTTCGGAGCGGCTCACCTCCGGCCTGGCACGATCAGGCAAACCACCGCCCTGCCCCTGGACTCACCAGTTGTCCTCCACCGGCCAACCTCGTGCGCCGTGCACGCACGCACGCACTTTCGCCGTGACACGTTCCAAGCTGATACAGGGAAGGGAAATGGCTCTCGTCACGGTCGGTTTAGCTGCTCGGCCCGGCCGTCTCCTTCTGCCATGGCCACCCCACAGTGCTGGTCCATAGCCCCCCGTTCCATCACGTAAAAAGGAGGCCTCACATCGAACGCCATCACCACTTTGGCTAGTGCACCCAGCAGCACCAGCCAGCACCTGGGGTACTTGCAACTGCGAAAGGGAACCCCGGGTAAAGCGGCACCACAGCTAGCTAGCCGATCTGATGCACAACGCTCTACTAGCTGCAAAAAGATGCTGAGGATTTGACAGATTTACCGGTGCAAAGCAGAGTGGGTCAAATCGGCTGCAAGATGCTAAGGATTTGACAGATTTTCCGGTGCAAAGCGCCCAAAGAGGGTCAAATCGGTTGCAAAAAACCGTTGATTCTGGATGGGGGTTCGATTATTACTTGACTACTATTGCCCAGAATAACCTGATGAAAGTGAAGTTGGGTTTGGGTTTGAGCCATACGACCTCGCCAACGTTTAGCATGGGAGGAGCAAAAGAACCAAGCACACTCACCGGAAGGAAAAAGTCACAGAAAAGCAAAGGCTCCAATGGATGGATGGACATGACCCGTCCTGCTGCCTTGGCCTGAGAACTCGACTTCCATCGTCTAGTCTCTCGCAATTGCTTCGACCATAAAAGCCACCGCTTTACCTCATCTCTCCCGATCATGGCAGACATCTCACATCTCATCTCATCCCTGCCGCCATGTGCCAGGGCTGGGGCTGCACCTGTGAGAGCGCTCCACCGTTGCGAGCATACCGTATTACCATGATTGAAGCTCACGACCGCTACCAATTTATACCAACACAGAAAAGAGAAACCATTAGGTTGGTTGCAGAAGGGCGACGGGGCATGACATGAAAGAACCTGAGACAGTAGCTCGACGGGCTTGCACTGACAGACCTATAAGCTCGACGGGCTTGCACTGACAGACCTATAGGGGCAGGAAGTACTATATCAACACTCTGTTAAAGTTTAGAGATCTGATCAGGCTGCAAATCTTTGAACGATACCTGACTTGATCACTATTATCGTTAACATACACACAAGAACCATCAGACCAAGAAGTAGCAATATGCATCATTGGTTCAGAACCAATAATGAGGTTGCTACATCGCCTTCAGAACAGCCACAACAATGAACATCTTGTAGCCCAGCCTATCACAGGCTAACAACAGAAGTCATGACAGTACAGAGGAAAAGAGATACAGTTCCTCAAGAAAGGTATAATAATAATTGAAACAAGACGAGCTCATTAAGTTACAAGAGAAGCTGAAACCCTCTACGAACAACAATAGCTACAATCAAGTTTTTTTTTTTTAAAAAAAATAGCTACAATCTGCTAAAGAGTTCGGTTGCAGTGGTACATCTTACACATTATAAACAATCCATTCACGCCATCTGCACTCTGCTGATCCTTTCATGTCATTTCCAGAACTTTTAGTTGCATAAGTGGCTTTCTATAAGGCTTTGGCAGTGTGTCAATTCACAGTACACAGACTTGGTTGTCAAATGGTTACATGAATAAAGGCCTAGTCGAACGTGAAACAAACTCTAGCACTAAAATGAAAAGGGGGGAGGGCAAGGAAGCTGACTAGGGCCCAAAATTTCGTCCACATCAGTAACATTGAGGTCTCATTCACCTCCACTTGTCTCGCAACTCCTTTTTCTCAGACCAAATCCAAGTAGCAATAATGGCACCGACCAGGACTGCAATTGTGATTAGAAGCAGCGCATAGCTGAATTCATCAGTGAGGGAATCATAGGTTCTTGACGGAGCAAGCTGGGTGTAGAATAGATCAACACCATATGTGAAAACAAGAGTAGTGGACTCCAACTTTGCAGGAATAGAAACAATTCCTCGCAGGGCCTCCACTTGATGAGAGTGCGTCACAAAGGACTGAAGGGGAAACAATGAGAAAAGTGTGAATCCCATTAGCACAAGCAAATTAAACAAACAAAAATAAAATGAATGCTGTCTCATGAATATTACTGATATCAGCAAACCACCACACAAATCAAACTAAAAGTTATTTATTAGTCCATTTTATAACTTTCATAGATATCTAGCTATTACTTGGGAATTTGATATAGCAAGGGTTAATTACTTAGTTCCCTTAGGTGTGTTTGAGGTACTTGTAGTTCAGAAATTATTTCATTGATGGTCTGTAACTCTGTATCAACCCTATTAAAAGGGGCAGCCTTTATATCCATCACGGAAATCAAACTAAATTGTTTATTATTCCATTGTATACCTTTCATAGATGTCTTAGTTGAATTTGACATAGCAAGGTTTCATTACTTAATTCCCTTAGGTATATTTGAAGTATTCAGAAATTATTTCATTAATAATGGTCGGTGTCATCCATATTAAAATGTGCCTTGTAGATGTAAGCATGAGTCACAAACAACTACTACATCCTCTCTCTAAAAATATCTCATTCTAACTTTTTTTTTTTGCACTTTCCTCCCAATTTCCTAATCTTCAAGATTCGCTTCTAGCTTTTATGGATAGCTATTGTAAGTTAAGTTTCACAAAAATAAAACATATGTGCTGCACTTAATAAATATAAGAATTTTTCGCACCATCATCTACTAATGCTATATCTGGGTAGCAGTTAGAAAAATGCAAGTAGTTATGGAATTTTCCAGAAACAATATGTTTCTAATTTTACTAAAGCCAGATTCATCACAAAAAAAATGTGCAAACGACTTGAATGTTCTGTTGAAGCTAGTTATGGTATCCCAATTAAATTACAGAATGAAAACACCAAAGTATACATACATGTTAAGGATTCCTGTACTTGAAGCAATATGAGTTTGAATGTATCAAGAAATTATTCCCGTACTTGAAACAAGTACCATAAGTCAATTTGCAATGCATCATAATTCCGAGTGTTAAAAACATATGCTGCCATTTTAATCATATAAACAATAATGAACAGACTCCAAATGTAACACCTATTTTTTATTTCTCCTTTATGCAACAAGACCATGGAAAAAAATGTCCACAAAAAAAAATTGTACAAGGGAGATGTATGGATCATCAAGACCAAAACAATACCTGGGGTATTATAGGCAAAGAATCTGTTAATGGTATAATGCCCTCTTCTTTTTCTTGTTGTGTCGGGTTTACTGAACGGCGTGGATCAAGATAGCGCTTATCCAGTGCCAAAACCTGCCATATATTTGAGAAGAATGTCAATCAAGCATTGTTTATTCATATAAATGAAAATTAACCCTCAACATTAGTTATAATGTAAAAAACAGTGCAGCTCATTCATATCCAATATAATGTTAAAAAAAACAAATAGGCCCCACTAATTTTCAATGGCTTGACCTATGATGCATGTTTCCTTTCAGTTTAAATCTTGGTAAACTGATACTACGCTAGACCAGACAAATGTTGGAACCAATCCTGATTCCCATGTCAGTGCTACCACCATGTTATATGAATGATACTCAGTAGTCAGTACATAAACCACCAAGCAAGGAGTTAACAGCAAAATATTCAATTGATTAATGAATCCATATTAGTGTTCACATAGGTTGATCTAATCCACCGCAGCAGCAGTATAGGAAAAGGCTGCACGTTCCAGAACTGGGAAGAATGAACAAGCTGTATAGAAATGTTAAAATGCTGATTGAATTGCTATGGCGCAGGAGCAGGAGCAGTAGACTAGAAAATTTCCTATGCATTTGAAGCCTACAGTATTCTAACATGTTTTGTTGAGTTAGATATTAATAAAACAATTTTCAAACAAAACTGAACCTGCTTTGCATTGGTAACTCAAATGCCCATAGTTCATCCTAAAAATGCTACCAGTTTACCTCACATATTTGAAAAAAATAAGAATGAAAGAAAGGCAGCACAGAATAGTGACTAAGCAAATAAAAATTAAAATGGCAGCACATTATACTGCTCTATTATTAAGTAAGAAATAGAGAACAGACCTGGTCACCAATAGTACCAATCAGAAGCTGCTTGGAAGTGATCCCTTTAGCCGTTTGTGTAACTGCCATTGCTTTTACTGAATGGGTGAAAAAGAATGACTGCGATTTTACTGCCACCTCAGGGCGGGAATAAGATGTAATTGGTGCTGAAAGATTATGCTTCCCAAGTATGAGCTTCATGACATCTTTATTGTCCTGCATAAAATACATAGTGCAGTTAATATTACTACCACCATCAAAACAAAAAAAAAGTTTCAGTAATTAGGACAGCATAAGTCATACCGCCCTAGATTGATCATATATCTCAATCACCGCCATTTCAAATCTGTGAGCTCGCAGATTAAAATAATGATAGACAACCCAGTTCTCACTCAAGACCTAGAAAAACATTAACCATGTTAAACAAAGAAACTTTTACAATCAGAAGTGACAAAACGTGCAAAACCATTCTGGATTCATAGCTTTGTTGAGATAAATTTATTCTGAACCAACATATTAACAACATATGATTGTGCATGATTCAAAACTCCAGTATGCCATGCAAGCAAGTATGGTATGCATAAGGGCCAAGTGAGCCATCACAGGAAACAGGAACCGTAAGTGCAAGTGGCAAAAGACTAGGAAGACACAGGTTGATACTTACTGCGTGAACAGGGCCTTGTGCACCATGATGAGTCACACGATGAAGTATGCGTCCAGTGACTGCATCAATAAGATATGCAACAAGTGAAGCTTCTTCAGGTAGCGCAGACCCAATATCACCAGCAGCTTTAGGAGACAAAGTAGCAACAAATACTAAATTCTTTGACAAGTACTTGTACATCACATCATGATCACCAATTATCTTAGCTTGGGTATGAACAACCTTCAAATAAGAAAAGGAGACAAAGAAAATATTATTTTGTAATTAATTTTAAGTTACAAGATATTCCATGAATAAAGAAGCAGATAAAATGAACAGACCTCATTCATCTTTCGCGTTTCAGAGATAGCAATCCTTTCAGAATCAGCAGGAAAAATGATGGACCATAACTCCTTAGTACTGAAGCAGTACTCATCACCCAAATTGAGATCACATGACTTCTGTAATGAATAACCTTTAACAACATTTGCCTGAATATCTACAGAGTAGAAATACAGGTTTGACACTTCATGAAGAAATACATTGAGGGCATCCGGCGATTTCGGATATAAATGAGCATTGGAATTGGAATCAACAATAAGATGAAGTCGCTGCTCTGATGAATCCTTCAGTGTCAAGGGGATAATTTGGACAACAGAATGGTCAAGTTTCATAGAGTTCAGTTCTTCCCCAGAATATGAATCAAGAATAGAGAATACACCAGGAGTTGAAGATTCTGCTCCAGATTTGCCAACAACAAGTACAGATGGGTTTTCACGCATCACACTGTGATGTGGGACCTGCCATTGGTATATCCTTAATGCAGAAGGCATTCCACCAAATCTGGAGGCACGAAGAGATGGCAGCAAGTTTGACCAGATAACACGTCCATCTCCAGTGTGCAGAGCCATCACTTTGCCAGCCTTTGTCAATACAACAAGGAGTTTGCGAAATCCATTATGGTCTCTTGTCATCTTATTTTTCTCAGAGCTTTTTAGCCTCAATGCTTGGATTGCAGCTACTTCATCAGCATTAGCAAGCATTAGAGTTCCTTTGAGTTTCAGCATGTGTCCCTATGTAAGAACCACGAGTGAGTATCATAAGCTAATTCTGAGAAGAACATCCAATAAAATGGTGGGTCACATGCAAGAAAACATGAATGAATACCATGGTACCACCTCATCATGACAATAAAAAAAAAATCTTGGATCAACACTGACCAATTTCTTAGCACATTCTAACACATTAGGTACAGGTAACTTGTGGACCAAACATACAAGCAAGCCATTAAGTTGTGGAGAATTTGAGAAAGATCTTAAATTAACATTTATATCTGAAGCATTTCCAAAAAAAATGAATAACTAAATAAATAGCAGGTTCTGTGAGTTACCTTAAGCCACTCAAAGAGATTATGTTCCACATCAGCAACTGATACACCATCCTTCTCAACAGGCAATTCTGATGTTGTTACATCAACAATTGAAGCCAGCCCATCCTCTCTGCTCCAAACCACCTCACCTTGTTGAATTAACAAGAGTGAATGATCCTCCATTACAACCAAAGCTCGAAAACCATGAGATTTGTCAGTTCGAATATAACTATTCAAGAAGATCTTCTCAACATTGCCCCTATTTTGGTCTATATTAACCTTTTCTCTAATAATTTCACTGCTTAGATCACTTGTAAGTTTTACAATAAACTCAATTTCAGAACCCAAATGTTGTACGATAGCAAAAGCTTCGTCTTTTTCTGTGATTGCCAAGGAATCACTCACTGCAGCTGGCTGGTCAAATCTCTGAAGGACTTCCAATCCATCAGTACCTTTGAGCTTTAGGAGGGAAATGGAAGATGATGTTTGCAAAGATATGACGCCATTTGACAAAGATTGAAGCTTGAATGATCCTGAAAAGTCTTGAGCAACATCTGAAACATGCACCTTGTTGTAACTAATTTTCTTATCCTTGAATTCAATAAGTAACAGATTTGATCTGGCCTTATCTAATGCTACCAACACATTATCAGAACCAAGTACTGTTTCACCACATAATCCACCAGGGAGTGACTCTTCAATATCCTTTATTATCTCTCCAGTTTTAGCACTCAAGTGATATAAAGCTAGCTTTGACGAACCAGCAACTCCTAAAGCATATACGACATCATTTTCAGGTGATTGGAGAATCTGCTTGATCTCCAAGCTGCAAGAATGTTAGAGTTAGGTTCGTATCATATTCCCAATACCGTGTGAACAAGACAACAGGGAAGAATAATACATACCCATCAAGAGAAAACTCCTTTTCCCATGAAATTGCCCCATCAATGCTTGATACAGCATAAATCCATCGTCCAGCAGAAACTAAAACCAAGTTGTCCTTGGCCACTTTATTGTTTGCCTGCAAAGAATAAGGGCCCATCACTCAAGAAAAGTGCTAGAGGAGACATTAAACGCATTATCAACATATGATTTCTCAGAAAATAGAAAATGCACTTCGCACACAAACCATAACATGCAACTGTGGATTTGATGCTGTGGAAGTTCGAAGGTTAGTCTCCCAGATCATCTGTCCATCTGGAAGATTCCATGCCCTTAGTATAGTTCCTCCCGAAGAAAGAGTTAGAACATCTGAGAGATGACATGGCAAAGTCATAAACATACGCAGAAAAATTAAAATAAAAAACAATGAAAAGGTGCCATTATCATAAACAAATCTTAAAAATCATAACTCCTTTCATAATCAGTGTTGTTAGTTAATAGAATCATATGTATGTTGATGACATAATCGTGGTTCATACCAATAGTTAAGTAACCAGCCAGTACCCAATAGTCTGGATGCACTATCTCCCATAAGAAAATCTTTAAAACCATAACTCTTTCCATAATCATTGCTGTTTGTTAGTAAAAGAATCATGTGTATATGTCGATGACATGATGGTTATTCATACCAACAGTTAAGTAATCAGCCAGCACCGAATAGGTTGGATGAATAGAGTTAAGTAATCAGCCTGGCTCTTCTCACCAGTCCAAACACAAAGGCTGGCACAACCTTTGTAACAACCAAAACAGGGTGGGCGTCCCTCCCCCTCAATAAGTTTTTATTTCCCAAGAAAGCATGGTTGTCAGATCATTGGCTTTACTTCCAGGTAAGAAATGGGTACAAAAAAGTAGTCGCAAATGCAGAAAAACAAGCTGTTTGGAGGATAAAGTCAGCAAGACTGGATGCCAAGCAAACAAGGAATCCCATCAGGAGGAAAAGAAACATAATAGAATGAAATAAAACAGAAAGCAGTAATAGAGCATTTTTCTCTTCTCAAGGGCAAATCTCCAACGAGAAACCAATATTAGACTCACATTTTCCAAGTGATAGACTAAGCTGATCCAAGGGGTCATTCTTGTCAATGACATGTCGCCAGACTGCATCACATAAAATCCACAGATATTAATATTAAGAAAAAAAAGTGTGAGCAAAAAATAAGAAACTGCTCTTTTGATTTGTTAATCTGTGAACATGAAGGCCCACATATATCTCCAGAACGTAGATCAAGAGACGAGATCACATTTTCCTCTGTCAAGACCACAACACGCCTCCTTCCACTCTTCTGGCTGTGGTAAACTGCTTGCTTTACTTTGCCAATGTACTTCTGATGCCTGTCAAGAACACCAACATATTAAAGTGGTGCTTTTGGATTACTCCAAATGACTGCATGTAGTCAAATGATGCTAACAGTGCAGCAGCTAGCAATAACTGATTGTCTGATTCCATATCAAAATAGTGAACTCTTACATCAGTTTGCCAAAGAATGAATTTCTCATATATAGAACTAAGACAACACCACAGGACACATCATGAAACAAACATAGGCTTCTCGATGGGTTAAGCACAGCCTGTTAGCAATTGAAGAGAAGCACTTGATGTCTTGGCACCCAAACCCCATAAATCTGATTAAGAGAAAGGAGGAATCATGGACACTGAAGAAATTCAGCTAATCTGCTAATGACATCTTGTGACGTATGCTTGGCCATCAGGTGGATAATAGCAGGATAACTACTGTATGACGAGGGACAGGATGACACAGTCTAAATACTAGAGGCATTAAGGAGTTCGAGGACTTGAGGAAGAATGTGGGAGACCATGAATTGATAGGAAGAACATTTAGGGAGAAAGACAAATTCATTCTTCCATCGTGATAATTAGTAGCAAACTTCTTATCTCTAAAGTAAGAAACTTAAATCGGGTACACTAAATATATTTAGAGTTTAGAAGCAAAAATATACAAAAGTAACACAGTAACTAAAGATTAAGCTTAAGACCTAATTTAATCTTAATCATGCAATGCAGTAACAAATAATTAACTGCCTGCACTGCATGCACACGTAGGTGAACCATGTTGCGATACTCAGACTGGACCAATCAGAAGCTAGATTTGCTAAAAGGGACTTTGCAATGAATACATGGAATACAGTTCACTAATATCCATGGTACAAAACATAACCTTCCATATAAACAATGCAAAGCATGCACCAGGGAACATCAAGCATCCGAAAAAACACAGACCTCATCACTCAGGCTCGCTTTATTCAAATGACAAGGCCCATGCCTATCCATGTATCTAGCCCAAAATACGCTTTATCAGAATGATGAAGCCCATGCATCCATATCTCGCCAAAAACAAATTTCCTAAGGAGGATGGAATCACTATATACTCACTGAATAGCTAACATGAACTTTTCTTCTAGCACGACAGGCCACCAGACTAATCGGCACGACCCACCACCGCTACTACTACAGAATTCACTCGGAAGCCCCTAAAAGCCACACCCTGATTTGTCGAAACCTAGTAAATCTGTACTGACACCTCGCACAGCTTCCTCAGAACACAATCCTAACCGTGATCTAACCTACGAGCTCGAAGCTCCGTTCCGTGGCGCGCGCCGGCCTAAGCTAGGGGCGGATCGGATCTAGGCGAGCGAGTAGACGACGTACCAGTCCGCGAGGCCGACCTGGTCCTCGTAGATGGCTGTGGCGAGGGCGGCGAGGGAGGCGAAGACCAGGAGCCCGGCGAGGAGGGCGAGCAGCGAGCGGCGCGGTGGCGCCGCCATCGCGGCGGAGAAGCAGGGGAGGAGGCGAGCTCCGATCTGACGGCGGCGGAGGGGTTGGGAGGGGCGAGTTTGGGATTTGGGACTTGGAGTTTATGCTGGGCAAGTGCCAGAGTGGGCCCACGTGATGGCTCGACTGACTCGTGGCTGGTCGTCGTGACGATGCCGGAGATCTCAACGAGTACTCGATTTCGGACCAAGTGTGCGACAGAAAACAAGTTCAACTCTATATACGAAATGAAATTTACTTCAACTCTATTATCTGAAAACAAGTTCAACTCTGTAGTCGAAATAGTTTTCAAATGATGGCGTTAACATTATTTGATTGAACTAAAAGAAGATTAGGACCTGTTTAAAGTGCAGTAATTTCACATGATTTATGTAAAAAAGATTCAAGAATAAGCTTATTTTCTAGAAAAAAATGCAGAAATAGAAAAAAAATTTCACGTGTTTCAAATAGGCGAGTTAAAACAAAGAGTGAAATAAAGTTTAGAACAGAGGAAATCACTTCTAAATTAACTACTCTAACTTTGGCCAACTTTTAAGAACAATATATCTTAACACATGCTATACTAAGTGAATTTACTATCAGGACATATATATGTCATGGTAGATTTATTGAAACTGATTTGGTAGTAGATATTGTTGTACTCCTTCAGTCCCAAAAAAGAATGACATTCTCATTTTTCAAGAATTCAAATGTTGACCAAACATATATAAATTTTGCTAATCACATTGATGGTATCCATATCAAGGAGGAAGGAATTTGGGTGTTGAATTTTGCCAACCCTAAACATATATAAATTTTGCTAATCACATTGATGATAAGGAAGGAAGATACTGGAAACTCTAAACCCTAAACCCTAAAGTCAAGGTAATTGCATTTCAAGGAAGAAAGATACTGAAGCTTTGTTTGATCTTCAACATTAATATCCAAAAAGATATTGAAGAAAAAAATCACAATGTTAAAGAAATGGTTTCCAGTGTATGCTCAAAGTTGGTTTGAAACATTACGGCTTGCGACGGCTTAAATGTGAAAGGGCCTTGAGTAGCAAAGCAAAGGTGAAGGGCAAGCGATGACTTGGGCGTTGATGGACTAAGGCTAGGGTGAATCCGAGAGTACTTGCACTGATTCTTGCACAAATCAAGCTATGCGAGGTCATATTGTGTGGAGGATCAAATCAAGCTATGCGAGGTCATATTGTGAGGAGGATGAAATCATTATTGAATTATATTACATTCGAAAAGTGACTTGATGTCATTAAGCGAAATCATATGTGGTTCATGTAACATGCTCAAAGGAATGAGACAAAAAAATTACATCCTCAAATGTTGAAGAATGCAAGAAAGAAATGACATGAGAATATATTGAAGACTCAAGTGGTGAAAATAGTTATATCCTTTTGGTCTTGAGTATAGGCATGCCGTACTATTAAGAGCGATGCAACATGAATAATTTGACAAGTCTCAAGTACTCAAACTAACTGAAATCATTGTGCTAACATGAGAGAAACACAATGTTTTTTACGTGAAAAAACGTGGTGGTGGAGGTCCCTATGGTGCGAGAGAAACACATTGTTGATGGTTCTTATCGATCAATTTTGACCATCAACATTGCATCAAAATGGGAACAAACAACAACACTATTAATGATTTATGTTTATAATGGACCTAGTTCCACTTATACTTGTAGATCTTTGCTCATGCAAGAAAATTATACAAAATACCAAATATCAAGCACTATAAGCAATTGGAGCAAGGAGGGCCACCACGGCCCACTTGGTGGCGTCGCCCGATCCCACCATGGTGTCAGTTGACGTGGCAACCCATGTGCCACCTAACCAATCCATGTGAGAGGTTAAGAAACACACTCCCAAGCCTTCTCTGCCACTAATTCCAAGTCAGTGCATCAAAGGCCAAAAATCAGCATTGCATGAATAACTAGACCCACCACGCTTATGTCGGTGCTCAAATGAACAAGGGGCATCATACCTATACTCTGTTGTACCCCCAAGAGGCCTACTCATTAGCGAGGGGTCAACTGACCCCTACACCAAACCGACTCAATTTTGGACATATGCAAGGTCTGACAGTTTGGAGCAATGTGGTGTGTAGATTCGAGGCGGTTGATCCAAGGGCTAGGAAGGCATGTCAAATGGATTGATGACATGGTAATAGAGTATCCCCTACTCCACCTTAGGCTATAAATATGACCCTCTCCCTCTCTTGTAACACACTAAAGGCGCGCTTATAACACCTTGAGCTTGGCTAGCACGCTGCTTAAAGCAGTCCAGAGCCCAGCCCTGGGGAAACGCCCTACCTCTTCATTTCTCACGGGCCTGGTCTGCTCGATGCAATAACGTCTGATTCCATCACCTCCCATATCACCTCCACTCCCCTGCATAGGAGCTCCTCTTCACGAACAACGAACCTCGCGCCATCAGTACCGCAACATCACGGTCACCGGTGCCCTACTTTACCACCTCACAGCCACCGGCCCACCACCACCGCCCTCTTCTCTCCACTTAGCATTCCGTCACACCATCACTATCACCCCCTCTTCTCTCTGCTCAAGATCTCATCGAGGGGGAGCTTGGTGCGGGCTAGCGCTCACCCTTGACAACATGGGTGCTCTCCTGGGTTGCTGTGATCGGGACTGAGCTTGCCAGGACCATGACTTGATGTTGCGCTTGCCTAGGGTTGTGGACGCGGTGCTGTAGTGCCATCTCCGGGATCACCAATGGTCGCTGCCTTTGTTTGCTAGCTTAGAGCATGCGGACATGCACCCACCTGCGTGTCGAGCCCGAGCTAGAGCTGGCAAAGCCGGGCATATCGTCATGTCCCTCGTTAAGCTCGTCATAGTCGACCGTCCTCCCTCTTTCCCCTCTTTATGCTCGCCACCGACTGACTACACCCACTGGTGAAATTCACTGCCTTGCTACACCTCTGCCTAATACCTTGTCCTTGCAGCTTAGAGTTGACCTTGTGCTCCTCCTTGATGAACTGCTTATGTTAGCCTGCTTTGCTGGAACAAGTTGCTCGATGGATGTGCATACGGTGGATGGCAACTAGTTACTCGATGGAATTAATATCCCAGTGAGGAGTGTAACAAAAGAACAGATGTTGCACCTACATTTGTCCAAGGTGACCATATCTCTTAGCCTAGGCAAACAAACACAATTCGACATGAGCTAGGCTCTACTGAGAAGTGTAACAAAAGAACAGATGTTGCACCTGTTGGTCCTACACCTCGGTGGCCTGGTTCTATTGGTCTTGCTAGGCTAAAAATGTTTTACTCCTACATTGGGAGTAGGCACAAAAAACATGTTTATTAGTTTTTTCATCCATCCACCTTATCACCCCATTGCCATCTAATAGAGCTCCAGTGTTCTTATAACTATCTCTCAAAATTCTGTGTAGAAAGAGGTTTGGGTTGTCTCAAAAAAGAGAAAGAGAGAAAAGGATAGGTCTGCGATCTAAAAAAAATATGTACAACCCAAGTTCTCCCCAATATTCCTAAGTTCCAAAAAGAGATGTATGATTTTGCATGGAGCAAAAGTAGAATTAGGTTTTTATCACCAAAGACACCATCCACAACCACTTCCACCATATATTACCACTCATCTAACCCTATCGTTATGCCTATTTTGGGTTGCATATAGCAATTTTAGTTGCACTATGGATCAATTGCATCTATGTATGTTAGTTGACATGTGGTTGCATTTGGAACTATGTGTTGGTGGTGACTATTGCACATTTAGAATCGCCAATTTATATCCTAAAAAGGAGAAATAAACATATTTTTAGCACATATACTTTTACTTTGACCTTGTTCCACTTGTTTTTGAAGAAAACATGTTTTGTAGATACAAGCCCGGGATTCTCCGGAAAAAGCACCAAGTTCAACGCGTATTTCCAGAAGGCGCAATCAAGGTTGAATAGATAAGCCCACCTACGTGCACAACTAGACTAAGACACCACCACAAGGGAGGGCCAGCTAGGGTGCACCTACACCCCCACCACTGACGTCTAGGCCCATCGTTCTTTAGGCAGTACCAATTAAGCACGTAGAGGAAGTTTTAGGTGATTTCCATGTTTATCTCCTCTGAAACCGATCGACCATGTACTAGTATAAATAAGGAACAGGAGGTGCCCTTTTACACACACACACCACAACATTTGGAGCCTCACACCTCTCTTGTATTCTTTAGAGTAGTTTTAGAATTTTAGTAGTTTTGTGAGGAAGGCAAAGCTAGCAACAAGAGCTTGTCTCCTTGGAAGAAGAAGAACATCTTGGTATGAATACAATGCAGTTTTCTTCCAAGTTCAAGTTTTCATATTTATATAGCATTGCTTATGAACTATAGTATAGTCTTGTTCATGTTATGATCATGGTATATGAACTAGCATATAGTTAGGTGTTATGATCTTGACATGTTCATCATTGTTCTTTTCTTTATCGTTCACCCAACTAGTATGATTAGAGGAAGAGTGAGGGATGAGCTGATGGCTCGTCATGCCTTCACGGTTACTCTTAACCTAGCCTGTTAATCCTTGGGGTTAGAGTCCTAGGCGGTTAAGAGTTGTTTCCAATTACACGAGCATGGTGCTCGAGTATGTGGAGATAGACATATATATGGTGGTGCCCCATGGGAAGAGGAGTAGGTGGGCAGGTGGTGACAACTCTGTCAATCCCTTGCATCCTCCCACATTCGGGCAGTGTGTAGGAGTGCATAAATGTCTCTTTCGACTGACAGATTAGCTGCGGGGGTCTCCCTATTACCTTTGACCAAGTTTTGATGCTAGACATGAGTTGTATGTTTACTAATAGTTCTTAGCATAGCTATTTTTGACCATGCCTGCTCAGTTAGATATATTCTTTTATTCTTTATTTTCTCTTTTATCCTTGAGGTTGGCCCAGATGTGTGTGTCCACTATCCTTAATGTACCATTTTACCACTATATTTTACATGTCTATCAATGCATAATATTCATCATCTTTATACCAGTGCTAGATGCATACACCTTGCCCTCCTACGGGAAAATATAAATACGACACCCTGGAATACTCTCAGGT
This sequence comes from Themeda triandra, assembly GCA_018135685.1. Classification (NCBI taxonomy): domain Eukaryota; kingdom Viridiplantae; phylum Streptophyta; class Magnoliopsida; order Poales; family Poaceae; genus Themeda; species Themeda triandra. The sequence continues at coordinate 462,331 of JAENPR010000228.1, forward strand.
TTAAAGGTTGTAATGATAGTTCTGTATGCTTGCGGATTTTTCTATAAACTTATTAAGAACTATCTTTACTGGTGTACCTAAGTACCATTACCTAAGGATTGTAATTCTCAACATTGCACAAATAACGACGTCATGCTGAGGGGTTACACTTCTAAGTAATGACGAGAATTAAAACACCTCTAGCAGGCGTCGTGAATAAGTTAGAGAGTTACTTTCCTGAGTAATGATAGTTAGATATGCCTCTTAGGTGCTTTTAACGTTGTCACTATGTAAGTTAATTTCTTATCTGGTGATTGCATTAAGAGTTCCAACAAACATTTTTGGTGCCATAGCAGGTGATGGACTTAAAACATCCCTCATCTGGTGATGACACTAAAAACACGCCAACAAGCACTTTTGGCATCGTTGCCAGGAAGGGCATAGGTTTAAAATGCAGACATCTAGCATGGTATAAACATTGATTGCATGAATGCAATGGTAGCCATAGTATTTGTAGGCTAACTCTTCTTATTTTCTTCCTCTTTTTTATTAGAATGAAAACACGATAGGGCATGAATGGTTTTGACCTCCTGGACGACTTCATCAATAATCTGGAAGCACTCCTATGGGAGAACAAGTTTCGTGCCGCTTCTTCTTCAGCTACTCCGCCGGCAAACGAATTGATCACCCCCACACCATCCGCTACTATCATCATGGCCAGGTCACTCTGTGACTACTCCACCCCCGCTGTTGCCAACGTGCCCGCTGTCAATCTCGGGACTAGAAACTTCAAGCTCCATACCAGACTAATCATGGTGCAGGCAAGCCAATTATGTGGCTTGCCAAGTGAGGACGCAAGTGCTCATCTACAACACTTCCTTGAGTTGTGCGACACCATCATCATCAAGGATGTCACACCAGCTAGCATCAAGCTCCGCCTATTTTCCTTCTTCCTCATGGGGAAGGCAAAACAATGGTTCTATCAGCACAAGGAAGCCGTCAACACGTGGGACAAATGTTCTATGGCATTCCTCACCAAGTTCTTCCCCATGAGCAAAACCAGTGCTCTGAGGGAGAAGATCACCAATTTCCAGCAAACCTCATTGGAGTCCATCCCTGAAGCATGGGAGACGCTTCAGGACTATGTCCGGGCCTATCCCCGCCATGGGATGGAAGATTAGCTCGTGCTTTAGAACTTCTATGAGGACCTAACAGCCATGTCAAAGGGCATGTAGATGCTGCTGCTAGAGGGGCATTTCTCTCCCTTATTATCGAAAATGCCACTAGACTCATCAAAAGATGGTGGCAAACCAATGTTGGGGAGAAGAAAGAAAGTCACAAAAGGCATGCATTCCGTGAAGGTGACGGACATGCTTTCCGCAAAAAAAGACCTTCGGATGAAGAGGATGGACGAACGTGCCACCGAACCTACACTGTCTAGGCCATGGACTCACACATGACATGTGAAGTCTGTGGAAATGTTGGCGATTTGGGTTTCCTGAAACCCAGGATTAAACATCTTACATCAACAATGGGTTTCACCAATAACAAGGTAATAAAGGGTGCAACAACTAGATTCACCCGCAAGGTGATAATTTTAATTCGAATTTCAATTCAGATCAACCTACTTCAAAGATCTAGTTCTAGGTCAAGCTAAAATTAATGAAAATCTTACTAAAAAGCTTTCTTATAATGACAAAATGTTTGAAAATATTAATGCTAAGCTTGAAACGTTATCTTCTTCTGTTAAGAATCAATTAAGTTTCAACAAAATGATAGAAACTCAAATTGCTCAAATTGATGCTTCTGTTCATGTTAACAACACTAGGAAAAGTTCTGTTGAAAAACTTAATGTTTTGACCATGAGAGGGGTTAAGACCACTCGTGATTCACCATACCCTAACATTAAGGCAGGTAAAGCATCAGGGTAGTCGGGGGAAGAACCATCCTCATCCACAGAAACACACAAAGACAGTGAAGCAGTAGAAGAAAATCCATGCTTGCTCGTCCTCGAGCATATGCACCATCGTCGTGGGTCCTGGCGCTGGCCTCTCCTTCTCAACAATGGCCACCACGTACCTCCTAGGTTCCCCTTGCCCTTCGCATGCTCCCCTTGGAGCGTAGGCGTCAGCTCCAACACTACACTTCAAACATCATCCATCCCTGTTGGGGAGGACAAGGTGCCTGTGCACTCCTCCACACTGCCCGTGCTCCTCCGGGTTATCCGGTCCCTCGTAGCTGCACTCAGAACTTATCCCCCATCACAATGTCGTTCTAGACTCTTCCGTTTGTTGTAGGCCTTCTTCAACTAGTCCCTATAGCAGGGGGGGAGGGGGGTTGATTTCGCTTAACAAAGCATTGTTGATCCGGCCACTCAGTCACTGTTGCTGGAGATGGTGGACCCCAACACCCTGCTTCATTACACCATCAATGTGTTCGGCACGGTGCGCATGGTCATCAAGAACCAACAGAAAGCCTCACACAGTGTGAACGTGCCTATCCTAGTGACGAAGGGTGTGATCGGCGCACGAACGACCAAGGACAACATGGGCACGTACAAACTCACAGCATCAATCATGCACACGTTCGTTCCTTAATCCTTATGGGTAGTTATGACTAAGTAGCAGATACATCGCTTTTATTCACTTCAGTAAATATTTAATGCATATTTGATGAGGCTCTAAACGAACTCAAATGAAACAAAGACTAACTCGGAAAGTTCAGATCTCTTTGATTACTGCAACTCTAGTTTAGATCATTTCTCTATCTAAGGTCATTTGAAAATTTCAAAATATCCGTCTAGATCATTTCTCTGTCCAAGATCATTTGAAAAATTGAAAAGAATAGTTTCAAAGTATTTGTACTTGTGCCTGGTTATGAAAACAACCAGTGTAAATATAGTTCTACCGGCGGTTCTCTTAAGCCTAATGCATGATTTGTACTAACGGTTGGCTTAAAAGAATCACAATTCAATTTCTACTGGATATAAACCACTAGTGAAAAAAATCACTAGCACGGATAAAAAAATGTTAGTGTATATTTGAAAGTAGAGATCTAAAGTACTTCTGTACTTGCAACAAAAATTGGAAATAGCTAGCAGCAGTGAAGTACTTTATCAGAACAGATGCATGGGGCATTATTAGCTATATATGTGCCTATAACTACAGTCCTGAAAGATTAGGTTTGCCGGTTAAGCAATTCATCATATACATATATATAAGCACAGGTGTTGATTGCATATGGATTTAGATCACAGAGGCTGGGATGCCAAATCATGGTTCGAACCTCTATCTCTCTAATGGATGTTGGTTCTTCTTTGGCCGACTAAAATAAATGCTCCTCGAGTTACCCTAGATTATTATGCAAAACTCAAAAAAAAAAAAAAGTGCAGGATGACTTAGGATACACTTCCCTTGCAATGAAACAATGACATACATAAATGGGAGGCAATGACACCCATGCACAAATTACAGAGCCCAAATAGAGGTAACGGACAGGCTATGACCTATTTCTTCAAGTTCAACAGGGCTCAGTGAAGAGATTATAAGCAGCCTATAACTTATATTGGCCTGCATTGGGATTACAGAGTATATATGATGTGGACACAAGACAGTGCTCAAGAAATCCAGTAGCACCGTGTAGCTGTGCAATTCCATTGTGAAGGAAATAAAATATGCTCGTTACAAAACACAAGCTAGGGTGCATAATGGATCAGCACACCACATGCATTTGGATAAAAATGTTCACTTACAATCTAAAAAGTGATAATATTGCTCAACTTAATAAGTTTAAACTAGATTGACAATAGCAGTGCCAACTATAAGTGAAGCAAAGTATACCACAGACATTATTGAGATTGTGGCTACTTTGTTCATGTATAGATAGAGATAAAGGAACAAATATTAACATGCATGCTTTACCCATTTATAATTTTGCTTCAGAAAAGAAAACATTTTTATAAGCATGAAAGATCAAGATCAACAAACATAATTGAGAGGGCAATCATTCATATACCTGCATGTACCAAACTCTCAAAATGCATGTATAAAAAACCTAAAGTATCGTCGTCTATTATTACTTATCGTATTTTTCCCATCTTCCTTTAGGACCCACCACACAAAGAAATAACCAACAAAGATCAAACAACGACACACAATGTAAATCTTTGTTCACAGCCTGCAGAGAGCACTCTCATCTACAGATAAGATGTTTCACTTGTGGTGAAGGGCCTTATCCCTACAACTGCCTTTTACAAGAAACCGGATGACATGCATGTCAGTTAGAAGATACATATACATTTAATCATGTCATATAAGCTACCTCAATAGTGTGATGCTAGCTGGCGGCATTAGGAAGGCACTATGGATGCTATAAGAGATGTGTATTTACCTTGTTGAAGTTCTAATAACCAACCTTTTGGTCCACAATGGTCGCTCCACCATTTTTATGCATCTATATAATAGTCCAATCCGATGAAAATGATCAACAGGCAGATTGTTAGTTTTGTTGAGCTTTGTCTTAAGCTGTAGCCACCCTGCATTTGTCCCATGACAGTGTATGTAATGTCCTTCACAGCCTAATATCTAATATAAAGAGAATTGATTCCTGAAAAGCATCAGTTGTTCCCTAAACTGTTTACTTTCTGTAATATATAGCTTGTACAGAACAAGGGACACATAAGATCTGGACGCATAATAATATACGGTAATTGAGTTGTTGAGAACTTGAGATATAATCAAATCTCTCTGGGGGTTATATGTGTCTTCTAACTGAGATGCATGTCATCCGGTTTCGATATATATCAAACACAAATCTTGCTATTGCAATTATTATGGCAAAGAAATAAGCAGTACAAATTCAGCTTTACCGATGACGATATTAGCAACAATCAGATTAAGCAGCAAATTGAGAAAAACCAAACATGTAGCACAAAATTGTCAATAGAATGACTAAAAGACCACAGTAAACCGGTCATAAAATGAGCAGCAAAATCAAACTTCTGCCATTTGTACCACAAAAGCATAGTAAGGAGCATATACATACAGGTAAAAAGAAACAAACAAAAAGAACAAATGTACCAATAATTAATTTAGCACCATGCATATATCACAAACCATATACATGGATGCAGGCAGTACTGGCAGTGTCTGTGTATATGCACTACCATGTGATGATCAATGACTGCAGGGACGACGCCCAAGCCTGAGCTCCAAGTCCAGCTCCCTTTCCGGCTCACCCGACTCCTGCCGCTCCGACGATCCCTCGGCCGGCGCGCGTGATCCTTCACTGACGACGACGATGTGCCCGTGGCGCCCGAGGCCCAGGTGCAAATCTTGATCACGGCTGGCCTCCCCGAAAAGGCTGAGCTCCCTGGGGCTCACGCTGTTAGGGTTCCCACCCTCCGCGTCCAGCCTAGCCCCAGCCGCTGCAGCCGCTGAACTCGTGTAGTACATGCCGAAGCTGCTGCCGGCACTGATCGGGATCGGAATCGACTGTGCTGCTGGGGGATACGACGACGACGGCGCCAACAAGTGGCGGTACTTGTTATAGCACTCGACGTTCCGGGCCACCGTGGTTATGCCAGCGGATGGCGAGTCGCGGGTCGGCTTCCCGCGGTCGCGGCGGTGGATGTTCATGTGGCCACCGAGCGCCTGCGCCGTGGTGAACCCACGCTTGCAGAAGACACACTCGTAGTACGGCTTCGGGCTGGCAGCTGGTGCCGGCGCCGGCGCCGGCACCTCTGATCCAGCGCCCGCTGCCGGCGCCACCTCGTCCTCTCCTCCGGTGGCCCTGCCTGCTGCTGCTGCTGCCTCCACAGCAGGTTCCGGCACAGGAGGGGTCATGGCCTCGTCGCCGGCTGACGCCGCCGCCTTGGATTCCATGTTGCTGCCACTCTCCATGGCCGCCTACCTAGCCTCGATGGTTCGACGGTTTTGGGGATTGGTAAACGATGTTTGACGATATCCAGCAGACGATAGTGAAGTTTGCGCCCATGGGGTTTGTATGTATAGGTTATTATAAAACTTGGAGACATGGCCAAAGAGGTCGGCATTGGTATTGTCAGACGTTTCTGAATAAAAGATGGTACACGGTTTTGACAACCTCTAGCTTTGGTCATCTCTACTCTGCTGCCGGCCTTGGTGCCTAGCAGCTGCTTCGCTTTCCAGCGCTGTGCCCTAGCTGTCCTTGTGCTCGCTCTTACAGTGGAAACCTGCAATGGATCGGAGGTGCTTCACATACAAGTATCCTTTTTAAGAATATATAACGCAGGCGTAGCATGTCGCAGTCACTAGTCACTATTCATATTGCACCAGCAGGTCAGGTTAGTCTCGATCAATAACATTTTATAATTACCTAAAGATCTGATCTGCAGTACGTGCAACGTTGTTCTAAAATATATATGTATATTAGTTAATTGCTGGTTGGGTTACACTTTTAGGGCAAGCCCAGTCGTCAATGTTGAGATGACTTTACACAAGGCAAACCCTTATGATGGGTTGTCTTCAGTTATCTCACAGCACTTCCTCCATCCACCAAAGGATGCAATTCTTATACTGTTTGAAGAGTCAAATAATTTAAGAATCAAACATTTAATGTTTGACTAATAGTGTTACAAAAAAGTACTAATACTTATTATACAAAATAAACATCATTAAATTATTTATAAAATAAAATTTATTTTTGCAGTAAACTTAGTTGGAGACATAAATGTTAATACGATTCGCTATAAACTTGATCACAGTTAAGCTGATTTGACTTGCACAAATCTTCTATATAGTTGCATCCTTTGATGGATGGATGGAATACTAACTAGATGTCCCCTTAATTCAAAAACTATATGAATGAAGCAAATGAAATGGGGTGAGTTTCATTAGTATATGGAAATGTACAATGTAGCCTATAAGAAAACCATGATATACCTTCTCTAATTTCAGGGAATTATACGTGCTACATAGCTCTCATATAGCTACTCCCCTATGCTAAGTGATATATACAACATAAATTATTAATATGCATATGTCATGACTCCTAGATAATCCATTCGTCCTGAATATAAGATGTTTGACTTTATTCTCATTCAAACTATGCCAAGTTTGATAAAGTTTATAGAAAAGGAGAATAATATTTACATCATCATATGAATTCAGTTCTTGAATCGGTCGAAATGGCCAGTATATATCTCATACTGGTGGTTAGATGGGTATAGTTATATGTCTCAATCCGGTACCATTCTTGATATTGGTTCCTTCAAAACTTCTATTTTGGTCCATATCGGTATCGTCTAAAACTCAAGTAACACCTTATTTAATGTGCAGCTTTATGAACTTATTTGTCTAACATATACTAACTTTATTGAACTTTATATAATTTTACAATGATTATGACTAAAACTTTATGAAAAAATCATATATAATTACCTTTATTATGTAGCTATATTTATATATTTTAATATTTTATTAAAGCCAAGAATGTTACACAGGTATAGGCAGTTACCTAGAGAAAAGTGGAGTGGATATAGGAACGGTTTACAAGTATGCATCAATTATCATCATTAAATATATGTTATGAAATATACTTTCAGAATCTACAACATTTAAGTAGTAGATGCTAATGTAATTCTCTATAAACTTGATCGAACATAGCACTTCATAACTGGATTTATATTCAGAGTACAGGGAATGCTTCCATGCTCAATGATCTGCATGAAGTTAGTGTCGGTCATATATTCACATATAATTGTATTCAAATCAGTTTTATAGCTACTATATGCATTTATTTGAAATATAAACATTACTTTTCCTTTATGTCTCAATGATCCATGCATGTGAGTATCATATCTACTCCTTCCATTCAAAATTATAGTTCACTTCTTGTCTTAGGTTAAATACTACGCACTTTTCTAACTTCAGCCATATTTCTAGAAAAAGTTCATGAACACCCCCATATTGAAATACTTTCATTCTCCATGTAAATATGTCTTTATAAAGTACATATTTGAGCTCAATTGTAATTTGAAGCGGAGAGAGCACATGCTTAATAACTAAATACAATATATACCCTAAAAGCAGTAAAATGAGTGTATTTTAAACTTAATTTGTTATGAGCATTAATTTAATTATTTCAGTTGAAATGGTAGATTTATATTGTGCTGCAAGTAATGTCAAATATATTGCAACTTCATTACTAGAATATACGAGAATTCAATATGTGGCAATTGGTAAAATTTAATACTGTATGTGTTGGATTATTCTTTGTTGTTTTGTCATCAAATATTATTAGCATGGCATGCAGCTGCGACGACAAAGTTATTAGCTCCTTCTAAAAGGGAAATCATATTTATTTTGTTGATGAATTTTCTTCAAGCAATCTTCGTCAGGCTTACATATGGAATCAGCTTGTGTTACACTGAGCTGGCAGGGCTGTTTGCAGCTGCTATATGCTTCTGGTGTTGCTGTCAACCACAGACTATCATTGACACGGCCGGCCCTGCTGCCTACGATGCAGCTCTCAATTACCATCTAATAAAGTATTCTAACTATGAATGTTTCCGCGGATGTGTACATATATATAAATAAATAATAAATAATAATATAATACTGGGTTCAGGAAAAGCTAGGTACTGGATTTTCTAGCTCTGAGAGCCAACCTGAATCCTGAAAAAAAAGGACACCCCTGCAGGTTGCAGCTGGATATTATCTTGTAGTATAGTGTCTTTGTGACGTTTCTTCTTGCATCAATATCTTTTACGTCGTATCGATGGGTCTCGACCGATGAACGTGGCTATTTTCGTCCGCAGGCATTTGGACTTCGAGGAAACCGCTCGTAGTCACCACTGTATTCAATTGTCGAGTGACTGGAAATTAAGCGGATCTTGTCGCTCGTTCGTCTGATGCATCGTCACGAATGATCTATGCATCCCTGTGACCCAGGAACCCTTTCGGTACCTGTTGCTGTCGTTGCAGAGTAGACTGGAATTCGTCAGTTTTGCTGGTTATAGTTTTTCTTAAGTTTAGCAGCACTTGCGACACACAGGATCTTTTTGCGAAAGATGGCGACACACAGGATCTGGCTAGTGTGTTTTGCGTCGTTCTCAGGCACGATGACGATGGATCCGCTCGGTTGATTGATAGAAACGCCGAGACCGTAACTCATCAGGCGTGCAATTATGGCGACGTGTTGTTATCGTCTAACCTATATAGGACCGAACAATGGAAATGTGTCATGAGTTGATGGGCCTCGGCCCAGTAGAGAACAGGAATACTATATGTTAGGCTGTTGTAAAGAATGGTCAGGCAAAGACCAAACTATTTCTGAGCTCATCTTCTTCCTACCCTGACCTCTGCTTAGCTACTCCTCTGAAATGAAACCGAGTAAATTCTAGTACTGTGAGTATGAAATCCTATCCTGGTGTGGAGGTTCGTAACAATTTTGTATTGAGAGCAGGCGATTGGGTGTGGAATTTTTATTTTCCGCAGCATTGTTCTTCGTGGCGCGGAAACGGAAGCCCAACCAATTCCAGCAAGAGATGACGAATTCGATTGAGTACCCCTCTCCACCAAGTTCAAGACCTTCACCACCTAGTTCAATGGTTTTCAAGCGATGATGAAGTTGATGCTTGACAAGCTGAGTGGTGTTGAGGCATGACAGAAGGAAGACTAGGTGGTTACACACATCGACCAGACGACATCCCTCAACCCTCATCGTCAGGCTCGAGTCACATCCAGAAGCCCCTCCACTGCCTCGACCACTGCCACCTCTGCTTGACCGTCCTTGAATTAGCTCGACCTAAATCTGGCTCCAAATTCTTATGCTCACTGGAGCTGCCCAGCAGGCACAACCATCTCCATGGCCACCAGGATGTTGGCAGAGGGATCCTTGGATCTCATCCGCCACACCGGCCGGTCACGAGTATGATTCCAGCACCCCATTCTGTAACTATTCATTTTCATGATTTTGAATTTGGTTCATCGTCGTGCGTCAGCTCCCTTTCTTAAGCATGAGTCTCCAAAGTTTGACGGGGAAAATCCTTTGTTATGGTTTGACTGTTTTGAAATGTATTTCTAGGTCAACTTTTTTTTAGATAATGGATAGTTTATATCCGACTTCAAATCCAAGTCTACTTGGTGCATGCTTCTTTGAAGACACGGTTGGTTTCGTTCAATGTCGAAGGTGATGATGCACTTTGGCAGTCAGAAGTTGAGCTTCGCGGGAGGATAACCAATTGGCAGTAACTTTGGGAGTTGGTCTTTGCAAAATTCGACAAGGATCGGTACAAGCTTCACCTCAAGCAAATGGATTCTCTGAAGCGCACAAGGTTTGTGGCCAATTATCAGCGAAGATTTGAAGAGTGTTGGCTCATGGCATTTTGTTGTACAAATAATGTCTTTGATGATACATATATGGTCACCAGATTTTTGGGATGACCAAAACAGGAGATTCGGTCTGCAAGTGCTCTGCATAGGCCCAAAGATATTGATACCGACTTAGCTTTGCTCAAACAGGAATAATTAAGTCATCATATGTTGTTACCCACAAAAAGCTCTTATAGACCATCTAAGGGGGAGAAAGCAAGGCGCTGATGACATTGATAGACTAAAGGCACAAAGAGAAGAATTTGAAGATAAAGTGCAGACTCTAAAAATTTTTGGCAATAAGAATGGCTTATGTTTTAAATAGTGTCTGCAGTGGGGATTGGGGAGACAGTCATAGTGTCTGGCTCACATCTCCTTACATGTCTTGGAGCTATGCTAAAGATGTGAAATAGTGTTAGAGTGTGCAGAAGTTGTGAGATGGTTGAGGCTTATACCCAAGCGGTCTAGGCACCAAATAAAAAAGTGTTTAAGAAACAATTAAGTAATTAGTATTGTTTTGGCTAGTTTAGACTTTAGACCACATTAGCAGTTGATCTTGATTTAGGCCTAGTGTTTAGTGGTTTGGCAATGTGTTGTTATCATCTAATAACCTATATAGGACACTCCTATCGAACAACAGAAATGTGTCATGAGTTGATGGGCCTCGGCACAGTAGAGAACATGGATATATGCTACAATGTTATAAATAATGGTTAGGCAAAGACCAAACTAATTTTGAGGTCATCTTCTTCCTCTGAACATTGACCTTTGCTTACCTACTCCTTCGAAATCTTCCCTTCTAGTTCTCAGAATGTATATGAAACCGAGTAAAGAGTTTGAAATCCTATCCTGGTGTGGAGGTTCATAACAATTTGGTATTGAGAATAAGTCAATTGATGGGGCCACTGCTCCTATCTCTCTCTCTCTCTCCCTCTCCTACCTGCGCCCCTCCCTTGCCCTCCGCATGTGCACGCCACCCCGCCACCGCCACGCCGCCGCCCCCCGGCCTCCCGCCACTGCCCGTGCCCGGGAAGTGGCGGGAGGCCGTGGGGGCGGCGGCGTGGCATGCAGGGCGGGGTGGCGTGCACATGCGGGGGGCAAGGGAGGGGCGCAGGTAGGAGAGGGAGAGAGAGATAGGAGCAGTGGCCCCATCATCATTGCCGCCAATCCCGTCAACGTTATCTTCCATTTCCTTAATGAGCCATCTTAGGTTTTGAAAAGATTTGTTAGAATAGAAAGAGGCCAAATTTGTTAAGGAGAATACGTATCTATGAGGATCTCCTAGTTGGCTAATGAGTTAAGTCGCGACCGGGCTATAAAAAAGCAGATGTATTTGGATGATTGGCAAGCAATAAAGAAAAGTCCTTCCTCTATCTCTCATTCTCTCCATGCGCCACCCCTCCCTCTCCCCACGCTGCATGCCACACAGCGTCGCCACCGTCGCCAGCGCCGTCACCTCCCTCTTCCTGGACACCTCTTACAAAAAGGTTTCGCAAGAAGATTGGCTGATGTTTTAAATAGGGTGAGGAGTAGAGACACAATCATAGTGTCTGGGCTCACATCTCCTTGCATTTCTTGGAGCCATGCTAAAGTTGTGAAGCAGTGTTAGAGTGTGCAAAATTCATGTGAGAGGGTTGAGGCACATATCCAAGTGGTCTAGCCACCAAATTAAAAGTGTTTAAGAAAAGATTATCTGATTAGTCTCATTTAAGCTAGTTTAGACCACATTAGCAGTTGCTCTTGATTTAGACCTATTGTTTAGTGAGGTTTGCATACCTCCAAGCTATATATTGGTGCTTGCACATATCAAGGGTTGTAAGCTAGAGGCTTATAGTCTTGCGTGGCCCTTAGATATGTGGACTAGCCGCCTACTTCGTGTTAAGGGAATGAGGCCTATGGCATTTTGGTTGGAAGCTTGATAGCTAAGATGGTTGGGAGTGGTCCAGTAGAGATCACACATAAACCCATTTGCACGCAGGGAACAACCATGGGCTATCCGTACCTAATCGGGAGCTTGGCCCTTGCTTTGACATCCTTGTAAGGGGTCTAACGAGGACTAGGTGGAGCACGAGTTCTCCAATATATTGGAAAAATTGAACAAGCGGGACTTTTGATTCTCTAACACTTGAACAAGCGGGACTTTTGATTCTCTAACACATTCCACACTTGCATGCTTTTCTAGATTGTAGCATAAAAAATAGGTGTCACACAAAGAATCATTATATTTTCAAATCAAATCAAGTGAAGGAAAAAAACTATATCAAAGCTGTAGATTTAGAAGACATCTATAACTTTAGTTAATAGTTTTTAGTTGATTCTGCAGCTTGCGTGATTAATTATAGGTTATAAAATATCTTTGTTGCTTTTGGGTTGGTGCATATTCTTTTTTATGTTTAGGTTCAAGAAGTTTGAGTTAAAATATAATTGAATTACATTTGGTTTGACGTTTAAGCGTCAAGAAAATGGAAATGCATTTCTTCCCTTCGTCTCTTTTTTGACGGAATTTTCTTTTCAAATCTGTTTTTTTTTTTTTTTTTTTTTTTTTTTGAAACTCTTTCTCACATCAGCTATTCAGCTGAAGCTCTCTTCCTGGGCTTGGCCCGTTTACCTGCTCTAGCATTGCGCTCGTAGCTTCCGTGCTTAATTGGTCGGAGCCCAGCCACGCAAAGTTGTGGCTGTATGATCTTGGCTGGAGTAGGCCAATCTATAAATTGCGCTCCGCTTTCAGCCTGCTCTAGCTTACTGTCTTATCACCAGCCCAGGAGGCCATTGAGGTCCTTAAAACCCAATCACACAGGCTTAGGTACCCATGGCAACATCTGATTTCAGAAAGAGTTAAATATACCAGGCCCCTTGCCGTATGTCATGGAAGTTTGAAAATGTATTTCTGGCTCACGAAGCTTGTTAAATGGTAAACTACAGACCTTAATAGTAACTTTTGATATTTTTTAAAACTTTTTAAGCAAGAAAGGGGTAACTAGAGAGCTAAAAATATCTTGATATTTTGTAGGTTGGTAGAGTGAATAAGAAGGATGATAATGGCATAGAACATGCTATGTTTTACAAAAAAATTGAATTATTGCATTTTAGAAATGGTTAAACTTATATAATCTAAGAATTTTTAAGGTACTCAAATAGCCATCTTGTAAATGCAATAATTTAAAATTTTTAAAAAATCAGCATGCTCTATGCCATTATCATCCTTGTTATTGATTCTATCAACCTGCAATAATTTAAATATTTTTAGAGCTCTTGGGGTACCCTTCCTTGTTTCTTAAGTTAGATTTCTAAAAAACTTTTTAGAAAAATATCAAAAGTTACTATTCATGAGCCTACAGTGTATCACTTAACAAGTTTAGGAGGGCATAAATGTATTTTGAAAGTTCGGGGGCCTATGTGTACCACTTAACAAGTTTAAAGGGTTATAAATGCATTTTTAAAGTTTAGTGACCTATGTGACACCCATTTACAAGTTTGTGGGCCCTTGGTCCATTTAACTCTTTTCAGAAACCTCGCTCATAACCGCCGGTTCTGAAATCGATTCACACAAGATTGGTATTAGACTGTTTTGAGAAGTGGTACCAACCACACAACTTGTGAGGATCACACATTATTGCACAAACCTCATCACCATTGGTTTTCCATGTCATAGGTGAAAATAAGAGGTCATAACTAGGGTTATCACCACTGTCTTTTCAGAATTGGCAGTGACAGTGATGAAATCTTCAGCACCATCGGCTTGGCATGTGATCCAACAATGATGAGCTCTTCTCTAAAACTAGCAACACCATTGTGTTGTTTTTTACTTCACTCTTTGAAATTAGTGATAAAATGCAATATAAAGAGTTGTAAAGATGCTTAAGCTTGGTAGCCTCACAACCCTTTACCCTAGTTACCTTCACTAGTTTTGTTAGTCTTTGTGTTAGTTCTAGCCATTGATAAAATTCCCTACCTCGAGCCTGTGCCTTACATTTTAACATGTATGGCAAAAAGTAGTCACAAAGGGAATATTATATATATTAACTACTTTCTCTAATTAAATTGTAAATCATTCTGTTTTCCATTTTGATATATAATAACTTTTGCCACACGTCTAGAACGACTAGGAATGCGACGAGTGGTCAGGGTGTTCCAGTAGATAGAACAAGTATAGGAAACTCATAGACATGGAGGGCTGTCCATATCCGGTAGGTGGCAAAACGAAACTATAATTGCAAACAAAATCAGTGTCTACGGGGATTTGCTCTCTTCGGGCCCCACGCGGCTGCAGCATTTCTGATTTGTCCGGCCTTTAGCCGTTTGGCGGAGCGCGCGTGCCGTCGCTCGCCGGCCCACGTTCAAAAAAAAAAGCTAAGCGGCCGACGACTCTCGTACATGTACACGTTTTCTTTTTTGCTCTCTGAATTATACTACTGCTTTAACTCTGTTGCCTTTGTAGTTATTCTCCTCAGATGTCCACTAATTTAATTGTTTCAAATAATCCAAATATTCTATGCACAAGTAATCAAAAGAATCTCCAATGATCTATATATGAATCCACACAAAAACCCCACAAAGAGCTTATATACGCATACTCGGTGAAAAAGAAAAGAAAGAGGACGTAGAATCACAAAGCATCGGTTGGAGCCCCCAAAGTTCAAAATGGTGTGCATGTGTATTTTGAAGATATATATGAATTTTAATTTGAATGTATTCTCCCCCTTAACTACTGGCCATGTTGAAATAATAATAACACAAAAATAGCATTCAGTGTAGTTTCCGAGGCACCTACCAGATCGTGGACAAAAGTCCAAGACATGGAGCGAGGATCCGCGCCCGTATGCTTTTGGTGTCCATCGATAGCCACATCATAACATTCTTTCAAGTTATAATTAACTAGTATAGCCCTAGTACTGCTAACACCCCCTTTTCTTTCTTTTGTTAGTTGACCCGGGTTGTCGCGTGCTAATTATTTCCTTCTTTCTGCGGCTACCCTAGCTACGACGGTCTGCTTTATTACTAACACTGTCACCTTTAATTTTCTGGCTAAACATCGGATTAGCACGGGACTATGAGGCGCTAATTATACACTCGCTGCTGATGTAACATCGACATCAGATTGTAGTCACTGTATAAGAAGACAACCAGCATATGGTGGACACAAGATGTAAACATGCTTTTGCTCTGGTCGAAAATATCTACTCCTACATATTTTGCTTTTCGAGGAGCTAAACCTTTTAAAATTTGACCAGTATATATAATCAAATTAAAATTTATAATGTATGGTAAGTATGCTTATACAGAGATTATATATGATAATAGCGTACTTATTTTAGAAGATATGTACGTGCCAATATATCTAGAAAAAATCAATTCATCTGTCACTTAAAATGAAATCTACATTTTCCACTACTTGTTAAGTTGCCCACTACTTGTTTTGTTGTGGTAAGGAGTGAGGTTTCCATTACCTGCTTCTAGTAGGAGTAAAAGAGTTCGGTAATTGACCAGTACCATTATCAATACTTATCAGACTAACTATGTGTGGAGTGCCTACATGGATCGGATTTGGCAATGATAGCAAGTATCTTCACGTCCTTATAAATTTCTACAAGACGGAATAATTAATCATGAGCGCGCGTTTTAGTTGGTCTGAAGAATCTTGCATTGTCTTGCAATGTCGTCGTGAATACGGCTACTAGCTGTGTAAGAAAGCGAAATAAGAAACTTTCCCCTACTTCGGCTTTCAAGCAGCACGCTCTCGTTGTATATATTATTCGTTTAATTACATTTTATATAAAAGTTGGATCTCGTGATTAGTTTTGCAAAGTGTGTGTGACTGGTCTTAATCATTTGATATAACAACACAAAGGGCCCACGTGTGTTTTCAGATAACAGGGAATATGTTTTCCCGGACCAATTTGCTTTGTTTAACTTAATCGAGAATCATATCTCTCTCTGCACCATACTTATAGCTCGCAACATTGCGCATATATAATAAAATATTTTACCACGGGACGTGTTGTCGTCTTATTTACTGTGGCTATATACGTACCAACACATCTCTTTTTTAGAAAATAGAAGAGAATTTTTGGTCACTGTGTGAGCAAACATTTGTTGAGAGATCAACCTAGGAGGAGCTTTTTCATTAAGAAGAAAATAGCCGCTAAAATTTTCTCCCGACGGGATTCGAACCTGGATAGTTAAGTGTATTGTCACATTTACTCATCTGGCCAAGGGAGCTACACTCACTTCATATCAGCACACATTGTTTATATCATTAGAGAGTTTCAACAATATTACTGATGAATTAGGGAAACAACAAAGACAAAAATTATGCATAACAATGTATGTCTGCTGCAAAAATTATACTACCTTTTGTGTTTGTTTGCATGTGTGGCATGCCTCTTGCAGTCATTTTTAGATAAAGGTCTATATCCACTTGGGATTTACAAGTGGAAATCTTCGGGTCCGAGCGCTCGAACCCGAAGCGTCCACTGAACGGAGCGTGCGTGAACGCCCGTGACTGGAAAACCGTCGGCCGGCGAGCGATGGCCGCGCTCGCGCCTCTCCCTCCTCGGCCCAGTTAGGCCTTCCTCCTCCTCCTCTCTCCTCTTTCCTCCTTCTTCACCAACTCTGTGACGGCCTAGGGTTCCCGCGAGCTCATCCCCTTCTTGCCCAACTCCAGTATAGATTGCCAGCTGGCCAGGGGGAGGAAGGGAAGACAGGCGGTGGGGATGGTCGCCGAGAGGCTTAGGGAGCCCTGGCGGCAGGGACGGCGGCTAGGCTAGGTGTAGGGCGGGGGTGCCATGGCCAGAGTTCAGCAAGGGCGCGGGAGGGGGGGGGGTGGGAGGAGAAGAAGGTGGTCGCCGCCGGTGGTAGGGTCTCGCCGAGCTCCAGGAGCTGCTACGGCTGCGGCGAGGGCCGGGACGATGTTGTATGAGGTGGCACGGGGAAGAATACCGCGTGCGTGTGGGGGAGGCGGGAAAAGTGGGTGGGCTTCCATCGGCACGGGGTTCGGGTCCAATCACCCGGAGACGCCCCATATACACAGCCAAAGGTACATGGGATCTTAGACTCAAAGACTCAAAATAGAGGAACAAAAACAATAAGAAAGAGAGCTTAAGGACAAACAAAACTAGAAAGACTAAGCTTCAGAACCTCTTCATTGTCGTTTCCTTCAACTTGTATTGATCATATTCTTATAGCTCTCTCCACCTCATACGTTTTCAACCGGCTAGATTCATCTAGTGAAGATGCACACATCGTAGCTAGGAGCCACTCTGCATGTCTAGTTGGTAGGGGTGTGGGAGAAACCACAATTCCTTATGGAGAAGTGGCAGAACGACAGGAACATGACGACGCCTCCAGTGAGGGAATGGCACCCATAGGTGTCACCGTCGTGTTTGGCACCATTAGCTTACCACGGCCTTCTTAGTGGAGGAAATGCAGTGGGCTAATGGAGAAGGCATCCACTGCCAATGACGTGCAACCCCATCACAACCTTCTTAGTGCTGATACCTGACCGCTAGCCACGTCATTCCAAATGAAACATGACGATGCCTCCAGAGAAGGAATGGCACCTGTGGCGTTGACGACGCAACTTAAGTTTTGCCCAAAATATGGTTTGTACTATAGAAAGAATTAAAGTAAGCATATCATACGAGGGTTTCTCCAAGTTCTTGTTCTTTTGCGAATTATTGATGGCTACATCTCCTATCACTAAAAGAATAATATTGTCAAATTCAAGAATAAGAAAACGCAAGCACCCCCTATCAAGTCGAGGACTTAGCAGGTTCCTCCCCACAAGGAACCCATCCAGCTGAAACAATCGTCTCCCGTGTGTATGTGTTGGGGCAAATGATGAGTTTCATGCATGTTTTGAAATGCCCAGACCATGTGTGAAGTATCAACATTACTTGGGACCTCTCTTTGCCTCCAGCAGACATGCTACTAAAATGCAGAGAAATCTTCAATAACAAGATCTTCAGAGAGATTGTAATCTCTGCCTGCTGGAGCATCTGGTGCACAAGAAACAAAATAATTTTTGAGAATGGAGCAAGAAGCTTAGTAGCCTGGAAACTCCTGATTCTGAATGAACTGAATTTGGCTAGTATCAAAGCCAAACCAGAGAAGCAATCTGCAATCAACTCATGGCGAGACAACCTGTAGTGCCTTCTTTGGTTTTTCTGTTTTCTCCCTGTATTTTTATTTTTGACCCTGGTGGTCTGTAACCCTGTTTTGTACTCTACATTCTTTCATTTAATTAAAAAAAAGTAGGTCGGGATTTCCCCGACCGATTCGGTCAAAAATGTGTGAAGTATCCCTCTGAATTACTCCATCCTAAATCGGGGCAAGCAGCAGGCTGTTGTGACCGGTAGTCCTGATGAGCAGTACAACGCAAACAAAGGTACCTTATCTTCCAACACCAAACTGAGACACAATATACACTCGCTCTAGCTGTTACACAGCAGCAGTCTAGTACCATATACCGGATTATATTCTTCCTGTCTCCAGTCACCACGAACGAAAACAACACACGCCAACAACTCTTTCGATCTGACCGGTCGCCGTTTGGACGACCAGCTAAGCTAGAGAGGGTATATAGACACCTAGCTCTCATGACATCACCGGATCGGAGGCGGAGCTTTGCTGCCAAGTCACTTCAGGCACAAGATAATACATATACTCCTGAATGAAGAAATATATATATTTGCCACCCATGCATGTTAACATGTATATTACTGTTACTACACAGATGATCGAGATGCAGCATTCGAGTGGTAGCAATTATGTGCGGCAGACACACTAGCATATATCTATGGGGAGATCTATCGATAGATACGTGTGTATACCAGCTGACGTTGCTTCTTCTGGTTGCACTGCCATGGCCCATGTAACGCCCGCATGATGGTACATCTCGAAACCACGTATAGCTGGATGCTGGCTAGGGTTGTAATTCTTTTGTGCTGGTCCTACTTCCCGGCAAACCAGGAGGGCACAAGTACCCTGGCCCCACATGGAAGGTGAAGTACTGTATAGTATTGCTACTTGTTTACATGTTCAATATATTACGTGACAACAGAGACTTGCATTGGTCTTCAAGAGAGAGAGAGAGAGAGAGAGAGAGAGAGAGAGAGAGAGAGAGACTTGCATTGGTTGGTCTCGATGTATCATACTGGCCGACAAGTTGAGACGACTGTTTATCTTGTCTCTCAAAGGCGCCAGAGAGAAGAGGATAGCAAGGGACATGTGTCCGATCATACGCGTAAACTTTAGGGGTACCTGTATGAAGGGGAATATAATCATATATGCATGTTTGCATTAGGTAAGTGTATATATATACGGACGGCTCTACGACGACAATGATCCACGTGTAAGTTGTTGTTACTTGACCTTTCGATAGATTGCCAAGACACTACTCAATGATCCATCAGCGGTGTCCACTATAATCGGCTCGATCGGAATTAGTTACAGTTCTCCACACCACCATATGCAAGCATGTATTAATCATGCTACATGCGGCAAGCGTAAAGAGAATGAATATATAAGTAGGACAAAAGGTCGTTATTAGCACCTACCGCTGTGCATAACAATTTGACTTATCTGCTGCGACGCGCTAGAATATTAGTGTTATAGAGTGGTACCATAGTAGCTTTCCGATGGAAAAGCACGCATGTGCTTATGCACCTACTACCAATCATGTTACGTTAGAGTTTAACTTTTTTTTTTTGAGTTTAAGGGCCTAAGCCCCGACCTTTTCCATTAAAGCAAAAGACCAGACGGTTTACAGCACAGTTCAATGTTTAGCCTCAACCCAGACACACCCATTTGAGAAGTTTTACAGCACCTTCACTTGCGCTACCACTTTCAGTCCAACCTAAGCAGGCAACTACTACTAACACCTTGTTGACGCCGGAATCCGCGGGATCGGATCAACACACCGGGTAGTGGGCTTTGGACGCCCTAGAGGTAACTCGAAGCGACCTGCAACGTAGAAGCAGCGTAGCGTGACCGGCAAACCGATCTAGAGATCGATAAGCCGATGTAGAGCTCGTTGACGGCCGTGTAAACCCTAGAACAACCTCCGGGAAGACCCGTCGGGGGGATGCACGTAGGGAATCTCCAAGAAACCAGCGGATGGCGCCTAGGATCGCCGGAGAACTCGCGGAGAGAAGCGCCGGACAGCAAGTAGATGGGTTGAGGCAGAAATTAGGGCTAGAAGTAGGAGAAGATAGATTGATCGATGTCGATCGGTTGTGTTTTGAGTTCGATTGATTGGATGGGATCAATCGACCGTGATCCACTCATATATGTAGAGGGGGGTGGTCTTATCCCGATAGGAAACCTCTCCAAAACACGTACATCAAGTTTCCCACGAGTACGATTACCAAAAACGCGTTTTAAGTCAGAGTCG
This sequence comes from Themeda triandra, assembly GCA_018135685.1. Lineage (NCBI taxonomy): Eukaryota > Viridiplantae > Streptophyta > Magnoliopsida > Poales > Poaceae > Themeda > Themeda triandra. The sequence goes on from JAENPR010000228.1 coordinate 483,055, forward strand.
GTCGCGCCCGACACGCGTCCGACGCGTCCGACGCCCCACAACGCGCGTCCGGTGTGGGCGTCCGGCGCTCGGGCCGCGCGCGGACCTCTCTCGCCCCACAACGCGCGTCCGGCGCCGTGGTGCTGCCGCGCACGCGCCCGCTCCCGCATCCGGCCCGCTTCCGACGCTGAGCATCCGGTGCTCCGGGCCTTGCAGGCGGCTGGACCGTGTCCGGCAAGCGCCGGACGCGTCTGACGCCGGTCCACGCTGCGTCCGGCGCCTGTTAGTGCGCCGAACTCGCCTGTCCCGCCTCGCGTTGACGTGTCACATGCGTTGACCTTCTGTTTGTCATTTTCGAGCGTCAACACACCTAAATCACTTTTTCTTCGATCATGCGCCTGGTTCTCCAGCATCTCCATCCTCAGCTCATCTCGGTTTCCAGATCGCGCCACCACTTCGGCCCAGCTGGCTTCATCAACATCAGGTTGTCTTCATCACCATGTTCCAGCATATAGATCTTCAACTTATCCTTCATCTCAACGTCTGCCCCCCAAACGGTAGCCATAAGACTTCGCTTGCAGTTTTCCTGAGATGTGATATACAACCTTCCATCACCTCTTTCTTTTTTGTAGGACACAGGATCAGCCAGCTCTGCAGAAGCCCAGCAATCCTGCATAAGAGCATTTCCATGCCCTTCCAACTAGCATTCTGGAAACAAATTTCATTTCTCAGTTTCCAAATGCACCAACTAATAGCAGAAGAAACCATATTTAGAACACAAAATTTCTTATTACTGAGCCAAAAGGTTCCAATATTTGTTAAATCTACACCTACTCTACAATTGAAGTAGCTCTTAGCAACTACACATTCAAAAAGTCGTTAGAGTTTAGTTTGTTAATTAATTGCCTGTTCATTTGAAATTTCAGGCACGCTAGCCTATGGTTATGTATCAATGGACTTATGGTCTTCATTCATAAACTTAGGGCAGTTCCAATGCAGACTTCACCATGGAGTCTATCTCTATTAATTGCACTGCCACATAGGCACTTTGCTGATGTGGCGGGCTAATAAATGAGGACACTACTAGGGAAGTGCTCATCAATGATGCTCTCCTTTCGTCACGGAAGACACCAAAATCGTCACCGAAGTTCTTCTATGACGAACTTGTGACAAAAATAGGTTCGTCATGGAATGAGCGTCATTGATTGACCACGGTGATGAAACAACTATTTTCGTCACTGAATGCAATTCATTTAATGACGAAATAGTCATCATCACTGAACGGAATTCATTCAATGACGAATCCTATCCGTCACTGATGTGGCCCTATTTTCGTTTCATCACCGTCGTCTAAATAAGACGCTGAGTCGTCGTTCGGTTCGAGGCCGGAAGACTCCGCAAGACTCGCGTTGGGTAAGGGCAGCATCGAGTTTATGGATCCCGTACGCCGCCGCTGCCCTCTTCCGCTCACGCGCCACCGAGTGCTCTTCTCCCGCGCTTCCCTCCTATGCGCGCGCTCTTCTCCCGCGCTTCCCTCCTACGTGCGCGTCTTCTCCCGCGCTCATCAATCTCCCGCGCGCGCTCGAAGAGGTGAAGGCGCCATCGCCGCCAAAATTTCTAGGAAGCGCGCCTCTTTCAGGCCCCGTCCCCTCCAACCCTCCGATTAATCGCATCCACAGCTCCCTTCGATCCCATCACCTCCCCCATCAACTGTGACGGGCTGACGGCAGAGATCTCCCAATCTCACTAATGAATCGATTGAAGCCGTCATTCTTGAAGCCGTTGCTTCACATGACCGGTGGATATGGCATGCTTTCTTTGGAGTGGTGGGATCCAACAATGACATCAATGTGCTGAATCAGTCTGATTTGTTTGTCGATCAGTTAAGAGGAGAAGCTCCACAGGTGTAATATTTTGTGAATGGAAGGCAATATACGAAACCTTATTATCTTGCAGATGGAATATACCCAGATTGAGCTGTCTTTGTCAAGTCCATACGTGCACCACAATCAGCTGAGCACAAGATGTTTGCAGAAGAGCAAGAGGGGGCAATAAAAGATATGTTGAATGTGCATTTGGGATTTTACAATCTCGTTTTCACATTTTGCGTTGGCCAGCACGTCTATCTGAACAAGAGGATCTTGAGAATGTCATGAAAGCTTGTATAATACTCCACAATATGATAATCGAGGATGAGAAGGATATACAGGATGATTTGTTTGACTTGAGCGAAGAAGCAACCACATCTACTGTTCAGCCGTCTACAATCACTCAAGCACATGATCCTACGATGGAGGAGGTACTACAGAGAAATGCCGAGATTCGTGACCGTGAAGCCCATAGGCAACTGCAATCTGATTTGATTGATCACATTTGGCAAAAGTTCGGGAATCAAACTAATTAGGTAGAAAAATAATTTATATATTATATACTACCATGTTACATGAATACTTTGCTTTGCCTATGTTACAATAGTTCTGATATTGTACTCTCTATCTATTTTTCATATAATAAATTTCTTTATTTACTAACTCATCTTATTTTTCTAGGTTGATGATCAAGACATGAAAGTATTAAGGGCTTCTTTCTGGAGGGTCGATGGTTTCTATATGGAGGATGCTGCAATGTTTTCTGTAGGCTGGAAGACTTATAAAGCAACAGCTAGAGATTATCTATATATTTTAGTGTTACTATCTATATTTATATTCTTATTGCAATGGACCGACCCTAGCTATTATCTAAACTTCATGGAAGTTATGTGTGGAGTATGGTTTTGAATGATTGAAACGATACAGTAGTATATGTGTTGTTCATTTGCCGGCCTCAGTACTGTGTGCTTGTATGGTTCAGTTTAGTTGCCGGTTGATCTTTTTTTTTTGAAAGGCAGTTGCTGGTTGATCGAATATGCTATATGGATGTCGCATGGTTGTTGTGAGGTGCAGGGTGGATCACATGTAGTATGCCACAGCTAATCACCTTGGTTTGTGCTGCCTAATAAATGTTTTTGTCTATAGAAACTACTATTATGAACCTTGCATTGGGTTGCATGGAGTCTAGTGATGGAGTCTTTGAAGGTTAGACTCTATGGGTGGAGTCTGGATTGGGACTGCCCTTAGAAAGCTGATGATCGAGGGAATTACCAAATTATAATCCATGCACACCAGCCTCCGGCACAATTTAATTTGAAGGAACCGAGAAACGCGACGTACCAAAGGGGAAGGGACGAGTGAATATGGGAGCCAATCAAAATTTCTTCTGAATTGGCTGCTGTCCCAAACAAAATGGTGCCCTCGACCTTAACCCAAATTGCGGTGTGGGCTTTTCTCGGTGATGACCAGAAAACACAGCGGGGCAAACACCTCGCCGGAAAACCAAGCGCAACACCATAACTCCACGAAAATCGAAAGTGGTGCTCTCAACTTCAATAGAAATGAAGCAAAAGAGCAACTCAAAATCCCCTAAACCAACTGGTGACTTGAGGACTTAGAAAGTTTCCTTTGCACTTTCAGAAACTCATGAAACAAACAGTTCGCAAAACAAATTAATGCCCAAAAGAAAAACTGCGGCTTCACGTCTTAATACTATTTATTCTCTTAATGTTTCCTTCATATGAGCATTAATATAGGGAAGAAGTTGTTAAACTGGAATAATCTTGTAGCATGAATTGCAAACATTGGGTTACAAGTTGAAAGGGATACTTTTTGTTGGTCTTTGAAAACCAATGGTTTGTTCACAATAAATTCCATGTACAAAAACCTTATCAATATGGGCATCGTCTCATTGGAAATCTGGCATTTAAGAATACCTTTGAAAATTAAATATTGTTTTTGTGGTTCCTAAAAAAGAGTGATTTTAATCAAAGATAACTTAGCAAGAATGAATTGGAGAGGGAACAAATCATGTGTTTGTTGTAGAGATGAAACAATTATACACCTCTTTTTTTACGGTACCTGTGCTAAATTCCTTTGGCAAGCGGTTTATATGGTTCTAGGTCTACAACCTCTCTTAAATATTCTTGATCTTTTTCATGGATGGTACCTTGTTATTATATTATTGGGAGGTGCTGCCATTTGTTGGAGAATATAGCTTACAAGAAATAAAATGGTTTTTGACAATTGTCTACTCAAAACAGGTTCCAAAGCCAGCCCGCCTTTAGAGATCAACTTTTAAAGCAGCTAGCTAGGATTTAAAATTGCTACTATCTTTAGAGGCGACTAGATTTAGAGCTGCCTATATAGAAATTGATTTCTAGAGGCTGCTAGATCTTGAGCCATCTCTAGGAACCGATTTCTAGAGGCGAAAATGTATTTTTGTCAAAAAACTTCATATACTATATGAAAAGTGTCCATAAGAATTGTGACAAATACACAACCCCACATGTATCATCATGGAGCACAAAAATGATTCCCCAGAAACAGGGGTGGAATGGGCCAACTGGTAGCAGGTGATATCCATCGAGCTAGGGGTGTCGATATCATCTACTTGATATATACAAGACATAGATAGACATATATGTTAACCAACGCAATAGGAACTCTTGTAAGCAACTAGGAAACATACTCCCTCCGTTTCAAAATAAGTGTCGTTTTGGGTTTTCGTGCCACAAGTTTGACTCAATTTGTAGAAAATATGTGCAACATTTATATCTCCAAATAATTTTGTTAAAAAACTAGACTTAAAAAATCTTTCCGATGATACTAATTACTTAGCATAAATATTAATATATTTTAATATATAATTGGCGGCAGCGATTTCTCCAAAAGTGAGAATGACACTTATTTTGGAATAGAGGGAGTATGTGTCAGCTCATGATGGGATTCTTCTATAGACCTACCCATGGACTATCTAAGATGGGGTAGCACAAAGCCCCTAATTGACAACATATATAGCACACCCTTGCAACCCTAGCACTCATCACTCATCAGCAAACGACACACAATGAGTACAAGCATAATTATACACAGGATTTAAGACAGCCTCTGTCTAAATACAAGTATGTGTCATATGTGATACTTTTCTAGTTCTGCTACATGTAGCACATGAACTATATATGACCCAGGCACTTGAGTTGATGACAAGTAAAATGAGAATGCATAAACAGAGGTCGTACACTACTGGAAACTAAAATATCCCCATGGGTGATGATTTTTTTATGCATAGTTATAACCAAACCAATAGGGAAACTACATTTTTTACCAGTTTTCACAAAACACACAAGAAAACAAGGAACAAAAATGAATTTTTCTATTGGTATCGATGGGGACACACAAGAATTTTTCTTTTATTTTCTATGTGCGATGGCCCAACCAACCAGACACAACAAGTGATAGAGAAATTATGGCTCCACAAGAAACAAGCTACCACCATGGGCCTTGGCTGCTGGACGTAAAGCCACTGTGCATAGGGTTAGTGCCGCACTTGCTCTCCACGCTGTTACACCATTTGTCTTGAAACCGTACCACTACCTTTTTGGATCTCTCCTTCCATTGAGTCGTCACCCTTACCTGTCCCTCTCCACAATTGAGCTGAGGAAGGTATATTTTGCTCTATCTCTCCCCATCAATAAGTCAATATCTCGCTTGAGTTAATAAAATGTTTCCTCTATCAAAAAACACATTCCAATATCGAGCCACCACTAATTGGAGCCTATCCCTATGATGCTGAAGTTGGAGGAGATCAAATCTTGGTGACAATAGAAAGGTGTGGCCAACGAACGCTAGCTAGGTCAGTCGGTCAAGTGCTCCCGAGGCACCCCTGGGGGCCTGAGTTCGAACCCCAGGCTCCGGACATTTCACGGGTCATTTGGGGCGAATTTCAGCCCCCCCACCCCCCCTGCTCATGTTTTTTTTAATAGAAAGGTGTGAACAAGTTGGAAGCAATGTCAAATGAGCAAATCAAGGATCAAGGGGGAGTGTATATATGGCTACATTCTAAAATGGGGAAGGTGGACAATTGTTGATCTTATAAACATAAGAGCGAGCACAATCCTTTGGTTGAACAAGAGTGCATTCAAGCAAGCAAATCAAGTGGAAGCACATTTTACAAAATGTATAATAAGCCTTAGGTGAAGTAAACCTGGATCATTATCGGCTCTATAGTCTATACTAGTAGTAATGGACCCACAGAGACGATGTGTCGAGGACCAATAACTAGCTCCAGATAAATGACAGTATATATACACAGTCCCTGTCCTTTATATATATATATATATATATATATCGAGGCTAGAAAAGGATCCTAGCTAACTTCTAATAAACTTGAAGTAGTGTCGAGACTATATGTCTGGTCTAGCGCTGGAGTAGCAACCCCCACCTTCAACCTCTGTAATCGAGATTGTGACGTGTGAGTGACGATTGATGTCCGAGCGAGCCAAGTTACCCGGGCGGCCCATCTCGTCGCCGTCCGGTGAGGAGAATATCGGCTTATGGAAACAAGACAAAACCAAAAGAAAGGAAGCGCCTAGCAGCTCAAGATTCCCTCCTCGATAGGGCGGTCATCGTAGTGAATATATATAGAAGTATATATGAAGGCTCAGGATTGATCATCGATGCCTGCGTGCATATGGATGGTTTCAGAGCCGAAGCAGGAAAAGACGGGTTCCCCTTTGGAAAAGACCCCTTGCCCCGACAAAGATTTCGCACGCAGCAGCGTACGGCGCCACGAAATCCCACATTTACTTAGCTAGTAGTAGTAGCTGCAGTACTTGATACGGTTAGTCACCAACCATGGTTTGTTTATATATGGTGTACTAATCCCATATGATATTATGATCAATGATGGGTCGGCACCGCCACGAAAACAGGCGCCCAATTACGGGCACATCAATGGCTCTACGTTCTAGGCAACCAAAGCTTGTTTGCTTCTTCTTTTGCTTATTACGCCGATCGATGTGCGTAAGAATGTTTGGAAGCACAACAAGGATCGAGGAGGAAGAGTTGAGCCTCTCTACCTAGCTACCTTGCTGCTTGCTTGTTTCCACTTTATCTGTCAATACATGGTTACTTTGAGCGAAACCATGCTGGCCCTTCGATCCAGAACAGACTCTCCACAGATAACCACCAGCCACACATGTTGAGCTGGGCCATATAAGCAGTTTTTGGATATGAAGTTTTCCACTGTGCCATATGGTTGACCCTAGCTCTCAGTGCATGCGTGGCGTCTGACCTTGAAGCATTGGCCACCTAGAATATGGCGGCTGCCATGCATGGCTTGAGCAACACCTCCCCTCTCCTCCAGCATGGCGCTAGCAACTGACGCCCTGTTCGTTTGGTCGTTTTTGGCTGGCTGATTCTGGCTGATGCTGATTTGTTGTGAGAGAAAAATATTGTTGAATCGCTGGCCTGATAAGAGCAAACGAACATGGCGGATGTGCCATATAAGTCCTCTTTTGGCCAGTTTTTTTAATATTTTTATTGCTCATCGTTACAAACGGCAGTGTCGATAATCAGCAGTTGCTATTCGGCAATACTGACCTTATAACTAACGAGGGTGAAAGATAGCAATGATAGGGTCCCTCGAGCCGGCGGTGATGAGCCTGCTATATGGTAGCAAGAAGTTTTGGACAAATTTAGACCGAAGAAGAAGACTTGCATCAGAAACCGGTGATGAGCCTGCTATATGGTAGCAACCAGCCTACTAGTAGCTCCTAATTGACACAATTAATTAAAGGTCACGCCAGCAAATCAACAAATTCTTGAATGAATGGTATACTTGGAAAATCTTTACATTTCTAAGAAAAAAGAAAAGAAAAGAAAATAGAACAGCAAACGTCATCATATTTCATTTGAGGATGGAAAGAGGCATAAAGGATTTTTTAGGCAACCTTAGTGCACAGTTGGCCTGTGGAGGGTAGGATCGGAGCTAGCTGATTTCCACATACTAGCTTGTACGCTTATGCCATGCATTTGTTGTGTGTATATATCTATACGCACATACTCCCTCCGTTCCAAAATGTTTCTCGTTTTTTTCCGTGCCATGAATTTGACTCGATTTTTACAAAATATGTGCAATATTTTGATTTCCAAATAAATTTGTTAAAAAACTAGATTTAAAGATTTTTCTAATGATACTAGTTGTGTATTACAAATATTAATATTTTTAATATATAATTGCCGGCAATTCTTTCTCGGGAAGCACAAGCGACAAACATTTTAGAACAGAGGGAGTATGTACGTGCTGGACCGCTTAGTTTTGCTTGAATTTACCAATCATGCTTCATATAATCTTGGGTTTCTTGTCTTCATCTAGCGTCTAGTTTAAGGCAATCATTAATTATAAGGCCGGGCCGACGACACAGGCACATAGCAAATGTTTAGCATTATCTAGCTAGCTATCTACCTATGTGTAAGGTGCGTTGAATGATTAGTAAGTAGACGAAGTTTCTTCTTGGGCAAGCGTGTACCACATGCCAGAGAGTTTATAAAACTAAAAGGGGACACAAAGATGAACTATCTACTAGATAATGGTTGCATTCTATAGCCTAGCTAGGCCGCTACAAAACAAGCATGTACAAACAAAGATCAGTGTAGTTTCCTTAATCGGTGACGCAAACACAAAATCGATGGGGACCAAGGTTGCTTGGCAATGTGCAAGCATCAGTTAAAGTAAAGTGTCTTAATTAATTATATTTACCTATAGACGCAAATGTGAAACTAAAGGAAATTGAAAATCTGGTAAAAGGTTAAGTTACATTGCTCTAATCAAATGAGCAGTTATGTGTAGGAAGCATGGATAATGATACATTACTTCCTCCGTTTCAAAAAGAATGATGTTCTTGTTTCGATAAATTACTGCCAACAATTTTATATTAAAACATATTAATATTTATGCTAAGTAATTTGTATCATCGGAAAGATTTTTAAATCTAGTTTTTAACAAAATTATTTAGAGATATAAATATTGCACACATTTTCTATAAATCGAGTCAACTTATGACACGAAAACCCAAAACGTCATTCTTTTTAAAACAGAGGAAGTACATTATAGCGTCTAATCAATGAAACATACCATAAAGGGTTGCGGATTAAAGTAATTATCTAGTAGTATGTCATTCAGAAACTATAAGAGGTCTTTTTCGTTCTGCTGAAACAAACAGCTAGCCAGCTTTTAAAATTGGCCTGTGACGAGTATCAGAAGCCAAAACCGTGCATGTACTGTTGTGGTTTTGGTGGTATTATACACATTTCATTCATCTAAAAGTGAATCCACAAAAAGAAAGTTTTTTTTTTTCCGGAAGTTGGCTTTTACAGCAGCCTATAAAAGCTAGCTTTTGAAGAAAAAAAATAAAACCCAAACTTACTAGACATGTGGCTACTAGAGCGCAGCGCATGAGCGATCGAGATTCTACTCTAGTGCGTGGCAATCAGAATCTGGATTGGTCTATATGTATGAAGAACAAGACACCACAGGATTAACGAAGATGGAATCGTCCATGCTCGCGACAAGTGTGTGGGTTCATGTAAGCCAAGATCTCAAAAGCCGCGAGGAGCAAAAGCAGGGCCGGAGGACTGGAGGAGCGACCTTTCAGCTAAAGCGGCTTTCACCTAAAGTACAATCTATCTATCCATCCATCGATACTCTTGATCTACGCACAAGATAAAAGACGCCAAATGTTGCTTCGTTCATGTACCTGCAATTGCTTTCACATCCGATCCATGACTCTTCTGACTTCATCGGAAAGCAAAATCATTACGCGTAAGCTCAACCTGCATCTCTTCTCATCACCCGGCCGGCCTCAAATCAGTCGTCGTTATCCAGAGTATCCATTCTTGATTTCTTGCTAGCTCTTAAATTTAAGGTGAGTTGGATTTAAACCTATGAAGTTCTAAGGTTCTGTTTGTTTCAGTTTTTATTTTATTTGACTTTTATTTGCCGGTCAAAAGGTAGAAGCTAAAACTAACAGGCCTATTCAGCAGAGCTTTTCGTGCTCTCTCCAGATTCTTCGTAACAAGTGATTCTTTAATTAACTTCAATTGATTCTCTAGGATAAACTCTATGCATACAATGATTATGTGTGTGGAGTGAATTAGGAGAAGACATTTTATAGCTTCTAGTCTCATAATTCATATCAAAGAATCAATTCACATAGTCACTTCTTAGTAAAAAAAAAAACTATTTTGCAGTGATCTCTTAGATTCAGCTAGGAAGCTGCTCTGGTAAAAGAATCAATTCACATATTCACTTCTTAGTAAAAAAAAAAACTATTTTGCAGTGATCTCTTAGATTCAGCTAGGAAGCTGTTCTGGTAACTCAGTGAAATTCACTACTACAGATTTTCATATCACAGCCGGTTCGCAACCCTCATCGCTGACGAAAAGTAAACCGGCAGTGAGCAAGCGGCAGTGTTGTGGGTGGTGCATCACAGCTGGAATTTTCACCCCGGCTGCGATAAGCACACAAAACACTGCCGGAGCGTAGAATGCCCCGGCAGTGTTATTCGATGACAACACTGCCGGCTCTTCTTAGGACCCGACAGTGTTGTAAGCGCGAACACTGCCGCCTCATTCCAGGAGCCGCCAGTGTTGTCGGGGCCAACACTGTCGGCTGGTTCTTCGAGCCGTCAGTGTTGTAATACACGACACTGCCGGCTCGTAGAATTAGCCGGCCGTGTTGGCTCTGACAACACGAACGGCTTGTGCAACGAGCCGACAGTGTTGTTCGGAGCCAACACTGCCGGCTCGTTGCAGTCGGCAGTGATGGTGGTTTTTTTCAATTTATTTTTTAAAAATTTTAAATAATTTATATATTTTAGTTTTTATTTTATAATGCATAATTATAATTATATTAATTACAGTTACAATAATTATAATTATATTAATTATAATTATAATACAAAGCATCCAAGTTCCTTCCAACATGTTTGTACAACCCTCAAAATGTACTTCTAGTTCAATGAAATAAAAATTACATGAGACGATTAAGTTGGGTTGCCAACTCTTCCTTGTATTTCCCTTCGGCTCGAGCAATTAAAAATAATCCATTCTTCGAAAGCACCATGGTGTTGATGAAGTCCGCCAACTCCGCTTGGAATGCGGCGACTTCGAAGTCTAACAACATTTGGTGCTTTTGTTTCTTTCGCTGTCATTCCAAAATGCAAACAAGGAATAAGTACAATCATAATTTATTTAAATTATTAACGGACATAGAAAAGAGGATTATACTTACAAGTTCATCTGGCTCGCTCGCAGTGTAGCCGAGGAATCGAAACATGGCCCACATCACATAGAAACCGCATTGGGCGTTGCCCTTAGGCTGCTTCAAGTACGCGATCTTCTTCATTATTTGAATCTTGAATGCTCTTTGCGTCGGGCCTCTATATCTTGTTCGAAGCCTGTGTAAAAATATTGAATAGGGGGAACATTAGAAAGACACATGTGTGATCAGATAATAATATGTTATTAGTATCACTTACTTATTGAATAGTTGCAACAGTGGATCCAAGTCCTTAAGTGGAATCTTCTTTGAATCCCACACCTCGATCAGATTGGTGTCAAGATCGACGGTGATGAAAGCCCAATGACCTCTCGCAATCACATGATCTAAATTAACAAATAATCTTGAAAAGAGAAGTATAAAAACAAAGGTGGAGAACTCATACGCGAAGTTGTAGGGCGAAGTATCGTGGTTTTCCCATTCTTCACGAACTCTTCGAAAATTGGGACCAAGAGATTTAGCACCTCGTCCCCATTACTGATGATAAGCCGTTGATTGACTCTAATGGGGTCAATGAAGCCTATGTGTTTCCATTTCTGCTTTATTGAAGCATAGCACCAAATTAACCTGCATAAAAATATTCAAAGTTAAAAAAAATTAACAGTTGGTGACTCGAAAGAGCATTACTTAGGATTTCATGTGTTTACGGTACTTACATAGTCCACAATGTCATGTGTTGTACGTCGAGGTTGAATCCCTGATATAGCTGAAAAAGAGCCTCGTACTCGATGTCCACCCTCTCTTCTTCTGCATAGTAGTAGACTAGCTTCGGAGGGATAATAGCCACAAATGCAAAATCTTGGTGCTCTGAGCTGACGGCCATGTAATATTCGTGCAACTTACGCATCGGCGTGGGAAGATTTTCGTACTCTTCATCGGAGACCAAAGGTGCTCCGTATTCAAACTTATGCGCCAATGGTGTCGTCCCAACTGAATCCCAATACATCTCCTCGGCTGCTTCCCTAGTCAACTCCGGACATTCTTGGCACAATTCATCAATCTTTCTTATATGCTCTTTGAAATCTTCGTCGGCCTTTTCATTATTGTACTTGTTCTGTGTGTGCCTTTCATATTCGTTCCTCTTCAAAGCCAGAGGAAAATCAGCGATGAGATTGAAAAAGGTACATACTGGGACTTGGGTATTCTGGCTGTCCACAGTTCGTCCATCGGGTTTGAAGTGCTACCACTGAACGGCCTTTTGTTTTGCCCTTGATCGCCATGGGCAGCATTAGAAACCGATGCCGAGGACGTTTTCCTTGACTGCGAGGATGTTGACGTTGCCTGCGTCTGAGGACGACGAGAAGCATGTCCTCTAGTCCCGGACGTAGAGCGACCAGGATTCGCTTTTCTCGCTCGGGTTCCTGAAGAACCCACTGTAAGAGGAGGGGCGGTCACCTGAGGAGGAGGAGGATTCTGCTGACGAGGTGGAGAAGGCGAAGGAGCAGGAGGAGTCTGCTGACGCGGAGGAGGAGGAGGAGGAGGAGGAGGAGGGGGAGGAGTCGCGACGTGGTGGAGTCTGCTGAGGCGGAGGAGGAGGAGGAGGAGGGGGGGGGGAGAAGTCCGCTCACGTGGTGGAGTCTGCTGACGAGGTGGAGGAGGAGGAGGAGGCAAAGGAGCAGTAGGTTGCTGGCGCGGAGGAGAAGGAAGAGGATTCTGCTGACGCAGAGGAGACTCCTGATGAGGACGAGGAGAAGAAGACGGGGTTGATGGCAATTGAGGATGTCCCCTGCTCGGAGATGCTGAGTTGTGGGTCGAGGGTTCTGTGGGGGTATAAACCCCTATACCAGCATGACACGACTTTAGGCCTGCTCGGATGAAGACCCTTGGCCCAAGAGCGCAAGGCCGACCAGGGCCCAAGTCTGGTCGGCTACCTTGGAGGACAAGGAAGGAAGGGCGAGCTAATCAGCGCCTCTGGTCGGCTGTTACGGTATCGATCATAGAAGATTAGATCAGATCAATATCATTGCCTTGTACGCATATTTGTATCCCGAAATATCGGGCTTGTAGTCCTGCTTCCCCATTATATAAGGCGAGCAGGACACCCTCCCAAGACTCATCTCCATATCAATATACATACTCAGTCAAGAGCACAGGACGTAGGATATTACACAATTCGTGGCCCGAACCTGTATAAACACAGCGTCTCGTGTTCTTGATCACATCTTGTTCGTCATCTAGCGTGCCTTACCGATCAATCTACTACCTTAGGTATACCCTAGGTAGACTGCCGCCGATATTTCGTCGACAGTGGCGCGCCAGGTAGGGGTTGTGCGTATAGATCTCAAGGTGAGCAAGATGGTTTCGTTCCCTGCCTCCATGGACCTCGACAACATTGCTCCGATCACCTTCGGCTCTTTCGGCTCCTGTGACGCTGTGAAGGCTGCGCCGATTGTCGAGGCAACTGCACTCGGCACTCAGGCCATGACTCTACTGGAAGAACAAAGCCCCGACCTCGCCGAGAAGCTGCTAAGGCCGTTGGTTCGACCACCGATCCCGCGCTATCAAAGGCGCCGGGTCGACAACTCAGATCTGATCGAGATGATCGATCGCCATGGAGAAGGATTGGCGGAAACCCTCGCCCTCGCGGAATCCGCGCTCAAGCAACTCGCCGACCTCCGGGTCGATGATGGATTTATCCCCGTACAGCGACGAAGGCGCTGCAACACACAAGGGCCCCAGTTAGATTCAGATCTAGGCCAGATTAGATTGCCTGAGGCCGCCGCCAGCCCGCCCGCCACACCCTCTACTGGATGACAGCTACGGCAGCCCCTTTGCGTTTGGGCTCAAGAACGCCGCTGCATCCTACGAGGAGCTCTTCCCTCCATTGGTCCCTCAGCACGTTGGTCGTGTACGGCAACCACCGACCTCGCCCCACTTCGTCAACATGATCACTTCAGGGGGAGCGCTGGACGCCGCAATGCAGCCATCTGGCACGGATGAGTCCAGCATTCCACCGCTCCCCTCTGCCGTTCAGGCGGCACTCGAAGCGGGATCTCCAGGGCAACTCCTCAACGCAATCGGCTACACACATCCCGCCCCCGAGGAGACGCCGAGCTCCATGACAACTCAAGTATCGCCAATGGCGATGGATGTCGATCAGGTCGCCGACAACAACGCCCGAGATGAAGAACTCATTCGGCCGGCCCTTGAGCCGAACAAAGAGGATGATCACCCTGAGCGCCCTCTTGGTTTTGGGAACACCGTATTCATGGTCAGCAATGACGAACCCTCCGTTGAGAATGAGACTCCTGATCACCGCCGCGACCGCACCGCACGCAATGCGCACCGCGCTGTTCGGCGTGATCGAGAGCAGCAAGAAGAGCAGCGACGGGCCGATGAAGCTCGACATGTCAACCGCAACCTGGCCGACGAGTTCGATCTGGTCGGACAGCATCGGGTTCACAAAACCCCGACAGCTAACATCGCGGTGGCCAAGAGCAAGTTGGAGGCATTGCCTCACACTCCCGCGGTCCAAGAGATCATCGACCACCTGATGGCGGCGAGGGCAGGTAAATCGCATGCGCCGGGCCGAGGTACCTCCAGAAGTCCCAGCAGCATCCGCTCAACGCAGTCGTCGCCCAGAATTACGGGAAGGATCTGCGAATCATGACCCAAGCAACAGACCAGCACGCTCTTCAGATCGCTCTACGGACTCCAGCTCCGACTCCTCCAGCCATGACGTACGCTCCATAAACCACGACCGCCGCCGACGGTCGCCGGACAGACGTCGCCGTGACGATCCACCGCGTCGCCCCCGGGAGCGGCGCGACGGCCGAGCCTTCCACGATGACGACGCCGACCAGCACCGGCACAGGAATTGCTACGACGACGATGACCGGCGCTATGATGGGGGTCGTTTTGAGATCCCTGGCCCCAAGCCATACTCCGAGCGCCTCAGGGTGGTGCACTGGCCATGGAGCTTCAAGGCCAGCGAAGTGCAGCCATATGATGGTCGCAAAAATCCCGACCAGTGGCTCTTCCTATATGAAACTGCAATCCAAGCAGGAGGAGGCAATGAAAGCGTGATGGAAAATTACCTGCCGGTCGTCCTGGGCCCTTCTCCAACCAACTGGCTCATGTGCCAACGTGAGGGCTCGATTCACAGCTGGCCTCAACTCCGCCAGATGCTGTCCGAGCACTTCAAGGCTACATGTCATCAACCGGGCTCCAAGTATGCCTTGGCCCAGATCCACAACTACCCCAACGAACCTCTACGTGAATACATACGCCGCTTCAACGACATGTGGACGACGGTGACAGACATCACACAGCAAGAAGCCGTTGAGCTCTTCATCAAAGGCCTCACCCAACCCCGCAATGAGAAGTGCAAGATTGAACTCCTCCGAACTCAGCCGAAAACAATGGGCGAAGCCCTGAAGATCGCCGGCGAATGGACGCGTGTCGACGATGCCTTGCGATCTAGCAAAGAAGACGGTCCGTCATGACGTCCTCCCCACTGCGACGACGACGACGACCGCGATCGCGACCATCGCGCGCGGAACCGCGGAAACCGCGACGACGGACGCGACTCTCGACGCCATGAGCGGCGCAGCCCGCCCACGAGGATGACCGACGAGATTCTCGCTGTCGCGAGCAGCGTAGCCGCAGCCGCGGGGGCGATCGACAAGGACGTAAAAGAAACAGGCAAGACGATGGCCAGCGCTACCGCGGAAACCGCGTCCACAACGTCAACAACCAGGATAAACCATATGATGATGGCTAGGACAAAGTCCTCAGCCAAGACTGCCCCAGGCACCCAAACAAAAGCCACACGATGGGTCAGTGTTGGGGCTTTGCCAACTTCTTCCAAAAGACCAACACGCGGCGACCGCGGGGTGGCAACAAAAATCGGAGGGACAACCGCAACGCCGACAAGGACGTCAAGAAGGAGAAGGACGACAACGCCTCCGACGATGACGGCCGCCGGGAGTTCGAAGAACCCGAAAGAAACGTCGCGGTCATCTTCGGTGGCAAAGTCGCCACCGAGTCCCAATGAGACAAGAAGCTACTCCGGCGGACGATAATCGCCTTCAGCAGCGCCGACCAGGAGCGCGTTGCAGATGTCAAGGCACCCGCCTGGTCGGAGTAGCCCATCTCCTTCAGCTGAGCAGACATGTGGGCACGAGGGGAGGATTCCGGTCGCTTCCCCCTTGTCCTCGACCCCGTCATCCAGGACCTCCGCTTTGAGAAGGTGCTGGTCGACGGAGGCAGCGCCTTGAACATACTATTTTTGCAGACATACAAAGAGCTCGGCCTCAAGACGGAGGATCTGGAGCCCTATGACTCGTCGTTTTGGGGGGTGATGCCTGGAAAGCCTTCCATGCCCCTCGGCCAAGTCACCTTCCGGGTCCAATTTGCTACCAAGCAGCATTTTCGCTTCGAGTACCTCAACTTCATCGTCGCCGACTTCGAAGGTGTCTACCACGCAATCCTTGGCCGACCTGGCATCGCCAAGTTTATGGCGGTCCCGCATTACGGCTACATGGTGCTCAAGATGCCCACGGAGATGGGCATCCTCTCCCTCCGCAGCAACGTCCTTATGGCGTGGCACTGCGAATCAGCTTCGTTCGCCGCCACCGACCTCGCCGACCTCCGAGCTCGCATGGCGGATATGGTGTTGGAGGCCAAGGCCATCCCCCCGGCCGACCTCCAGATACCACTCAAGGAGGCCAAGCGCTCCTCTAAGAAGAACCGGGACTACAAAGAGATCGAGCTCGTCCTGGGTGACAAGACAAGGACGGCCCTGATCGGGGCCAACCTATCCAGCAAATAGGAAAGCGCGCTCGTCCAGTTCCTTAGGGATCACATCAGCGTGTTTGGATGGAAACCAGCAGACATGCTGGGTGTTCCCAGGGAACGGGCTGAGCACTTCCTAAATGTCTCCGAAACTGCTAAGCCGGTCAAGCAGAAGCTCCGACGGTTCGCGAACGACAAGAGGGTGGTGATTAGGATAGAGGTAGCAAAACTCTTAGCCGCAGGCTTTATAAAAGAGGTGTATCATCCCGATTGGCTGGCCAATCCGGTACTTGTACACAAGAAAAATAAAGAATGGAGAATGTGTGTTGATTACACCGGTCTCAACAGATGCTGCCCTAAAGACCCCTTCACCTTACCACGAATTGACCAAGTCGTCGACTCCACCGCAGGCTGCGAGCTGCTCTCCTTTCTGGATTGCTATTCCGGCTATCACCAGATATCTCTTGCCATCGCTGACCAGGAAAAAACTTCCTTCATCACACCTTTTGGCGCCTACTGCCTAAAAATGCTGGGGCCACATACCAGCGAGCAATCTAGAATTGCCTAAAAGACGAAATCAGGGACCAACTGGTCGAGGCGTATGTGGACGATGTGGTGGTAAAAACCGCTAAGTCTGATTCCCTGGTCGCCGACCTCCAGCGAACATTCGACGCCTTATTACAGTGGAAACTAAACCCCACAAAGTGCATCTTCGGCATACCCTCCGGCATACTGCTCGGCAATGTTGTGAGCCAAGACGGCATACGCCCAAACCCTGAAAAAGTACAAGCCGTGCTCAAAATGCAGCCTCCTCAATGTGTCAAAGACATCCAAAAATTGACGGGGTGCATGGCAGCCCTCAGCCGTTTCATCTCGTGACTAGGGCAAAAAGGACTGCCATTTTTTCGATTACTAAAAGCAAAAGAAAAATTTGAGTGGTCGACAGAAGAAGACAACACCTTCGCGGAACTCAAAACTTACCTAACCAATCCTCCGGTACTGACGGCGCCCCCGACGGCGAAGAAATGCTCCTCTACATCGCAGCTACCGACCGGGTAGTCAGCACGGTACTGGTGGTCGAGCGAGCGGAAGCGGTCACGTTTACCCGGTCCAGCGTCCGGTTTACTACGTTAGCGAAGTGATCAACGATTCCAAGCATCGCTACCACCACATTGAAAAATTGCTTTATGCAATTTTGATCACCAAGCGAAAGCTCCTACACTACTTCCAATCTTGGAAGATTACGGTGGTTACAAGCTTCCCGCTCGGCGACATCCTATACAACAAAGATGCCAGCGGTCGAATCGTCAAATGGGCGCTCGAACTCATGGCATACACCATCAAATTCTGAAACCGCAACACCATCAAATCACAAGCCCTCGCCGACTTCCTAGCTGAGTGGTCGGACCTCACCACCCATTGGTATGAGTCCAACCACAAGTACTGGGAAATGTACTTTGACGGTTCCCTTAAAATCGATGGCGCCGGTGCTGGAGTACACTTCACCGCTCCTTCCGGAGACGAGCTCAGCTACGTCCTCCGAATCCACTTTCCTGCATCAAACAATGCCGCTGAATACGAAGCCGTGCTCCACGGGCTGCGGCTGGCCATCGAGCTTGGCATCAAGCGCCTCATGGTACACGGTGACTCTCTCCTTGTCGTCAACCAGGTCAACAAAGTATGGGATACCACCAGCGAGAGAATGGAAGCCTACGTCGCCGCAATACGGCAGCTTGAAGACAAGTTCTATGGCCTTGAGTTCCACCACGTCATGCGCGATAATAACGACGCCGCCGACAAGTTGTCAAAACTCGGCTCCACCAGAGCTGCCATCCCACACGGCGTATTCGTTCACGATCTGGTCGAACCATCCGTTTTGGTGGCCTCGAAAACCCAAATTCCTTTCACGGCAAAGCCGGACCATAATCCTCCGCGCCCTCAAACACCAATTACCACCACAGCCGACCAGGTGGCATTGATGGATATCGATGGTGACGAGGAAGACATGGCCGAGGACGCGCTGATATCGCGCGAGCAGTCGCCTGACGCTACGCCGACCACGCCCGATCAGTCAGACTGGCGTTTGGACTTCATCCGCTACATCACCAACGAAGGCGTACCAGATAACCCCATCTCACGCGAATGTATAATACGATGCAGCAAGCATTATGTCCTCATGGACGGCGAGCTCATGCGAAAAAATGCCAAGCAGGAGATCTTGCAAAAATGCATAACGCAGGACGCGGGCATAAAGCTCCTCGACAAGATACATTCCGGCGAGTGCGGCAATCACGCCGCCTCCAGAACACTGGTCGGCAAGGCTTATCGCGCTGGCTTCTATTGGCCAACCGCCGTCGCCGACGCCGAGCAGCTGGTTCGGCACTGCGTCAACTGCCAATTTTTTTGCCAAGCAAACACACGTTCCGGCTCATCAACTGCAGACGATCACGGCCTCATGGCCTTTCTCATGTTGGGGACTCGATATGATCGGTCCTTTCAAGAAAGCTCCTGTCGGATTCCGGTATGTCTACGTACTCATCGACAAGTTCTCCAAGTGGATTGAGTACATGCCATTGGTGAAGGCCACCGCCAAAAAAGCAGCCGACATGCTAAACGATGTCATCCATCGGTTCGGCGTCCCAAACTCAATCATCACCGACCTCGGCTCCACATTCACCGGGAGTGATTTCCTCGATTTCTGCGACAGCAAATGTATCAAGGTAAAATACGTGTCCGTCGCCCATCCATGGGCCAATGGGCAGGTCGAAAGAGCGAATGGCATGATACTCGATGCTTTACGCAAGCGGCTATACCAAGACAACGCCGATGAACAGCGACCTGGTCGATGGCTCAAAGAGCTCCCAGCCATGATTTGGGGACTCCGCACACAACCAAGTCACAGCACTGGCGTCTCTCCACGCTGTTCGGTTCCGAGGCTGTCCTCCCTGACGAAATCGCCTTCCGCTCTCCACGCGTCACTCAGTACGACGAGGGCATCTCCAACGACGCCCGGGCTCTAGAAGTCGATTCCATTGAGGAAAAGCGACTCAAGACCTACGCGCGAACCGCCAAATACCTGGCCTCCATGCGCCGGTACTTCAACCGCAACGTCAGAGAACGTTTCTTCGTGGTCGGCGACCTGGTTCTACGACGAAAACAAAACCTCGCCGGCATCCACAAACTCGCCTCCCATTGGGAAGGGCCGTTCATGATCAAGGCGGTCACCAAGCCGACTTCATATCGGCTGTGCACCTTGGACGACCCTCCGATAGAGGTCCCAAACTCGTGGCATATCGACCACCTACGGAAGTTCTACCCGTAACACCTAGCGCTAAGAGTTGCATGTACCCATCTTGTATATTCTCGATTCATGTCGATTGAATAAAGATTGCTACTATTTCATCTTGATTAAAGTGCGCCTCCGGGTTTTCTCCGCAATTTTTGTGCCTGCCGCTACAAGCATGATCAGGAAGAAAGCTAAAATATGAATACTTCTAACCAAGCGGCCATAGCCGCAATGTAACAAAGTAACAACGCCAACTCATGCCACACCACATAAAGTTTTCAATCTCCCCACCAAAAGCAAAAGAAGGTACCCCTAAGCCCTTTAGGGTACTATGCGGATGTTCTTCACCATCGCCTTGGACGTCTCCAGTGAGTCACGCCTGAGTTCCTCCGCCGCGTTCACGTCGGTGCCCGGCGCCAGCCCCTTCTGCAGATGCTCCAGGTTGATCGAGGGACAGTGGGAGCGCACCACGGCAAGCACGTGGGAACCCACGTGCTCGGCACCCTTCCGGACGAACTCCTGCAGTCGGGATCAAGACGCTCGGCTCGCGGCAACAACCACGCCGAGCGGAGTCGCCGGCGTGATGGCTTCCGCGTCATCTTCGGCCAACACGTTCAGCACCGGGGCGATACCGCCGACGAGCTCCGCCACCTCGCCTTGAACACGCTGGGCATCCGCGTGCAAGCCTTGGACTTGCTCCTACGACTCGCGAAGACGACCTGCATATCACGAGCAACGTGAGATGCAACTCCAACGGTCCATTAGTTCAAGCCAAGGGGAGGGATCATACCTTCAAGATCCCGCTCTACCATCGCATAACGAGCGGCTTGCTCCTCCATTTGTTGGCGCATCTCCGCTATCTTCTTCTCTGCTTGCTCGGCGCGCTCCTCTACATCTGCGCCACAGCAGTACATAGTTATGAAAGCGGCAACAGAAAAAGTACCCCCCTTTTTTTCGTGCCTAGGACGACGCATACCTCTCTTCTGCTGCAACAGTTGCCTCACGTGCTCGGCCCCCTCCTCCTGCTCGGCTACGCGGGCTGTCAGCTGTGCGTTTAGCCCCTGCACGGAGCCGCTCAGCTACTCGACCTCGCCGCGCAGCCGAGCGTTCTCCACTGTCGTTGCTTTGAGCTGCTCCAAGGCGCGCTTACGCCGATCAGCGGCCCGGCCGACGCTCTGCCCAATAGCACTATCAGCACAAGCTGCTGTCGATTACGGATAACCGGCAGTCCACCACGGGGTATCCCACGGCGGTGAGTTTCGGTAAGGGCGTGTTACAATCTACGATCTGGACGTTCGAGAAACAAGACAAACCAAGGACAACAGGTTTACCCAGGTTCAGGCCGCTCGGAAGCGTAATACCCTACGTCCTGCTTCTCGTGTTATGCTGTATGATCAAGTGTCGGGTTACATTGAAGCGCTAAGCTCTCTAGGTTAGGTTGCCGAGAGAATAGCCTCGCCTTCTAGGGGGTCCTTGGCCGCTTTATATAGCCGAGCAGCCAAGGGTACACGGGATGTGGTCGGTTACATCAAGTCGTGCCCTAGGAGGACTCTATCTGATCTAACCGACTAAGTATACTTGCGGGACAAGCATCCTTGTGCGCGATCCACCTCCTGGTCGGTTGCGGACCACGCCATCGTCTTGTAGTCCAGCCCACCAGCCTGGTCGGTAATGGGCTGGGTCTTGTATGATCTGGGCCGTCTTGCCGAGCAGCCCTAGAACTGTCCATGGTGGTATACCGGATTTATACCCCCCACAGCTAGTCCCCGAGCACCATGTATCTTGAGGAAAGTCCATCGTCTTGACCTGTGCCGAGCAGTATAGATGCAACCACATTGAGCGCTGGTGATGAGGTGTTGAGCACGCAGTACTGACCACACACTGTAGTGCCGACCACATGCGGTGCTGTCCACACGTGGTGCCGACCACGTGCGGTGCGGACCACACGTAGTGCCGAGCACATGCAGTGCTGAGCAGGTTTCCCGAGCAGTCTGTGTCCAACCACTGCTTATGTCAAGGAAGCTGTTGATCTTGTCGAAAGATGTATGGTGCTCAAAAAAAAAAAGAATTTTTTCTTTTTAATTGTCTGAGACGTGGGCCCACGTTGACACATGACGAAATGTCAAGGTAGTGCGCAACGTAAGCCAGGGAATAAAATCAACCAGAACTTAGTTCAGAAACAGTAGGCCCTAAGTCACCGCGAGGTGACGTGGGCCCACGTAGTCCCCAAGTTCGATGGAAGATAATATATGTTCTATTGAACTTTTTAAGAAAAAGTCCAAACAGAATACCTACGGCCCTCTGCTTAGGAAACAGAACTGGAAAAAATTCCAAGGACCGAGGACATAGGCGTGCATTAAAAAAGGACCAACAGGGAGCTGGCTGGGCAGTCCCCGGGATAAAAAATGAAGCCCACGTGCGGTGCCAAGGGAACTGGGCCCGTTAAAATTTTACTAGGGTTAGTAAAAAATCTGGCGGCCGCAAGTGACAAGTACGGCCCATGGGACCGCGGCCCACTAGGGTAAAAAACGGGGCGGTTCACATGAGTCAGAGGGGGTCCAACCCTAGAAGTCAACCGGACGTCATCCGGAGACTATAAATAGCGGCGCGCCGCTAGTGGACGGTTCCGCACTCATTGCGGTCGCACTCAAGCAGTTCTCGAGCTCTCCGCATTCCTGCGCGCTAGAGAAAACCGCCGCCGCCGCGTCCATTTCGCCTCCGAGATCCGCCGTGCGGCCGGCACCAGCGGGGGGCAATCGACGAGATCCGGTCGCTGCTCTTGCGCCGGAGCCCTTGCGTCGAGTAGATCCAGCCACCACCGCCGTGCATCCCGCTAGGGTTTCGCCGCCGCCGGAGATGGGAGCGAAGCGGTCGACCAAGAAGGCCGCGAAGGGCGGGGAGTCGGCGAGGCGCGGGCCAGACTGGGTCCAGTCCACCTCGTCCGGGAATCGCTCGACTTGCCGGCGAGCCACGGTACCCGCCACCGCGGGAGATGGGGGTATGGAGGAGCCTCGCGGCGAGGACGAACCGAATCCATTGCCGGGTGAGTTCGTCGTCTTTGAGGACCAAGTTGTTCGCGGGTTGGGGCAACCGGTGAACGGGTTCCTCGGGACTGTGCATATGGTGGTCGATCTCCATATGCAACCTGGACCCCAACTCCATTTTGACCGTGTCCATCTTCATCGCATTGCGAGATGTTTTTGGGCATCCCCCCATTTCAATCTGTTCCGCCACTTCTTCGTGCTCCGCAAGAAGGGGGTGGAGACCGGGGGGTCCCAAGTAGCCGGGGATGTTACATCCGGCTCCGGGATGGGTTGGCCGCGTCCGGGCCGGGGAGTAAGTTCAACTCCGCCCCAAGAAATGGAACAGGCCTGGTTCTATATGAGCCAGGATGTCGCCATTGGGAGGAAGGTGCCATGCGACATCCACCAAATCCCAGAGGCAAATCCCAGGTGGGGAGAGGCACCACATGTTGGGGATGTCCAGGTGGCGGAGCTGCTGGAGTTGATTGACAACCAGAAGGTGAACGGGGCGCTGGTGGCCGGGATGTGGATGGTCCGTCGCGTGCAACCGTGCAAAGAAAGGACCAACCCACTGTGGCAATACAGTGGGGTGAAGGATCTGGCACGGGAGACGGAGGAGAAGGCCGATGAGAACGACGTCCATCATACGCTCTCGGTCCTGTTTGAGAAGTATAACTCAAATACTTCTCTGCCGACCACCAAGCAGCTGCCGTACCGTCTCAACAATCCTCCACCTCAGGTAATGCAACAAAAAGTTGTACTTTCTGTGCAATGTGATAATGTGGCTGACCACTGATATGTTGCTGAGCACTTGAACACTTTGTGTAGGGTCGAAGCGACCATTATTTTTCTGCTGTACCAGTGGAGAATTGGCCAGAGGGCGATGCCCTTCGTGGTCAGCGGCGTCCACAGAGGACTGCCGACCAGGGCGAGGTCTAGGACCTTAGCCCTGAAGATGATGATGATGATGATGAGGACGAGATCGTGGTGGGAACGATCACCAGGGGGCAACGGCGCGCGACAATGAAGAAGCCGGCCAGTGCAGCCCCCAAGGAGATAGAGAAGCCGGCCAACCTTGGTACCGGGGGTAAATTGAACCTCGGCAAGGAGGCCGGCGCCGAGGTCGGCAGCAAGAGGCCGGCCCCGGACAGCCCGGTGTCGTCGGATTCCGACGACACCATCACCTTAGCCGAGCACCGTCGCAAGCGCCAGGCGTGCGCCGGGGATGGCAGTGGCGGCTCTAAGTCGCCCCAACCAGTGCCGCGGCGGTCGCCGCGGAACGTCGGGCCAACCCCCGCTCCGCCAAAGCCAAAGCCCGCCGCCGCCCCCTCTACGCCAACCACGGGGGCGGCTGCCCGAGGGGGCGCCGGCGATCCGGGTGGGCGGGCGGGTCCGCCCAAGACGGTCCCCAAGCCCGGTGCGGGGTGCGGGAGCGGGGCCCCAAGAAGCGGCGGCGTGCCCAAGTTCAAGGGCGGTTTTGCCGGTAAGTAGTTGTATACTTTGCAATTTGGATTGCTTGCTTTAGAATCAGTTTGTGTTAATGCCGATGTTGTTGATATGTAGCCAACCGAGGACCGGCCCTACCCGAGCTCGGCCGGGACTGCGGCCACGCCACCACCGGCGGCTGCGGAGTCGAGCGCGAGCCCCAGCGGGGGCGAGGCGGATGCCACCAGTGCTCCGCCACATGTGGAGACTCCACGGGCGAAGGAGCCGGCGGAGCAGGAGATGGTCCCGTCGCCGGAGCCCATCCGTCGCCCCGTCGAGCCAAGTCCGGAGCCGGCGCGGGCCTCGCCAGGGCCGACCGCGCAGGCTACGTCGGAGCCAGCAGCTCAGCAGGAGCCCGGGGCGACTGCCCAGCCCAGTCCCCCGTCCTCTCCTGTGGAAGAGATCCACAGGGAGCCCCCTCAGGCACCCGCCACCTCCATTCCTCCAAATCGTATCATGATTTCGAGGATGGTGGGGAAGGAGTGGGTCTCGTATGACGAGGTGCCGGAGAAGGTGATGGAGGAGGGCATTAGGGAGGCCCTGGAGACTCTCACCTCCCGGATCCAGGTATGGTGTTTTGGTATTTATGATAAATAGTTGTGCGGAGCACGTGCTTGACTGTGTTGTTATCAACAGACCCTGCAGACCACCAATGCCTAGCGTGCGCGGACCATTCAATGGTTCGCGCCGATTGATGAGGAATGCAGGGCACTCCGGGAGGAGAAGGCCAACATGCTGGCGCAAGCACAGGTCTATGAGACCCGGCTTACCGAGAAGGAGGCTGCTCGGCTGGCGTTGGAGCAACAGGTGGAGGCGCTGGAGGAAAGCCGACAAGGTATGTGACCGTATCCTGTTGAAACCAGGCTGAGCACAGTTCGGTTGATATAATACGTGATAACCTCGCCCCGCATCGGGGCCTGGAGGAGAAGGCTGCGGCCTTGGAGCGGGAGAAAGCCGCTCTGGCCAAGCAGTTGGAAGCCGCCCAGGAGCAGGCCAAGGCGGATGCTGCGCAGATCGCGGAGCTGACCGGTAAGTTGCACAACTTAGGTCGATTGTATAAGTTGCCTGCCATGTACTGGATCTAACAGCACATGCTAACTACATTGTTGTCGGATGCAGATATTAAGGATCGGCACACGGCGCAGTTCCAATGCCTGCGGGAGACCTGCGCCTATCTCCAAAAGAAGATGGATCGGAGGACCGAGCAAATCAAGCCGGTTCTCCGTGCAGTCTTCCCAGAGGAGGTGCACCCAGCGGACTCGGTCGGCGAAGACTGGGTGGTCGGAGACCAGTATCCACGTCTGTGGCCGGCGTTGCAGGACCTCGTCTCGCGGGCGGGCACATATGCGGTGTCCACGGCGGGCGGCGGTGGTCCGCTCGAGGGTGGCGGCGGATCCGGCCACCGTCGCGCTCGGGATTGCGCCGGAACTCCCGCGATGCCGACGCCGAGGAGCTCCGGCCACCTTCGTCCTGTTGCGGAGCGGCGGTCGGCGACATGACGCTCATTGAGGACCGCGGCGGAGAATGGTGGTCGTAGGGCCTTTGTTTTAAACTTGTGTATTTAAAACTTGTATATAAGTGGTCGAGCACGGGGTGCTCGAAACAAAACTTAAGGCCGTGTTAAGATGCAGACAAAGTAGGCATACTTAAGCGGGTGATAAGTATTTTGCCGTTTATTTAATTAAATCGTTATGCATAGCTCAATGCAAAACGTTTTTGAGAAAAATTATGTCGACAAATAAGTTTTGCGCCCACTCTCGAAGCAATTAGCTCTGTCAAGGTGACAAAGGGACGCACTAGTGAACAGCGCGGTACGCCGGGATCACTAGGTATGATCCTAAGTACCTATTAGAGGGTGCCTGCCGGATCTCCTAGTGCGGTGTAGCGCGGAGCTATAGCACATCGACGAGAGGACCGAGACGCGGGACCTTATCGAATCGTTCTCGGCGAGTGAAACGCAAAGTTTAGATGTGACTTATGCGGGCGCATGTATGCAAGGTGGTGCGGAATTTCGAAAAGAAATTGCAATAGGACGAAAAGGAGACAAAGAAAAGAGGAACTTTGTTAATGAAAAACCATGAGTACAAGATACATATCTTTTATGGGTAAAAGCGTATGAGCATCTCTATGTGCCAAGAATTTGGCTCTTCGACTCCATCTAGTGTCTCCAACCGGTACGATGTTGGGCGTGTTACGACCTTAATTACGTACGGTCCTTCCCACTTTGGTGATAGCTTGTGGAGGCCGTCCGTATTTTGAATACGGCGGAGCACGTGATCGCCGACCACGAACAATCGTCCTCGGACGTTGCGGTTGTAGTAGCGTCGTACCGTAGCTAAGTACTTCTCAATCCGAGCACATGACTCAAGGACCTGCTCTTCCTTAGCGACTATGTCCACCTCTCGAGCTTCGTCGGAGGTGGCTTCATCGTGGTAGGCTACCCGTGGTGATTGGAAAGCGACCTCGGCCGGTATGACGGCCTGACCTCGAGCCGTACACCATAAAGTATGGTGAGACTCCGTGTTGCGGGCTGGGCGAGTACGCGGTCCCAAGACCACTTTGCAGATAACTCTTTGAGCCATCGGCCGGGTTTGAGTTTGGTGTCAACCACGGAAGACTCGTTTTTGAGTGCGTCGAGGATCATTCCGTTAGCACGTTCAACTTGTCCGTTAGCTCTGGGGTGAGCGATGGAGACGTACTTGACCTTGATCAGGCTATCATCGCAATAATTGAAGAATGCATCACTTGTAAATTGCGAGCCTAGATCGGTGATGATGGTGTTCGGGACACCATATCTGTGGACGACCTCGTCGAGGAACTGGACTGTCTTCTCGGTTTGTGGCTTTTTTGTGGTTTGTATTCAATCCTCTTGGAGAATTTGTCAATAAGCACGAAGACATTGGTGTGGCCACCGGGAGCTGGTTTGAAGGGGCTGATCATGTCCAGTCCCCAGCATGAGAAGGGCCAAGCAGCTGGGATTGTTTGTAGATCATGTGCTGGGACATGAATCTGCTTGGCAAACATTTGGCAGTTTACGCACCGTCGTACGTAATCTTCGGCGTCTGTAACGGCAGTTGGCCAGTAGAAACCTGCCCGGTAGGCTTTGCCGACCAGTGTCCGGGACGCTGCATGGTTACCACAAGTGCCCTCATGGATGTCTTTAAGAAGCTCGATCCCTGCTTCCCGAGTGATACACTTCTGGAAGATGATGGACTTGGGTGCCTTGCGCATCAACTCGCCATTGACCATAGCATAGGCCTTGGCTCTACGGACCAGCTGTTGGGCAGCAAGTTTGTCCTCCGGGATGAGGTGGTCATTCAGGTATCTGATAAAGGGCTCTCTCCAGTCTTCCTGGGAAGGCGTCGCCTGACCGGCTGACTCTGTACCCTTATCATCTGCCTGCCGGCTGAGGAGACTATCGTCGTCCTCGACGTTGGCATTTCTGAGCAGTGTAGTCAGGACATTGACCTCTAAAGTGGGTTCTGGTGTATGTTCTACCTGATCAAGGATCGAAGGTTTGATTAAGTCTTGAACAAAAACACCAGGGGGTAACTTGGCACGGGATGAGCCTAGCTTGGACAGCTCGTCGGCGCCTACGTTCTTTTCGCGGCGAACGTGGATGAATTCCACACCGTAAAACTTGTTCTCAAGTTTACGAATTTCAGCAACGTAGGCGTCCATCTTTTCGTGGACGGTATCTCAATCTTTGTTGACCTGCTTGATGACTAAAGCAGAGTCCCCATAGACCATGAGTCGTTTGATGCCAAGTTCAACGGCGATACGAAGGCCGTGTAAGGCTGCTTCGTACTCGGCTACGTTGTTGGATGCTTTGAAGTGGATACGCAAGACGTATTTTATCGTGTCCTTGGAAGGAGAGATAAAGTAGACACCGGCCCCAGCACCATTGATGTTTAGGGAGCCGTCAAAGTACATTGTCCAGTACTCGGCATTTGAATCGGCGAGGGTAGGGCGATGTTCGTCCACTCCACGATGAAGTCGGGCGGGGCCTCGGGACTTCACCGTCCGACGGCGCGAAACCGGAGTGTGTACTCGGACGGTTCTAGCGCGTATTTCACGATCCGACCCCGGCGTCTCGGTTGCGGAGGATGTCGCCAAGTGGTACGTCGGTAACGACCGTGATTTTGAAAGCTTGAAAGTAGTGGAGCAGCTTGCGTTTGGTGATCAGGAGGGCATACAAGAGCTTTTGTACTTGATTGTACCGCTGCTTGGACTCGCTGAGCACTTCGCTTATGTAATATATGGGGCGCTGGACTCCATAGACGTGTCCTTCCTCCTCACGCTCGACTACTAACACAGTGCTGACCACGTTGGTCGTTGCAGCTATGTATAGGAGCAACTCCTCGTCCTGCTTAGGGACCGTCAGGAGTGAAGGAGAGGTGAGGTAGGCTTTGAGCTGTTTAAAAGCCTGGTCGGCCTCCTCGGTCCATTCAAACTTTTCTTTGGCTTTGAGCAGTTTGAAAAAGGGGAGTCCTTTTTCACCCATCCGAGAGATGTATCTGCTCAGAGCGGCTAGGCACCCAGTGAGTTTTTGGATGTCCTTGACCACCGGGCGGTCGTAATTTCGGGACGTCGGCTACTTTCTTGGGATTTGGCTTGATACCCTCCTGGCTGACCAGGTGGCCGAGAAGGATACCGGATGGTACTCCAAAAACACACTTGTTTGGGTTGAGTTTCCATTGAAACTCGTTGAGTTTCGCGAAGGTGCGTTCGAGGTATGTGATCAGGGCGTCCGCCGTTCTTGATTTTATCACCACGTCGTCTACGTAGGCCTCAACAAGATCGTCGGCGATCTCTTTTTCGAGGCAGGACTGGATAGCCCGTTGGTACGTAGCTCCAGCGTTTTTGAGACCGAAAGCCATGGTCGTGTAACAAAAAGCACCGAAGGGGTGATGAAAGCGGTTTTTTCTTGGTCCTCCTTTTTGAGGGCTATCTGGTGATACCCGGACAGTCAAGAAACGAGAGCAACTCGCGGCCGGCGGTAGAGTCTACGACCTCGTCGATTCGAGGAGATTGAATGCCCGCTTGGGGGCGTGTTTGTTGAGATCCGTATAATCAACGCACATCCTCCACTCTTTATTCTTCTTTTGAACAAGCACCGGATTGGCTAACC
Source organism: Themeda triandra (assembly GCA_018135685.1). Taxonomy (NCBI): domain Eukaryota; kingdom Viridiplantae; phylum Streptophyta; class Magnoliopsida; order Poales; family Poaceae; genus Themeda; species Themeda triandra. The sequence continues at coordinate 512,906 of JAENPR010000228.1, forward strand.
AGTCCGGGTGGTACACTTCTATGATAAAGCCAGCGGCTAAAAGCTTGGCTACTTCTATCCTAATGAGCTCCTTGCGGTCGCGAGCGAACCGGCGCATCTTTTGCCTGACTGGCTTAGCAGTCGTCTTGACATCGAGGTAGTGCTCGGCCTTTTCCCTGGGAACACCAGGCATATCGGAGGGTTTCCACGCGAATATGCTGATGTTTTTCCGAAGGAATTGGACGAGCGCGTCTTCCTATTTGGGGTCAAGCTCGGCTCTGACTTTGGTGACCTTGGAGGGGTCTTCGTCGAGAGGCGGACCGTCTTCGTGCTCTTCACCTTGTTGGATGGGCGCCGACCGGATCCAACGGGTTGCTCGAGCTCGCGGGCGGGAGGTCATCGACGCCCAAGCCGGTGTGCCGCAAAGCGTGTTGCGAGGTCTTGGAATTCCCGCGCGGCGTAGGCGCGGTCTCGCACTCACGAGCCATGAAGACGTTGCCACGTAGGCAGAGCGTTCCCTGCTCGGTGGGCATCTTCAACACCAAGTAGCCATAGTGGGGGACGGCCATGAACTTGGCGATACCAGGGCGGCCTAAGATGGCGTGGTAGGTCCCTTCGAAGTCGGCTACGATGAAAGTGATGTGCTCGGTGCGGAAGTGCTGCTTGGTCCCAAACTGCACGTCGAGGGTGATCTACCCGAGTGGGTAAGAAGGCTTTCCGGGCATGATGCCCCAGAACGGTGTGTCGTACGGCCATGTAGCTGCTCTGCGGTATGCCGAGTGCCTTGAAAGCCGGGTAGAACATGATGTTCGGAAGCGCCGCCGTCGACCAAGCACCTTCTCGAAGCGAATGTTGGCTATCACCGGATCGAGGACCGGTGGAAATCGTCGGCGTTCGGGATGCGTGCCCACATATCTTTGCGGCCTGAAAGATATGGGCTGCTCGGACCACGTTGGAAGCTTGACATCGGCTACGAGGCCATCGGGTTCTTGCATCGCGATGATGGCGCGAGTCAACAACTTTACGTCGCGGCTTGTTTCGAGTCCGACTTTTCCGCCAAAGATCACGGCGGTGAAGTTCCGCTCGGGTTCTTTGAACGCGTGGCGAGGGTTGACATCTGGTGTCTCGTCCTCGTCTTCTTGTTCTGGCTTGTCGGCGGGCTTGCTTTTGGCCTTGGGGTTGGGTCGAGGCTTCTTGGAAGCGGACCTGATGAGAGCGTCCGTCAGAACTCGGCACTCGCCCATGGTGTGACCTTTACCAGGATGTCGAGGACAGTCCTGGGCAAAGATTTTGTCGAGCACCTCATCCCCGGCTGGCTTTTGCCCTTTAACCGCATTGACAGCGTTGTCGTTGCGGTTTCGGTTGCGTTTGCCGCCGCCGTAGTTGTCCTGGCCACGACGCCTGAAGTTGAGTTCACCATCGCGGGGACCAGGTCCTCGGATGAAACGCTGGTTGTTGCGGCGCTCCTCTTGTCGGCGTGGTGGTCGGTCAGCGTCGCTTTCATCGTCAGAGTTATTCCGACGGTAATTGCGATCTGATGGGCCATCGTCGCCTCTGTTTAGGCCGTCGTCCAGGTGCGTGCAATCATGCGCGATGGCGAGCAGTTCCTCCATGGTCTTCGGCTGTCTGAGAAGGAGAGCCTTTTGGAGGTCTCGGCCACGTGGTTGGACCAGGCCGTCGATGAAAGCTTCGACGGCCGTCTCCTGAGAGATCTTTGGTACGCGGTTCCACTGGTCCGAAAAGCACCGAATGAACTGTCGCAAAGACTCATTTGGGCGAAGGCGGACCTGTTTCAAGGCATACTTGGTTCCTGGTTGGACACAAGTAGACTTGAAGTGGTCGACGAAGATTTGGCGGAGCTGCGCCCAGCTGTGTATGGATCCGGGTTGTAGCCGGAGAAGCCAGGTGGTGACTGTGTTGTTGAGCACGACGGGGAGGTAGTTTGCCATAACATACTCGTCGCCCCCCGCTGCTCGGACGGCCACATCGTATAGCATGATCCAGTGGGCTGGGTCCGCTTTGCCATCGTACGCCCGGATCTCCGAGGTACGGAAACTCTTTGGCCAGATGACTGCCTTAAGCTCCTCGGAGAAGGGTGGGATGCCGCCAATGTTTCTGCGTGCTCGGAGGCGCTCATCTATCCGTTCTCGGAGATCCCGGCGCTCGGGTTGGAGTACTTCGTCGTCTTGTCGGCCCTGGTTGCCTTGCTGGCGATTAGGGCGTCGTCGACTGTGTTGAGGGCGTGCGCGTCGTGGAGCCTTGCTTGGTTGCTCGACACGGTCATCGTAGTCCCCTCTGTCTTCATAGGCATATCTGCCGTTGTAGGACGAATTGTCCCCTCCACTCTCGACTCGCTGCTCACGTCGATTCCGGTTCAGCCGAGAACGGCGGGATCGGTAAGAGCTGGCCATGGAGCCCATGGAACGAAGGTCGTTCACTTGGTCCTCGGCGGCCGCGAGGAATTCCTGAATCTCGTTGAGTCCAGGAGTCTCGGGGGGAAGCTGCTTCAATTTCTCCATGGCCACGGCAATGTTCGCCGTGGGCGTCTCGTGGACCACTGGGTCGCCAGCACCGTCGAACTCGGGGTTGAGGTTGCGACGCCAGGGTCGGTGTCGTGGTCCAGCCCCTCCATTGGGACGGCCCTACTCGGCGATGCGTCGTTGGGCTCGATCGTTGTTACGATCTTCCCTCGCTTGCCGCTGGGCGTCGGTCTCATTCGGAGCTGGAGGCTCGTCGTTGCTGACCATCAAGATTGTCGGTCCGAAACCGGGCGGATACTTAGGAAAATCCAGAGCGCTGCTGGGCGTTTCCGTCCGGTTGTCGGAAGTGATCGGTGTATCCTCAGTGGTCGGATTGAGATCCGTTTCCATGAGGTAATCCTCTTCCGAGGAGAGGTAGTCGGCGTAGTCGGAGGAGTACCCAGCAAGCAGCTCAGAGATGGTTGGTGAGTCCGGGTTGGCGTCCTGAGACGTGTCAAACTCTCGGATCTCCACCATCCCGATCACGTGTGCGAGACTCCTCGGAATAACGTCCTGGATCAAGAGCGCATCGAACTGTTGTTGGTGGTCCCTCGTATAGGTCGACGCCGCGTTATTCAATCCACATGATAGGATGGTCGGATCATGCTGCGGAGCAGGCGGATCTGCGGTAGATATCTTGTTTGGCGAAGAACGACCTTCTTGGTAATGCTGGGCGGGTGCTCGGCAGTTCTGTCGCGCTTCGATAAACTCGTTCAACCTGGGAAGAGGAGGAACGTTTGCTCTGCGCTGGATCTGCTCGGCCGGAATCAGGCAGCTTCCCTGGTTGGGATCTAACCACCGAGAGCTTCTAGCCGTTCGGAGGGAGCGGGTCGAGGCGCGTCCGATCGCTACCGACGGGATCGTGTTCTTCGCGACGGACGGAGCCCCGCCGGCGTGGTCGAACGGGTGTGAAATCAGAAAAGTCCGGCCCTTTGCGGATCAACTCCTGCGTGGCCTCGACTAGCTTTGTGATCTCGGCCAACCCGCGACCCTGCTGATCTATGAGTTTGATCAGATCTGAGTTGTCAACAGGCTTTCGTTTGTAGCATGAAAGTTGATCTACGAGTGCTCGGAGATCGGTTGTATCCGCCGTTGCCGAGGGCAACGGGGATTCCTGCGCGGCTGGTACTGCGACCAGCGGCGAGGTGGTTGGCACTACGGCCGGGTAAACGGACGGTGCTAAGACCGTCTGCTCGGTGGGCGGTGCTGAGACCGTTCGTCCTACGAGCGGCGCTGAGACCGGCTCGGACGCTCCCGTGGAGGTGAGGGGCGCCGTCATCTTGGTGGTCCAGGTGACCGACCCGAAGGTGAAGGCGTCGCAGGCCTCGAGATCCATGGAAGCGGGAAAGGAAACCATCTGGATCGCCTTGAGATCGAAAACTCCAGCCCCTACCTGGCGCGCCACTGTCGATTACGGATAACCGGCAGTCCACCACGGGGTATCCCACGGCGGTGAGTTTCGGTAAGGGCGTGTTACGATCTACGATCTGGACGTTCGAGAAACAAGACAAACCAAGGACAACAGGTTTACCCTGGTTCAGGCCGCTCGGAAGCGTAATACCCTACGTCCTGCTTCTCGTGTTATGCTGTATGATCAAGTGTCGGGTTACAATGAAGCGCTAAGCTCTCTAGGTTAGGTTGCCAGAGAATAGCCTGCCTTCTAGGGGGGTCCTTGGCCGCTTTATATAGCCGAGCAGCCAAGGGTACACGGGATGTGGTCGGTTACATCAAGTCGTGCCCTAGGAGGACTCTATCTGATCTAACCGACTAAGTATACTTGCGGGACAAGCATCCTTGTGCGCGATCCACCTCCTGGTCGGTTGCGGACCACGCCATCGTCTTGTAGTCCAGCCCACCAGCCTGGTCGGTAATGGGCTGGGTCTTGTATGATCTGGGCCGTCTTGCCGAGCAGCCCTGGAACTGTCCATGGTGGTATACCGGATTTATACCCCCCACAGCTGCATAGAATGTTCACCTCCAAAAAGAAAAATGGCTCCTCGTTCACAGACGTACCTGCACTTGGTGTAACAGCTTGGTCACGGTTCCCTCCATCTGACGCATGGCGTCTTCGGGAATTTCTTCCTCCACTGCCGCGTCGATGGCTCCACCTCCTGAGCTCTGCCCAGTTTCCTGCGTGGTCGCCGCGGCTTCATCGATCTCAGGGTGCGAGGCGGCCCAAGCGCCGGCGTGTACGCCACTATCGTGCCTGGCTCGTTAGCCTGTGTACTTGCCCTGGTGCCTGTTCCATCACCAGCAATGCCCTCGGCGATGGCCCGCTCAGCCGCTGCCTCCTGCATTTCCCTGCGCATCATCAGCAGGCTTTCAGTTGTTTATCCGGCGTATATTTCATAAATGGCTTTGATGCACGATCGTTACCTGGTGACCACAGGGAATGTCGACTGGAAGCGATCACGACGACGGATACGGGTACTCTCTCCATCACGAGAGGTAGCTCTGGAGGCTTGCTCCGCCGTCACAGCCACCTGCTCCGCCGCCGCAACCGGGCCTTCGTCGATTCCCGTGGTCAGAACGGCGTCACTCGCCTCGGCCTCCTGCTCCATCGCCGTCGCGTCCAGGTTCTCACCAATCTCCGTGGTCGGCACGGCATCATCCGCCTCGCCCACCCGCTCCGCCGTTGCCGCCGCAGGACCCTCGGTGACCGCTGAGGTCGGCACGGTTTCACTTACCTCGGCACATGGCGTTTCCAGGGGAGTGTCCTAGACGGCCTCCGGGATTATGGGCCGCTCCCCCAAGGGCACCTCTCGGCTTTGCCCCTCTTCTCCGCCACCAGCCGCCCCCGCGTCGTCTGGCCGTAGTGGCGCCGGTGAGGGCTCACGACTCGGCGTCCCGCCCGGCGTTGGCAGGTCCGGCGCGACCGCTCCCAGTGATACCTCCGGGCTCCCGACTGGCGGCGTTGCAGTCGGCGACACCTCAGTCCGGGCTTTCTTGTACAACTGACTCAATGGAACATTATCCATTGAGCCTCCCGACGACGACGAAGAGATCTGCGCCCTCCTCCTCCTCTTGGTCAGCGTCTTGGTCGTCGGCGGCGACGCTCGGGATTCCGGCTGCTTGGCTGCCACGCGCCACAGCGCCCGTTGCACCCGCGGCGTAGAACCCTGTGCGGCCTCTTCCTCGTCATCCCCGTCGCTCGACTCGTCGTCCAGGGCCGCCACCCAAGCAAGACGCTCTTCCAGCGTGCGTTCGTAGCCCTGGACCTCACCGCGGGGCCATTCCTCGGACGGAACGTCCGAGATGTATACAGCACGCTCCTGCACAAGCACACCACCATCAGCAATCATAAACAATAAGCATGAAACTTCAAAAGACATGAAATGGTGCCAACGTACCGCTGGTGGTGGGTGGGCAGCGGTGTTCGGCGTCTGCGGTTTCTTCGGCGCCATCCTCGCCGGATCGAAGTTGTGAAAGCACTCATGGCCCCGGGCGGTCATCTCCGTTGCATCAACAGAATCAGTTCCCTCGCGGGACGGGTCCGTCAGCCCCCGGTACTCGTACATCAGGGTTGGTCTCTCCTTGCACGGCTGCACGCGACACTGCCACCACATCACGGCAACCATCACGCCGTGCACGCGGTCTCTTTTCACCAGCGGCAGCAGCTCGTTCACCTGCTCCATCTCTGTGACATTGGGTCTCGCCGACCACTTCACGTTCGGCTTTGGGATCGGCGCCACATCATTGGGGACTGGCCTCCCCTCCAGATTCTGCCTCATGTAGAACCACTTGTCGAACCAGTTCTTCATGGAGGTGGAGTGGGGGATGGTCACCCACTGGGATTTCAACCCGTCGTGCAGCACAATGTAGCACCCTCCAACTACTTGCGACCCACCGGTGCCTTCCCCCTTCTTCTTCAGGTAATAAAAATGGCGGAACAGATTGAAGTTTGGCCGAATCCCCAGAAATGCCTCACAAATGGCGATGAACTCCGATAGCGTCAAGATCGAGTTGGGGTGGAGATTGCAAAGCGAAATTTCCCAATGGCGGCACAAATAGCGAACGAAATGATGAACCGGCGACCCCAACCCCCGCACAAAATAATCCTCCAGAACAACTATCTCATCATCGCGGGGAAGCGAAAACTGCTCACCTGACGACGGCGCTCGCCAGATCCCGCTGTCCTCCAGCGGCAGCAGGCCCCGCTCCACCAGCTTCTGCAGCGACTCCCTCGTCGTCTTCGACGGACCCCAATGCTCCGCCAGGAGTTTCCGCCTCGCCGCCTCCGATAGCTGCAGCTGCCCGCCCGCCATTTCCGATCCGCTCCTCCTCCTTCTTCCTTGCGCTCGCCGGCTCGCTGTCGCGCGGCTCCGGCCTGGCTAGATGGGCAGTGGCGGGTCGCAGGGCGGTGGGATTTGGTGTGCGGCGGGGGCGGCGGAGGTTAGGGTTTGAAGGGCGAGTGGTGCGCTCGGGAGAGGAGAGGACGAGTGTGGAACCGCCTGGAAATGAAGAGAAGTGACTGAGCGGCGGCGGCCGCCTTCCCCCTTTTATACGAATCGGCGGTCCCCGCACGGGACCTAGGGTTGACTCCCTGGGGTCATTTTCTAAATGGGCCAACAAAGGTGGGCCTCCATATTTTATTCCCACATTGGTGTCTGTATTTGGCCTGCTGTGCCTTCCGACAAAAATGGAACGGCGGACTCGCCTTACTTTTGGCGGTTCTGCCTGAAGTTTTGCGGCGCACGTGGACGCACGTGCGCACAAAGCTCGTTTTTGTCTTTTAATTTTTGCCCATGTGCGATTTTTTCCCACACGCCATATTTTCTCCTCCGACCACTGTTGGCCTAGTACACCAGCAATATGCTGGGGACTGAGTACAAAGAGCAAAGCTCTTTCATCTCTCCTTACAAAGTTAGGATGGTTCAACACATATCCAAGGACACATGGTAACAGGGGGCTCGGCCGACCAGCAAAGCTTCGGTTAGAGTAATGATTGAGTCATTTTCCTCTCCTACACTTTTTCGACACAACTACCATGCTTTCTGGAATGATGCACAGCGTCGACCAGAACACGGCACAGCCGTGGTCCACTATGAGGCTCTTGTGCTTAGCACGGGTCCACTTCGACCGTGTATTACGCAAGGGTACATCAAAGATGTATCATTTTCCACCTAGTTAGCCTTCGGCGTAGCCAAGGACTGGAACTTCGAGGTTATAACCATGTTCCCCATGACAAAGCCATGGAGCTAGTGCTGGGTACGTTCTTCTTTCTCGACACATGGCATTTGGGGTTTGGCCGGTACGCAAAGCTGCCCTCCATTCAATTGAAAATGTTGATTTCCCTACTTCACTCTCTCGTGCACCTTGGCCATGTTTACTAGGCAGCCGCAAAGCTGTATGTCTAGACACAACACAGTTGTGGTCGATTTCCTATTTTTCATCACCGGGGACTGGTCGGCCAAGCCGCCATTTTGTTACTAAGGACTGGTTAGCAGAGCTAACACAGTCTCATTCCCATCACCGGTGACTGGTCGGCCAAGCCGCCATTTTGTTGCTGGGGACTGGTTAGCAGAGCTAACACAGTCTCATCCCCATCACCGATGACTGGTCGGCCAAGCCGCCATTTTGTCGCTGGGGACTGGTTAGCAGAGCTAACACAGTCTCATCCCCATCACGGATGACTGGTCGGCCAAGCCGCTATTTTGTTGCTGGGGACTGGTTAGCAGAGCTAACTCAGTCTCATCCCCATCACCAGGAACTGGTCAGCCCAGCCGCCACTTCATTGCTGGGGACTGGCTAGCAGTGCTAACACAGCCTCATCCCCGTCCCTGGGGACTGGTCGGCAATGTCGCCGTCATGTACTCGGTGCACCAGGCTCTCTCTCTTGATCCTGATACAACTTGTTCCACACCTTATATCAGGCTCGGGGACTACGTGGGCCCACGTCACTTTGCAGTGACTTGGGCTAATTTTTATGCAGCATTTCATGATGACACGGTTGTTTCTATGCAGTCAAGAAAACTTTTTTCTTTCGACTGTGGGCCCACGTCATGGGACATTCGATAAATTTTTCTTTTCACACAAAAAGAGCAACATGCATCTTTCGATTAAAACAGCATGCAGGAGCTCAAAGAGCCTGACCAGTTATTGGTCGGATACATGCAAACCTTCAAATACCTCAAGACACATGATGCTCGGGGACTAGCTGTGGGGGTATAAACCCCTATACCAGCATGACATGACTTTAGGCCTGCTCGGATGAAAACCCTTGGCCCAAGAGCGCAAGGCCGACCAGGGCCCAAGTCTGGTCGGCTACCTTGGAGGACAAGGAAGGAAGGGCGAGCTAATCAGCGCCTCTGGTCGGCTGTTATGATATCGATCATAGAAGATTAGATTGGATCAATATCATTGCCTTGTACGCATATTTGTATCCCGAAATATCGGGCTTGTAGTCCTGCTCCCCCATTATATATGGCGAGCAGGACACCCTCCCAAGACTCATCTCCATATCAATATACATACTCAGTCAAGAGCACAGGACGTAGGGTATTACACAATTCGTGGCCCGAACCTGTATAAACACAGCGTCTCGTGTTCTTGATCACATCTTTTTCGTCATCTAGCGTGCCTTACCGATCAATCTACTACCTTAGGTATACCCTAGGTAGACTGCCGCCGATATTTCGTCGATAGGTTCGCATTTGTCCTCTTCATCAGAGGACATCTCGTGCTCAAGCTTAATGAGGCGCTTGCTCCACGCTACAACAAATCCTATGTTCTGCTCAAGTTTTGGCATGTCCTCCGATGCAGGGTGGTCAATGGGTATCCTTCCGTACTTCTTCTTGAGTACCTTGTCAATGGTGACTTTGGCGTACCCCGGCGGAATTGGGGTGCCTTTAATGGTCCCATCTAACATGGGTAAGGCTTGGCCGAGCGCCACCTTGTCTTTCGTCCATTGTTGCTTGATGTACAGCTTGACATTCACACGGTTAGTGATGCTATCGACCGGGTGAGGCACATCCACATCTGGTTCACCAAAAGGGGTGGACCCACAACTGTTGCAACCCCGTGCTTGTGGTCCTTGAGATTGTTGCACGCAAGTTCTCGTTCGACCTTCTCTTGAACTAGTTGATCTAGTTTGGAGTTCCATCTATCTTCCACATCCTTAAGCATCTTGAGTGTCTCCTCCTCTCTTGCCTTCTTACTCCTTTTGCGGCTCCGATAAGTTTCCGCATCATCCGGGAAACCTAGCAACCAACTAACAACCCCGGCTCCTCTGGTGCAGTCACCATGCTCCTTGTTCCCGAGTGCTTGGGTGAGCACGTCGTTCTCCCTGTCAGAAGTGCGAGACCCTTGAATCACCTCCTAGGTTATCTCGGAGATCCTCGAGACGAGGGCACTCATGTCCGGATCATCTATGCCTTCACTCTTTGGATGATTTAAGACGCTAAAGCTCCCATCATTACCATGACGATAGTTCCTCACGATACAGAACATTATAGATCTGGCCTGCCAATGGGCGGTCACAACCTCAATGCCAGCTTCAATAAGCTCTGACTGCTTCTCAAGTTCTTTTTGAAAAACATCAAGAAGCTTGGCATATCCACGAGAGCCGCAATGATGAGGAAGTTTATTTTTCGTCGAGTTCTCCTTATTCTGCGTGCTAAGGGTTTGGAACTCCTCGGAATTGCAGTGAGTCATGAACTCCTCCCAAAGTAGGGCCCCCGATAGGCCAACTTTGAGTTACTACCAAAATTTGGTTACGCACCACCAACGATATACTTCTGTAACACTCACCCCCGAAAGTCTTGAAGCATGAGGACATTATTTCATAGGCTCTTTTCGGGCTAAGGGTTTGTCATACCGATCTTCCTCTCGGGAATGTGAAATACTTTGGGAGCTCCTCGTTCCATATTTGCAACTTGATATTTTTGGGAACCACGGACGGGTCCGTATCTTTCCCCGCGTTATAGTACTTCAAGGGGACAAATTGCCTTACAAGGTTGCCGATGACCCACGAGTACTTCTTCGCGATTTCTCGGTGCGGAAGGGATACCGCGTCCATCATCGAATGTGGTGATCGGCAACTTGCCTTTAGGAAGTTGTGTCGGCCCTCACTTGGTTCTGACTCTAGTATTACCACTGCTTGCCTGCGGCTCACTGGTATGCGGTGGGTTGGTGACCAGCGAAGGAACCGCTGGATACCACCGCTTGCCCTGCGGCTCATCGGTATGCGGTGGGTCGGTGACAGCCGAAGGAACCCTGGATAGAACGTGTAAGTTAATACCCTTTCAATGCGGTAGTGGGTGTGCCTACGTCATCAAATGACACCTAAGTTACCTGGTTAGCCTGCTCTTCTTGCTCATCATGCAGGTTCAAATAAGTGCTCGGGCTCTCTTCTCCCTGCCCATGAGTAGCGGCCTCGTTGTCACCAACAACATTAGCTTCTTCATGCTCCATCTCGACTCTACGGCTATGAGGAATCTGGTGATGAACCATGGATGTGAATTGACCGTGGTCAGTCAGTGCTAAACAAATAAGAAGACAATCCACAATTGCCTACAAAAATGATGTACATATTTGACCTACAAATAGGATATATATCTATGACCTACAAGTGCCTACAAATCATGTCCACACTAGCTTGCTGATCAAATTTCAGCCCATTTGGACTTATGGTTAAAGCTACACAAAATTCACAAGCTAGTAACATTAAACCCACATTAAATAGGCCTAAATTACTTTGGACTATGAAACATGTCCAATAACAAATTTGAGCCTCCAATTATGGCTAACTATCAGCAATTCAGCATGGAAACATCACACAAAATTTATCAAGCTCAAATCCTAAGTAGAATTAAGATCGTGAATTTATTTGCTTATACTAGCTACTAGCACTCTCTAAAGCATCTCCAAAATCTTACAACATGAACAGGTTCTGAGCATCAGCAGGTTCACAAGTTAACAAGGTCGAATTGACCAAAGTTCAGAGATCATTACAGCAACAGAAGCCTATACAGGCATTCTGTCGAATAGGTAGGGGGCAGGAAGAGAGGAGCAAACCGCGTGAATAGATGGTGACCGCTTTCGCGCGCTCCTAGATGCCTGTGAGGGTAGACGATGCTCCGGAGATTGCTGGACGCGCGGGCGGGCGCGCGAGCTCCGGTGTGGCGGCGGCGGCGCGGTGGTGCAGCCCGGCAGCGGGTGGTCGGTGCTTGCGCGCAGTCTTGAACGGGGCCGCGGGTCGCGTGGCCGTCAGCGGAGGAGCGGGGCGGCAGACGGCGATGTCGGTGACGGAGGAGGGCGTCGTCGGGGGCGGCGGACGACGTCGTAGGAGGCGGCGGACGGCATCGTTGGGGGCGGCGGACGGTGTCGAGGCTGCTCTGCAGAGTTTGGAAAGGGCGCGTGGTTCAAAAGACTTGTGAAATTTTCAGTAGCGCGCGCGCCCGCTTATATACCCAGGAGTTATCACTGCCGGTTCCTAAAAAGCACCGGCAGTGATATGTATATCACTGCCGGCTCCAACGCAGAACCGGCAGTGATTACATCACTGCCGGTGCTAAACGTGCCCCGAAAGTGATTACTTGTCAAGCCTTAATCAGAATAATTTCCTGTTTCGTACGAACAGTCGTCTTTACCACAGCGGTTAAGGCCGCGTCCTCTGACCTGTGAGGCCCGCGCTCAAGTCCTAATCTCTACAAATTTTTCGGGTTTTTAATTATTTTACAAATTTCAAAGAAAAACAGTTAAAAGTACGAAGTAGTGAATAAAGCAGTTATCCTCTCTGAGCACATTGGTTAAGGCATAAATGTTTGACCTGCTGGACCCGCGTTCGAGTCGCAGTGGTCTCAAAATTTTTTGAAAATTCTTAGTTTTCAAAATAACATCACGCCGGTGTCAAATGTGGCACCGCGGTGATGATTATTTATTGAAAATACTAGATATATTAGTAATAAATAGAAAACTGTGTATTCCCATGTCAAATTGGCTTCAAATTTTTTCTAAGCACATAAACAGTAAACTAAGTCCCCACACATGATCTTAATTTTTTTCTAGAGATTTGACATGGTTTGACCATGTTTGACTTGGTCAAATCTTGGATTTTTATGATAATCCACTTTGACTCAGCCCTAGATGGCCTCAAATGCAAAAGTGATGAACACAAGGTCAGTCACACTCATCATGATAAACATTTGGTGTAATGGTCAACTCTTCATTTGTGAGCTTGTACCACTAAAACTTTGAATTTTTAAATTTTGGCACCTCGTATCCCGTATTTGAAACCCTAGATGGTCTCAAACCGATGTGTCTTGAATACCAACTTTGGGCCACTCATCATGAACTACATTTCATACAAAGGCCATTTTTGCATCTGACAAAGTGTTAGGAAAGTGTAGCTCCAAATCCACACGTGCCACATACATTTCCATAATGTCCATGTGCGATTCAAGAATTTATGACCGGTGTTGGGTAGCACTGTCTCAAATGCAAAAGTGGCCTATCTATCAAATATGTATCTTGATGAGTTATATCACCCTTGTATTCGAGATGTTTTCCATCGAGGTCGTTTGGTGCCTCAATTTGACCATGTTTGACTTGGTCAAATCGAGATTTTTGTGATAATCCACTTTGACCCTTGACCCTAGATGGCCTCAAATGCAAAAGTGATGAACACAAGGTCTGTCACACTCATCATAATAAACATTTGGTGTAATGGTCAACTCTTCATTTGTGAGCTTGTACCACTAAAACATTGAATTTTTGAATTTTGGCACCTCGTATCCGTATTTGAAACCCTAGATGGTCTCAAACCGAAGTGTCTTGAATACCAACTTTGGTCCACTCATCATGAACTACATTTCATACAAAGGCCATTTTTGCATCTGACAAAGTGTTAGAAAAGTGTAGCTCCAAATCCACATGTGCCACAAACACTTCCATAAAGTCCATGTGAGATTCAAGAATTTGTGACCGGTGTTGGGTAGCACTTTGTCTCAAATGCAAAAGTGGCCTATCTATCAAATGTGTATCTTGATGAGTTATATCACCCTTGTATTCGAGATGTTTTTCATCCGAGGTCGTTTGGTGCCTCAATTTGACCATGTTTGAATCGGCAAGTATATCCTTTGCCGGCTCCTACGCAGAATCCGGCAAGTGATAAGTATATCTTTGCCGGGGCTAAACGCGCCCCGGCAGTGATTACTTGTGGCGCCCACTTGTTAATTAGAATAATTTCCTATTTTGTACGAACAGACGTCTTTACCCACGGTTAAGGCCACGCCCTCGACCGTGAGGCCCGCGCCCGAGTCCTAATCTCTCCAAATTTTTCGGGTTTTTAATTATTTTACAAATTTCAAAGAAAAACTGTTAAACATATGAAGTAGTGAATAAAGCAGTTATCCTCTCGAGCGCAAAGTGGTTAAGGCATAAATGTTTGATCTGCTTGGACCCGCGTTCGAGTCGCGGTGGTGTCAAATTTTTTGAAAATTCTTAGTTTTCAAAATAACATCACCGCTTAGGTGTCCAATGTGGCACCGGCAGTGATGATTATTTATTGAAAATACTAGATATATTAGTAATAAATAGAAAACTGTGTATTCCCATGTCAAATTGGCTTTAAATTTTTTTCTAAGCACATAAACAAGTAAACTAAGTCCCCACACATGATCTTAGTTTTTTTTCTAGAGATTTGACATGGTTTGACCATGTTTGACTTGGTCAAATCTTGGATTTTTGTGATAATCCACTTTGACCAGCCCTAGATGGCCTCAAATGCAAAAGTGATGAAGACAAGGCCTATCACACTCATCATGATAAACATTTGGTGTAATGGTCAACTCTTCATTTGACAGAGCTTGTACCAATAAAACTTTGAATTTTTGAATTTTGGCACCTCGTATCCAGTATTTGAAACGCTAGATGGTCTCAAACTGAAGTGTCTTGAATACCAACTTTGGTCCACTCATCATGAACTACATTTCATACAAAGACCATTTTTGCATCTTTGACCCAGCCCTAGATGGCCTCAAATGCAAAAGTGATAAACACAAGGTTTGTCACACTCATCATGATAAACATTTGGTGTAATGGTCGACTCTACATTTGACAGAGCTTGTACCATTAAAACTTTGAATTTTTGAATTTTGGCACCTCGTATCTAGTTTTTGGGTTTTTAATTATTTTACAAATTTCATACAAAGACCAAATCCACTTTGACACGAACTATTCTGTTCAACTTTGTAAAATATTTATTTAGAGAGAGTACATGGATAGAATACAAAATAAATAAAAATTATAAAATTACATATACAATAACAAAGACATATTTTTCTTCACCGTCAATGTTATCATCCATGTGTATCAACACATTATAATTTGACCAGTTGCTTTCGTCCTCGGTTGTGGCCTACTTGCCATCTTTAGTACAGCGGCAAGGGTCGGATGCAGGCGGCGGCAAGGGTCGGATGCAGCTCGAACCGCACCGGCAGGTACTCCTCGATGGGGCAGTCGTACCGCGACCCAGAGAATTGCGCGACCAACTCATGCATAAACTTCTGGCGTCGCCTTCGAGTACTAACACCACCCCAGGAGAAAATTGCACAAAGCCCGTCAGTCTCATAGCACCTCAAATGAACGCATGCCACTGCAGAGGCACACTTCAAGGAATGAATGTACGTCTACAACGCACACGATTCACGAGACCCGAGAATTCAGCTCGTGGGACGGCATCAATCTCACCGGCACCCCAACATGCGGCTCGGCTCATCTTCGCAGCATTCTTCTAGCACCACTTGTGTACACTATTTTGGTGGACTACTATAACACATGCCGATATCTGTATGTGGAGGGCTTTCTCCCAAAGGGAACCCATGTATTTGGAAAACTAGCAAACAACTAGAGAAAGAGGGAGGAGAAGGATCACAAACTCAGATAGAGGTTCCAAGCACGATGGCCATTTTATAGCCCCCGTGTTGTCGTGGTAGGTGGAAGTAGTGCTCTTGCTGTATTGATCAGAGGGGACAAAGATAATTTTTTTAAAAAACAATCTCTACTTTATATCACTGCCGGCGCCTGGATGGAGCCGGCAGCGATGGGCTAACGACATTTTTAAAAAAAAACGCCCACTCCATCACCGCCGGCGCCTTCCACAAGCGGGCAGTGATAGATCCAACGGCATTTTTTAAAAGGCGCGCCCAGTTCATCACCGCCGGTGCCTTCCACAAGCCGGCAGTGATAGATCCAACGACATTTTTTAAAAGGCGCGCCCATGCCATTACTGCCGGTTTGTGGAAGGAGCCGGCAGTGATCAATACAACGGCATTTTTTAAAAGGGGAGCCCACTGCGGCCACAGGCTCACATCACTTCCGGCCTGCCGCGGTGGTCCGATCAAGGACAAGACCGCCGCCGTTGGATTTGAACCCGACGAGCATCATTTTTTAAATTAAAAAATAAAAAATGGGAGCAAAATAACATAAAGATTTATAACAAAAAACAGAAACCGAACCTGTGACCACGATCGAGTCCAGGCGTTTTTTTTAAATTTTTTTAGTATTATATATATATCACTGCCGGCTTGTGTTACAAGCCGGCAGTGATGTCCACGCCTATAAATACATGGCAAACATCCAGGGCATATGCCTGCCTTCTTGTGTTCATTTCTTCCTCTCTCCATCTTGGCTAGTTCTCTATGCTAGTTTGCTAGTTTTTGTGAAGATGGCCTCTCTGTGGGAGAAAGCCTTTCACATACAGATATTGTTTGTACTCCACCACAATGGTGCACACAATAGGTGCTAGAAGAATTCTACTGATATAGCAATGCCGGATGTTGGGGTTTCCGGCGAGGCTCTTGAGAAGTGCTTGCACTTATGTGCTTGCATTCGACACCCGTGCGGTATTGTCTCTTCAAGCCGGAAGGGGCCATACAGTCATGTATCCCCGCCGAAAGCCTCGAACCAAGAGCAAGAAGGGAAGGATTGCGGCATTCCCTGATTGCCTCCGACAAGCATTGCTCTAACCACCTCGCATTATCTATGCTAGCAAGGATGCTAGAAGAATACTACTGAGGTGGTTAAATTATAATGTGTTGATACTCATGGATGGTAGCTTTGATCTCGTATGAAAATAGGTCTTTGTTATCGTATATGTAATTTTGTTGTAAGGTTTTTGTTATCGTATATGTAATTTTTTTATTTGTTTTATCTTGTACTCTTGTGCTCTATCTAAATAAATATTTTGTTGTCGTTAACAAAACATATATGTACTCAAGCATAGAGTTTACTATATAAATGTATAAAAAATAAAAAAAGTAGATATAACCATAATTCATTATATTATATAATAATATTAAGATAAGTAGATATTACATATCTTGATCTAAAAATTAGTAGAAATTACATATATAATATTATTCTAAATTATATTATACAATAAAAAATAGCGACGGCGTCGACGCCCCGCTCCACCACCGCGCCGCGCGGTCCACCACCCCACCACCGCGAGGATCAAGGATCCACACCAAGGTCCTTCAGTGCCGCCTCTAGCGCCGCCACACGGTCGTTAGCGTCGGCGAGCATGCGGCGCAGCTCCACCGACTCTTCCTCGGCGGCGGCTCGGGCCGCATGCTCGGCATGCAGCCTCTCGCCGCAGATTGAGGGCCTCCACCTCGGCGGGCGGCGCATACGCCGCTCATGCAGCCCGCCGCAGATTGAGGGCCTCCACCTCGGCAGAGCGGCGTCTACGCCGCTCATCGGCGACTTGGGCGTGCAGGCCGGCGATTCGCTCCGCCGGTGGGGGGGGCTCCGGTGGCCGAGATCCTGGCAAAGAATTGGCGGGCCCTCTCGCCGGATGCTCCGCCCTCACTGCTGTCCTTGGGAGCGCCGCCGTCAGACGCCATGAACACGAGTGTGGAAGAATAGGATGAAGGGAGAATGAGGATGCGCCGGATTTTCCCTTGGCCGGCGGTTTAAATAGGCATCTTGAAATACACATCACTGCCGGCTTGTAATAAGACCCGGCGGTGATATGATATGTATAAAAATATAAAAAAAGTTTAAAAATTTTGAGGCAGCACGGACTCGAGCGCGGGTCGCAAGTTCCAGAGCACGCGGCCTTAACCGCTGGGACAAAGAGGGGAGATCGAAAGAGTGGAGCAGTATAGGTTACTTAACTGCACATAGCAGTCTCAATCATCACTGCCGGATCGTAACAAGAACCGGCAGTGATAAGTTGGCGGGGACGAACGGCCAAATGCCCGCTTCGTCTTCCTTGCCGCGCATTGATGGCGGTGTGAACTGATAGGCCACCGGGGACGGTGGCCTTTGAGTCCCCCGCCGGTGGCCTTTATAAATCGGCCTCCTCGGCTGCATTCTCCGCCTCCCACCTTCCTCTCCTTCCATTCTCTTCTCTCCTTCGCCATCGTCATGGAGTCTAGCGGCCGTGGTGTCGGTGGTGGCCGCAGCGGTGGTGACAGAGCCGGACGCCGGGGACGGCGTTTTCTGCACCCGTCGACCTCCTCCCCGGCCGCCAAGTCCGCGCGCCGGAGAACCAAGTCCTCGCCCTGCGCGCGCAGCTTGTCCAAGAGCGGAGCTGGCGCAGGACGGCCGAGGAGGCGCTGCAGGTGGAGCGCGTGGCCCTCGCGGCGGCCGAGGAGGAGGCCGCCATCCTCCGCGATGTGCTGGCGGCCGAGCAGACGGCCCGCGCGGCTGCCGAGGTGGAGGAGGAGGCTGCTCGCAGCCAGCTCGAGGCGGCGGGCCCCCGTTAGGCGACGGTGAGGGTGCGGCGGCGAGGACGGCGGCGAGCGGACGTCGAACGCCGCCGCCATTTTTTTATTAGTTTTTTTATTTACAAGAAATTTTAATTATGTAATGAAAACCTTATCATATTATCAATATAATGAATTTCTATTCCTACGAGTTTCGTTTTATTTATTTTATTATTATTTTTGAGCAAGTTGAATTATATTATATAATGAATTTGAGCAAGTTGCCCTCTGTTCATGGGGAGGAGGAAGGAGAAGCAGGCGGTGTGCTGTCGGGCGGCCCCGCCGGCTCGCCACACCGGCGGCGATGCGTCCCATGCCTGCCGGTCTCGGCTAGAGCCGGCGGTGATATCTGCCCACCTAATCACCTTGCCGGCTCTAGACACGCGCCGGCAGTAATATACTCATCACTGCCGGCTCTAGACACGAGCCGGCAGTAATATCCTCATCACTGCCGGTGCCTTCGCTGCCTGACGCGAGTCAGGCTCCGTCGAGCTTGGCACCGGCTGTGATGAGTCATCACTGCTGGTTTCGCCATTTCTGGCGGTGATACGGTGGGCTGTGATGTGCGAATCTGCAGTAGTGATTGACCGTAGTTATTGAAGTGGCTTTTGAAAAGCTGGCTTTTGAAAAAATAAACGAAAGGCTGAGAAACAATTATTGATGAGATTTTGTACCTTTTGATGTGCTAAAAAGCTTTAAAATTCATCACAAAACGAATATAAAAAAGCTAAAATCTAAAAGTCAGAAAGCCACCTTTTGAGAAATTATAAAACCCCAAAGTTACAACTCAACCAAACCTACCCAGAATATCAAAAAAGACCCCCAGGGCTGCAACTGACATAATCTTCAACGCGGTGTCATATATGCAGAGGTAGAGCATCTTGCTGGAGGAGAAGGACCAAGAGCGCTTCGAGGCTATCAAGGTCACCATGGTGGAAGCTCTGAAGAATTTCAAGTCTAACGGCATGAACCCCTCCGACGTGGTGGAAATCTAGTGATTCATGTCGTTCTTTGTAATCTTCAGTATGTCTGTATGAGGGTGTTGCGGGGAGATGGATTGGAAGCTGGATCAGAGGACGACTGAAAAACCTGAAGATCCCACGGAAGACAGAAACTGCTAGAGCCTTGTAGTTCTCTTATATGCTGCAGTTTTTGAACTTGTTATATTTTCTTTACATGTTGCGCTGGCATCTCCAGCTTTATCCTTCTAATGTAAGAACTTGTGGCTTTCAATAAAAGTCGAGGAAACTCTTTTTTTTCTAAAAAAAAAATAGAGGCCTATGATAATTCGTAATAATTACACGATACATACATTTAATATGTTGGCAACACGTGCAGACATACATACAAACTTTCTTGATATGACTGACTGAAGGAGACAGTGGCGATTATGAAGTGATCAGTAGCGTTGTTACTTAGTGATATGATACAGACCGACAATTTATTAAGGAATGTTCAAAAGTTGTCATGTGCATATGCAATGTATCATTCGTGGCTTTGTATTATTCCCTTGTTTGCGTACAGCCTACGATTTTCTTGCAGGAGGTTGGATTTTCCTGGACCGGAGCCTCCACATAGGATGGCCATGATGTTAAACTTAGCTCCATCACTTCATTTTTAAGCCATGTGTATATGTGTCAATTTTGCCGACGCCTCCGCGAAAGTTTTGCTCGATTTTGACGTTTTTGTCTTGCTCGTCTCACCTATTTTTCTTCCTTCTAATATATGTTTTTTTGCTGCGCAAATGGACATAATAATAACGTATTAGCACCGGTGCATGCCTTAAATTGCCATCCGCTTCTAAAACAAAATCCCGGCAAGTACTTTTTGTCGATGTCTTGTCGGTGGCAATATATATGTTACGCCGCCTGCGGCTGCGTCCACTACTGTACCGCGTCCGACAACTAAAAGATGGTGACGAAGGAGATCCAAGGACGAGGATTCACAACAAGCTTGTGACGGGTGTCGTCTGGGCAACGCCATGATTGGCTAGCTAGCTGTATCACGTCTCGGAGTATTGCTATATACACTACCGGAAACTGAGACTTCGCCGAGTGCAAAACTCTCCAAGAGTGCAAAGCTCTTCGAGTTAAATATCGAACACATTTTGTTGATTGTTGCACTCGGCAAAGGAGCAAACTCGGCAGATTTGCCGAGAGTCTAGCTCTCAGCAAAGGACACTCGGCTTTGCGGAGAATCTGGCTCTCAGTAAAGAAGGATACTCGGTAAAGTTCTACTTTGCCAAGTATTAGGCCCTTGACAAACCATGGCACTTGGCAAAGTTTGCATCAGGTGATGGCCGCCGGCCACCGTCACATTTTGTCGAGTGCAGCCGTTAGGCACTTGCAAAAAACATTCTTTGCTGAGACTTTTGTTTTTTTTTTTCAAAAATCTTTGCCGAGTGCTCCCAGACATGGCACTTGGCAAAGATAAGAGGCCCAGGTGCCCAACTCGAAACCTAGGTTGGTGACTAGCTTTGCCGAGTGTGTTGGGCATGGCACTGTCGATGTTTTACCACCGACTGATGGTACCAGGGCGATGATTTGTTCGGAGGAGTGTTGGCGTATGCAGGAACTAGATGGAGAAAGCAAGAAGACAACGATTTATACTAGTTTGGTACATTGGAAAGTCACGACGTACTACGTCCCAGTCTAGGGTAGATAATATGTCACGCCCTGCACTTCTTTAGGCCGTGAGGTCTATTGTGGTTGTGTTGAGGTGTTCTGAGGTTAGATGTTGAAGTGCCGATCTAGGGAGCCCTACCCTCCTTTATACATCCTAGAAGGTAGGAATCCTAATCGGTTACTATTGACGGCAATTATACCCTGTTTTCACCCCATGAAAAGCCGTCAACAATGGTTGAGTTCGGAGATAACACCATGCCAATGAGTAGTGACAAGGGTACAATTGACTTGGTTCCAGATGTACGTGTCATTATTTGGGTGCAGGTGCAAACAGGCACTTTTCAGTGTTCGGAAGCTACAAATGAAGGTAGAGCAACCAACCAAGATGGCCAATGACCAAACCAACTCCACATTCATCAATGTCATAGCCTCTGGAGATAGTGTGCAAAAAATGAGCACAAAGGTCATGTTGGCCGACCTGATATTTGTGGGTCCAATACCACCATTGTGCTTAGAATTGCATGGTGAAGCTACCTGCAAAAGATGGCCCTTTGATTCCACCAAAGGTAGGTTGACCGACCAAGGTTTGGGACCATCTCGGACACTGCCAGAACACCAGAGACCTCAGGACAGCAAAGGAGCAAGGCTGGTGGGCCCACCTGCCAGGGTCCAGGTCGGCCGACCTGGACTTGGTGGGTCCCACCTATCAGGGTTGCTCCACCGACCTTCAGGAGCTTCTAGAAGGCTGGTGGGACCCACATGT
The DNA here is from genome assembly GCA_018135685.1 of Themeda triandra. NCBI lineage: Eukaryota > Viridiplantae > Streptophyta > Magnoliopsida > Poales > Poaceae > Themeda > Themeda triandra. The sequence goes on from JAENPR010000228.1 coordinate 534,504, forward strand.
CAGCCAATGCCTGGTCGGCCGACCAGACATGTGGGCCCACCAAAGGTCAGTTGCCTCCCACCGACTTCCTGCATGGTCTCCATGTGTCCTTTGCCCACGAACGTCCATTTCAAGTCGGTTTGATCCAAGGGTGGAGAAGCCACTTCACGCGGATCGATGACGTGGCGGTGGAGTAGCCCCTACTCCACCTCCCACTATAAATACCCCCTCACTCCCTCTCATTCAAGACATCAAGGAGAAGCCTCTTGAGAGCCATGTGAAGCTATGTAGTCCACTATAGTAGTAGTAGTGTGGGAGTTAGAGTGGGTCGAGCGAAGCTCGGGGTCTCCGGAGTCGTCTTCTTGGAGAATCTGGTATGTCTTCCTCTTGTAAGACTTTCATACTTTTCCTTTACTTTTCTGAGTATTTACTTTCAGTACTTACTTAGTGCAATATTGCTCTAGTAGTAGTGTTGTAGTGTTCTAGTCTGTTTGGTAGTCGTAGTTCACTAGATAAGTTAATCTTGTCCGGTTGATTGTTTCCATCGTCAGTGCTTATAGCACTCGGGCTTGGGCTAAGTCGTATACTTAGTCTGGGTTGTAGGCGTTAGTGTGAGTGTGGTGCTCAACCTAAACCTGGTTTACCATTCATTTTCCTGACGTATATTAGCGGGAACGGCGAATCATGACAGGACTCCGTCTCCTTATAGTTCTATTTGCGTTGGGGAGGTCGATAGGCGCCCATAAGAACTAGATCCGCTGGGATAGGGGATGAACCCTCCTACGCCCGGTCATATCTCCAGCAGCCAAGTAAGACAAGATTAGTGACTTTAGTGTATCTCCACTACTAGATTAGATTAGCCCACAGAAGTAGAGTCAGAGTCATAGGAGTCTTTCACTCACTCGTTGTCCTCCCACCTAGCTATCACTCTACCTTATAAACCATCTAGTCACCTCCTTGATCCACCCTTCCTATACACTCCGTTTATCCCTCTTCCACTAGTGATACTAGACTATAGACACCTGGATCTTCTCCCCCTATTAACTCCTAGATACTGCTTTCCCTTGGGAGAAATAAATCGACAACCTTGGAATACTCCTTGGTGAAATGCTACAGCGGTACATTCTGTGCACTTGCGGAATATCCAATAGATATAGAATTACCCCTCCTGGCATCTCTAGCGTCGCTGCCATACTTCTGGTGGTTGCACTAAGAAATGCCAACAGTTACATCGTAGAAGTCCTAGTAGGATTATAAACTAGTCCTAATAGGATTACATGAAAGGAATCCAAATTGGACTAGGTCTTCTTCTCTCTTCCCTGTGGGGAATCCCACATCGATAAGCCCCTGAGCATTTTATGGTTGAGGTTTGGAAGCCTTGTTATTCTTCTTGGTCTTCGTTGAGTTGTTGTAGATTTGGTTCGTGTTTTTCTAAAGTGAAACCTTTAGATGGTCTTCTTTTGATTGGAACATCTTGACTGATGTGCACTTTCTTCTGGAAGAAAAGTGCACTCAGTGAGTGTAGCCCTCGAGCCTCTTGTTGGGACGAAAAACTGGAGGGTCCTTTCAATCTTCTTGGTTGCTTAAGGTGAGTGCAATTTTCGTGCGAATCGCACTCACTGAGTGTAGTCCCCGAGCCTCTTGCTATTTGGTACAAAGAGCTGGAGGGTCTTCGAAGAAACATTTTGAAGATCTTCTTTGAGGGTACGTACTCTGCAGTCCCCGAGCCTTCTCCATGTTCTTTTCTTTAGAAAAGAAATTGGATGAAGTGTCTTGATGTGTTGCAATCTTGAATTCTTGTATTCTTGGTCCTTTGTCCTTGAATCCGAGCCCCCAGACGTAGTGCCAGAGTGAAAACAGATAAGTCGAGGCAATGATGAGCCCCGAGCTTAGTGGCGTAATGTCTGAGCATTCATTCTTATGGAATGAGTTATTTTGTATGTCATCCTAAGTTGTTCTTGATCAATCTGAATTGTTTCTAGACTTGTCTGGTTCTTGACACACGTCTTCCAGGTTGTTCTTGATTATCTTAGTTGTTTCTGGACTTGTCTAGTTCTTGACACACCTCTTCTAGGTTGGTCAATCTTTGACGTACTTCGTCCAGGTTGTTCGATCTTTGACATACTTCATCCAAGTTGTTTTTTATCTTGTTTGCTTCTTGATGCACATTTTCTAGGTTGTTTAATCTTTGACATACTTCATCCAGGTTGTTTTTCATCAACCCAAATTCTTTCTGAACTTGTCTCGATCTCTTTCCCACCTCATTTAGGTTGTTTTTTTTTTATCAATCTGGGTTCTTCCTGAACTCAGCTGACGTGTTGGTTGAGTATGGTAGCTCTTAGGAGCATACCTTTCCCAACGACATGGTCTAGATGTAGTCCCCTACATGTTAAACATAAAAAATATGTTGTGGTTGACATTTCGGATATCAAGTCAGGAGTAGGTCCCTTGTAAAAATAATCAATCGGGATCTGATCCCGACATTATGAAATGCATATAAACTTTTTTCGCGTCTTGCTCTTAATTTTCCTCTGGTAGTGTCCTGTTATGTTTAACAACGTGGTCCCTATTTAGCCGTTGATCATTTATCAAGGCATTAGGCGTGATAGAAGAGCCAAGGCTTTGCGGATTAAGGTTTTCTACCCGAGTACTTTAGCGAAGTACCAACCTAGTCACCAGTGGACGATGATGTGGAAGAGCAACATTGAGGAGGATAAGACAGGATGGGGGGTGCATCCTTTGTAAGCAACTGTTTCCACAGCAGGAATGCATATTTCCTCAAAACTTGATAGAAAATGCGCGGGACTCATACATGGGCTTGGAAATTCACTAGGAAGCGACACTGAAGGTAACCGACAGTGGTGATTGTTGATATATGTTATGCACACAGAAGAGTCAAAGAGAAATAATCTGCAAGCGCACGGATATCAGTGAGCACTTCGCCCGGGAGATATTTCTAGAGTATCGTAATTTATCGACAGGGAGAAAACATGCGATGCCTAGCCAAGTCTATGCTAAACCCCTGAGCTACAAGCAAGGACTAAGAATAAAGGGATATAGAGAAGACTGCTTCAACATTCTAGTTCTAATCTTTGGCAAACTATGCGATCACTATCCTAATAGAGACATACTTAGGGGAAAGACACCAGTAGGGGATGCTTTACCCTAGCAACCAGGTCTTACAAAACCTACTAACGGGAGGAGGCTACCGAAGGATCTACAAGGCTATATGAGTCACCCCTGCGATCTACTACCAATGCGGATAGTAGGGAATATCTATGAGTACCCGAGCCCAAGCACCATGCTTACACTATGGATGATTACTCTACTCCCTACACAAATAGAATAAAGTAAACTCACAAACCAAAGAATAATAATAATAATGTACTTACTAGTATTAGATGTTAAATTACCGAAGAATCTCAGAAACAAGCCCCATGTTAGGGAGAGACACCGACAGGCCGGCACTTCCTCCAACTCTTCCCTCCACTCTATCTCTCTCTAATCTAAAAGAATAACTCTAATCTCACATGGAGACTACAAAGCAAATCCTCTCTTGAATGCTTGGCTCTAGAGAGGTAGTCCATTCAAGGGACCCATGTAGGCTGATTCTGACTAGAAATTGTTAATGAATTAGGGTCACAAAAAATATGGTATAGGCACCACGCCTACACAATATTCACCACACACCCATGGTATCAATGAGCATGCGCTATACGATCCTAAACTTGAATATAATTCTAATCCAACTATGCCAAGTATATAATCAAAGTAACTAAGAACATTATAATTGAGAATATAAGAAAATAGAGCAAAGTCATATCCAATATAGCAGAATAGACCAAAGTCATATTCATAGTAGCAGTGAACATTATGAATAATACAAGAATGAATATATAAAAATACGAGAGAAAGCGAGAATTACCAAGCAAACTCTTACAGATCCGGAAACCAAATGAAGCTTGCCTCCTTCTAGATCTACACTACTACAGAAAGTTAAATCTGCAACAGTGAAAATGAGGTTTCAGGCGCAGCGTTTCTGCCGACACTATGTCAGGGTCTGTAAAGATCAGGCAACAGCAGCGACGGGATTTTAACCGGCCCTGAAGAAGGGTCCTCAGAGGCGGTTTTCTTAAGAGAACCAATTCTGATAACCTCTTCTTCAAGGGCAGTTGCCTTAGGAGAACCGCCCTTGAAGTGGGTTTTTAGAGGTGTTTTTCTTAAGAGAGCAGCCTAAGATAAGGCTTGTTTGGAAAGGATTTGATTATGACAACTGCCTCTGATGTCAGATTTCAAGAGTTTCCGAAAAGGTCTTATTAGGTATAATTAATAATTAAAATTAGTTTCAAATTTTTGAATTTGAAAATTGCAGCCATATTTAAAATTAGAAAATTGCCACCAATTTCAAATAATTAAAAATAGCTCCACAAATACCCACCAATAGCTTTATTATATATTAACAATATATATAATATATGTACATGTTCAACAAGATATATATATTTGATTTGTACAACAATCTGAACCTAAATTACAAGCAAGCTAATTATCGGTGCTACTAGCTCCTCAAAATCAAGGAGAACATGATCCAACTTGCAGTGCGAAGATAAATTTGGGTTGTGTAGTATCTGCACACGTCCAAAGAAAAAAAAAGATCAGTTTCCAATTTTGCAACACAGTGCAAACAAACAAAATAATGAAGGCGCTACTTATTATTTGCAAAAATAGAACATGCATGTATACAATGTAAGAGAGTATATATATGTATAGCACCTCAAAATCAAGCAAAATGGTCCAAACTTGCAGTGCGAAGCCAAACTTGGGTTATGTAGCATTTATCTGTGCACACGTTGTCCAAATTAAGGAAAAAAGATCAGTTTCCAACTCTGTGTGTGTAGTCCAAACAAACAAAATACATGAAAAAACTTCATATTATTTGCATAGATAGAACATGCAGGTATAGAATTTTTCAGAGTATATATGTCGAGAAGAGTAAACATACCTGTCCAAACATACACTAGATCGATCCTTTCGGTGTCGGAAGACGGCGTCGAGGTCTCTGGCTGAGTTGAGGTGTGGTTTCCAGTTGGTGCACGCAGTGTGTCGTCGCGCAGAAGTTTGCAAAAAGGAAAAAAAATCATTGATCAGCGTAGAGTCATTGGTTGCTGCCAATATCAAACAAAAATATATCTACGCATGATGAGCAAGGGCAGCCAACAATCTCTTATATAAAATACCATATACAATATATATCCTAAAATGTTATCATCATTGGCCACACAAAATGACCTTCGCAAATGAAACAAAACCCAACATTATTACTACCTTTATACACAAGTATGAAAATAACAATGATACGCTCAGTATCATTTCCTAAGGTCATGCAAATATATTAACTGGCCTCAGATTAATTAATTGCACTACACCATATACAAGCTATGTTAGAGAAACATATGCACACGCTATTCTCAAAGGAAAAAATAAACAGTTTCCAAGGCCCCATTTAATTGTACTGAAGCCAAATCTCTGTTCTGAAACAGCTAGCACCAACAGAAAGTTAAGTCTTACATTGAATCAAGATGACCAATACTAATAGTTTTCAAGACAGCAGCCAACATATACCCTCCTCATTCGACCTAATTAAGCAAAGAAACCATGTCAAATGGATGAAGTTCCATTTACTTTGGATTGTTGTTTCTATTCTCCTCCTCAAGCAGAGAAGCAAGTGCCTTTGTTTCAGGAGACTCTATCACCAACAAAGAGAGTAAAATAGTTCCGTAAGTGGTAGATCAAAGCCTGAATTAATCTAGGTAAGCTTGGGGGATCTTGTTGGCGGTCCTTATCGATGAATTTACACCGCCAATTTAAGATAAAAAAGGGTGAATTAAATATTTTTATACACATATACATTTATTACTAACCCAATTCCATGTGCACTAGGAAAAATATTGTTGTTGCAGGAATATATATAAAGTGTAGGAATTTTATAAATAAAAGGAGCTTTCTGGAAAGCGCCAAACCAAACCAAGTGGAGAAGGGCCACCTCGGGACCAGATTGGGCCGGAAACACGTCGGTACCACGATCCAGGACCAGCCTAGAGCCCACCAGTGAAAGGTGGTCAGGGGGCGGCGACACCCAAGCGCGGGCGCGCCTGGGGCGCACGCACGCCCTCCCCTCTGCTGCGTAGCCCGGCCTATTGGAGGCGGTGCAATCAATGCAGAGGAGGGCGGTGCATTGGTGTACCTTCCATTTTTGCCCCTGAACTGACCTCCACACGGCTTAAAAGAGAGGAGGAGACACCCCCAACACACACACACACACCCCATTTGGAGCCTCACTCTCTCACACTCACACTTGTTCTTTAGTCTAGCACTTAGTAGTATTTTGGAGTAAGGAGAGCTACCAAGGAGAACTTGTCTCCTAGGAAGAAGAGCTACCATGGAGTTCTCTTCCTTAGTCAAGTTCTTGATTCATATATATAGCTTTGCATATGAACTAGAGTATAGTCTCGATCATGTTCTTCTTGATATGTATGAACTAGAGCAAAGTTCATATGATTAGTTCATAGCATGTTCATCCCTGTTCTTCATTGTTCATATGATTTATAGAATTAGAGATCACGATGAGAATATAGTAACAGTTCGTTGTTCTTTCGGGTTTGCCTATGTCCTAACTCGTCCATCCGTAGGGTGGGAGTCCTGGGGAGGGGGGGGGGCATAGGTAGTTCTCTGGTATGCGGATGTGGTGTCCAGATACGAGGGGGCCTTCGAATATGACAGCATTCCACTGTGGAGGGGTAGGCGCTCGGTGGTGACAGCCCTGTCCGTCCCTCGTAATCCCCCATGTCTGCATGTCGTGTAGGAGTTCGTAAATGCCTCTATCGGCTGGCAGACCAGCTACGGGGGTCTCCCTGTTGCTTTAGGTTCTGAGTTATCTCTAACTTTGTATAACATGTGAAACTAACTGTTCTATGCGTAGTTGTATACGACCTACATGCTCCATGAAGATTTATTCTTTATTCTTTCTGTTACTTTTATTCCTTCTTTACCTTTATCCTTGAGTCTGGCCCTAAGTGTGTGTACACTATCTTGCAAACCGATTATTTACCCCTGCATAGTACTAAGACTTATTTCAATGATATGAAGTTCTATATCCATGCTAGAGGTATTTTACACCATGCCTTCCTTTGAGAAAATATAAATAACGATACCCTGATATACTTCCGGGTGAAATGCTACAATGATAGATCCACGCGCTTGCGGATATTATCTAAAGGACATGATTTATCACTTGGCGTTTCTTAGTGTGATCATTGGGATGTAACAATTCTAGTGATTATGCTAACAAATGCCAACAAGCATTTCTGACGCCGTTGCTGGGATGGACTTAAACCTCCATACTTGGTAGCGACGTTAAGAAATGCCAACAGCCTGTTGGGTTTTTCTTGCCTCATTTTATTCTACAAAATGAAATAAATAAAATAAATATGTAGTGACTCCTGTTGGCTTTCCTTGTCTTATTTTTTAAAACATTTGAAGCAAAACAAAACCGCCAGCGTCGAATTCGAACCCGGGGCAGCAACAAGCGATAGAAGAGACTGAACCGCTGGACTACTATAATGTTTTCATTACATCATGAGGAGGATTATATGAATTCTTACGCCCTCATAAATCTTTGTTCGTCCACTGCACTTATTTGATGGACCGACCGTCCTATTGGGCCAAGCTGGCCAGGCTAAAGGCTATGGTTCCTGTAGCGACACAGTATAGCGTGAAGTTTAGTAGTAAGTAGTCTAACTACCATACTGTAAGTTGGAGGAGAGTTGAGCCAGCTTAAAGACCCAGGCCAAGGACACATGCTAACAACGTGCCAAGTATTTGAAGCAAGTGCATGGTAGTTCATGTCCATTTAAACCATGTTTTCATGCTTTGAAATATAGTTCAAATGGGTATGAAATACCATGCAATGCTTTAAATACTTGGCATTTATTTTTCAGATTTATTCATGATGTCACTTATTTATAAGATACGTTACATTTTCAACTTAAATGCTTGACACTTTTTTTATCAGATTTAATTTGTTTACGATGTCTCTTATTTATAATTAAGTTACATTTTCAACTTAAATTCTTGGCACTTTTTTTTCAGATTTATTCATGATATGCATCTTATTTATAGATACGTTACTTTTGAACTTGAAGTCTTCCTATTCAAAATTTTTGACCATTTGTTTTGAGCTAAAGCGAATAGTCCGTGGAGAGAGAAATTTAGTTGGACGGACCAACCCCAGTCTGACCCAATATCTCTATCTCAATTGGGCGCCCAAGCTGGGCCAGGCTAAAGACGACGCTTCCTGCGCAACACTGTGTATAGCGTGGTGTTTAATTATATTAGTCGATAGTACCATACCACAAGTTCGAGGAGAGTTGAACCAAGTTAAAAACCCAGACCAAGGACACATGCTAGCAACGTGCCAAGCATTTGGAAGTAGAGGTGCACTTGAACCCATTAGTATGGAAAAGATACAAACGGGTTGAGGTGCACATCTAGTTCTAAATGCTTGGCACTTATTTTGTCAGATTTTTTTTACGATGTCTCTTATTTTTATATTAGAGTTTGCAAATGTAGATGATGGTAGCACTTGTTTTGTCACATTTCTTCATGATGTATCTTATTTATATGAGAGTTACACGCTTCTTTTTTTTGTTAAAAAAATGTTGGGTCAGTCCCACATTTTGCCAATTTGGGCTAGGATCCTCTAGTGATATTGTAGTGCGAAATTAAGTACCATAAGGAAAATTGAAGGAGAGTTGAACTAGTTTAAAAACCTATTACAAGGGCACATGGCAGTACCGGATAATGAATGTGTTCATTAGAGCTGCTCTCTTACTCGGACTGAGACTCAGATTCAGTCTCTAACTCTTACATAGAGAGACGAGCCACTCTTACTTATGAGTCTCGTCTCTCTGTCAGAGTCAGAGTCTGAATCTGAGTCTTACTCATAGTAAGAGCAGCTCAATTATTTACACATTCATATCCTGTATTTTATACCATTAAGTAATGTTACTCCATCTCTAAATAAGTTAAATTTTCAAGTTGAAGCATGCTTATTCAAATTTTAGTTGGACATGGATGCTCCTTTTTGCATTATTTTTTTTTCAAGTAATTGAAGCAAAATAAAAGACAACGTGGAGTTCTTGTTTCTGTGTAAAAATAGTTGGGCCAGCTCCATTGGGACAAGTTGGGCTAGACTAAAAGCCAATGTTTCTGTAGCAACACACTTTAGTGGGATGTTTAGTACCATATTGAAAGTTGGAGAAGAATTGAACCAACTTAAAAACCCAAACCAAGGACACACCATAACAACATAACAGATGAAGTTGTAAATAAATGGGCCTGCTATCACTCCCTAAACCATAAACTCTAAACCCTAGTCTAAACCATAAAGTGGGGTTTAGGGTTTTTAGCGTTTAGGACTTAGGAAGTGATAACAAGTCGATTTATTTACAAATTCATCGTCATAAGTTTTGTGTAAAAAATGTTGGCCCAGCCCCATTAGGCTAAGCTAATTTGGGGTGCATAAATGTGAGACCTAGCCACAATTTGGACTACGCTAGAAGCCACAACTCCTTCAATGATATTGTAGCGAGAAGTTTAGTACCACATACATCGGTTGTTAGAGGCGGATGGATTAAGAACAGCGTTTGAAAAACATTCTTCAGAGCTGGCCCGCGTAACAGAACAACATCTAGACAATACAATCTACAGCATCGGTTGATATAAAAGCACCGCCCTTGAAAATCGTTCTTCAGAGGCGGCCTGCGTAACAGAACCGACTTTGAAAATGGACTCGTTTCAGAGACGGGTGGTTTAACTTAACCGCTTCTGCTGTAGGATATTCAGGGGCTGTCGCGAAGCTACAGTGCGGCCTCGCGAGTTTAGCAGCGGCGTGCTAGGTGACCCGCCTCTGTTAAAAACGGGTGCCGTTACAGATGTGCATTTCTGTACTAGTGATAGCCCTATGTAGCTATGCTCTAAACTATGAAGCTCTGATTGAGATGGTGGCTCTCTCTTGAGATAGATGAATAATGAACTGGATTAGTGCTTCTCCCACGGCAAGCGGCCTTGCTTATATAGCCCCCTTCGAGGCACCACGGCCGTCGGATCAAACCGACCATAATGGACGAAGATTATTGATCCTAAAATGCGGTGGACGCATGATCCATGTGCTTCACCCTCACTAGTTGATGGGGGAGGGCGGCTACCCAAGGGGGAGGGCACCCGCCTTGTCCCAGTGACAGGTGGCCCCCCCTCCGAGGGTCTGCCTTCTCGAGTCTTCTAGATTGTTATTTCGTATATGAAGGTGCTTTTCTCTCTATGTAAATCTAACATGTGAACCTCCTTTAGATCTTTTCTGATAACCCCCTGCAAAAATAGACTTGATTTGGAATTTCCGCGAAAAGTGACACGACTTGCTTTAGAATTTCCAAGAAAAATTCCACGGGTGGCTGACCAGTGGGAGCCTCCCTGAAATTATATATATTTTTTCAGTTTGTTTTGGGATGTCTGAAAAACACATTAGTATCGAGTCATAAGAACCGACACTGATACCCACCACACATCACTGATGGTTTGCTTGTGCCGGTTCAAAATTCGGCGTAGTATCCCTACCATAGCATGTAAAAGCAATCTTTATAGTTTTGGATTGGTGGAGTAATAATCCATTACAAAGTTCGTATTTGAACCAATAAAAAAATTTAAATACAGATTAGCAGATATAATAAATGAATATCTGTTCTTTTGCAAAGGTATGGTAGTCAATTAGGACCTTTGGCATATCACTTTTAGCTGATATGACAAAATATAATAAAGGTACAGCTGCTTCGGTTAGACCGATCTTTCAAAATAGCTTTAGTTACATATATATAGTGTACACTTATTTTTCTTGAAAAAGTAAGCAAGATAAGCACATCATTTCGGTTTCCATGATACAGGTAAGAAACGCCAGAAGGATGAATATGTGAAGCCAAAACCGATCGGATCGGACATTCTTTCCACTTTAGCATGCCCCTTCGGCCGGTCCCACTTTAGCATGCCCCTTCGGCCGGTCCCACTTTATTTCTGTGCGTGCAGCATGCGTGCACTACTGTTGTTCCTGTGTATGTGCATGTTGTGCAGGTTACATCTTTGTACGTGTGCAGCTTCATTCATTCATCACTGCAACTGCAATTATCAGGTGGCGTCTACTTAATTGGTGGTTTGAAAGGTGGTAACACCAAGCTGGATGAGATGATATAGATTAACAAGCACCGCCAAGTCTTCAAACCGCTACTTTTGGTCCCAAATGCTGTGTCTCACATACCTTTCCCACGTCACTTTATTGTGACAAAGCAAAAGTGACAGGGAGAAGGGAAATAAAGAAAAAATATAATTGTGTGTATAACATACAAAAGAAGAATGAGTGAGAGAGAGGAGGGGGTATGTAGAGAGAGAAAGAGAGAGAGAAAGGGGCTGGAGGAAAGCAAGGGAAAGTTCACAAATAAAGGAGTGAAGCAAAAGGAAGCGGAAAACAAAACAAAACAAAGCCCAGATTCCTCTCCAAACAGCGCCTATGCTTTTTTTATGCAGCTCCTCTCACCTCTTCTTCTGTTTGGTATTGGTGTTGTTCCTTCTCTCTCTATCTCTAACTCCCTCTCCTCTCCCTCTCTATAGGAGGAGGAAGAGATATATGCCGAGCCCATCTGCCTCAAGGAAATCGCGACGAGCTAGCGACGCTGGCCCCCTTTAAGATTGACCTGAGACTACTTCACACCAAGAGTGCAAGAGGGAGAGAGCCTGGAAAGGAAGAGATAGCAGCTAGCTACCATTTGTTGAAGCAGGAGAGCTCATCATCTCTAGCTCTTGTCTCTCTCTAGAGCGCGCGGCCGGTGGTGATGAACAGAGGAGAATTCCAGACCTCCCTTGTCCAGCAGATGATCTGGAGCGGTACTGGCAGTGGCGGAGGCGGCAATACCGCCACAGCCAGCAGCAATATCATGAGCAGCTTCAACAAGTCTTGCCATGAGGATGAAGAAGCCTCCCCCAACCTGCCCTCCTTGTCGTCTCCATCGATGCTCTTCTCCCAGCAGTTTCTGCACAACGCCGGTACCTCTTCAGGCCAACTAGGTCATATCAACGGTGGCCCGGCTGCTTCTCTTCCAAGTCTGCACGACGGCGGCAGCTGTCAAGAGAACCACATGCCGGAATCATGGAGCCAGATGCTTCTGTAAACACCCCCTCTCTCCCTCTTATTTGTCTATCTCTCTCTCTCTCTTGAGTCTTTTTCCCCTCCCCAGCGGCCCTCATTTGTTCTTTACTAGTTAAATCTTTTAAGATATATTCATGCAAACAGATCCACAATTACAAACCCCTCCACACAATCCATGTAAACTTCAGTTCTCCCTAGCTATACTTAACAGTAGCTCTAGGTGAAGGAATAAAGTGGTTAACCCACTTTGTCCTATAGCGGATCAAGCCTTTCCCAGTGTTAATCCACCTTCCTGTCTCTAACCATCTTTGTTCATGTTCATTTTACTCTGATGCTAACTTGCAGTTGTTCTTATCTCCATGGACTCATCTGTCTGTGCTCATCTATAACTACATGTGCAGAGGGGGGTTAGTTGGAGGAGACCATGAGCGATACAGTGCCACCGCAGCAGCTCTCCTCTCAAAGGGCATAGAGAATTGGGGGGATCACGCTGCAGCAGCTGCAAGTGCATGCATGGTGGGTGGTGGTATGAAGGAGGAGGGCTCCGCCATGCCTCGACCCCCGTACAACTTCTATGGGAGCCATAGCCACCTCGCGGCTGGTGACCATGAGATGCCGGCGCCAGGAGGGGCCAGCAAGTCCCAGCTGAGCCAGATGCTCCTGGCCTCGTCCCCTAGGTCCTGCATCACCACCAGCCTCGGCAGCAACATGCTCGACTTCTCAACCAGCGCGCCACCGCCGGAGCTAAAGAGCCACCATCATCACTCTGATAACTCATCCGAGGTGATATGAGCTACTTTTTTCTTGATATATAATCAGGGAAAAGTTTATCCGTTGCTAGTTCATAGGCTGTTTTTTGTTCTTTCCAAATCACTTTGTTTTTTTTTTCCACATTATTAGTTTCCTACCTTGATTCTTTTTTCACAAAGGACAAACGTAATTCGCCGAGGAATTTATCGACTTTATATTCATGCTTATGGATCGGAAGATATGTAGTTACTAGATGCACATTAATTATTCGATCGACATGGGGTTTTGCCTACTTTATTACCCAATGTTTCATCTTGATCGCCCTCGGGAAGAGATGGTACTTTCAAAAGGCACTGCATTCATCTTAGTTTCAGATGGAAAGATATACCATGATTATGTTCTCTCATCGATAACCAACTAGGATGGGGGCGGGTCTATGCTGTCAATAAGATCTCTTGGTGAGGGTGCATTCTATATCTTCCATGAACTGAAACAAACTAAAGGCAGTAGTACTATTCTTCTTTTCATGAAAAGATGCTTTATTTGCTAGTAGTACAGACATGCATGTTTCCATGTCATATGCAAATCCACTTTAGTCAACTAAGCTGAGAGGTGGTATTTTCATGCACGTTGTTTCATGATCTCTTCTTTGGTCATAGTGTCACGGCATGCGTCCATTGAAAGGGCCCCCTCTTTTTGTTACTACTTATTTACTACTCCTTCTATCCCTCCTCACCCCCCAAACCACACGTACACACAAAAAATGTAATCTAGGTTTGGTTAAAGTAAACAGTATCAACACATTTACGATTTCAAATAGGTAATACTGTGCATATATATTCCATGATAATTCTCACTAAGGAGGCCTATTTTTTTGACGCAACATTAAGGATGCCTTTGATATCATAATATTGGTTCGTATTTATAATTTTGAGAAAAATGCAATTCTATGTTTGGTAAAAGTGAAGATGGTTTGACTTTAATACTGTAGTTTGAATTACATTCTTTTCCTGGCTAGAAGGATTGAGCACATTTCTTGACCTACTGTTTTATTAATATGGTCCTAGTACATATGATCCATAGCTTGTCAGTGTTGAGAGGTAGAACCACTGGCAACGATTTCACTTTATGAAGAGTGTTAGTATGTGTTGTTTCATGGGACAGGTTCAAATGGAATCATGATTGTTCTTGCTTTGTTTCTTTGTCTTTCTCTGCTAGTGCAACAGCACTGCAACAGGTTCAGCCAGCAAGAAACCTAGGGTTCAGGCCTCCTCTTCAGCACAATCTACTCTAAAGGTTTCTTCTTCATCTCACTGCTTTCCATAACCCCAACCCGGCCTATCTTTTGTGTGCATCTCTCTCTCTCTCCCTCTCTCTCTCTCTGTCTCACACACACACACATTCTAGAAATTCGTGCAGCAAGTACACTTGGAAATTAACATATGATATAATAGTGATAACTTACACCATTGTTAGGGATAGATACGTACAAGCATGCTAGCTATTAACTTATTTACTGAGGTATGACGACTGTGACTTTTTGTTTGATGCAGGTGAGGAAGGAGAGATTGGGTGATAGAATAACTGCTCTTCACCAGATTGTTTCCCCGTTTGGCAAGGTTAGAGAACTAAAAACTATACACAACATGCATGGATCGATTGATTATGTACAGAGCCAGCAGCACCTTGTGACTAGTATGTAGTAATGCTAGAGAGAAAGATACGGTAGATCAGTCGTCGGATCTGAGTGCATGTGTTTTCCTCGCATGCTGAGTTGCAGTTGTCTATAGTTTGTTGCCATGCATCTGCTTTGTTTTGCTCCTACTTTCACTCGAGGGGTTGTGTCCAACTAAAGCATTTCCCTGACACACGTGCCTCTTTTTTACAGACTGACACGGCGTCTGTACTGCAAGAAACCATTGGCTATATCAGATTCCTCCTGGGTCAAATTGAGGTCCAATCTCTCTCTCTCTCTCTCTCTCTCTCTCTCTCTCTCTCTCTCTCTCTCTCTCTCTCTCTCTCTCATCGTGCGCTTTGAAAAATTCATAAGTGATGGTCATATAGCTAGCTATGACCATCAGAAGCATGCAGTATGGGACTATGGGTGAAGAAAGAATAATGGCCCGCCCCACTGGCCAGTGTCAAGATGTTTCTACCTTATATCACAGTAAAAAAATGAAACCGTACGTTCTTGTTGTCACTGCTTATATAGCTGAACCCACAAAACCACAACTCTGTCCTTCCCGGCCCACAAGCCAGTGGCAGGAATAGCAGCAGGTGTTGCCGCAGCATGGGATTGGGAAGACGGGAGCTAGCGGGCAAAAAAAGCTGGGTGCGCGGGAAACAAAAAGAGAATATGCATGGGAAGGGTAGGGACGGGTGCAAGAGCACGCTGTTAAAGTTGATCGCTTTGCATGGGCGCGCGCGCGCACGCATCAGAATCAGCAACTGCAAACAGCGAGATGGATCAACCGATGCGCTGCTCTGTCTTGTAGCGTCTTGTGTGCTTCAGGGACTACAGCTCTCTCTCTCTCTCTCTCTCTCTCTCTCTCTCTCTCTCTCTCTCTCTCTCTCTCATTTTTCATGACCAGCGTGGGTTTTTCTTCTCTGTGACAGGCTCTCAGCTACCCCTACATGGGCCACGGCAATGGGACCTCCATTCAAAATGTATGTTGCATTCATATCTCTCTCTCTCTCTCTCTCTTTCTCTCACACACGAGCACACTCTGGAAGGAATCTTACGTACGTGCGAGGTTAACAATATGCCCATCCACGTGCATTCGTATTGTGAAATTATTAACTGGTCTCACTTTGACACACTTTGTACGTCGTAGGGAGATGACACGATAACGCCTTAGCAAAACCTTTAGCAAAGGTTGCCCAAAAATATACTTTGTCAAAGGTATTCTAAAGAAGCCTTTTACCAAGGCTTCAGTACGTACAGCAACACTGATCCCTTTGTTAACCTTTGTCAAAAAGGACTTTAGAACATTTGTTAACAAATTTGCCACAAAACATGCATAAGTAACTTTTAAGCTCGTTTGAGTTCCTACTGTTCTCTGAAATATATACAATAGACTTTAAGTTACAAAGCTGATGTGAACGGACAACCACCGCGCTATATGCAAATATAAGAATTTATCGTTCAAACATTTCTATGGTTGAAAATTGAAATATATATGTATGAGAATTATGTGTTCTTGTCTCTGCGTTAAACATAAGTTGATACTGACTTTGAGGAACGATAGTGACTTTGAGGAACTAACAATGATAACTATTAACCTTAACTGTTTCACAGAAAACAAAACTATTTACCTTAACTTCTCTACAAAGCTGGATTGGTAATTTTAGTTAGTTTGTTATTTTCTTGAACAAATGTGATGTATTACTTGAAGAGTTCTCAAAACTTTATGAATGGTGTTATAGAATAATGGAAAATATTAGTAACCTGAATTGTGTGCTTGTGAAGTTACTGATATAGTGTTTTTGTTATATTCTGTAAAAATACTTATGAGTAGACTATGAGAAAATAGGTGAAATTAAGGCCCATATATGTCAAGTATGTGACACCTAAACCAATGTCATGCATGTATTTGAAGTATGAAAAGACTGATCATACATATCTGAATTTTTTTATGGCATTCATTCATAGGTTTAGTTCTACAAATATTAGCCATAATTAAAAATCACTCACTAATGAAGGGAATGTTTGGATATCACTGGCTAACTGCTAGCTGCTAAAATTTTGTCGGTGAGGTATCCAAATAGGCACGCTAAAAGTGTGGCTAAAAAATAGCCTGTGTGGAGCTAACTATATATTAGCCGGTTAGCTAGCCAATAAGAGCTAAATAGTCCTAATATATGGGAAGTCTACTCTGTCCTCCAACATATCCTATCCACATTCTTTGCCCTTACTCGTATACCACACACACGTCGTCGCTGCTGCTGCTCCAGCCTCCGTGACCGCGACGGCATGCATCAGTGAAAGCGAGAGACTAGCTAGGAGAGAGGTAGAGAGGTGAGGGAGGGGCGATATGGGAGAGAGAGGGACAAAATCTGCAAGCTCCATATCTCTCAAAGAACTGGCACAGACCATGGACCATTTTTACTAAGAAATTAGGAGGATACAAGTTAGTGATCTTGGGAGATCCCAAACAGGAAGAAAATAAGTATAAAACTGCACTGATATGGCCATAATAGCATACTTTTACTTCAGCTTGCACCAGTACAACCGTAGCTAGGTCACCTTGCACTGCAGGCATTGAGAGACGAGACAACCATGGGCCAGTACACTTCATGGGTTCAATCATATTTATCCCATCTGGGAGATTATTCTCTCCAGCTTTTCTCGCACGCTTGTACGTGCAACGTTGACAATTCATTATTCATTTATATAGGGACCAATTGGAGAAAGGAACCCTGCAGGGCTCTTCCCAGAATACCCCGGCCAGGTAACCTTGAAACCCCTTGTGATTGCACATGCATAATTCCTGATATAACTTGTAAGAATATAGCCCTTTACAACCCTGCTTAATTAAACCACTTCTCATTCATATACATCTTTTGCGTCTGGTTCCTTGCGCAGTTGCTAAACCATAATAGCAACACTGGAGCACAGCAGTCTGCAGTCCAGCCTGATGAGCAGCAGGTATTCAAGCCCACTTTGCTTTGCTTCAAAGTCATTTTCAATCATCTTCATACACGTGTACATAAAAACAAATAACACAATAATCATTATCATTTTTTTCAATGGCATGCAGCTCCAACAAATTTTAATTTGGTGTTTTTTTAATAAATGAAATGTATATAATTCTATTATTCCTACCTCCAGCTAGCTAGCTTGAAATAGATAATTCCAAAAAATAAAATGATATAGCTGCAAGTTTTAAGCATCAAGTTATTCCGACTCAACGGTGATTTTTCGTATGCTAGAAAATATATATTTCAACACTGATAGATCTTTTCCCCATTACTACTATGTTTGGATTTTTGTTTGCGAGTTATGTTAGGAATAATCTGAAGAAATATTGATCACTTGGTATATATCTACATATTTTTTCGTCCAGGGGGTGAATGACGAGATGAAGAAGGATTTGAGGAGCCGGGGACTGTGCCTCGTCCCGGTCTCATGTACATCGCACTTTGGAGGGGACAACGCCGCTGACTACTGGGCCCCTGCGCCGCTTGGTGGGATCCTCCGCTAGAGCATTCACCACCAATGAAGCGCATGCATGGTCGTCTTGATGTGCCGAGCTGCTGTTTCGTGCAAGTATATGTTCATGAGGCTGCAGGGAGAGAGCTCCCTATGAATCATCACAATGGTGGTGCATGGTTGCTGGGAAACATAATATCATGAGCAGTCATTCTGGTAAGGGAGAAGGATACCTGCTGTAAGGCTGATTGCTCTTGATGCTATGCGAGTAGTATGACCTTTTGGGGGCGCAAAGCTTCATCTGTATCTGCAAGGGAGGGCTTCAAGAAGAAGATCTATATCTTCTCTGGTCCCTCTCGAAAATTTATTTCGTTCATCATGTATTTGTAATTAAAATCTAGCAAGCTATTAGTAATCTTTACTCATATATGCTAGTACAAGTTGGCCAGGAAAGGAGAGCAAGTCCCGGCCGGGTGCCGTCTTCTTGATTTATGCACGCCGGGTGTACTTAGAGAAGTTCGATCATATCACATATGTATATGACAAGTAAATTTGTATCCTTTTAACCGGGTTAAATCATCAATATTGATTATTGCATTCATGTCAGCTGCCTTACAACCTTCAGCTTTTTAACCAATCTCACCATGATGTGCACCGCTTCCGGTTGTGACCACGGGAGGATGTCAGAGTATATTAGGTAATCTCTAGATATGGTAGATTAGAATTAACAATCACGACTTACCTTATCTACTACAAAGCACATCTTTAGAGGCGATAAAAAAGCCTTCTTTTTTATGTCGGTTATCAAAAAGTTTTTATTACAGAGGAGGTCACAGAGTTCACCTCTAAAAGTGCAACTGTTAATCACAACAAGCAGAGGGAAGAGCTTAAAGTGTCCACCTTTGCTAATCATAAAAATGTCGATTGTAGTCCACTGTGGCCCAATGTTGAGCCCGCTGTCAAGACCATTGTGTGGAGATTCGTCCCCTGTGAGACGTACGTAATGCAGATCCAAACCCTACAACATGAGATGTGCCCACCATCGTCCTCTCCCCCTGGTTGGTTGTGCCACCGTGAGATCCACCCACTTTTGCACTCCCTTTCGAGCTCCTCAACTAGTGGTGGATCTGAGATCCACTGCCATGAGATCCACTCGACATCATCCCTCTCCCCTCTGAGCTCCTTAGGCAGTGGCAAATCCGAGCTCCGACTTGGATTCCTTGCCAGACCAAATGCCCATATTGTCGACACTTGGAGCACCACGTCAAAGACGAGGTGGTCTCGGCGCTAGACGAGACTAAGGTCGCCCTCCTAGCAGCGTCGTGGACGTCGTCACTCCACCTAGCGGTTCATGATTCTACGCCAAGGTCATGGTTGTTGCACCCCATGGAATCGACGTTGAAGATGATGATGAGCCTCCAATTCCATCTCCCAACGCTTTGGCAAGCTACCATTTCTATTGACCTTGTGCCTCCTCTCCGGGCCGTCAACTCTGCTGCACCGGATGCACTATCATAAAAATGATTTTAGTACTAGCACAACGATGATTTGTCTTGGTGGTGCCCATTTTTTCACTGGCGGTACAGTTCATAACGAGCAGGTGCCACTAGTGTAAATGTGTGGGCCCAGGCTAAGAATCGCCTGCACAAACTAATTAACGTGTATTATGCAAAGAAGCCAATCAATCCACTGACTATGTGTGTCATAAAGATCCACACGTGTATAGGAATCATTGTATCCTATTCGAGGTGACGATTATAAGTACTTAGAGAGAGCTATCCAAAATGTGGTGTGAGTAGATACAAGAAGAATAAAGACCATCAGAAGAGAATGGAGCCACTGTTTTGATAGGTAGAAGTGAAAGAAGACCCAAAAGAGTTCAAAAGCCATTGTTTTGATAGGTAGAAGTGAAAGAAGACCCAAAAGAGTTCAAAAAACACTAGACACGAAGAAGAAATAGATTGTTACGCACAAAGAGTGGTTCCTGCTTAGGTGATGTGGTACTCCCAACCCAAAGAACGCCAAACTTATGTGCTAGCATGCTTCTGATGAGTGCAAAGACATTTGAAACTTTGACATCCATATGATACCAAGAAATGGCAAAATGTCAATGACACATAACCCTATAAAAATGTTGAGGAACCAAAGAATGTAAGGTTTGCACCGAGTACTAATGGAATGAATCTATTTGCCACAGGAGCAGCAAGCATAGCACATGCCCAGTGATCTTGACCATCTACAACCTTCCTCCATATTTGTGCTAGAAGTAAAAATTACCTTTTGCGCTGCTAACCATTCTTATTTCTAGCTTTACACAACCTGGTATCGGCATGTGTTGACACTCAAAAATGTCTAAGGATAGGTCAACGCATCAATCCAGCAAGACGGGCAACTTTGGCGCACGAAACAAGCGCCGGACACGGCCCATGACCAGCGTCGGACGTGCCCGGCACGCGCCGGACGCAGTCCAGAGCCGGCTGCGCTGGCCCCGAGCGCCGGACGCTGGTGCCGGACTCTGCGCCGGACGCGGCTCCGCGCGCACTGCGCATGAGGCCGCGCACGACCATGCACCGAACGCGGGCACCGGACTCGTCCGACGCGCGTCAAACGCTCCACAGAGAGGTCCACGCCGGACGCGAGCGTCAGACGCGCGCCTGAGGGCGTCGGACACGTCCGACATGTGTCGCACGAGAGCGATTCCGTGCAGAATCGTGTTTTTGGCAATTGTGCTCGTGGGAAACTTGGAGTACGAGTTATGTAGATGTTTTCCACCAGGTTAAGACCACCCCCCTCTATATATATGAGAGGATCATGGCCGATTGATCCCATTCAATCAATCGAACACAAACACAACACGATCAACATCGATCAATCTATCTTCTTATACTTCTAGCCCTAATTTCTCTCTCAACCCTTCTAATTGTTGTTCGGCATCTCTCTCCGTGAGGTTCTCCGGCATCCTAGGTGCCATCCGCTGGTCCTAGGAGATCCCCTATGTGCCTCCTCCCGACGTGTCTTCCCAGAGGCGGTTCTAGGGTTTTTTCCGGCCATCAACGTGCTCTACATCGGCTATATTGGTCTCTAGATCAGTTTTCCGGTCACACTGCGTTGTTGCTATGTTGCAGGTTGCTTAGAGCTACCTCTAGGGAGTCTAAGGCCCGACCTACCTGGTGTGTTGATCCGATCCGAAGGATTCCGATGTCAACACACTTTTTGGCGACTTCGCTGGGGAGGGCAAAGCATCAACTCCAGTTTCCATCTAGCGATATGGGGAACAGTCAAGATGGAGCTTCAAGCGATGATGATTGGACTGAGGTGCACCCCAAGAACATCATATGCCCTCAAAACATGGATGACTTCCAAATGAGCTCCGCGCCAAGCTTCAGCGACAACTTGATGCCATTTGGAAAGCTTTCTATGAAAGTTGCAGCAAGGGGCGAAAGGATAAGGTGAAGCAATACAAGGAGCCTAACTACGCTGAGGTGCCAGCTTCATCATCTTTAGGGGCCTAGGAAAATTCTAATGATCAACCCAAATTTGATGATGATTCATTCCCTACACATGCCGATTACGCTGCTATGTTAGAAGGGCATAAAAAGGTTGTAGATAGATTATGGCTAAATTTGATAAGTTAGAAGGCAAGATACCTGATTCGGATCAATCGGATGTCGAAGAAGTTGAGAATTATGAGTATGCTCCTAATTTTTATGAGAATCAAGCCTTATATGCAGCCGCAAACAAAGGCAAATCGGTCTTCAAAACACAAAAAAAAGTAAGAGGCGGTTACGCAAATCCTAAGCCTTCTAGCGAAATGGTTACTTTTGCTGAAAATTTGGGTCATTCTACATGAACCGAATCCCAGCAAAGAAATAAGTCTTTGGCAGGAAACTCAATACTCCCAAACCCACCGAAGTCATCTAGTGTTATCTCTCAACAAAGTAGCTCTAGAGTAGCCCCTTCTACCGATTATACGGATTCGTTTAATCAGTTCAAGGAAGATTTGTCTAAATCTCTTGAGGAAAGTCTAGGTGTATCCATTAGGCCTAGCAAAACTACCTACCACAAGCCATACCCTGCTCACTTTGATTTCTTGAAAGCTCCGGAAGGATGGAAGGTACCGGAGTTTCAGAAGTTTAGTGGTA
Source organism: Themeda triandra (assembly GCA_018135685.1). NCBI lineage: Eukaryota > Viridiplantae > Streptophyta > Magnoliopsida > Poales > Poaceae > Themeda > Themeda triandra. The sequence continues at coordinate 556,774 of JAENPR010000228.1, forward strand.
GTAACAATAAAACTTCAATGGAGCATGTTAGCATGTTTTTGGCTCAACTAGGAGAAGCATGTGCCTTTGATTACATGAAAGTGCGTTATTTTCCTTTATCTCTTACTGGCACTGCTTTTGCTTGGTTTACTTCATTGCCTGCATGCACTATTGGTTCTTGGGCTCAATTAGAAGAGAAATTTCATAGTCACTTTTATTTCGGGGTCCAAAAAACTAGATTGTCACATCTTACATCAGTTCATCAAGGGCGTGATGAGCTTGTCCTTGATTTCTTTAAAAGGTGTAGAGAGATTAAGAACCGATGCTTTCACTTGATGATCTCTGAAAGAGATTTGGTTGATATTTGCTTTAATGGTTTACATTCTAGGCTTCGTGAGAAACTTGAGAATGTGCAGTTTACTAATTTTAACCATCTCGTTGAGAAGGTCGTTTACTGGGAATTGCGCCTCAAAGAGTCTTGTGAGTCATATAAAACTCATCATTCGAACACGCATACTTTTGATATTGTTTCAGACAGTTCGAATGATGAGACTAGTGAATTCAATGCCACTGAAATTACATGGCCAGCGGAGAACAAACATATGACTTTCCCTTCTCTCAAGCCGATTCAAAAGAATCAGAATGAAGAAGTTAAATTTACTTTTGATACTTCTAAATGTGACCGTATTTTCATTGAATTTCTCAAAATCAAACACATTAGAATTAATTATACTATGCCTTCTGCAGATGAGATTAAGAGGAGAGCCTATTGTAAATATCATAAGTCTTATTCTCATGCGACTAATGATTGCAATTTCTTTCATCGATAGATACAATCGGCCCTTAATGAGGGACGATTGAGTCTTGCAGATATAGAGGCTCCGGCCATCTTGATTCGTCCCGACCAAGCCGATGGAGCTAAAGGCAAGAACGTCATCATCGGCGAACCACATCATGCACCGAATGTCCAAAAGAATTCAGGGGGACAAGTGGTTTTGGAGAAGTATCGAGAGGGCAAGAACAAGCTTAATCACCACTGGATCAGCGGAAGCATTGCGAAAGCAGAGATGGTATGAGACCCAAGTGGCACAATAGAGGCTGGCTAGACCAACCCCACCGGTCGGCCAAGCCGACCCATCTACCTCGGCTAGGGCGGCGCCCCAAGCCGACCAAGCCGACAACGTCTCCAGCACTTCAAAGTCAGCCAAATTGATTGTTGCAATCGGTCAAACCGGAGGTGGGAGTTTGAAAGGAGAAAGAGCAAAACATTAAGAAAACTGTGTTTGATCGGCTTATGGCAAAGTACAAGTAACAAAAGGCCAATTCCGAGAATCGACCGATAAAAAAAAGAGAATCTACGCCTCCTAAGCGTGAAGATGAAGAAAAGAGGAAAAAGGCTATGACTGTTGACGGTAGATAACTCCTATTTTTAACCGTCAACTAGACATGAAAAAGGACCTAAATATAATTACCATCTAGATATAGGGCTTACACTAACGGAATTCCATGAGTTTTGGTGAATGTCTGTTTCTGCAGGCTGTTAGCTGAAAATGACTAAGGAAGGCCCACATGTCAGGTTTACATAGAGAGAATCGGGATCCGGTGAAAATTCTGTAATCTGGAAGGTTCGAGAAGGCACTGGACCAAACGGGAGGCCGAACTGCCTCGATGGAGGGGCGGCCGCCGCAACACTTCGACCAATCAGAACAAGTCTCGTGGATCCCTGTTCCACCGCCTTTGAGGATGAATAAAAATCGTCCATTTAGGTCGATTTGATCCGAGGGCTGCGGTGCATCCTAGGGGGCTATATAAACAGGGCCCCTGACCCTGGAGGAGGCATCCCTTGAAACCCTAATTCATTATTTCCAGAGAGGATCAGGTGAGAGAGGTCCCTTGTATGGATCTCCTCCCTAGAGCCTAGCATTCAAGATAGATAGAGAGAGTATAGGGTGGAGGTAGAGTTGGAGGAAGCCCGGCATGTCGGTGTCTCCTCTCCGGTTGTACCTGCGGGATCAAGTCTCCTCGCCCGAGGCTTGGTTTTAGGATCATTCTGCAATTCAACTTCTAATACTAGTAAGTTCTTGTTATTATTGCTCTTTGGTTTACGAGTTTACTTTATTCGTTTCCGGTTGGGAATAGAGTAATTGTTCATAGCGTAAGCGTGGTGCTTGGGCTAGGTTCACTCGTAGATGCTCCCTATCTGTCCGGAACCATGGTAGTATCGAGGGAAGTGACAGTCCCTTTGTTACCTTTGTAGCCCACTTCCCATCAGTAGGTAAGGTAGGTCCAAAAGTGCTAGGTTAAGCATCCTCTGTGGTGTCTTTTCTTAGGTGCTCCCATAGAGCAGTAGTCGCAAAGCTTGCCATAGGTTGGAAGAAGACTGTTAGAGTAATCCTCTCTATATCACTCATTACCTTGTTTGTAGCTCAGCGGTTAGGTATAGACTTGGGTTAGTCAGATGCACGTTTTCTCCTAGCGGATAAATAAATAACAATACTCTGGAATATCTCCCGGGTGAAGTGCTCACCGATATCCATGCGCTTGCGGATTATTTCTCTTTGATTCTTTCGTGTGTGTATCTAGTATCAACAAGCATTTACGCGCGCCGTTGCCGGGGAGAAAGACGGTCTCTTTGAGACTCAAGTCACTTAACCATGTATTATTCTTTTATCATTTTTCTTATTTTCTTTTGCCTTTTATTTTCTATCCTTATAGATAACCCAAATTCCATGCCTATCTATCAATTTCTTGCACCCATGAGCGCTAGTTTAGAGCCACTAGAGCCCATGATTCTCACATCTAGCTATGAGCTACGCCCATGTTTGGTTGCAATAGGTCAAAGCCAACCCTTTTCTATAGCTGGAGTCCTATCTTCTAATCAAGAAGGTAATGTACCTAAAGTCCTATCCTCTAATCAAGTAGGTAATGAACTTTTGGCTACACTTAGGGAATCTTTTAATCTTCATATAAATTTAGGTTTAGACCTAGCCTTACAAGACCCTGTTCTTCTTCAACATCTTTATATGGGTCTTGATAATGTCTCCTTTGGAGGAGTTTTCCTTTCTTTATCCATTAGTGAAGTGAGGTTTGTCCTTATTATTAATGGACACACTCCTTGCACTTACCTTCATGATAACATCCTAGAGGTAGAGAAGGAATCATCCACCAAACAAGAAGAGGAAGTTTTCATAGCCAAATTGCAAACATTTCAATCCCATGATTTGGCTATCCATCCCAAACCAGTAGTATTGCAAAGTCCCCTAAGGGAAGAAGTAATTCTACCTTTAGAAATTCTTTTTGATGGTGATTTTAGGAGGAGCATAAACTTCCCGCTTCATAAGAGATCTTTTAGTGCATGCATTATAAATCTTCTCAAGAAGAGGTCTCTTAGAAAGCGTCTCACACCCAATCCCTTTGAAGGACCCTTAGAAAGACTTAAGGATGGCATGTCAAGTGATGCCATGGAAGGAGAGCGTAGCCATCTAGAAACCACATTTGTCTTCTCTCCTTTTCTGCCCACATCAGATATAGAATACGAACCCACCTTTAAACCCATCCTTGACCCCTATGACTCATTCTATGCTCTTTCTCCCAAACCTCCCAATGATCCTAGAAATCCGTGTAGATATCCCATGCATAGGAATCATTGAGAACATATAGAGGACCACGAAGATCAACATCCATGGCTAGAGAGCATTAAAAACCTATGTGCTATTGCCATTGAATGGATGGATAAGGTCTCGAATGAGATCAATTCGAGAGATGATCCAAGGGAAACTTTGGACATTTATGATGAGTCACCCTTGGAAGTGAAAAATGATGGAGAATTTAATGAGCAAAGTGGTCACTCCTTAAACACCCCATCAAGACCTTGCTCATATGAAAAATCTCCTGATTCACTTAGTCTCTCCAACAGTACCACACACGAGTTCTTCAACCCCCTCATGCTCCTTGTTTCTAAAGACATTGAAAGGGTGGTTGTAGATGTATATGTTTTCCATAAACATTGCAGATCTCGTCGTGTTGAATCTTGAGATAGTACACATAGATTGGTGTTGGAGGGGGAACCACTTCACCAATTCACATCTTGAAGGTTTCCCAAGGACAAGCTTAGTGTCCTAAAACAAGCACTGTTTAGATCATGGCATGATTGTTCACCTTTTCGCTGCACTGTCCTTGTTAATTGAGCATAGAGTTATAATTATAAAAATATTCCTTCGGGTATTCGTGTCACTAACCTTTCCAGGTCTAGAGCAAAGAGATCAAAGGAATAACAAATGCAAGGTATGTCCAACCAATCATTATGCAATATTGAATTACATTCATCCCATCTTGATTATGCAAAATTCAAGCTTTGGGGATATACTTCCATAGATACATCTTTTGTCATGTTGCTATGCTATCTTGGTTGTCCTACCTTTAAGGCATGCTCAGTTTGCTAAACAACAATTATGCTCTGCCATCACTGTTTGAGTAAATTTCTGTAGTGTACTCATGCTACCTTTGTTTGCTATAGTTTATGTTTAGGTTTGAAGTAGTCTCATACATCTCTTAAATAAAGCATGGTGCCTAGTTTAGGAGTGGTGATCCTACTTCCAAAGGCTTTTTAAATTAAGCATGGTGCTTAGGTTAAAAATGCCCTCTTAAATCAAATTAGGCTGGTGTCTAGGTTGATCTTTGAGCCGATAGTATGCTATAGTAGATGTTGGAATATTTTGTTGGACTAACCCATGCGAGAAAACCCTCACATCCAATTCCGATAAGTCAAGAGATGAACTCACATCGAAATGAAGCAAGGCATATGATGAACATCAACAACTTTGCAAAAAGACAATAGCTCATTCATCATCCAAGTAAGAACTTGATGGAACAAAGAAGGAGACAAGAGTGCCACAAGAAAGATCTACATCAATAGCACTCACCCAAAGCAAGTGGTTGAACAAGGCGACAAGCTATGAGCAACCTTCAAGACATCATAGCATTGAGCACAAATGTCAAGCTAGGATACCAATGAGAAGCTGGGCACAACTCACCTCATTTTGGCCAATCGAAGACCTGCTCTCGTTATTCTTGAAGACACCATCTTACACGTCGGTAGCAAGGACAAGCATGTCATGATAAGCATGCATCCTTGTGTCAACCAATCACCATCAAGGGTTGACTACCAACCAAGCCCAAGAAGACCATGAACAACTACATTTGCAATATGATGTCCCTAGGTCATTTGGAGATGAAGCCTGCATACAAATATTAATGAAGTCCCTTCCTTGATCATCAAGACGAATGGCGTATCATTAACTGCAACTCTTCACCATGCCGCTAGAAGACAAAGACCATCAAGGAAGAACTCAAGTCTACATCTCCAATGAACATCAATTAGTCAACCAAGACTCAGCAAAAATCAAGAATGGTTGACAAAGAAGATCATGCAATTGTCTGCACACTCATATCTTGGATTGGGCAGTCCAAAGAAAAGCAGAATGCAAAGGATAGAACTTTGCTAAATGGACCTAGAATCAAGAGCCCTCTCCGACAGACTTAAGAACAGAGAACAGACAATGTCTAAGAACATGGAGTCAACACACTTCGAGGGATGATTCAACACACACACTTGGCTTCCAGTGACAAGCAACAACAAGCTTGGGGGAGGAAGACCGCCGACTCCTCTAATGATGATCCAACAATGCTCTTCCTCTTCTCAAGCCCTCACCGCTCTAGCACACTGGTTTTCAATCCCTTCACTCGCAATTACTTCCTCTCTATAAGTTTGGTTGTTTTCTATAGATGTCATACACACAAATCAAACTTAAGACAAATTAAAATCAATCCTTAAGAGAAGAAGTAATGGTGAGTAAATATTCTATGCTAATTAAAATTTTCAACCCAATCTTTTTTGTAGCATAGAATATGACCTTCACCTTTAAGACAACTCCACCCTTGTTATTATTTGTATATTCCTTCGGGTATGTGTTATCTACTAATCCTCTGCAGAGAAGAAATAATAAGTGGAGCACAAGGTCAAGGGAGAGGCCCACTAGAAGCATCTACTCTTCATCCTAGGGTGCTCTAGTGATAAAGTTCTGAACCTGCAACATGCACACTAAAACAGATGCTCCCAGCATCACAATTAAAGGATTCACTTCAGACCGTTGGACAAGGAAAGAACATGGGTGACTCCTTCCTCAAGAGATATCAACTCAAGAGGTGCAGTTCTCAAGGTCTCTACTCGTGATGAAAATGGATCGGATACGGACGGATATCACTCATACCACATTTGTTTTCATATTTCTGTCCGGATTCGGATTCGAATACGGATAGTATCAACCATGGCGGATAGGATAAGACTGGTTATCGACATCATAAATATGTGATTTAAGTATTAGGATATGGATACGGTATTGGATGTTGAATGTCCGGACTCGCGTACGGATGGATTAAAACACCTCTAAATGAATTCGGTCGAACAGACGGACGAATAAATATCCGTACCACTTTCATCACGAGTCTCTGCCTTTGAGATCAAATGAAGCATCGAAGAATTGAACACGACAAGAAGTCCTATTCAGAGGACTTAAAACACCGAACCCTCGCCAAGGAGGTAACTTGGTAGTTATCCATATTTCCCATTTTAGCATTGCATAAGTTTTTCCTTTAGCATATTAACTTTTTGCATAATCAATCCTTGTTGCATATTTACTTTCTTTGCATCTCGCATTAGAAAAGAAAATAATTTTGTCTCGCATTGCATCTAGAAAATGCTAAGCCCCATGTGAATAATTTTGTGGTGCGACGGCCCACAAAGATATCCACTGTGGTGGCACAAAAATAAGTTTTCATCTTAGTTGTATTTTTCTGCCTGCATATCATAAATATAAATATTAAGATCCTGCTAAAAAGATTTATATGTTAAGAAGGTTCTAGACATTCAAGGCTTAGAGGGTTATCACTAACACTTAATCAGTTCCACAAGCTTTGCTGTCTATTTGAGCTTCAAAGAATGTAAAGGATCAAGAAGAACTAAACAGGCAAAAGGACGGCATGTCCCCTGCTGGAGTGCTGTCTTCAACAGTAGTAGTGCTGTCTCTACAGCCATTATCCCTGACACTCTAGGAGGAGCAATACGCCTTCACTGCCAGTTAGCAACACCAACAGACTATGTCAACATCCAGCTTGGGGGAGATCACCCCCTTGTATCTATCGATTTGTTAAGTTTGCTAAATAAAATAGAGGAGAGTATGTGAAAAAAGTCTGCCTGCTGTTGACGGTAATTAAGTATCATTTTTATACCGTCAACGCAGCAAGAGAAATGACTAAAATGAGTTCACCTATTAGATATAGGGGTTACACTGACAGAATTCCAAGAGTTTTGGTGATTGTCTATTTCTGCAGGGGGTTATCAGGAAAGAACCTAAAGAAGGCCCACATGTCGGGATTACATAGAGATAAAAACCGAAAGGGTAAAAAATATTACTCTAGAAGACTCGGGAAGGCGACCCCTGGAAGCTGGGCCCCATCTGGCAGCCTCTAGGGGCGGCCGACTCCTCCTTGGGGCAGCCGCCTCTCCACCTCAACCAATGAGGTTGAGTCTCGCGGATTATGCCTCCACCGCCTTTGAGGATGAATAATAATCGTCCGTTTAGGTTGGTTTGATCCGAGGGCTGTGGTGCAATCTAGAGGGCTATATATTTAGAGCCCCTGAGCCTAGGAGAAACCCTAATTCTAATTCATTCAAGAGTTCATTCTCTCATCTAAAGAATTCAGAGAAACCAAAGCCACCATCTCAATTAGAGCTCCATAGTTTAGTAGCATAGCTACATAGGAATAGATCTAGAGGGAATCAAGCCTAGCTTGGAGTCCGGATCTATCGGAGTTCTTGGTAATTCCCCTCTACATTCTTGTAATATTCATCATTGTTCATGATACTATGAATAGTACTTTATTCTATTCTATTATATCGAATTAACTTTGCTCTATTTGATTATGTTCTCAATTATATTGTTCTTAGTTTACTTTGATTAAATGTTTAGCATAGTTGGACTAGAATTATGTTTATGCATAGGATCGTATAGCGCTTGCTCATTAGGCCAATGGGTGAGTGATAGATATTGTGTAGGCATGGTGCCTAGACCGTATTCATCTGCGATTGCACCCTATATTCTGGATCGTGAGGTAGATCGCGGGAGTGACAGTCCTGTTGAGTCCTTTGTAGTCCTTCTCCCGAGTATAGGTCTAGCAGAATACCCCTATTACATTGAAGTCATTGCTATGTCTCTAGTCTTCTCTGGTAATATCACTATGCATAGATATAACCTTTTCCCGCCATGATTGCTAGATGTTCTTGCACTAATCATTGTATGCTTTGACTTTATAGTTAGAATAACATAGGATTATACCCTAGATCATCCTAGTCCATGCTAGTGTTATAAAGTTAGAGTGCTAAGTTGAGATGGTTACTATCATTTTATGTGGCTAAATGCTCTCATTTCTCTTATGTCAATTATTATTCATTCCTATATTTTATGTGATACTTACCCCGTATGAGATGATCGATACTGAGACAAGGTTAAGCTCTCCATTATCGCATGTGCATTGCTCATCACTCATTATCCAGTGCATTCCCTTCCCAGTGGTAAAATTATAAATAACGATACCGGGATTACTCCTGGTTAAAATGCTACGATGATATTTTCTGTGCGCTTGCGGAACCCTCCTTATTTCAGCTGCACTTAATAAACATCAACAAGCATTTTTGGCGCCGTTGCCGGGGAAGGTTGAAAGCCAATGGATAATGAGCAGCATTGCACTAGATAATGAGATTGAGCGCTGTCACCATTCTCTACTCATACAGCCTTACCCTCGTCTTTCATTTATTTTATATCTTATGCAGGGTAATTATGAAAAAGACAACTCTTCCTGACAATTATATTGACAATCCAGAAGCTTTATTCAGGAAGACCAGAAACAAGTTGAAGAAGACCAATCAATCATCATCATCAACTCAACTTGAAGGTTTGTCGGAAGCAGAAAGACGACCTTTTGTTCGAGACTTGACACCAGCGTTTGAAGCCATGGCGAACAAGTCACTTCGTGAGTTCTCAGCTCCCACTACGGACAACATTCGTACTGGACCAGCTGCGGACATCGACAGAGCTTTCGAGCTCAAGCCTGCACTAATCAACATGGTGCAAGCAAGCCAGTTCTGTGGGAAGGCCCACGAAGATGCTAGTGCTCATCTCCAACACTTCCCGGAGATTTGTAGTACATTCACCATCACAGATGTCCCCAGAGATTCTATACTACTTCGCCTCTTCCCATTCTCACTCTTGGGGAGAGCGAAGCAGTGGTTCTACGCCAATAAGGAGAAGAATACTACGTGGGCACTATGTTCCACCAATTTCTTAGCAAAATTCTTCCCCATGGGCAAGACAAATGCTCTTCGTGGGAAGATATCAAGCTTTCAGCAACAGCATGATGAGACTGTCCCAGAAGCTTGGGAGCGATTTCAAGATTACATCCTCGAATGTCCTCATCATGGCATGGAGAATTGGCTGCTTATGCAGACATTCTATCATGGACTCGACAAACACACGTGAGACGATGGATGCCGCTGCTTTGGAGGTGCATTCTTATCACTCACTATTCCTCAAGCCACGGCTCTTGTGGAGAAGATGGCATCCAACCAAGGTTGGAGTGAAGAAAGGACTCGGACCCGCAAGAGAGGTGGAGGAATGCACCGGTTTGAAGGAGGTAGACATGCGTCTCGCCAAAATGGACTGCTAATGAGAAGGCTCGATGAGAGAGCCACGGAGAAGAAAGAAGTCATGCATATACATGATGCTTGCATGACATGTGAAGAGTGTGGAGAGATCGGGCACACAGGTGCTAGCGCCGAGTGAAGGAGGGCGTGAACTACCTCAACAACAACAACAACAACAATTACTATCGTCCTCAGCAGAATCAAGGTTGGAATCAACAGTAGAGGCCTAACTACTTAGGCAATTATTCGGGCAACTACCAAGGTAACAGCTCCTCCTACAATAATTACAATCAGCCGCCTTTGAGAGAGTTAGTGCTGAATCAAGGCAAGTTGATGGACAACTTGTCCAAGAAGCTGGCATCAAATGATAAAGTCCTAGAGACAATCAGCAATAGAATGGATGGCTTTTCCAATGCCGTCAAGAATTAGCTCCGCTTCAACAAAATGCTAGAGTCTCAGGTACAACAGCTTGCCAACTTTGCTCCCTCCACCGGCCAAGGTAAAATACCAGGACAACCGAAAGAGCTCGAAACTGCAAATCTTGTTGATATATTCAATGCAGAAAGCAGCTGGAGTAACCCATCGAAAGGGTCATGGATTGATTCAACTCTGCCAATTGTTGACGGTCGTTAAGTATCAATTTTATACCGTCAACGCAGCAAGAGAAAGGACTAATATGAGTTCACTTGTTAGATATAGGGGTTACACTGACAGAATTCCACGAGTTTTGGTGATTGTCTATTTCTGCAGGGGGTTATCAGAAAGAGAACCAAAGGAGGCCCACATGTCATGATTACATAGAGATAAAGACCGAACGGGTAAAATTGTATAATCTAGAAGACTCCAGAAGGCAACACCTGAAAGCGGGGGCCCACCTGGCAGGCTGGCCAGTCGGCCGCCCAAGGGGGGGAGTCGGCCGACTCCCCACCCCAGCCAATCACGTTGAGTCTCGCGGATCCTGCCTCCACCGCCTTTGAGGATGAATAATTATCGTCCATTTAGGTCGGTTTGATCCGAGGGCTGTGGTTCATCCTAGGGGGCTATATATTGAGCCCCGGCCCCCGGGTGAAACCCTAGTTCATTCAAGAGTTCATTCTCTCATCGGAATTCGGAGAAGCCCGAGCCACCATCTCAATTAGAGCTCCATAGTTTAGTAGCATAGCTACATAGGAATAGATCTAGAGGGAATCAAGCCTAGCTTGGAGTCCGGATCTGTCGGAGTTCTTGGTAATTCCCCTCTACATTCTTGTAATATTCATCATTGTTCGTGATACTATGAGTAGTACTTTATTCTATTCTATTATATCGAGACTTGACTTTGCTCTATTTGATTATGTTCTCAATTATATTGTTCTTAGTTTACTTTGATTATATGTTTAGCATAGTTGGACTAGAATTATGTTTATGCATAGGATCGTATAGCGCTTGCTCATTAGATCGATGGGTGAGTGGTAAATATTGTGTAGGCGTGGTGCCTAGACCGTATTTATCTGCGATTGCACCCTATATTCCGGATCGTGAGGTAGATCGCGGGAGTGATGTCTGTTGAGTCCTTTGTAGCCCTTCTCCCGAGTATAGGTCTAGCAGAACAAACCTATTACATTGAAGTCATTGCTATGTCTCTTGTCTTCTCGGTAATATCACTATGCATAGATGTAACCTTTTCCCGCCATGATTGCTAGATGTTCTTGCACTAATCATTGTATGCTTTGACTTTGTAGTTAGAATAACATAGGATTATACCCTAGATCGTCCTAGTCCATGCTAGTGTTATAAGCTTAGAGTGCTAAGTTGAGATGGCTTATTACTATTATTTTATGTGGCTAATGCTCTCATTTATCTTATGTCATTTATCATTCATTCCTATATTTTATGTGACACTTACCCTGTATGAGATGATCGATACAGACAAGGTTAAGCTCTCCATTATCGCATGTGCATTGCTCATCACTCATTATCCAGTGCATTCCCTTCCCAGTGGTAAAATTATAAATAACGATACCTGGATTACTCCTGGTTAAAATGCTACGATGATATATTCTGTGCGCTTGCGGAACCCTCTTTATTTCAGTTGCACTTAATAGACATCAACAAGCATTTTTGGCGCCGTTGCCGGGGAAGGTTGAAAGCCAATGGATAATGAGCAGCATTGCACTAGATAATTTGATTGAGTAGTCTGTGTCATACTAACCCGTCTCTACAGGATTACCCTTGTTTTGTCTACTTGTGTATCTTATGCAGGGTAATCAAGACAACTCTTCCTGATAACTATATTGACAATCCGAAGCTTTAATCGGGAAGGCCGGAAGCAAGTTGAAGAAGACCAATCAATCATCATCATCAACTCAACTTGGAAGTTTGTCGGAGCGGAAGGTCGACCTTTCGTTCGAGACTTGACACCAGCGTTTGAAGCCATGGCGAATAAGTCACTCCGCGAGTTCTCGGCTCCCACTACGGACAACATTCGTCTTGGACCGGCTGCGGACATCGAGGGAGCTTTTGAGCTCAAGCCTGCGCTGATCAACATGGTGCAAGCAAGCCAGTTCTGTGGGAAGGCCCATGAAGATGCTAGTGCTCATCTCCAACATTTCCGGAGATTTGTAGCACATTCACTATCAAGGATGTCCCCGAGAGATGCTATACTACTTCGCCTCTTCCCATTCTCACTCTTGGGGAGAGCGAAGCAGTGGTTCTATGCCAATAAGGAGAAGAATACTATGTGGGCATTATGTTCCACTAATTTCTTGGCGAAATTCTTCCCCATGGGCAAGACAAATGCTCTTCGTGGGAAGATATCAAGCTTTCGGCAACATCATGATGAGGCTGTCCCGAAGCTTGGGAGCGCTTTCAAGATTACATCCTCGAGTGTCCTCATCGTGGCATGGAGAATTGGCCGCTTATGCGGACATTCTACCATGGGCTCGACAACGACACGTGAGACGATGGATGCCGCTGGAGGTGCATTCTTATCACTCACTATTCCTCGGGCCACGGCTCTTGTGGAGAAGATGGCATCCAACCAAGGTTGGAGTGAAGAAAGAACTCGAGACCCGCAAGAGAGGAGGAGGAATGCACCATTTGAAGGAGGTAGACATGCTATCGCCAAAATGGATCTGCTAATGAAGAGGCTCGATGAGAGAGCCCCGGAGAAGAAAGAAGTCATGCATATACATGATGCTCGCATGACATGTGAAGAGTGTGGAGAGGCTGGGCACACGGGTGCTAACCGCGCGTGAGTGAAGGAGGACGTGAACTACCTCAACAACAACAACAACAATAATTACTATCGTCCTCGCGCTGAATCAAGGTTGGAATCAGCGGCGAGAGGCCTAACTACTCGGGCAATTATTCGGGCAACTATCAAGGTAACAACTCCTCCTACAATAATTACAACCGGCCGCCTTTGAGAGAGTTAGTCTTGAATCAAGGCAAGATGATGGACAATCTGTCCAAGAAGCGACATCAAATGACAAGGTCCTAGAGACACTCGGCAACGGAGAATGGATGGCTTTTCCAATGCCATCAAGAGTCGGCTTAGCTTCAACAAGATACTTGAGTCGCAGGTACAACGGCTTGTTAACCTTGCTCCCTCCAGCGGCCAAGGTAACGCGGGACAACCCGAAGAGCTCGAGGCGCAAATCTTGTTGATATATTCAATGTAGAAGATAGCCGGAGTGATCCATCGAAGGGGTCATGGATAGACTCAACTCGCCAATCAAGAAGGGCGATCCGGGAGACCGGTCATTCCGATCTCCATTGGAAGTACTAACTTTAATGAGGCAATCTGTGACTTCGGTGCAAGCATCAACATCATGCCAAGAGTGATATATGAGAAGCTATTCGAGATGCCCCTTAACATACACAACTATGTTCTTACAACTTGCGAGATCGGTCACTCCGTGTCCCTTTGGGAGTACTAGAAGATATATGTGTACGAGTAGGCAACTCGTATGTTCTGCGAGACTTCGTGGTAGTGGATACGGGCGGTAATGAAAGGTCCCCTATCATTCGGGACGACCATTCTTGAACACTGCTGGAGCCATCATGTATGCCAACACCGCCAAGATCATCTTCAACATCAAGGGCAAGAGAGAAACCTTCTTCTTCAAGAACGAGTCTTTGCAGTTCCCAGCACACCCTCATCAACGAACGAGTGAGAAGAAGAAGAATCCGGCTAAGAAGAGCAAGAACAAAGATAAGAAGACCAAGAAGACGGAGGACAGTGAGGATGGTCACTGCGGTCCACGAGGAGCATGACCACTTACTCGGGTCCCCACGTCGATCAAGAAGGATGACCCGGGTGTCCCAACCATTCAATGCTCCATCAACGAAGCTCTTTCAATAAAGGCATGCGTGACACCGGATCGGGCGTCAACATTATGGCCAAGGTAACTTATGAGTATCTATATGGCACTATGCCTTTGGAGCCCACCTATGCACAAAGCTGCAAATGGCAGATCGGACATTCCGCCGTCGAAGGAGAAGTGAAGGATGTCCTCATCCGGATAGATGACCATTATGTCCCTACCGACTTCCTAGTCATCGATATGGGAGATGACTACGATCCTCCAATCATCCTAGGAAGACCATTCCGAACACCACCAAAGCTATCATCTATATTGGGACGGGAGAGATTCACTTCCACTTTCCCACCGAGAAGGTACGCCGCTACTTCAACAATAATTATATAATCACCGAAGAGCCCAAGAAGAACAAAACAAGGAGAAGGCGGCGTACCCGTCGCGCGAACAAGAAGAACATCACTACGAGATGGATGGGCGACTATGAGGGAGAAGTGTCAAGATATGAAGACCGGTACCCGAAGATAAGAACATTATAGAAGAACTGAAGAGGTGCTACCAACGAGAAGAGAAACAAGTGGTCCAAGAAGCTTCCTCCTCAAGGTCAACCTCTCCAACAAAGAAGGTGTGAAAAGTAAAAGAAAAATCAGAATTGATTTCAACACAAGAGGCGACATCATCAGAGGCGCCAGCCAATGCGCCCCTTGAAAAATGAGCAAACATGATAAGTCCTGTTCGGAGGACTTAAAACCACCGAACGCCGCGCCAAGAGGTAACTTGGTATTTATCAGCAATTCACTTTTCAGCATCGTAATTTTACCTTAGCATATTTGTTTTCCTATTTGCATCTTAGTTGCATCTTTACTTTTTTATCTCTGCATTAGAAAAGAAAATAAAGATGTTGTGCATTTGCATCCAGAAAAACTTTAAGCCCCATGTGGATAATCATTCACTGTGGTGGCACAAAAATAATTTCTCAGCATATTTATCTTTCCCTGTCTGCATTCCTTAAATAATAAAAAGATAAAAATATTTCTTGTGATCCTGTTAGAATGAGTTTTAAGTTAGGAAAGTTCTAGACAACTAAAGCCTAGAGGTTTTTGTCACTAACACTTAATTAGTTCCACAAGCTTTGTTGTCTATTTGAGCTTCACAGAACATCAAGGATCAAGAAGAGCTAACGAGCGAGAAGGACATCCAGTCCCCGTCGGAGTGCTTTGCTCGCGACACCGAACGCTGTCTCCAACGGCAACTATCTACGACACTCTGGAGAACTAGAACATCTTCATTGCCTTTTATCAACATCAGCAGACTATGTCAACATCCAGCTTGGGGGAGAGCATCCCCCGTGTACCAAGCTAAGTGTTTCCAACTTAACTATTTATGCCTTGTTAGAATGTGCTTTGTTAAAACCACTAAAAAAGATGCATAACCATAGAAACCCGAGAAAGATTTCCTTATTTATCTTTACTACTTTTGGAGAGCTCTTGCAATGTTTGTCTTTAAAAGTTATCCCCTAGAATAAACTCTACATGGAGATGATGAATAGTTGCTGTCGTAATTCCTTTCAAGTACCTAGTTTTCAACCTTGCACTCTCCCGAGTTTTGGACACAACTTGTTTAGACTTGAGATTTGCTCGAACCTGAAACTTGTGGGTAGCAAACACTTGATCTAAGTCTAGGTGGTTGACGGGTATGATATGGGAAGGTTTTGAGCTCTTGTCCATCTTGTTCCTAGAGATACTAGAGTTACGGAGAATTTATCTTTGAAAATATTAAATTCCTGCATGATGAGTTCCTTTATGATGAGAGTTTAAATTCCTACCACGGCCATATATTCATGCTTACTAGATTAGGAAAACCCATCTGTTTATATAGATCACTTGTAGCTTGAGTGTAGTCTTTATAGGCATTGAGTGTGGTTATCTTGTGGACCCATAAGGAATTAGTCATGCGGTTAAAGTCAATACTATGTGCTCTCCATCCATTGATCTATGCTACTTGTCCTCGAAGCATGCACCCATTTTATAACTACTACATTCATTTTTGTGCTACTTCGTCCCTAGAAGTACCACCCACATATAGATCCATATCCACCACATATTGTGCTATCTCTACCCGGAGATACGCACTTATCTTTGCTCCTACCACGGGAGTACGCATTCCCCACATATTGTGCTATCTCTACCCGGAGATACGCACCTATGCAGCTCCTCCTACTCCCGGAGTACGCATCCATCCATCCACATATACATACGCCATTCATTTCACTTCATCCATAAAGGTACTATTCCTATCGGGAGTGAACATCTAGAAATAATCATCGCCGTTCTATTTGCCTACATACAAGCTCCAGTCATTATCATTTCAAGTTATACACTCCCGTTGCTAAAGTTTCGTTTCCAGAGGATTGGTTGCTCTATAAAAAAAAAGAGAAAAGAAGAAAGAAAGAAAAAGAAAGAGAGTAGCCAAGTCCTTCTTTTCAAGAAGTTCTAAGGTTTCCAAATAAAGGGAGTCATGTTATCCCCAAAGGAGCAAGTGTAGAAGTAGATGTTCACCAGTTGAGTACCCCTCATAATCATTTTCCTTATCATCATCATCCTATCATTCATCCCATTTCCTCATTCACATGCACATATGACTTTATTATTATTTTAGTTCCTATTGGATCCATGGTTTAAGCGTGCAATATATGCAAGTGAGTTTGAGTGTCTCCCCACCTATGAGCTCCACATAAGCCTATTAGAAGTAGGGTGAGAGAGAGAAGGCACTTTCCATTATGCCTTAGTTCCATAAATACCACATATTCGAGAGAAGAGAGAAGGCATACACTACTCATGCCTTAGAAAGGATCGAGAAATACCACAAATGAGAGACACGAAAGGTTCATACAAGGAACTCTGAGTTTTATTTCAAAAACTTTGCAAAAACTCCAGGATAATAGTTGATCAAAGAGCGAGAAACATGGCGCTTGACTTGACCGTTCTATCTTTCAACTACTCAAGACCCAAGTGACGGTTACAAGCCCCATGGTGAAAGGTAATATGAGTAAGTTTTGAGTCAGAATAGTTCACTATAATCCGAAGGAGAGTTCTTGTTTGAACGCATGTGTACTTGTGAGGAGTGAAAGCATTGTAGCAACTCCCGATCCATCTTGAGTCTATCTTTGCTCGGGGACGAGCAAAAGGTAAGCTTGGGGAGTTTGTTGACGGTCGTTAAGTATCAATTTTATACCGTCAACGCAGCAAGAGAAAGGACTAATATGAGTTCACTTGTTAGATATAGGGGTTACACGACGTAATTCCACGAGTTTTGGTGATTGTCTATTTCTGCGGGGGTTATCGAAAGAGAACCAAAGGAGGCCCACATGTCATGATTACATAGAGATAAAGACCGAACGGGTAAAATTGTATAATCTAGAAGACTCCGAAGGCAACACACGAAAGCGGGGGCCCACCAGCGGGGCTGACGTCGGCCGCCCAAGGGGGAGTCGGCCGACTCCCCACCCCGGCCAATCACGTTGAGTCTCGCGGATCCCGCCTCCACCGCCTTTGAGGATGAATAATTATCGTCCATTTAGGTCGGTTTGATCCGAGGGCTGTGGTTCATCCTAGAGGGCTATATATTGAGCCTGGCCCCGGGTGAAACCCTAGTTCATTCAAGAGTTCATTCTCTCATCGAATTCGGAGAAGCCGAGCCACCATCTCAATTAGAGCTCCATAGTTTAGTAGCATAGCTACATAGGAATAGATCTAGAGGGAATCAAGCCTAGCTTGGAGTCCGGATCTGTCGGAGTTCTTGGTAATTCCCCTCTACATTCTTGTAATATTCATCATTGTTCGTGATACTATGAGTAGTACTTTATTCTATTCTATTATATCGAGACTTGACTTTGCTCTATTTGATTATGTTCTCAATTATATTGTTCTTAGTTTACTTTGATTATATGTTTAGCATAGTTGGACTAGAATTATGTTTATGCATAGGATCGTATAGCGCTTGCTCATTAGATCGATGGGTGAGTGGTAAATATTGTGTAGGCGTGGTGCCTAGACCGTATTTATCTGCGATTGCACCCTATATTCCGGATCGTGAGGTAGATCGCGGGAGTGACTTGATCTGTTGAGTCCTTTGTAGCCCTTCTCTCGAGTATAGGTCTAGCGAGAACAAACCTATTACATTGAAGTCATTGCTATGTCTCTTGTCTTCTCGGTAATATCACTATGCATAGATGTAACCTTTTCCCGCCATGATTGCTAGATGTTCTTGCACTAATCATTGTATGCTTTGACTTTGTAGTTAGAATAACATAGGATTATACCCTAGATCGTCCTAGTCCATGCTAGTGTTATAAGCTTAGAGTGCTAAGTTGAGATGGCTTATTACTATTATTTTATGTGGCTAATGCTCTCATTTATCTTATGTCATTTATCATTCATTCCTATATTTTATGTGACACTTACCCTGTATGAGATGATCGATACAGACAAGGTTATGCTCTCCATTATCGCATGTGCATTGCTCATCACTCATTATCCAGTGCATTCCCTTCCCAGTGGTAAAATTATAAATAATGATACCTGGATTACTCCTGGTTAAAATGCTATGATGATATATTCTGTGCGCTTGCGGAACCCTCTTTATTTCAGTTGCACTTAATAGACATCAACACCAATCAAGAAGGGTGATCCAGGGAGACCAGTCATTCCGGTCTCCATTGGATGTACCAACTTCAATGAGGCAATCTGTGATTTCGGTGCAAGCATCAACATCATGCCAAGAGTGATATACGAGAAGTTATTCATATGTCCTTTAATATGCACAACCATGTGCTTGCAACTTGTAGATCAGTCACTCCGTGTCCCCTTGGGAATACTAGAAGACATATGTGTATGAGTAGGCAACTCGTATGTTCCTGCAGACATCGTGGTAGTGGATACAGGCAGTGATGAAAGGTCCCCCATCATTCTGGGATGACCATTCTTGAATACTGCTGGAGCTATCATGTACGCCAACACTGCCAAGATCATCTTTAACATCAAGGGCAAGAGAGAGACCTTCTTCTTCAAGAATAAAGTGCTGCAATTCTCAGCACACCCTCATCAGCAGAACAATGAGAAGAAGAAGAATCCAGCTAAGAAGAATAAGACCAAGGGTAAGAAGACCAAGAAGACGGAGACAGTGAGGATGGTCACTGCAGTCCATAAGGAGCATGGCCACCTACTCAGGTCCCCACGTCTGATCAAGAAAGACGACCCAGGTGTCCCAACCATTCAATGCTCCATCAACAGAAGCTCTTTCAATAAAGCTGTCTGTGAGACCAGATCGGGCGTCAACATTATGGCCAAGGTAACCTATGAATATCTATATGGTGCTATGCCTTTGGAGCCTACCTATGCACAGCTGCAGATGGCAGATCAGACATTCCGCTTCGTCGAAGGAGAAGTGAAGGACGTCCTCATCCAGATAGATGACCATTATGTCCCCACAGACTTCCTAGTCATCGATATGGGAGATGACTACGACCCTCCGATCATCCTAGGGAGACCGTTCCTCAACACCACCAGAGCTATCATCTACATTGGAACAGGAGAGATCCATTTCCACTTTCCCACTAAGAAGGTACGCCGCTACTTCAACAACAATTATATAATCACTGAGGAGCCCAAGAAGAACAGAGCAAGGAGAAGGCAGTGTACCCATCACCAGAACAAGAAGAACATTACTACAGATGGATGGGCTGACTATGAGGGAGAAGTGTCTAGATATGAAGATCGGTACCCAAAAAAAGAGAACATTGTAGAAGAAGAAGAGGTACCATCAACAGAAGAAGAACAAGTGCTCCAAGAAGCTTCCTCCTCAAGGTCACCCTCTCCAACAAAGAAGGTGTGGAAGGTAAAAGCGAAATCAGAATCAATTCCTACACAAGAGGCGACATCAGCAGAGGCGCCAGCCAATGCGCCCTTTGACAAATGAGCAAACATGACAAGTCCTGTTCGGAGGACTTAAAACCACCGAACGCCACGCCAAGAGGTAACTTGGTATTTATCAGCATTACTTTTTCAGCATTGCATTTTTTTACCTTAGCATATTTATTTTCCTACTTGCATCCTAGTTGCATCGATGTGTTATTATCTCTGCATTAGAAAAAGAAAATAAAGATGTTGTGCATTTGCATCCAGAAAATCGTTAAGCCCCATATGGATAATCATTCACTGTGGTGGCACAAAAAATAATTTCTCAGCATATTTATCTTTCCCTGTCTGCATTCCTTAAATAATAAAAAGATAAAAATATTTCTTGAGATCCTGTTAGAGGAAGTTTAAGTTGAAGGAAAGTTCTAGACAGCCAAGGCTCAGAAGTTTTATCACTAACGCTTAATCAATTCCACAAGCTTTGTTGTCTATTTTGAGCTTCACAGAACATCAAAAGGATCAAGAAGAGCTAACAGGCAGAAGGAGATCTAGTCCCCTGTCGGAGTGCTGCTCGCTACACTTGAACACTATCTCCAACAGCAACTATCTACGACACTCTGGAGGACTAGAACATCTCCATTGCCTGTCAGCAACATCAGCAGACTATGTCAACATCCAGCTTGGGGGAGAGCATCCCCCGTGTACCAAGCTAAGTGTTTCCAACTTATCTATTTATGCCTTGTTATAGTTTGCTTTGTTAAAACAACTAAAAAAGATGCATAACCATAGAAACCTAGAAAGATTTCCTTATTTATCTTTTTCTACTTTTGGAGAGCTCTTGCAATCTGTCTTGAAAGTAGTCCCTAGAATAAACTCTACATGGAGATGATGAATAGTTGCTCTGCCATAATTCCTTTCAAGTACCTAGTTTTCAACCTTGCACTCTCCCGAGTTTTGGACACAACTGTTTAGATTTGAGATTTGCTTTGAACCTGAAACTTGTGGGTAGCAAACACTTGATCTAAGTCTAGGTGGTTGACGGGTATGATATGGCAAGGCTTTGAGTTGATGTCCATCTTGTTCCTAGAGATACTAGAGTTCTGGAAAATTTATCTGCGAAAATATTAAATTCCTGCGTGATGAGTTCCTTTATGACGAGAGTTCAAATTCCTACCACAACCATACATTCATGCTTACTAGATTTGGAAAACCCATCTATTTATATAGATCATTTTGTAGGCATTGAGTGTAGTCTTTATAGGCATTGAGTGTAGTTATGCTATGGACCCGTAAGGAATCAGTCATGCAGTTAAAAGTTAATACTATGTGCTCTCCATCCATTGATCTATGCTACTTCTATCCTCAGAAGCATGCACCCATTTTATAAATACTACATTCATTCTGTGCTACTTCTGTCCCTAGAGGTACCACCTACATATAGATCCATATCCACCACATATTGTGCTATCTCTACCCTGGAGATATGCACTTATGCTGCTCCTACCCTGGGAGTACGCATTTCCCCATATGATGTGTTGTCTCTACCCTAGAGATACGCACCTATGCTGCTCCTACCCTGGGAGTACGCATCCATCCATCCATCCATCCATCCACATATACATACGCCACTCATTTCACTTCATCCAGGAAAGGTTCTACTCCTATCCTGGGAGTGAACATCTAGAAATAATCAATGCCATCCCATTTGCCTACATAAAAGCTCCAGTCACTATCATTTTAAGTTATACACTCCCCATTGCTAAAGTCTTGTTTTCAGAGGATTGGTTGCTCTAAAAAAAAGAGAAAAAAAAGAAGAAAGAAAAGAAAGAGTAGCCAAGTCCTTCCCTAAGTTTCAAAGTTTCCGAATAAAGGGAGTCATGTTATCCCCAAAGGAGCAAGTGTAGAAGTAGATGTTCACCAAGTGATCACCCCTCATAATCATTTCCTTATCATCATCATCCTATCATTCATCCCATTCCCTCATTCACATGCACATATGACTTTATTATTATTTTAGTTCCTTTGGATCCATGGCTTAACTATGCAATATATGCAAGTGAGTTTGAGTGTCTCCCCACCTATGAGCTCCACATAAGCCTATTAGAAAGTAGGGTGAGAGAGAGAAGGCACTTTCCACTATGCCTTAGTTCCACAAATACCACATATTCTGAGAGAAGAGAGAAGGCATACACTACTCATGCCTTGGAGAGGATCCAGAAATACCACAAATGGGAGACCTGAAAAGTTCATACAAGGAACTCTGAGTTTTATTTCAAAACCTTGCAAAAACTCCAGAATAATAGTTGATCAAAGATCGAGAAACATGGCGCTTGACTTAACCATTCTGTCCTTCAACTACTCAAGACCCAAGTGACGGTTACAAGCCCCATGGTGAAAGGTAATATGAGTAAGTTTTGAGTCAGAATAGTTCACTCTAATCTGGAGGAGAGTTCTTGTTTAAACGCATGTGTACTTGTGAGGAGTGAAAGCATTGTAGCAACTCCTGATCCATCACTGAGTCTATCTTTGCTTAGGGACGAGCAAAAGGTAAGCTTGGGGGAGTTTGTTGACGGTAATTAAGTATCATTTTTATACCGTCAATGCAGCAAGAGAAATGACTAAAATGAGTTCACCTATTAGATATAGGGGTTACACTAACAGAATTCCATGAGTTTTGGTGATTGTCTATTTCTGTAGGGGGTTACCAGGAAAGAACCTAAAGAAGGCCCACATGTCGGGATTACATAGAGATAAAGACCGAAAGGGTAAAAAAGAATACTCTAGAAGACTCGGGAAGGTGACCCCTGGAAGCTGGGCCCCATCTGGCAGCCTCTAGGGGCGGCCGACTCCCCCTTAGGGCGGCCGCCTCTCCACCTCAACCAATGAGGTTGAGTCTCGCGGATTATGCCTCCACCGCCTTTGAGGATGAATAATAATCGTCCGTTTAGGTCGGTTTGATCCGAGTGCTGTGGTGCATTCTAGAGGGCTATATATTCAGAGCCCCTGACCCCAGGAGAAACCCTAATTCTAATTCATTCAAGAGTTCATTCTCTCATCTGAAGAATTCAGAGAAGCCAGAGCCACCATCTCAATTAGAGCTCCATAGTTTAGTAGCATAACTACATAGGAATAGATCTAGAGGGAATCAAGCCTAGCTTGGAGTCCGGATCTATCGGAGTTCTTGGTAGTTCCCCTCTACATTCTTGTAATATTCATCATTGTTTGTGATACTATGAATAGTACTTTATTCTATTCTATTATATCCGAATTGACTTTGCTCTATTTGATTATGTTCTCAATTATATTGTTCTTAGTTTACTTTGATTATATGTTTAGCATAGTTGGACTAGAATATGTTTATGCATAGGATCGTATAGCGCTTGCTCATTAGGCCAATGGGTGAGTGATAGATATTGTGTAGTGCCTAGACCGTATTTATCTGCGATTGCACCCTATATTTCGGATCGTGAGGTAGATCGCGGGAGTGACAGTCCTGTTGAGTCCTTTGTAGTCCTTCTCCCGAGTATAGGTCTAGCAGAATACCCCTATTACATTGAAGTCATTGCTATGTCTCTAGTCTTCTCTGGTAATATCACTATGCATAGATATAACCTTTTTCCGCCATGATTGCTAGATGTTCTTGCACTAATCATTGTATGCTTTGACTTTATAGTTAGAATAACATAGGATTATACCCTAGATCGTCCTAGTCCATGCTAGTGTTATAAACTTAGAGTGCTAAGTTGAGATGGTTACTATCATTTTATGTGGCTAAATGCTCTCATTTCTCTTATGTCAATTATTATTCATTCCTATATTTTATGTGACACTTACCCTGTATGAGATGATCGATACGGACAAGGTTAAGCTCTCCATTATCGCATGTGCATTGCTCATCACTCATTATCCAGTGCATTCCCTTCCCAGTGGTAAAATTATAAATAACGATACCTGGATTACTCCTGGTTAAAATGCTACGATGATATTTTCTGTGCGCTTGCGGAACCCTCCTTATTTCAGTTGCACTTAATAAACGTCAACACCTGCTAAAATGAACCCTACAGAATAAGCTCTTATATGGAAATGATGAATAGTTGCACTGCCGTAATTCCTTTCAAGTACCTAATTTTCAATCTTGCACTCTCCCGACTTTTAGACACAACTGTTTAGATTTGAGATTTGCTCTGAACCTGAAACTTGTGGGTAGCGAATGCTTGATCTAAGTCTAGGTAGTTGACGGATATGAGAAATTTTTGAGCTGCTGTCCATCTTGTTCCTAGAGATGCTAGAGTTCTGGAGAATTTATCTTTGAAAATCTTAAAATTTCTGCATGATGAGTTCCTGTATGACGAGAGTTCAAAATTCCTACCACAGCCATATGTACATGCTTACTAGATTAGGAAAGCCATCTTTGTTTACATATATCATTTTATAGCATTGAGTGTAGTTTGTTGTGTTGACCCTTAGGGATTAGTCATGCAGTTAAAGTCAATAGTATGTGCTCTCCATCCATTGATCTATGCTGCTTCTATCCTCAGAAGTACGCCCCCACTTACATTCACTACGCTACATTCATTCTGTGCTGCTTCTATTTCTAGAAGTACCACCCACATATACCCACACTCCATGCATCTTTTGATGTTTTTACCCTAGAAACATGCACTCATGTTGCTCCTACCCCAGGAGTACGCACTCTACCATACTATGTGCTATCTCTATCCTGGAGATACGCACTTATGCTGCTCCTACCCTGGGAGTACGCATCCATCCACCCACATACATATTCTCCATTTATTCAGATCCATTCATAAATTGTTCTACTCCTACACTGGGAGTGAACACCAAAAATATACGCCGCCATCCTATCCTGTTCCATTGTGCAATAAAGCTCCAGTTATTTCAGTTGATATTCCCTATTGCTATAGTTCCATTAAGAGGCTTGGCTGTTGTAAAAAAAAGAGAGAGAGAAAAAAGAAGAAAAAAGGAGAGAATAAAAAAAGAGAGAGAAAAAGGGGAAGAAAGAAGAAAAAAATAATAAAATAATAATAATAATATATAAAGCAGCCAAGTCCTCCTCTTCAAAGGTCTTTAGTTTCCAAATAAAGGGAGGTATGTTATCCCCGAGGAGCAAGTGTAGAACTAGATCTTCACCATGTGTTTCACCCCTCATGATTACTTCCTTATTATCACCATCATCCATATCATTCATTTCATTCCTCTCATTCACATGCACATATGACTTGATTGTATGCTTAGTTCCTCTGGATCCACGGCTTAACTATGCAACATATGCAAGAGTTGTCTCCCCACCTATGAGCTCCACATAAGCCTATTAGAAGTAGGGTGAGAGAGAGAAGGCAACCTTACTATGCCTTAATTCCAAAAATACCACATATTCTGAGAGTAGAGAGAAGGCATACGCTACACATGCCTTGGAGAAAATCTAGAAATACCACAAATGAGAGACTGTCATACATGGAATCTCTGAGTTTTACTTGAAAATCTTGCAAAAACTCTGGAATAATAGTTGATCAAAGAGCAAGAAACATAGTGTTCTTGACATGACTGTTCTGTCTTTCAACTGCTCAAGACCCAAGTCATGGCTACAAGCCCCATGGTGAAAGGTAATATGAGTAAGTTTTGAGGCAGAATAGTTCACTCTAATCCGGAGGAGAGTTCTTGTTTGAACGCATATGTACTTTTGAGGCGTGAAAGCATTGTAGCAACTCCTGATCTGTTATTGAGTTTATCTTTGCTCAGAGACGAGCAAAGGGTAAGCTTGGGGGAGTTGTTGACTGTAGATAACTCCTATTTTTAACCGTCAACTAGATATGAAAAAGGACCTAAATATAATTACCATCTAGATATAGGTCTTACACTAACAGAATTCCACGAGTTTTGGTGAATGTCTGTTTCTGCACGGTGTTAGCTCAAAATGACTAAGGAAGGCCCACATGTCAGGTTTACAAAGAGAGAATCGGGATCCGGTGAAAATTCTGTAATCTGGAAGGTTCGAGAAGGCACTGGACCAAACGGGAGGCCGAACCGCCTCGGTGGAGGGGCGGCCGCCTCCACCCTAGGGGCGGCCACCCCAGCACTTCGACCAATTAGAACAAGTCTCGCGGATCACTGTTCCACCGCCTTTGAGGATGAATAAAAATCGTCCATTTAGGTCGGTTTGATCCGAGGGCTGCGGTGCATCCTAGGGGGCTATATAAACAGGGCCCCTGACCCTAGAGGAGGCATCCCTTGAAACCCTAATTCATTATTTCCAAAGAGGATCAGGTGAGAGAGGTCCCTTGTATGGATCTCCTCCCTAGAGCCTAGCATTCAAGATAGATAGAGAGAGTATAGGGTGGAGGTAGAGTTGGAGGAAGCCCAGCATGTCGGTGTCTCCTCTCCGGTTGTACCTACGGGATCAAGTCTCCTCGCCCGAGGCTTGGTTTTAGGATCATTCTACAATTCAACTTCTAATACTAGTAAGTTCTTGTTATTATTGCTCTTTGGTTTACGAGTTTACTTTATTCGCTTCCGGTTGGGAATAGAGTAATCGTTCATAGTGTAAGCGTGGTGCTTGGGCTAGGTTCACTCGTAGATGCTCCCTATCTATCCGGAACCGTGGTAGTATCGGGGGAAGTGACAGTCCCTTTGTTACCTTTGTAGCCCACTTCCCGTCAGTAGGTAAGGTAGGTCCAAAAGTGCTAGGTTAAGCATCCTCTGTGGTGTCTTTTCTTAGGTGCTCCCATAGAGCAGTAGTCGCAAAGCTTGCCATAGGTTGGAAGAAGACTGTTAGAGTAATCCCCTCTATATCACTCATTACCTTGTTTATAGCTCAGCGGTTAGGTATAGACTTGGGTTAGTCAGATGC
The DNA here is from genome assembly GCA_018135685.1 of Themeda triandra. Taxonomy (NCBI): domain Eukaryota; kingdom Viridiplantae; phylum Streptophyta; class Magnoliopsida; order Poales; family Poaceae; genus Themeda; species Themeda triandra. The sequence goes on from JAENPR010000228.1 coordinate 583,594, forward strand.
ACGTTTTCTCCTAGCGGATAAATAAATAACGATACTCTGGAATATCTCCCGGGTGAAGTGCTCATTGATATCCGTGCGCTTGCGGATTATTTCTCTTTGATTCTTTCATGTGCGTATCTAGTATCAACAATGACTATCAGTTGGTCCTTCTTCGTAGGTTGTTCGTTCTCGTCCATCTAGTTGGGGACCGCCGGATACTCTAGCTCCACCTGTCTTGCCTTTGCCGCAATGGGGCGCCCAAGGCGTGTGGGTGCCATATCCAAATGCCACATCTGTGGATCAAAGGTTTGGAGGTGCTACTAGTTATCAAGTTAATCCATCCATCTTTAGTCGATTGATTCACCAATCGAGCTTTAATGGAAGAAGGCAGGAGCTTCTACCCAATATTCAATCTTTGCAGGGGAAAGGAAAGGCATCTATGCAACAAGTATATGCTCCCAAGAAGTTTGAAACACCCAAGAAGGTCACGCCCAAGGAGGTTCCTGCACCGCAAATCATCATCGGGTCAATGTCGGCTCTCGTGGTTGCCGGCAATGAACCGATTGTGGTTTGTGGTTGATACTAAAAGTCTAGCAAGAAAGCAAGATGAAATCATCAAAGAAGCTGCTAGAGAAGAGAAGAAAGAGAAGCCACCAAGGGATCCAGAGTACACACAACCCAAATGGTGCCCACCTAATTTGGATAAAACCCAAAAGCAAAAGTTGCAACGCGCTTGGGCATGGAAGTTGAAGAAGCAAGCTCTTGAGAATCACCAAGAGATCTTGGCGAAGAAGGACGACGGCGTTGCTATGGAGCCGACGTTGCCCAAGCCAACTTTGGAGTCGGCTAAGCCAACGGAGTTAGCCCAGCCGGTGGTAATGGATGAACCATCCAAGCCGACTGAAGAATCCGCTAAGCCGGTGGATGCTAGTACGGCTGCTCCGGCAATCGTTGAATCGGCTGTGACTCCTTCCGAGGTGTTGGTACCGATTCCAGTGGTTTCCGAGGGCCTTGGGGAGGACCCCAAGGAATTTGCTGATGTGGTTGCAAATGTTGTAGGCATGGAGGCTCTGGAGGAACAAGACGACGAGATGGTTGACTATGAGCTATCTCCGGAGCGGGGAGATGTCAACATAGTTTATCTGTCTTCGGATTACTACGTGATTCATCATGATGAAGAGGAGCCGCTAGCAGCAGAGTTGGTATTGCTATGGAGGATGTTGTGTTCAAGAAACCGGGAACCTGAGTGGATCACCTTCGGCCTCTCAACTTGGGAGGTCATATCAATGGGACCCTGGTGCATAGCATGTTAGTGGACAGCGGGGCGATTCTCAATGTCATGCCTTACACGTTGTTCCACAAGCTTGGGATCAAGGAGGAGGAGTTGATCAAGACCAACATGACCATCACGGGAGTTGGCAGAGATGCTCCAATTCCGACCAAGGGAATTGCTAACGTTGAGTTAACCATCAGAAGCAAGACCTTGGCTGCTGCATTCTTTGTCGCCGACATCAAGGAAAGCTACAATGTGATACTTGGACATGATTGGATACATGCTAATGAGTGCATGCCTTCCAGTCTACACCAATATCTTATCCAATGGATCGGCGATTCTATTGAGATTGTCCATGCAGATTCATCGGCTGAAGTTGCTGTTGCCGATTCGTCTGAGCCCGGGGGCATGGCGCCTTTGGTTGCTTGTCAGGTAGAGATATTTCTACTTATGATTATGCAGATTACACGAAGGGTGGCTTTGTCCCTGTATCTCTCAAGCCAATTGACAATCGGCTTAATACAATTATGTAATGGATAATCACGAATGGTTCAAACGTCGTATGGAACAATATCGGGCTGAAAAGATCGATGCTTGTGAAGCTATTGATGATTTTGACGAGCTCAATAAGTTGGCCAAGGTTTCACATCGGCCGACCCTTTAGAACAAGTTGATATTGAGGATGGCACTACGCCGCGGCCGATGTTTGTGAATCAAAACTTGAAAGCCAATTAAAAAGCTAAATCAATCGTGCTTCTCAAGGAATATGTTGATTGTTTTGCATGGAACTACACTGAAATGTTGGGATTATGCCGAGGTCTTGTTGAGCATTGGATCCTTATTAAAGATGGATTCAAGCCTGTCAAGCAACATCCAAGGTGCTTTAATTCGCCCATCCCTGACCGAATAAAGGAGAAGATCAATAGGTTGTTGCAAGCTGAATTCATACGTCCATGCCAATATGCGGAGTGGGTCTCTAACATTGTGCCGGTTGAGAAGAAGGACAGCGGCAAGATTAGAGTGTGTGTTGATTTTAGAGATTTGAATAGAGCCACTCCTAAAGATGAATACCCTATGCCTATAGCCGATATATTGATCAATGATCCTTCTGGACATAGAATGATTAGCTTTCTTGATGGTAATGCGGGATACAATCAGATTTTCATGGCGGAAGAAGACACATCAAAGATAGCTTTCATTTGTCCTGGCTTTGTTGGTTTGTTTGAGTGGATGGTGATGACCTTCAGGTTGAAGAATGAAGGTGCAACCTATCAAAGGGCAACGAATTTGATTTTCCATGATCTAATTGGGGTGATTATGGAGGTGTACATTGATGATATTTTGATCAAATCGGCTTCCCATAAGTCTCACTTAGCTGATTTGTGTCTTGCTTTTGAAAGGATGCGTTGCTATGGTTTGAAGATGAATCCACTCAAGTGTGCTTTTGGAGTATCGGCTGGAAAGTTTGTAGGCTTCATCATTCATGATAAAGGCATAGAGGTTGATCCTAAGAGGATCGAGAAGATAAGAAAGTTGAACCACCCACATGCAAAAAAGATGTACGGAAATTCTTGGGGAAGGTCAACTACTTGAGAAGATTTATTGCTAATCTGTCTGAGCAGATTATTCCTTTTACCCCATACTCAAATTCAAGGATGAATTTGAATTTGCTTGGGAGGCAAACAACAAGAAGCATTTGACAAGATAAAGGAGTATCTATCATCACCGCCAGTTCTTCGTGCACCTAGAAGAGGAGTGCCTTTTAAATTATATATTGTTGTCGAAGAAAAAGTCATTGGAGCTATGATGACTCAAGTGTATGAAGGGAAGGAGTATGTTATTGCTTATATTGGTCGTCGTCTTCTTGATCCTGAGACAAGGTATGCCCATATAGAAAAGTTATTCTTATCACTGTACTTTGCATGGCATAAGATGAGACATTATTTGCTGTCAAGTACATGTGTTGTAGCATGCCAGGCCAATGTCATTAAGCACATGTTGCATCGGCCAATCCTCTGTGGGAGGTTAGGCAAGTGGGCACATTCTTTAGTTGAGTATGACTTGGTCTTTGAGCCATTGCGAGCAATCAAAGGTCAAGTCCTTGCTGATTTTATTCTTGAGCATAGCATAAATCTTGATGATGAAGTCAATTACATCACTGTCGCTCCATGGAAGCCATATTTTGATGGATCGGTATGTAGCAACGGTCAAGGTGTTGGTATTGTTTTGATTTCTCCTAATGGCTGTGATCAAAATGTCTAGCCGATTGGATTTTCATTGCACTAACAATCAAGCCAAATATCAAGCTTTGTTATTCGGATTGATCATGTTAACTTCCATGGATGTACAGTATGTTGAGGCTTATGGTGATTCATTGCTAGTTGTGCAGCAAGTTAATGGAGAATCCAATGTTTAGATGGATCACTTCGTTCTTGCCTTGATTCTTGTCTTGATCTTATTTTCAAGCTTGCTGAATTTAAGATTCGGCATGTTCATAGACATGAAAATCAAAAGGCTAACATGCTAGCTCAACAAGCATCTGCCTTTGACGTCCGTAGGCGTAACTTTCATATACAAGACAAGCCGATGCATGAGGATATCAACTTTTGTTGTGCAGGAACAAGAAAATTGGCTCAACCGACCGTAACAGTCGGATTACCTCATTCTTCTGAGGCATACACCACTAACGATGTCCCAAATCGGTCCAGTTCAGATTCTAGTAATCCTACTAGTACTGATTTGGAGGATTGGAGGACTCCCTTCATAAATTTTATACATGATCCTAATACTAAAGTTGACAAGAGCATCCGGCGGCTTGTGTTCAAATATACATTGCAGTACGATGAGCTATATAGAAGAACAACCGATGGTTTGTTGCTTAAGTGTTTGGGATCCGATCAAGCAAGAGTGGCTATGCGCGAAGTCCATGAAGGTGTTTGTGGTACACATCAATCGGCTCCTAAGATGAAGTGGTTGTTAAGAAGGGCTGGTTTTTATTGGCCTACTATGGTTGCCGATTGTTTTCGTTACTACAAAGGTTATGAAGAGTGCCAACAGTTTGGAAATATTCAGATGGTGCCTGCTTCGGAGATCCATCCTATTATGAAGTTGTGGCTATTCAGAGGTTGGGGGCTTGACTTCATTGGCCAAAGAAGTGAGGGCTTTGGCCAAATTAATTCTTTAAAGGGACACAGGTTCGTCTTGGTTGCTACAGATTATTTCACTAAGTGGTGCAAGGCGGTTCCTTTGAAGAACATGACACATACAGAGGTGATAGAGTTTATTATAGAACATATTATTCATAGATTCAGCATTCCCCAATCATTACATACGGATCAAGGGACATCTTTTATGGCCAAAGAAGTGAGGGCTTTTGCCGAATCATATAGGATAAAGATTGTTAATTCATCTCCATACTATGCTCAAGCTAATGGCCAAGCTGAAGCTAGTAATAAGACCTTGATCAAGCTCATCAAGAAGAAGATTGAAGAGACCCCGAGGAGGTGGCATGAAGTCTTGTCGGAAGCTTTGTGGGCGTATTGCATATCAAAGTTTGGCGCTACAAAGGTTACTCCTTTTGAATTAGACTATGGTCAAGAAGCTATGTTGCCCGTTTGGTGCATTCAGATTCGCTAAGCAAAATGACTTATCCACCGTGGTGTACCATGATCTCATGATGGACAACATAGATGAAGTGACCGACAAGAGGTTGAAAGTTCTAAAGGAGATTGAAAAGGACAAGATGCATATCGCAAGGGCCTACAATAAGAAAGTGAGAAGCAAATCTTTCCAGGTAGGGGATTTAGTATGGAAAACCATACTCCCTACTGGATGGAAGAGCAATCAATTTGGCAAGTGGTCTCCTAATTGGGAGGGTCCTCTAAGAGTGATCAAGGTGATACGTGGAAATTCCTATTTGCTAGAGACAATGAAAAAGGAGCATATCACAAAGGCAATCAACGAGAGGTATCTTAAAAAATACTTCCCAAGTGTTTGGCAAGAAGCCTAGTGCTCTTCTAAATAATGGCCGATACATGTATCGCCCTTAGAACAAAAATGGCTGATGTATACATCTCCCTTAGTCGCTGACCAGCCGATGTGATGGGTATCGTTGCTAGTCAGTTACAGGTGAAGAAGTGTTTTCAGGTTCATCGACAAATTCACATGAAAACAGGAGGGCATGTGTTGACACTAAAAAATGTCTAAGGAGAGGTCAATGCATCAATCCGGCAAGACGAGCAACTTCGGCGCGCGAAACAAGCGCCGGACGCGGCCAATGACCTGCGCCGGACGCAGTCCAGAGCCGGCTGCGCTGGCCCCAAGCGCCGGACCCTAGCACCGGACGCGCCGGATGCAGCGTCGGACGCAGCTCCGGGCGCACCGCGCGTGAGGCCGTGCGCGACCACGTGCCGAACGCTCCATAGAAAGGTCCGTGCACGCGGTCAGCGCCAGACGCGTACTCATGGGAAACTTGGAGTACGAGTTTTGTAGATCTTTTCCACCGGTATAAGACCACCCCCTCTATATACATGAGAGGATCACGGCTGATTGATCAATCTATCTTCTTCTACCTCTAGCCCTAATTTCTCTCTCAACCCTTCTAGTTGTTGTTCGGCGTCTCTCTCCGTGAGGTTCTCTGACATCTTAGGCGTCATCCGCTGGTCCTAGGAGATCCCTACGTGCCTCCTCCCGACGGGTCTTCCCAGAGGCGGTTCTAGGGGGTTTTCCGGTCATCAACGGGTTCTACATCGGTTATATCGATCTCTAGATCGGTTTACCGGTCGTGCTGCGTTGTTGCTACGTTGCAGGTCGCTTCGAGCTACCTCTAGGGCATCCAAGGCCCGACCTACCCGGTGTGTTGATCCAATCCGGTGGATTCCGGCGTCAACAGTATGGATGTGTTTTTGGAGCACTTAATGGAGGTCATGAAAACACTATGGGAAGAGGGTGTGGCCAAGCATGTGGGATGAGCTTTGCAAGGAACCATTCACACTAAAAGCAAGGTTATATGTATAGAGGAGAACCCCTGTTGTAGTGACACCTAGTATGGGTCGTATGTGATTTTGGGGGGTTGATTGATGACATGATCAAATGGATTTCACTCAAAAAAAACATGATCAAATGGACTACTGCGGTTTAGTATATAGTATATAGAATGGCAACTAGAGGGGTTGGGTGAATAGGAGCCTTTAAATTTTGTTTGTGAAAACAAATAGACTCATCCTATATCCCAATTCCGTCCCAACATGTCCCTCTGGACCTCTGATAATTATCAAGATCACTCCAACTTGCACTAGTAGAGAATGGACTTTTGAACCTCGCAATTAGTCCCGGCCATTTTTTGGCCCGGGACAAAAGGTTCCTTTAGTCCCGGTTCGGGCCCCAAACCAGGACTAAATGCCCCTGCAACGGCTCCTGGCCGGCCTGCTGCACCGCCAGGCGCAGGCTGGCGGTCAGTCCGGGACTTTTAGTCCCGGTTTGTGAGATTTATCCCGGTTGGTAATTCCAACCGGGGCTATATCTCGGGCCTACAATCCCGGTTGGTAATTCCAATAGGGATAAAAATGGCGGCTATAAATAGCCGAATTCTCTTTCCACCGACACCCACACTTGCTATTTTGTTGCTCGGGCCGGGGAGTTCTTCACCACCGTCGACTCTCTTTCTTGTTCTTCAAAAAGGTTAGTCATCTTCATCTTCTAATCTTTCAATAATAACTTTAGAATAGGGATATATGGTTTTGTAGTTTTGGATTAAGAATAGGCTATTTTTCAAATATCCGATGATATATATATTTGTTTCTCATATACATTGCATGGTATATTTATAACTATGGTGGATTTAGTAGATTTTTACATCATTTCTCTTAACTTATTTGTATTTGTCATACATCAAGTTCTTGCTATTTTATATGAGTGTTTCTCTAAAATGTTTAGAAGTATTTTTCAGGTTTTTGCATAGGTATGATGGTTTACGATGAACTACCTTTCGCTCCAATATGGATCTGTTGTTTTCTTGCATTTGTATCCATAAAAATATGCTATTTGTGGGATAAAGCTCTTCACATACAGATTGTAGTGTGCTTAGTTAGTGATGATGCTCACAACTGGTACTAGAAGAGTGTTTTTGAAGTTCTATGCTACTCCGGACCTTGCGGTAGTTGAGCAAGCGGTTAATGCAATGAGATTGTTCTGAGGGACTTCCCAATAGGTGGAATGATCCATCCTATTTGGGAAAGTTGTTGCATGGGCTGCTGCGGACTTAGTCGTGCGAGTAAGCCATGAACATTCTCGTTGCTCGCTCGTCTGCGCATCGTCTTGGAATAGACATAGTTTGTATCCTCCACCTCTAACATTCTTTGGCACCTTTTTGACGTTTCTTGGTGCTAAAAGAGTGTTTTTGAGGTGGTTACCTATAAATGTGTTTGTACACTTTGATTAAGGTCTTTGTTACCTTATATGTAATTTTCTTTTAATGTGTTTGTACACTTTGATGATGGGCTATGTAATTTTGGTAATCGACAATGATATTGTCTTACCTTTATAAGGGATGGCTGGACGTTCTTCTCTCCCTCCGCCGGAAGTTATAGGGGACTTCGGCCACGTAATGTGTAGTCCGGAACTTTTCAACCCAGATGTGTTGAACAATCGTTTTCCCACTATAGTAAGCAACCCTATTTGTTTCAAGAAAATAATGTGTGTTAGATATCATTTCAAAAAAAAATTCTGATATATATTCATATGTGTGTTTCTTAAATGTATCGTAGGTAATTGACCCTATTGTTTGGATTAGGGAGATACTAATCAATCATTTCAATGTTGAAGCATTGGATGTTGTGACCTTTCATCCAGTTGATCAGCCATTAAGATGGCAATGTCGGATTGGATTCTCCATCCTACCACCTGTGGGTACATATGTTGTACAAATCTTAGAGACGGGGCGCAGGGGGCATGATAAGGCTTTTGCAGAAAGAGATTGTATAAAGTCATGCTTAAACAAGCTTGCTAATATTGGGTACACGATACCTACACTGTCCTCTATAATAATGAAAGCTGAAGATGAGGAATATTCATATGAGTTAGATTCGGGCAATGAGGATAGAGGGCATTTTGTCCGTAGGTATTGTGCAAGGAATACTCAAAACAACCAAGATGATGTGGTAAAATTGTTGTCAATCACATAATATCGACACATTTGTTTAGTGTTATAAAATTTAGTTTTAACTACCTTTTTTTATGACACTGACAGGATGAGGACAGTGACTTAACCTACGCAGGGTGTAGTTTTGAAGCAATTGTTAACCAGGCAATGGATACATTGGGCTACGATTGGAAATTTATTGATGAATGGCCAACACTCACTACCAAAGGATTCCAGGCAAAGCTGCATGTGACAATGAGGGGACAAGCCCCCCCGACTTCACCAACATTAATAGTTGTTAGTACACCCTGTACTCGAAGTTGTGAAGCAATTGAAAGTGCATTACTTAATTTGTTGATCTACCTTAGTTTTGAGAGAGAAATATGCATCGAAGACATACACTCGCGGGATTTGGAAGTTCGAGGAGACAATGAGTGGTACGGTAATTGATGTGATGAATATTGAGTTAACAAACTTGGAAATATTAGGTTTTTAATGACAATATTTTTAGTATCCTTTTAGTTAGTATAAGAATTATTGGTTGCTCATATTTTGGTTTGGCAAAGATTGGCTAGCAACCAAGCAGGCCCTATAAGAATTAAATCATAACCCATAATTAAATAAAACCTACACAGAAAATGTCTACAAACAGGCCTTATGATATTTTCTATGCATAGCCCATGTCATAAGAAAAATACTGGAACTTGAATCACTCAATTTGGACAAGAAATGAGTGAGATACGGATTAAACAAGAATATAATGATTTTTTGGAAAACAATTTATTAAATCAGAAAAGAAGCGAACCAAAATTTTCCTTTTAATCCCGGGTCGAGCTCCGAACCGGGATTAAATGTGAGCCTTTTATCCCGGTTGATAGCCCAAACCGGGATTGAAAGGCCTTTTATCCCGGTTGGAGGCCCAACCCAGGACTAAACCTAACCTTTTATAAAACCTATCTGCCGCCGACACTCCGCCTCCGACGTCCGACCCCGACGCCCGCCACATCCTCCTCCCCGAGACGGACGCGCGCCTCCGCCGCCGACCCCCACGCGCGCCGCCTCCAACCACCCCGACGCCCCTCCGGCCCCGGCCCCGGCCCCGACCCCGACGCCCGACCCCGACCCCGACGCCTCCAACCACCCCAACGTGCCTCCCTCCCCGACGCGCCTCCGACCCCGACGCGCCGCCGCCTCCAACCACCCCGACGCCGCGACCCCGACCCCGACACCTCCAACCACCCCGACGCGCCTCCCCCCGACGCGCCTCCGACCCCGCCACCGGGGCCACCGCCGCCAAGAGCGGGGTATGGTTTCTTGTAATGAAAAATATGTTTTAGTATATAATGACACAATTGTTTTAGTATATTATCTTGTTTTAGTATATAAGTATGTAGTACATTTTAATGAAAAATATGTTTTAGTATATAATGACACAATATGTTTTAGCCAAGAGCATTCTTGTTTGTGAAAATAACATTTTTAGTATTATATAATAAGTTTAACCAATTCTATATAAAAATAACATTTTTGGATCATTCTCATTGAATTAATTAGATAATTGTTGATACTTGTTAAAATATAGTTGTGTGGTTCTCTAATAGAACTTGTATGGTTCTCTAATAATATTATATAGTTGTGTTGGTACTTGTTTGTAACATAATTTCTTTTGATGAACATGTTTGTTTAATTAGATAGATGGCTGGACGTGCGCTCCCTGAACCGAAGTCATAGGTTTAGTGGCTACCTCGTATGTCGGGATTTCCCAAGTATAGAAACCATGCGTGGAATGAGTTACGTACCTTGGAATCATCCAAACATTGTAAGGAAATTGACCCACTCATTTGGCTCAAACCACGCGTGGAATGTATTTATATATGATTTTGTAATATGCCACGGGTAATTGACCCACTCATTTGGCTCAAAGAGACACTATCATATTTTGGAGTTACGAAGTGGATGCTCGGACCAACACCGTTGATGATGGTCAAAGACTCCAATATCGAATTCGCTTTCAAATTGCTCTTGGTCAAGGTCGTGGTCGCAGACTTGTACAAATCTCAGAGGTCGGAATAAAGAATCCCGATCGAGGTATTGTAGTCAAATATGCAGTTCAAGTATGTGTGAAGAGGCTCGAAAGGCTTGGGATTACCTTGCCTACTCTATCTTCTGTGAAGATGCAAGCTATAGACCTCAACATGTATGACAAAAGTGCACAGATGGCACGGACCCGTCCTGAGGTAATTCTAAGTCAAACTCGAAGCTTATATTTACATTTGTTGTTATAATTTATAAAGATATATATATCGGTTCTCATAACTCTATTTGTTCACAACATTGACAGTACGGGAGTATGACATGACTTATGCGGCATGCGGTTTTGAAGCCATTCTAAACCAAGTCATTCATTCATTGGGTTATGAGTGGAAATATGATCTGAAGACCCAATACTAACTACAAAAGGATATCAGGCAAAGGTGATTGTGACTAAGAGGGGAGAACCAACTCCAGCTAGAGTACCATTAACCGTTGTTAGTCGCCCCTGTCGTCGTAGTAGTGAGGCAACGGAGAGTGCACTGTTCAATACTCTGGAGTACATAGATGATGTTCTTGGATTAAAGATCGGTGATCTACACTTCACCGATTTCAAAGTGCGAGAGAGTCAAATCTCTATACCTCGCTTTGGGGATTAATTGGACAAGTGTGTAATTAACTTTGCGGTTGAGCATCAATTAGTTTATTGTAACACTTATCGCAAACTCTTAGTTTGGATTGCATGAACCTATACTTTGTTGTATGGATTCATAACTATAATGTAATATACTATGTTATTTCTTATTAGTTTGTAATATGTGATTATTTTTGGGATATCTCACAGTAAACGATGTAATAAAGAAACTATAAAAGAAAAGAAAAGAAAAGAAAAGAAAAATAAAAGAAAAGAAAACTGGGTCCTAGAGCTGCTGGTCTCAAGCCTTTTTTAGTCCCGGTTGGGAGTACAGACCGGGACTAAAGGACCACTTTTAATCCCGGTTGTCCAACCGGGACTAAAGGGGTGACCTTTAGTCCCGCTTGAGCAATCCCGGTTGGGAAACCGGGACAAAATGGAGTTTCCCAACCAGGACAAAAAGCCATTTCTCTACCAGTGTTGTGTGATTGTGTCTAGTTGACCCTAGGGAAGTTTGGGATGAGTTTAACTCATTTCCGAAAGGAAAACATGTCACATCTTTCCAACATGTGACCTATGAGGCTATGACAATCTGCCGGCTAACCTGCACATAGAAATCACAAACTAAACTAATACACATCTTAAAAAAAAAGTAAGACAGAACTGATGCATGAGCACTTGAACATACAAAAGCAATTTTTTTTATGAAACAGGAGGGTTTTCCCCCTACCGGGTTTTTATTGAAAGCAACAAACAGCAGTTCCACTGGGTACAAAAGGAATTAAACTAATGATTACTTGAATTGTATATTCACCATTGCATGATGAAAGTGACATGTCACAAAAGGATCCAAGTTTCCGCTGATCTGATCGTTCTGAAACACGAACACTGAAATAAGACTACTATCGAAGCATAGCAGGTAAGGAAAAGGCAAGGAAAATTGAATCAGTGCAGGAACTATTGTCACAAAGACTAGAAGACACAAATATATATAGAACAAAACATTACAGAAATGCAGCCTGGTAATATTGTCGAGAGAAACTAAAAGGAAGAAGCTGCACTGAAACAAACGAACTGCAATCTGAACTATCTGAAACTCAATACTAGTACTGAAGACTGAACATTGTTGTTGGAATCTCGCTCACTCACTCTCTCAAAACATAACACACGAACACAAGAGCGGTAGCACACAAAAGAAATTTCCGGTGCTGCACACCAGCACCAAACACACTCACTTTTATTTCTTTACCGCACGGAACACCTGAATAACAAAGGCTTAAATAGCCTAGAGAGCTTGGCCTCACTTGGCCACACCCCACATTTCGGCCGCACAACCCGGCCGAACCACACCGCACAAGGCTCCTACATGCAGATCACATTCACTATTTTCTGCATGCAACCACACACTATTATCTCCACTAGTCACTCCATAAACACTGTGACAACCGAGTCATTTAAGCAGCTAGTAAACTAAAAATAGAAGCATGCACACACTCTTGCACCTCACCTCCAACACTAGCAACTAGCTCCTCAAGACTCGCTCACAACCTTGAGTTTTTGAGAACCACGAAAACAAGATTAAGTCTAACAATCTCCCCCTAATCTTGTTATCTTTATTTCCTGCACCTTCACTTGGCTTCACATCAATGTCGCCTCTTCATCATCCGCATCAGCGATGGCAAGATGTGACATTCCCTTATTCATTTTCACTGACTCACTGCATTCATCAGCAAAATGACCAAAGTTACCACACTTGCGACACTCTATCTTCGACTTGTCGAATTTGCCACGGTACTTGTTTTTGACACTGCAGCTGGATCACTTGTTGTTCGCCTTCTCTTCGGCGACGATGGCTTCCCACTCCGGACGCGTGAACCTCGTCTCGACGTGCGCGACTAGCAGCTGTGGCTCACCGTCCTTGCCATGGCGTCTCCCCTTTGAGGTCTCCTCGAAGGCCCGCAGGCGCCCAATCGCCTCGCTCACGGACATCTTGGACACATCTCCCCATTGCTGAATGGTGCCAACGATTGGAAAAAATTTGTCGGGGACCGCACTAAAAAGTCTCTCCACGACAACACGATCCTTCACTTTGGCTCCAAGAGAGCGCATCTCCCCCACAATCGTGGTGAGTTTCTGTGAAAACTCCATGATTGTCCCTGATTCCGCCATTTACATGCGGTCGAACTGCCTCTTCAACGCTTGTACACGTGCCTTCCTCACTCGATCTTCTCCCACATTCATCTCTTTTATAGCCTCCCAAGCCTCCTTGGCCGTTTCTTTGTCCGCAATGGACATCATCACGGCATCAGGTACAGCTTGAGAGATAGCCACTAAAGCTTCATCATCCTTCTCTTCTTCAGCTGAAACTTCGCCAATGATCGCTGCCCACACACCGAGATGACGAAGAATGATCTTTATTTTCACAGCCCACACATCATAGTTGGTGTCGGTTAGCATTGGATAATGCACCGACATCACTTTTGATCTTGCTAGCGCTACAACACTTTTGCCTTCACCTGACATCGCAGCAAAATCAACCGGCACTGATACCAATTGTTGGAATCTCGCTCACTCACACTCTCAAAACACAACACACGAACACAAGAGCGGTAGCACACAAAGGTAATTTTCTGTGCTGCACACCAGCACCAAACACACTCACTTTATTTCTTTGCCGCATGGAACACCTAAATAACAAAGGCTTAAATAGCCTAGAGTGGCCTCACTTGGCCACACCACACATTTCGGCCGCATAACCCGGCCGAACCACACCACACTAGGCTCCTACATGCAGATCACATTCACTACTTTCTGCATGCAACCACATACTATTATCTCCACTAGTCACTCCCTAAACTCTGTGACAACCGAGTCATTTAAGCAGCTAGTAAACTAAAAATAGAACCATGCACACACTCTTACGCCTCACCTCCAACACTAGCAACTAGCTCCTCAAGACTCGCTCACAACCTTGAGTTTTTGGGAACCACGAAAACAAGATTAAGTCTAACAATTGTTGCTTACCTGTTGGTCAGATGCAGCTGTTGTGCTCTTGCTAGTGCTATCATCTGACATGAGTTGTTGATGGACATTGCATAGACCAGTGAAGAATGCAATGTATAACATGCAGATGAAAAGGTGCAGGCTGCTACTAAAATCTGAACCACGTTGCAACAAAAACATTGCAGCTCTGAAAATGAGAACCGGATGCTGCATTCAACTAATAAACTTAAATTCTGAAAACAAACTAGCATACAGCTAGTAAACTACAGAACCCAGAGCACTATCGCTGTCCAAAAAATAATTAAGCTGCTGTGCTTGAACAAATGTGTGAGATATGACAAACTACTGCAGCTGCTCCATTATTGTCCGTCTGATACTACACTTAAAAACTGAAGCAGTGAAGCACACGATTAACCAGAGACAGAAAACCAAGGAGAATAGCTGCAGCTTGAGACCTAATAAAAAAAATCACAAAATCAGTCCTAAATAACTCCGATTGAAATGAGATTTAAACAAACCCTCATGTCGTCTCATGACAACAATTTCAACATATTTTTAAAGGCAGGATGGGGTCACCACCAATCCCACTATGATTTTCAACTGAGCAGGACTTATCACACCACATGATGATCTTAGCCAGCTTGTTATACCATTTGATGAAGCAGAGATCGACAGTATTGTGAAGAAAATGCCGTCAGACAAAGCGCCGGGGCCTGATGGGTTTAATGGCCAAATTATGAAGATATGTTGGCAACTGATTAAAGCGGATTATTATCGACTCTGCACAGATTTTTACAATGGGCAGGTACACCTAGAGAGTGTTAATGATTCACTTATCATGTTGGTCACGAAGGTTCTTAACCCAGAGACAGTCAATAGACCAATCTCACTACTCAATAGCAGTCTAAAGATCATCACTAAGCTTTTGGCAGATTGTCTCGAGGGAGCAATTCTGCAGTTAGTCCACAAGAATCAATACAGGTTCATAAGAAGCCGGACAATCCAGGATTGCCTCGCATGGTGTTTTGAATATAACCATCAGTGTAAACACTCAAGAAGACATGCCATAATATTAAAACTTGATTTTGAGAAGGCATTCGACACCATGGAGCACTCGGCAATCATTCAAATTTTGCAGCACATGGGATTCCCACCCAAGTGGGTCGACTGGGTTAATAACATATTATCCTCGGGTACATCTGCAGTGATCTTAAATCGTGTGCCATGCAGAAAATTTAAATGCAGAAGAGGGGTACACCAAGGTGATCCCCTCTCCCCATTGATCTTTGTTTTAGCGGCAGAGCTACTCCAAATGCTAGTAAATAGAGCAGCAGCTCAAGGCCTACTGCAACCCCAATTGTTATCAGGCAACTATTCTTCTTGAAGTCACTGCTCAGAAGTTTCTTGGATTCAACGGGACTGAAAGTTAATTATTCACCCAGATCCTACCGATTAATGTAAGTGATGATAGAATGGAGATCTTAGCCAATACCCTTGGCTGTAAAATTGCCTCATTTCCCTTCACATACCTGGGGTTGCCAAAGGGCATGAAAAAACCACTTGTCGAGGACTACACCCCCTTGATGGACAAGATTGAAAGGGATCTAAGTGCATGCTCATTTCTGCTCTCGTACTCTAGAAGACTAGGGATGGTGAATTCTGTACTTACCTCGACAGCTACCTATGCTATGTGCTCGCTGAAGCTCCCTAAGGGTGTGATCGATAACATTGACAGAGCACGTAAGCAATGCTTGTGGAGACGGACAAATGAAACAAAGAAAGGTGGCAACTAGCAGCCTTGCTGCTAGTCTCATTGCTTAAAGACAAAGGAGGATTAGGCGTCATCAATCTCTGTGTCCAAAATAATGCCCTCCTACTCAAGCATCTCCACAAGTTTTATAAAAAAGTTGATATGCCATGGGTAAACCTCATATGGGGTAAATACTGCACTAGCAAAGTGTCGCATGCTTCTAGAGAAATCGACTCCTTCTGATGGAAAGATGTCCAACAGCTTTAGCACCATTTTCAAAGGCTTTGCCCTGTGCACCCTTGGTGATGGTTCAACGCTTACCTTCTGGGGAGATCTTTGGTCAGATGAAATCCTTGCACTCCGATTCCCTAGGTTGTTTTCTTTTGTAAGAAATGTCAGTGTCAGTGTGAAAGACATCATGGCTGTTGAAGATCTAGAAAGCATTTTAAATTTGCCGCTCTCACAAGAAGCCTTTGATGAGCTCCAGATCCTCAGAGATCACCTAATGCAGCAAACGTTTGATGATCATGGCAAAGACAGTTGGGCAGCACTACATACTCGGCAAGAAAATTTTACATGATGGTCTTTCAGAACATGCA